>JAJHSJ010000014.1:44699879-44944151 GCA_021015155.1 Magnolia officinalis | reverse complement strand
ATTTATGATAACAGGTGAATATTTTTTGATGTTGTAGCACGTGCCTTCAAGTTATTGGGGTATCATTTTGCTAGTTGTCAGACCATCAATTATCGATTTACGTACGTGATATACAATAGACAGTCATTATGCGGTATGTGATGAACACACATGATTGACTTCGCTAATGGCCAACCTTTGCATGGGTGACGAGCCCAACCGCCGAATAGATGAGCATCCCCGGGTCGATGATGCATTCACGCATTCATGTATATAATAAGACTACATCATGTATTGTTTTGTATGCCTTGTTATGTTTTTATAACTATGCTTACCTAATGTGGTGGTGTGTAATATTGAAGGGAATTCACACTAAGCTGTCCACTCATTCATCAAATATATAACCGTACAGGTAGAGAAGGTGGCCTAGATGATATTCGTGTTCATATTGATGAGGAGCAAGGTACCATTATTGAAGATGCATGATTGTATTGCCAAGAGTTGCTATGTGATTTTACAGATTCAGATTTGTTATAAATTTCTTGTTTACATGTGACATCATTCCATCTTGTAATTGTAAGTATTAGGACATTAGTTTGTATAAGTCATTATGGGCAACCGCTCATGTATTTTGAATGTAATGCAAAATTTTCCATTATGTATGATTTGTCCATTCTACGCTAAATTGCTAACTCTGAATGAAAGGAAAGAAAAAAATACGGAATTTGGCTCTCTATAGGTTAACACTCGGGTTTTTGGGAAACGAGTCATATGCTTGGGTCCTGAAAACACACAGGGCGTTACAGTTGGTATTAGAGCATAGTTTGGACAAACTAGACCTTGGAAAAATGATCTTATACAAACTTTAAATGTCTTAAGTTAGGATGTTTGAAATTAGAAATTTGAACTTAGGTGGATTTCCCTTAGGCTTAGGAGAATCAATGAGAATGTAGAGGCCCAAACTTAGGTTCCCTTAGAAGTGATTTGGATGGCAATCCAAACTTATATGAAATTTCATCTGAACTGAGGACAATTTGAGAACATAGAGACTTCAACTTTAGGCTCCCTTGGAAGTTTTGGTTAAACCTTTTGGTTTCAACTTACGTAGAAATCCCTTAGAATAAGGAGGAAATGAGAATATTGAAACTCAAATATAGGCTCCCTGGAAAATTGTTTGGATGATCCTAGAACCTACGAACTGGATTTAAGTCCCTTGAAAATTTTAGGTCCGGTCATATGAACTTAGGACAAAAACTTTAGTTCCCATGTAAACCACCAAAACTACTATTAGAATTAAGGTTAGAAATTTGAACTTCTTAAATCAATGTTAGAAACTCCTTAAAAATAAAATAAAATTTCTAGTTAGAATTAATGTTATTGCAATACTCAGCAAATGAAACAACCTTAGGCATTATAGAAAAAAAAAAAAAAATCCTTACTCACCCTTTAGACAATATGCCAGACATAAGCACTCTTTAAGTTTAAGAAATAGTAATAGGAATTGAGACTTGAATTCCCTAAATATGTCTCCTTACTTAGAAATAATATTTCCCACAAATCTCAACGTGTAAAATTAATTAAAAGCGAAGAGTTATATAATTTTAGGTAAATTTCTAACAATAGGCTGAGCATGTCGAGGTTAGGTTTGAATCCTGGGTGAATTCGGCAAATTTCAAACTCAAATTTCCATGTAGAAATTTGGGTCATGAAATTTGTTTTTTAGTAGTGCATTAGGTGACCAGAGTGCACACTGGAAGCGTGATGGTCGTTCACTTCTATTCACGTAAAGTTCGGATGCTCTCATTGAAAACTAGAATGATTACAAGATGTTCCCCGTGAGTCTAGAGTAATCGGGATCACGGATTGATGGAATCATGTTTACGCGATGTATACTCGGTTTGACTCAAATTCTAAGTCCTAGTATATCCCAATGATTCCAATGCCCTGATCAAGCAAAGGACCGAGATCTAATAGGACTATGAATTGATACCAGTAAATCATCTGTTCTACGTAGGTAAAGGATCGATGTATCGTGCTTAAACCCACTGCAACCATCTATCCATGACAGCTCGAACTGAAAACCAGAATATTGTGTCATACTTTGGATAGTGGGGATCTATCATCAAAGGAAAAAGAAAATCAAGAGAAAGGTATGAAATAGAAAATTTTAACGTTGAAAAGCATTAAAACGATTCGTTATATTTAGAATGATTTCTAACCTTTAGTGGGACTTAGCCATTTTGGTTGTCCTACTAGACTAAAGACTTAAGGGTTGTGGTAGATCTGTATATAACTTGTTGGGTTCTCATACTTAGGCATACACATTGGCCGATTTGTTAAAATAGAGGTTAGAAAGTTTAGAAAAATTTACCTATAGCTGGTTTAAATGTAAGTTGTGATAGCATGCTTAGACAGATGCGCGATATAGGGTACACATTAGGATGGTGTTGATAATTGAAATGTAAGCTATTAAAAATCTCAAGGGTGAAATTTTCTTTAAGGGGGTTAGGTAGGTTGTAATAAACCCATTTTTTTCAGTTAGTCTTATACATCTGTACAAACACGCCACCTTTACGGAAAAATGGCGAATGCTTAGGAGCATTGTAAATTAGATTGTCATCGTTCCTATCCACGATAGAAGTACTAAATTTCGGGGACGAAATTCTCTTTAAGGGGAGTAGTTTGTAACACCCGTACTTTTCAGTACTCGGGTGTTACCATGTAATTTAACTTAATGAAATGTTCATCTACACCCTAGCCTAATCAAGTCAATATGAGATATCTACGTCCATTCATCGAGCCATCCAAATGTTTGTTCATACTTGGACACTCATTAAACCATACCAAAGACAAACAAAGCCATTGTTAGCAACACTAGGTAGACCATACATTTGCACTAAGACTCTTTAGATACACTACAAATCAATCACAACGCTCCATTGATCGATGTAACGATTGATTTCCCTAACTTGACCACCAGATTATAAAATCGACCGTAAGACTGTTTAAGTAGTAGATGTGCGTGGGATTGGACACGTGGCTCACTAGGACATGATTCAATTCATTGATGACTCTAATAAAAGGTAGGTCATATAAGATAATAATAATATTATATTTTAAACAATAAATAAACACAATATCTATGTATGCACACATAAAAATAATAATAATCAAATATTTAATAATATAAAAGCATGAGGTGGATAGTCCTAATAACCTACAGAGTGGGACCCACAACAAGACTATAATATATATATATATATATATATATATATATATATATAAAAATAGTAATAATATTAATAATAATAGAAAAATGTGGTAACCAACACCTTTAGACATTAAACAAGGAGTTGAACCTGCTAACAACATAAATTTGTCAAACACTTAATAAAAAGATGCTTGAACAGGCCCAGCTAGAGATCTGACGGTGCAGATTACTTAGATCATCATGTAGGCCCCACTTTTAAATCATGCATGTACATAGAACCATGTACACCAGCTGTGCATGGGAAATAGTTTTGGGTCAAACAGAGTTTGACCCAATAGAAGTTTGAAAATCGGATTTTCACCTGACTTCCCTCTCACGCCAGTTTAAACACACGTTACCGTGCAATCACCATTTGGCCCACCATCATGTCCCATTCCATTAGCTGAATCGTCCATCTGGAGTGGATGAAAGTACTAACCAAACCCTAGGCATTTTTACACATAGCTGCATGCACGTATGGACAAAAATTTAGGCACATTCGGACTATGGAAAACCATTTCTCTAAAACGGAAAACACATATCGCTGCTGCCTGCTTGGCAATCCACGTGAGGCTGAATCCTCGCTTGTCAGCCCTTCATTTAGGATAATCCTAACCTCCCATTTCATTCCGTTTATAGCTTTTTTATAGCCAATGAGAAATCGGGAGGAATCTTTCCTTTAAAGGGAAATGTTGCCCTAAGAGCAACCCAGACCATCCGTTCTTTATCCCATAGTGCTAAGAGGTCTAGGGTTTTAAAAGAAGAGCCTTGATAGCAAGAGGATTGCTATCCGTTCCTTGCAGCCACAACCCTAGAAAAACGGCCGTTTTCTCCTTCGCTCGAACCCACCACCCAAACAAACATGAAGCTTCGTTTTTCTTGCTTTACCAACACCACATGGAAGGTCTAGACCCTCTAACAACTTTTTTCGAAGGAAGGTGGCCCGCATCCAATCTGCCATTAAAGCCACTCCTTCCTTGTTGTTCACCACACCAAGTCTGCTCGAGTTTGGGTTCGTTCAGACCTTCTTGAGCCCCCAAACAAGAAGGAAGAAAGAGAAGATAGCTGAAAGAAGGAAAGAAAAAGAAACCAGGGAGGAAGCAGAATGGAGAGATGAAGAGAGGAAGAGAAGAAGAGTGAGAGAGAGAGAGAGGAGAGAGAGAGAGTGAGTGTGTGTGTGTGTTGCACTCGCCATTGCCGCACTGGCTCGAGCTGCAGTGGATTCGACAGTAGCACTCCATGTAGATCGAAAGAAAGAAGGAATAAGAAGAGGAGGAGGAAGAGTGAGTGCGGTGGGGGCAGTCTACTACACGACTTGACCGAGTCATGGTCCGAGTTGGGCCTGGTTTGTGCCATGTTGGAGTTCTAGCAAAAGAAAAAAAAAAAGAGGAAGAAATAGAGGAAGGAGAAACAGAAAGAAAGTGAGGGAGTGGGCGTACATCAATGCAACACTACCGGGTTCGCCGTCGAGTCAGCAACCCGCCTGTGTCGACTCAATCAGGTTGAGGCTGGCTTTGGGTCGATCTCAGTCCTTATTGGACGTTGCAAAGGAAGAAAGAAGAGGATCAGAGAAAGAAGAAGAAAAAGGGTTGAAGAATGGGTGCACTGCTGCACTATGCAGCAGCAACTCGAACCGAGCCGAGTTTGGGGTGCACTAGCTCGTTGAACTGATCAAACTCCAGCAATTACTGGTCATTTTGTTACCGGGTCACGAAGTTAGGGAAGCAGCGGGAAGAAAGAATGAGGAGAGGAGAACAAAGAGAAAGAGAGAGAGGGTGTGACTGTCGACGAGGCGGGCGGGTCATCGACTCACTGGGCTGAGTCAAGTCAGGTTTAGCGACCATGTTGGACTTTTTCCAGCAAGAATGGATGAACAAAGAAGGGAAGGGAAGTAGGGAGAGAGAGGAGAGAGAGAGAGAGAGGAGAGAGGAGAGAGAGGAGGAGAGAGAGAAGAAGAAGAAGAAGAAGAAGAAGAAGAAGGAAGAAGAAGAAGAAGAAGTAGAGAAAGATATGGATGTTGAGGCCTGGTTGCTGCCGAGCCAACCAGCCTTGACTCATTAACTCTGTGAGTCGGTTGGGTCCTGCTAGTTGCTGGTTGTGGTTGTATTAAGGGAATCAAGAAGGAAGCGAAGGAGAGAGAGGAAGGTTGATAGTTGTGTTGAGTCGACCCAGTCCTCACCACTCCGTATTCAAACTGGGCTAGTTTTAATGAGATCCTGATCGATTCAACTTAGGTATGCCAATTTCTAATTCTTTCATGCATTTGAATTGTCAAAATCAAATTATCATTAATTCACTATTGTTGGAAATTATCATTAGACGCTATTAATTCCACTACTAGATTGTTAGCATTAAATATTAACGTTAATGCTATTCTTATTTTGTCATTAGTAGGGTATTGATTATAAAGTTAGTGTGTTAGTATTAACTGACAATTATTACTTATTATCACTCACCTCTAACATAAGTATAAATTAATTATATGAATAAGGTTTCAACTTTAAAACAAAGCCTAAAACTAGATCAGTGGATAAAACTTTAAATCTAAGTAATTTAAACCACAGGTTATGATCCACCGTAGATAGTGTATAAAACTCGAATCTAACCATTCGAGTTATTTCACTTCTTTCACTGGGTTGAGTTCTATTGTTTATGGGTTTATTCTCTATGATATTAGGATATGTTCCTTTTACGGTTGTTATTAATATATGAGTATTATTAATTATTGTGGGTTGCTCGTAAATAATGTAATTTATATTAGCCATTGTAATATTCCTAAAATTAATAATTAATGCATTTTATTAAATTTATTCATCTATTATTCCCATTAACAATATCATTAACGGTCACACAAATTAGAGTCCAAATTCCATAATCAAATCCTAGAATCTAAGTATAGGACTAAACTCTATGATAAAACCCTAAGTTCTACATCAAAACCCTAAAAACAAGAAATACAAACCCTAAGTTATATTAATCTTGACCATAAATACTTTTTAGAAACCTGATCTCACGTACACCTTCACAATCCATGGTAGTATTCAATTCTAAGGGTGCACGCGCTTCCTAACAGCATCAGTTGGCGATTCAAAGTATAAGGTGATGATTTCTTCCCCTTGAGCTTTCCATTTTCCCATTAGCTTAAGTGGTAGTTCTTATTTTTATTTTGATTGTTAATTGATATCTTTACCTTATAATCACATGTATTAATTGCTGGAATTGAAATGCTAGAAACATGCTTTATAATTATCCTGCAATTTTCTTATGCTTGTGGATTACTTATGGATTGCCTATGGAACTTAAATTGGTAATCAGTGGGAAACCGCCACTTATAAATGTACACCCACACTGGGATGTAACTCGATTGATTGTGATAGTAGTGGACCTTCGACTTAGTAGTTATTGAATGGTGGTTTAAATTGAATATTGATGTGGGCCTACCATCTAGGGGTTGTTGTGTCTAAGTGATTTTTAAGGACAGTCTTTATCACATGGTTTTGATATTTTCCCTATATGGCTTAGTCGTGATATTTGCCCTATGTGGCCTAGTTTTGATATTTGTCATATGTGGCTTACTCTTGATATTCATCCTATGTGGCTTTGTTTTGGTACTTTCCCTATAGGGGTTCAACGTTTTATTTTTTGCAACCAAGTGATGGTAAGCCCCATATATTGAAATATGATTAGCCACTAGTTAACGGGTTTCCATTAAACATCCTAAGGTGGTAGCCTCATGAGACGGGGATGGTGGTATGGGACTTATGCCCGAGTTGTCGGCCTACGCTGGGTTATGAACCCCCAGTAATGACCTTTAAGCTTTATTAACCGACTTATTGTATAATGGTTTAGCTAATCATGCATACATGACATATTTACGATGACGGGTGGATATTATTTGGATGTTTTAGCATGTGCCTTCGAGTTATTGCGGTATCGTTTCGCTAGCAGTCAGACCATCAACTATCGATTTACGTATGTGATGTACAATAGGCAATCATTATGCGGTACGTGATGTACGCATGTGATATGCTTTGCTAATGGCCAGCCTTTGCATGGGCGATGATCCCAACTGCCGAACGGATGAGCATCCTTAGATCGATGATACATTCATGCATCCATGTATATAATAAGACTGCATTATAAATTATTTTGTATGCCTTGTTATGTTTTTATAACTATACTTACCTAATGCGGCGGTGTATAATCTTGAAGGAATTCACACTGAGCTGGCCACTCATTCATCGAATTATAACCGTACAGGTAGAGCAGGTGGGCCTAGACTCAGCTCGATCGGTCGAAGGTGTCTCGACCCGAACTCCAGCATGTAAAACTTCTAAATCTTCGTATTGGTCGACCAATTGAAGGAGACCTCGACCGGTCGAGGACGTCCCACGACTTGTCGAGGGTTATGCAAATTTTACGCGGACTGCATAAATTTGAGACAGTTTTCGAAAAATTTCCCTTGGTACAAAAGTCTTAGGACTAAAACTATAAATAAGGGCCCCTAGGGCACCCTTACGCATCATCTAGGGTTTGAGGAGTGGAGCAAGTCGTGGAGAAGCCATCGTTAAGAGTTTTTCTTCCCTTTCCTTAGTAATTTTTATGCTTTTCTTAAGAGATTCTAATTCAATCAAGTCTATGGTTGGCTAAACCTATTAACTAGGGCTAAGAGGTGAAGCTTGTAGTGTGATTGTGATGTTTTCTTTGTTTTGATTCATGTTTTATTGAACTCTCTTGGATTCTAGTTTGATTATGAATGAATATTTTTAGTTTTTTTAATGGTTTGTTGTGACTCAAATTACAATAGATTTGCGATAACTTGAGATATCTTCTTTTCCTGAAATGGGATTGTGAAATTAGGAGATCTTGTTGTTCACCATCATCCCTTAGGCATGGTAGGATAATGGAATCCTTCCTAACCTTCGCAATTCTCTTATGATGGGTAGATCCTGTTGTTTGCCTTGTCTCCTGGGCATGGTTAGGTGATGGAATCACTTCCAAATCCTCACAACTCTCATCCATTGATGATTAGATCCATGAGAAGTTTAGAGATCTGAGAAATCTCTTCGTCTTGAATCAAGCAAGGTAGCATCCTGAGAACCTACAAGTGGATCCTTGGAAACCCTAGTTTCCCACCTTTGAATTTATTAAGTTTTTCATTAAATCTCTCATAATTACTCTCTATACTTCTAAATTTAGGTTTTCATCTTTTTCTAGTTCTTCTTCTAGTTGCTTTCAGAAAACACACGAGATTAGTCCCTGTGGATTCGACCTCCATCTCACCAAGATTATTACTACATCGCGACCCTACACTTGGGGTTGTGAACAAGTTTTTGGTGTTGTTGCCTAGGATTGACGGCTACATTTTTCTGAGATTAGCTAGTTTTGAAATTAGTTTAAGATTAAGGTTTTTCTAGTTTCTATTTTTAGGATTAGGGTTTTTTTTTTTTTTTTTTTTTTTAAAAAAATTATTTTAGAAACTAACTTAGCTTTCTATTTCTAGATTTAGAAACTTTCTAATTTTAAAATTTCTATTTTTAGAAATGGCTGTTGTTTGTTTTGCATGATCTTAATTTAGGAACTTCTAATTGGTAACTTCTTTCTAATTCTCTCTCTCTCTCTCTCTCTCTCTCTCTCTCTCTCTCTCTCTCTCTTTCTTTTCTAGATTTCTATTTCCTTGCTTCTTTTAGGTTTAGGTTAGAATTTGATATTGAGGGCTGAGAGTGTTTCATGCTTAAGTGGATCCGTGACAACACTCAATGTCTTTTGAGTGAAGGAGGATTGGTTGAGGGGTTATCTATCCATTACAGGATTAGACACCACTCGAGATCCTCAGAGTTAATTGAGGTTATGGCTACAAATCAACCGGGAAGACAACCTCAACCTTGGGTGAGGAAGTCCAGGATGAGAATGAGGTGCATCAAGCCCCTGCCTCGTACTTTGCGAGACTATTTACAACTAGCGGGGTGTGAGCACGCCCCATGCATGGTTTTTCCATAAATACGGGACATATGGATATCATGCTAGGGGTAATCCAACTCCTTCCAAAATTCTATGGACTTGAATATGAAAGTCCATATCTGCACTTAAAAGAGTTCGATGAGATCATAACCACTTTTATTTTCCTAAAGTGTCTCAGGACACGGTCAGATTGAAACTCTTTCCCTTTTCTTTGAAAGAGAATACTAAAACGTGGTTGCATTCACTACGTCCCAGATCTATTGGTATATGGAAGACATGATAAGGGAGTTCATAAAGAAATTTTTTCACATCATAAAATGAACGCCCTTAGAAAGTCAATCATAAACTTTGCCCAAAAGGAGGATGAAACTGAAATGGCCAAGCTATATGTCCTGAGGGGGAGGGGGGGTAAGACTATGCCAAAATTAAATAAAAGATACAGCAGAATAAAGAATAATAATTTAAATCACTAAACTCGAATTAAAGTATAGGAATGTAAAGCAATAAGAAATTGTTCTAAGGACAACCTTACACCAAAAACCAAAGTTTATGTTAGGACAACCTTATTTCTAGAACAAATATAAAAACGAAGCTCAAACCAATAAAATAATAGTAAGCGATAAATTGACAGAAATATAAATCTAACTATTACAACATTCACCATTGAGCTTGAAACGAAATGATTACAACATTCACATCCACATATACATTCCACACTGAATAATTAAAGATATAAAATAAAAATCAAACAACCACAAAACACAAGGGATTATAGTGGTTCGCCTGTGTGTACACCAACTGTTCAAAAACAGCCACACAGCTACTCCACTCCTAACATCCTCACACAGGGGATATTAGCGTTCACTAACAAAAATAGGTTTCCCAAGTTCACCTAAAAACCTTCACAATTGTGTCTTTATCTATGGGCTTACACAATTAAAAAAAACCCCACTTCTGAGTTTTCTGGCTCTCTTCAGATAACCAATACAATGAGATTTTTCTGGCAAATCTCAAAAGAAAACCAAACAGAATTTACAACAAATGTAAAATACCTGATTATCTCCTTCGTTTGTGTAGCAGCCCGAAGAAAGAACCAAATTGGAGTAGAGATTTGAATGTCCAAGATCAATGTCCAATACTCACTTTATAATGGTTATAGGTTCTAATAGATTTTAAATTAAAAACAACGGGCTAGCTTTAATTGATTTTGATTCCAAAAGAAGGAAAACAACAATTCCTCTTTTCATATGAGATGGAATGCTAGAAACAAAATCAATCAAATAAAGCTAAAGAAAGAGAATATTAAATAAGCACACTTAGCTTTGATGGAGCACAGAACTATCTCTCAGAAGGCCGAATTAGATTAGCTTGAATTGATTAAATTCTTCTGAGATTCATGCTCTATTTATAGGTGAGAAAATCACGTCTTCGACTAGTCTAAGGAGTTCTTCGACTGGTAGTAGAACCAACAGATATTTGAAAATTCGGGCGCGATAAGATTTGACCGTTTCACAACTGGTCGAAGGTATCCTTCGATTGGTCGTAGGTCTCCTTCGACTGGTCGTAGGATCCGAAGATCATTGCTGGACTCTGAGTAGTAGGTCTACGACTGGTCTTAGATGCAGTCGACACTGTTCCTTCGACTAGTCAAACAGACCCCAGGACTAGTCGAAGCTTAATAGAAAATATCTGAATTTTATAACAAACTTACGACTGATGCAGGAATTTCTTAGACAGGTCGAAGCAATGCTAGGACTAGTCGAACAAAGTCTAGGACTAGTCTTAGAACTGACCAAACTCACGTGAATCAAACATATGACTTATGTATTCAAAATGGCCTACTCTAAAGGTCAACCTAAGGTCAGTCAAACCTCAATCGTGAAGTAAGGACATTGAAACTTAAGGACAAGTGACCTTTGATAGTAGTAAACCTTGAAGTCTTGTTGTAGCTAATCCTTGAAGTATCTTGAGTTCTTTACGATCGAACTTGTAAACTTCTTGATATCTTGCAATGTCTTGACTTGAAAGCAATACTTGTCAATCACAGTTGAACTTGAGTAGAACTTTCTTCTTTATACTTGTGAGCATTGCTTGTTCATCAAAGTTGATCTGAGTGTATCTTTGTTGATCTTGAGTAGAGCTTCACATAGCAAGTTACATACTAGTGTCTTTGGCACCACAAATTTGACAACAGAAAGGGATATAAACTATAGCACTTACAATCTCCCCCTTTGTCAAATTAGTGACAAAACACACTACCAAGATATGTTTACAGAACACAGAATATCTGATTAACGAATCATGCACCAGTTGTCAACAACTGGCACAGTTAATATGAACCCTGCAAATATGCAATATTCAACATATCCATTCTTTATACATGTTATTATCCATTCTCTATACATGCCATTATAAGACATACAAATCTCCCCCTGAATAAAACATATCCAAATGAGTGAAACATATTCATTCTCCCCCTTTTGTCATAAGAGGACAAAGGAGAACAAGGAACAGATAGATAAGATAGGAGATAAAAGCATAATTAACTCACAAAAATCAAATACTGAGTTTAAGCAAAGCTAACACCATAATAGTAAAGTTATTACAACTTGAATAACTAAACACTAATCTGAACCAGAAGAAGGAGCAGGGATAGATGGATCAAGTTTATGCATCCACTTGTTAAGCGCCTAAGATATTTGCACATGTACTTGAATTGTAAATCATGAGCAACAGACATGTTTTCCATCTTAACATTTATCTTATCAACGTTATCCTCCAATGCACTCAGACGTGCATCAACATCAGATGGTACAAAATCTGAATCATTCGTAGAATCAGATTCAAGTTCTTCCAAGATGTCATCCATATTTATGTCATCAGGAGGAAGATCACTAGCTTCTCCCTCATGTTCAGCATGACCACTACCACCACCTTGGTCAGGATGAAAATCCTGCTTCATCTTATTGATATTAGAATTGTTAAAAATCAGATGATGGATAGGTGCCTCTCCAACTGGCATATGACTGACATATGTTAGCTAACACATATAGCATATCGACTGACATATGTTTAACCAACACATATGGTTCTAGACTAAGATGAAATCTAAACCAAGTGAATATGAGGAAATAATGGTGGAAGTGGAATTAATTTAGAAATTATAAAAACCAAAGGTAGGAAACTAGGGTGCCAAGGATCCACTTGTAGAGATCAGGGAGATCTACGCTTGATTCATGCATTCAACTGGACTTCGAGTCCTATCTTCATCCAGTTGGAATATATACCGTGAAAATCAAATCTGAACTTCTTTTAATCTAGTTTTTCAAGAGATAAGACAGATGTAAATTAGAATGGATTCCATCACAAAACTATTGCCCATGAGACAAATAAACAACAGAATTTAACCAATCCACAGTCAATCAGAGCGATGATGAATGTTAGGAGGGATTCCGTCACTCAACCATGTCCCAGGGGCGATGGTGAACAACAGGGCTTCTGACTGCATAATCGCAATAATGAAAAGAAAATACCCCAAGCCATTGCAGATCTATTGTAATTTTAGTCACAACAAACCATTAAAAACTAGAGACATTCCTTTTAAATAAACTAAAATTAAAAAGAGTTCAGAACATGAATCAGATCCGTTGGATCAGTCCCATCGCTCCACAAGCTTCGCCTCTTAGCCCTAGCTAAGAGGTTACCCCGCCATGATGTGGCTATAACTCTCAAAAATTATGAAAAACAAAAAGGAAAAGAAGAAAACAAAAGAAAGAACTCTCCCTGTCTCTCTCTGTCCGTGGATCAGCCGTCCATGAGATGATCCCCCGTCTTCTTTTTCTTATTTCTTTTATAACTCCCCTCGTCCGCAGTTTCCTTTACGCAGCAGTAGGCTATGAAAAACTTCCGCCCGAAACAGCAATACACAGTCGGTTACGCAGCAGGAATAACATTCTTGTGCTGACTTCCCGGTGGGCCCAAATTTTGTACAACTTGGTAAATCCAGACCGTTCATTGGATTGTACACGGAAAACCAGTCAGACATGACCGTTTCTAATCTATTTTGGTGCAACCAATCAGGATTTTAACTGTACCGTCCGTTCTGCTATCGAATGGTTGAAAATCCAATGACTTAAGGTTTTCAAATTCCATCAGCTAGGCGTAGGTTGTAGCTGTCCTAGGAAACGGATGAACGGTTCGATCGTCCGTTTACACAATGGATGGGGCCCACAATTGCGAACCGGAACCAGACAGCGTTAACGCTGTTTCAAAAACGGAAAATTCCGTTTTCTGCTGAAGTTGGTGGGGCCCATTACTGAATTCGACGGAGGAATCCACGCCGTCCATTAGATGTGTGACGAAAAACCGGCCAAAGATTGACGGTTTTTATTGTCCATTTATGCGTCCAAGAGAAGAAATCACGCGAACAACTTTTGAACGTTGCGAGACAGCCCGCTTATGGCCTCTGTATTTCGCACGTGTGTATGCATGGGTGGGGTCCACAACCTCGGCGAAAAACGGACAGTGTCCGTTTTTACGGAAACGGCAATTGTCATTTTTAAGAAGATGATGCGGTCAGCGCTGCTGACCGCGTTACCCTGAGCTGGTGCGGCGTCGGTGCGTGTGTACTCTTTGTACACATGCTGTACATACGGCCCACCGTGATGTTTACGAGAAATCTACACCGTCTATCCTCTTTCTCATGTAATTTTAGCCATCAATACCAAAGTTGAGGCAGTTCCAGATATCAGGTGGGCCCCAAATTGATGATTAGTGGGCTGATTTGACTGTTGGCCCACTTCCACAGGTGTTCAATGGTTGAAAATTGACGTGTATGGTTAATCATGGTCCTCAGGTCATGTATGAAGTTTTGAGTCTGTCAGATGATGGGAACCCTGTGATCTTGCATTCTGGTTGGTTTACGGGCCTTTTAAATGCGTACGGCTTGATTTCCTCTGATCTCTAGCGTGCAAATCCATCAATTTTGGTCCTCTGGAGTCCGTCCCTTGCTGTGGTGATTTCAGAGCATCAAATACACACTTTTAGCACCTTTTTTTCAGTCCAAACTTGTAATTACACCTAGCATCACAAACACGATAAAAATGGGTCATTAAACAGTATCATGTTCATAAATCTAGACAGTAACTGGGGTCTCATATGCAATATTTGACCCTCAACACAGATCGACTAACATATGACATATCGATTGACATATGGTATGCTGGCCCACCCCAATGTAATAAGTTATCCCAACCTACAGATTTAAGCATAGGAAGGATGTCAAAAGGTACAACATGATCAATGAAAACAGCGAGTTCAATAATAACATTGCGTAATCTGATGTCCCGAACTTAAGATGGATTATCATCGGGAGGCTGAAGATGACGTTAGTAATCGGGACTGATCTGGAAGAAGAAGACGGACCACGGGTGTTGTTTTCTTTCCTCTAAAAGCCATTTGCAACAAAGATTTCAAGAAAAGAAAAAGTTGCAAAGTTTGAGAAGAGGGTTTGCTCAAATCAGATTTTGCAAAAGAAAAACCTCAAATCACAACGAAATCCAAAATAGAAAGCTCCAAGAGAGAAAAGGAAGCAATCTAGACATAGATCTGTAAGAAAAATGTAAATGGAGCACTAACCTTGAAGAAATGTAACAATGGGTTCGACTAGTCGAGGCTCGGCTCCTTAGAGAGTGAAAACGGAATGAGGAAGAAAGTGAAATCCCCAATTTTTAAGTGATTTACCGCGATCTACAACTGGTCGTGGATATGCACGACCGGTTGAAGTACGACTGGTCGTGTATACTCACGACTGGTCGAGTACCAGCCAAAAATTCAGATTTCTTGCATAATAATAAAAAAATTGAAATTCAAACTAGCAAATATATACATTATGATACAAGTAGGCATAAATAATCATTTTAAAATGAACATGCAAAGATCAAATTTCATTTTGTTAAACCTGCTTTTGTCGAGCCGTTTAGTGAATATGTCAACTCGTTGATTCTCGGTAGGGATATATTCCAGAGATATAACTTTTTCTTCTACTAATTCCCTAATATAATAAAATATAATGTCAATATGCTTAGTACGAGAATGCTGAATAGGATTTTTTGAAAATTTATGGCACTGGAATTATCACAATGTAATAACATAGAATCCTGTTTAATTCCATAATCACTTAGCATTCGTTGTATTCAAACAAGCTGCGTACATGCATTACCAGCTGCGATATACTCAGCTTCAGCTATAGAAAGTGATATAGAATTTTATTTCTTGCTAAACCAGGAAACTAAACAATTTCCGATATAAAAGCAACCACCACTGGTTGATTTTATATCATCTAGATTACTAGCCCAGTCAGCATCCGAGTATCCAGCTAATTGAACATTATTCTCATGAGGATACCAGAGACTGAGATTAACAGTACTTGCGACATATCTAATAATCCGCTTGACAGCAGTCAAGTGCGATTCTTTTGGATCAGATTGATATCTTGCGCAAATACCAACACTTAGAGAAATATCCGGTCTACTAGCAGTTAATATAGTAAACTACCAATCATACTTCGATATAATTTCGGATCTACATTTTTACCTGCAGAATCTTTTGAGAGTTTCAAAGTTGTACTCATAGGAGTATCGAAATTCTTACCATTCTCAAATCTAAATCTCTTAATTAGATTCATAGCATACTTAGATTGAGATATGAACATTCCATCAGGTTGTTGCTTTACTTGCAACCCAAGGAAATAATTCAATTCCCCAACCATGCTCATTTCAAACCGAGATTTCATCAAATCTGCAAACTCAATAGTCATGTCAGTACAGGTAGATCCATAAATGATATCATCAACATAGATTTGTACTAATAAGATGTGCTCATTATGTTTTCTAAAAAACAGAGTTTTATCAACGCATCCCATTTGAAAATTATGGCTTAATAGAAACTTTGTTAGTTTCTCGTACGATGCCCTAGGAGCTTGTTTTAAACCGTAAAGTGCCTTTTTAAGTCGATAAACATGATCGTCATTCTTGGGGTCTTCAAAACCCATAGGTTGTTCAACATAAACTTCCTCATGCAAATCGCCATTTAAAAACGCACTTTTTATATCCATTTGGTAAATCTTGAACTTTCTAAAACATGCAATGGATATAAAGAGTCTAATTGATTCAAGACGGGCTACTGGTGTAAAGGTTTCATCATAGTCAATACCTTCAATTTGAGTGTAACCTTGTACCACTAACCTAGCCTTATTTCTAATTATATTACCAAGCTCATCAGACTTATTTTTGAAAATCCATTTGGTTCCAATGATGTGTTTATCTTTAGGTCTAGGTATGAGATACCAAACATCATTTCTCACAAATTAGTTAAGCTCTTCTTGCATCGCAACAATCCAGTTTTCATCAACAAGAGCTTCTTTTACGTTAGATGGTTCTATCTAGGATGTAAAACATGCGTAATTACATATATCCTCAAGTTGTCTACGAGTACGAACACCAGTGAGAGGGTTTCCAAGAATCTGTGTAGTTAGATGATCTTTAACAGTCCTTAGTTCAGAATCAGTCTGGTTAGATGAAGTATCAGGTTTATCTGTTATAGGAATTTCATCATTATCTGAACTTGAGACTGGTGTGTTTAAGTGATCATCAATGGCACATTAATGGACTCTTGAATCACACTGGTCCTTTTGTTCAGTACTCTATAAGCACGACTGTTTAAAGAATATCCTAAAAATATCCCTTCATCACTCTTCGTATCAAATTTCCCAGATTTTCACGATCTTGTAAAATATAGCACTTGCTGCCAAAAATTCGAAAATATTTGACAGTAGGCTTTCTATTGAACCACATTTCATAAGCCATTTTATTATTACTTTTACTAGTGTAAACTCGATTAATAATATAGAAAGTTCTATTGACTGCTTCAGCCCAAAGATTCTTAGAGAGCTTCATGCTATTCAACATGACATTAGCCATTTCTTGAAGTACTCTGTTTTTCTTTTCCACTATACCATTTTGTTGTGGAGTTTTGGGTGCTGAAAATTCATGTAATATTCCCTGGTTATTACAGAACTTCTCAAAACCGCTATTCTCAAATTTAGATCCATGATCACTACGAATCTTACTGATTTAAGAACCTTCTTCAATTTGAATCATTTTGAGAACTTTTCTTACTTCTTCAAGGGTTTCAGATTTGTCCCTTAAGAAGATTACCCAAGTATATCTGGTAAAGTCATCTACAATTACCAAGATATATTTTTTGCCACCTCGACTTTCCGTCCTGATAGGTCCTACTAGATCCATATGAAGAAGCTCGAGTGGTCTTGATGTGGTATTGGAATTCACCTTTTTATGTGAGTTCCTTGTTTGTTTGCCAATTCGGCATTCACCACATATTTTATCTAATTTTTGTAATTTGGGTAAACCTCTTATAATTTCCTGTTTGCTCAATCTATATAGATTTCGGTAGTGTACATGTCCAAGACGTTTGTGCCATAAATCAGTCTCGTCTGTATGGACCATGTAACATGATTGATTAGATGAGCTGGATTCGCTAACAATATAGCAGTTTTTAGAGGTTCTACGTCCAGTTAGTATTACTGAACCCTTGTTGTTAAAGAATCTCACAGCTTTGATTAGAAAATCGTACACTATGGTTATTATCACATATTTGAGATATGCTAAGCAAGTCATGTTTCAAACCTTCTACATATAAAACATTTTTAAACAAAGGAAGGTTATAGAGATGAACCGTACCTTGGCCCATAATCTTGCAGTTGCTGCCATCACCAAATGTGACTGAACCATCAGTCATGTCTTTGAGATCGGTGAACAAACCTTTATCACCAGTCATATGCTTGGAGCATCCACTATCTAGGTACCACTTTGAATGGCTTGTTGCTTTGAAAGCGGTGTGAGCAACCAAGCAGGCAACTTTAGGAACCCATTTCAGAACTGTTTTGGGTTTAGGAGAATAGTTGGTCTTCTTCTGTCTGATATTGTAAGAATGACCTACTGAGTTAGATTTTAAGAGCTCCTTGAGTAAATCAACTATCTTTTCAGCAAGAGGGTTTCGGTTCTGATTTTTAAAATTAACATGGCTGCTTTTAGGTTTTTGAAAAGTTTTAGAAAAACCTTGGTAAGTACTTTTCCCTTTTGAGTTTGAGGACTCTCCTTTCACAAACTTGGAGAAGTATACTTTTGTTTAGAAGATATATTCTTATCATAGCACAACCCAGATCGATCGCCACATTTTCTTGATCCGAATAATAATTTTTCTAACTTTGGATCACCTTGGGCATATCTCCATGTGTCCTTTAAACTCAGAAGAGAAGATACTTCATTTTTAAGTTTCACATTTTCAGATTTCAGATTTTCAATCAGGGAGGTTTTGAATTCTAAATCGCATTTTGATTTTTCAAAACAATCTGAAATTTGGAATTTTTCTAAAACAAGTGATTCAAAACATTCTTTGAGTTTAAAATTTTTTTCTTTTGAAGTTTAAGTTTGACAACAATTTTACAACTTTCCTTGTATAGGGCGTTATAAGCATCTTGAAGATCTTCTTCATTTTCACATTCAATGTTCAGATTTTCTTCACTTGTTGAATCATTATCTAAGAATGTGAATTTGGCTAGAGTCATAAGGGCTTTAACTTCATTGCCCGACTCAGTTTCAGAATCTTCTGATTCAGAAGAAGCTTCAGAATCAGATGATTCATCCCATGTAACCAACATACCCTTTCTTTTTGGTTTGTCCTTTTTAGGACATTTGTTTGCTAAGTGACCATACTCTTGGCAGTTGTAACATTGACTATCTTTCAAAGACTTCCAATTTTGGATCTAAGTTTAGATCTTTTCTTATCGTTTGATTTTTGAAGATCTACCCTTTTCTTGCTTTTGAAAATCTTGTAAACTTTCTTTGCTAAAAGAGCCATATTGTCTTCAGAATTTTCTGAATCCGAGTTTTCTTGAGAAATACCTTTAGTAGATTTGAGAGCAATGGATTTACTTTTAGGAGCTTTAAAGTTTAACTCATAAGTCTGTAAAGATTCAACTAATTCCTCCACCTTTATATTATCCGTATCACGAAGTTCCTGGATTGCGGTTACTTTAGAATTGAACCGTTCAGGAAGTGAGCATTGTATTTTAGCACATATCTTACTTTCCGGGATTTTATCGCCTAGACCCCACATCGAGTTTACAATGTCATTCAATCTGGTATAGAAGTCCATGAATATTTCATTTTCTTCCATATGTATTTCCTCAAATTTAGTTGTGAGGATTTGTATCTTAGATTTCTTGACAATTGATGTACCCTCGTGTGTCATTTCTAATATATCCCAAGCTTGTTTTGCAGAATCACAGGATATAATTCTTTTGAATTCATCCGGTGATAATGCACATGTAATTGCATTTAGTGCTTTAACATTTGCACTACTCTCACTTTTCTGAAGTGTGGTCTAAGAAAAATAAGCCGTTATCTTTGTGGTTTTTGAACCATCAACACCAGTTACTTCAGTGGTAGGAGGGGTCTAACCATTCACTGTGGCTAGCCACACACTTTCATCCATGGATTTGAGGAGATCCTCATCCTGGCTTTCCAATAGGCATAATTGGAGCCATCGAAAGGTGGAAAGCCTAGTGACTGATAGGCTATCAAAATTTGACATATTATATATATATATATATATATATATATATATATATATATATATATATATATATATATATATATATATATATTAGCTTAGATCGTTAGCTCAGGAAATAAATCCAAAATAAAGCAATAAGAAGAGCTATTAGGCTTTGATACCACTTGAAATGGCTAAGCTATATGTCCTAGAAGGGGGGGGGGGGGTGAATAGGATTATGCCAAATTTAAATAAAAGATACAGCGGAATAAAGTATAATAATTTAAATCACTAAACTTGAATTGCAATATAGGAATGTAAAGCAATCAGAAATTGTTCTAAGGACAACCTTACACCAAAAACCAAAGTTTATGGTAGGACAACCTTATTTCTAGAACAAATATAAAAACAGAAGCTCAAACCAATAAAGTAATAGTAAGCGATAAATTGCAGAAATATAAATCTAACTATTACAACATTCACCACTGAGCTTGAAATGAAATGATTACAACATTCACATACATATACATCCCACACTGAATATTAAAGATATAAAATGAAAATCAAACAACCACAAAACACAAGGGATTATAGTGGTTCGCCTGTGTGTACACCAACTGTTCAACAACAGCCACACAGCTACTCCACTCCTAATATCCTCACACAGGGGATATTAGCGTTCACTAACAAAAATAGGTTTTCTCAGGTTCACCTAAAAACCTTCACAATTGTGTCTTTATCTGTGGGCTTACACAATTAAAAAAAAAATCCCAACTTCTGAGTTTTCTGGCTCTCTCAGATAACCAATACAATGAGATTTTTTTGGCAAATCTCAAAAGAAAACCAAACAGAATTTACAACAAATGTAAAATACCTGATTATCTCCTTCGTTGTAGCAGCCTGGAAGAACCAAATTGGAGTAGAGATTTGAATGTCCAAGATCAATGTCCAATACTCACTTTATAATGGTTAGGTTCTAATAGATTTTAAATTAAAAACAACGGGTTAGCTTTAATTGATTTTGATTCCAAAAGAAGGAAAACAACAATTCCTCTTTTCATATGAGATTGGAATGCTAGAAACAAAATCAATCAAATAAGCTAAAGAAAGAATATTAAATAAGCACACTTAGCTTTGATGGAGCACAGAACTATCTCTCAGAAGGCCGAATTAGATTAGCTTGAATTGATTAAATTCTTCTGAGATTCGTGCTCTATTTATAGGTGAGCAAATCACGTCTTCGACTGGTCTAAGGAGTTCTTCGAATGGTCGTAGAACCAACAAATATTTGAAAATTCGGGCGCGATAAGATTTGACCATTTCACGACTGGTCGAAGGTATCCTTTGACTGGTCGTAGGTCTTATTCGACTGGTCGTAGGATTCGAAGATCATCGTTGGACTTTGAGTCGTAGGTCTATGACTGGTCTTAGATGCAGTCGACACTGTTCCTTCGACTAGTCGAACAGACCCCAGGACTAGTCGAAGTTTAACAGAAAATATTCAAATTTTGAAACAAACTTACAACTGATCCAGGAATTTCTTAGACAGGTAGAAGCAGTGCTAGGACTAGTCGAACAAAGTCTAGGACTAGTCTTAAACCTGCCAAACTCACGTGAATCAAACATATGACTTATGTGTCCAAAATGGCCTACTCTGAAGGTCAACCTTAGGTTAGTCAAACCTCAATCGTGAAGAAGTAAGGACATTGAAACTTAAGGACAAGTGACCTTTGATAGTAGTAAACTTGAAGTCTTGTTGTAGCTAATCCTTGAAAGTATCTTGAATTCTTTACGATCGAACTTGTAAGTTACTTGATATCTAGAAATGTCTTGACTTGAGAGCAATACTTGTTAATCACAGTTGAACTTGAGTAGAACTTTCTTCTTTACACTTATGAGCATTGCTTGTTCATCAAAGTTGATCTTGAGTGTATCTTTGTTTGATCTTGAGTAGAGCTTCACATAGCAAGTTACATACCTGGTCTTTGGCACCATAAATTTGACAACAGAAAGGGATATAAACTATAGCACTTACAGAAACATTCTTCCAATGTTGGGAGCGGTCAAGGCTCTTGTCAGTTCATGCCCACAACACAGTTTTTTGAAAAATGGCGCATTACACACTTTTTCTATGATGGACTGACATCTTCCATGCGCCAATTGGTTGAGACAATGTGCAATAGGAAATTCATGAATAAAAATGTCAATGATGTGTGGGACTACTTGGATGGACTTGCTGAAAACGCACAATCATGGGACACTTACACAAAATCAAGCACCACTTCTAGGCCCACTCAATCAAAAGAGAGGGGCGGATTATACCTTCTTAAAGAGGATGATGATATTAATGCTAAAGTATCTAATCTCATAAGGAAATTCGAGGCCATGGAACTAAAGAAGGATAAGGTTAAGGAAACTGTTTGCGGTATTTGTGCTTGCAGCGTTCACACAACTGAAAATTGTCCAACAATACCTGCCTTTCAAGAGGTGTTGAATGAACAATTCCATGCCATGAATAATTACCAAAGACCTTTCAAGAGACCTACCTCCAATACATCAATCCTAATTGGAGAAATCATCCAAACTTCAGTTGGAGGAATGGACAACCTGCTACTCCTCACGGTTTCTTTAATCAAATTCCAAATTAAGTGAAACATCAAGAGGATCCAGTTCAAAAATATATTCGAGACCAAGAGCTACTCAACCAGGATATCAAATTAGCATTGGGAGTGTTTGCGTCATCGATTCAAAGGATAGAGTCGCACTTAAAAATTGGAGGAGGAAGGGGATGCTTCCTGCTTAACCTCTCCCCAATCCTAAACTGCAATATGAGATAAGTGATCCAAGGTCTTCAAATCAGATGGAGCAAGTTAAATCTTTCACCACTCTTAGGAGTGGGAAGACCATTGATAAAACTATTCCGGTTAGGGCTGAAAAGCCTAAGGACCGGAAGAGGACAACGATGATAGACCTATCACCGCTCTATAAGAATTGGAACCGGAACTTCAAGGCAAGCCGATTGCCCCATTCCCCCAACGGTTGGTTGCACCAAAATCTCTCTCTAACTCTCAAGACATTCTAGAGGTGTTGAAATAAGTGAATGTCAACATCCCTCTACTGGATGCGGTTAAACAAATACCTTCATATGCCAAATTTTTGAAAGACTTGTGTACGACCAAAAGACGGCAAAATATTCAAAAGAAAATCTTTTTAACTGAAAAAGTGAGTGTCATCCTAAAGCAAGATGTGCCACAGAAATACAAAGATCCCGGTAGCCCAACCGTTGCTTGTGTAATTCGGAACTACCGAATTGAGCACACACTTCTTGACTTAGGACAGAGTGTACATCTGATTCCTTATTCGGTCTACGAATAACTAGGTTTGGGTGAATTGAAACCCACCCGAACTACATTACAACTTGTTGATCGCTCAATTCGTGTACGGAGAGGGATAATCGAGGATGTGTTGGTCCAGTTACCCAGTAGATTTTATCATCCTGGATACTCAACCCATCATGTATATGAGCACTCAAATTCCCGTGATTCTTGGTCGATCATTCCTTATCACTTCAAATGCAATCATTAATTGCAGGAATGGAGTCATGAGTATGTCTTTCGGGAATATGACATTGGATGTGAATATTTTTTTCAACACAGGAAAATAGTTAGAGGATGAAGACGATTTCCATGATATTAGCATGTTGATTCTTTCGTGGAAGATAGAGCACTTCTGACATTATCCCCTGACCCTTTAGAGACGTGTTTGGCCCACTCCCATGATTTAGATGATGATATGATTAGGGAGACGGGTGTCATGCTTGATGATGTGCAGGTACTTGAAGTTAACCAGTGGAAGCCACAATTTGAAAAATTGCCCCAAACTGATGTAGTGCCTCTACCGTCTAATCTCTAAGCATCGAAGCTTGACCTAAAACCTTTGCCCTCTGATTTGAAATATGTCTATTTAGGTCAAGATAAGAATATCAGTGGTGATTTCTTCCCACCTTGAGCAAGAACAGGAGAGTATGCTCATCTCTACTCTCATTGAGCATAAAGGAGCCCTTGGATGGTCGATCGCGGACCTCAAGGGAATTGACTCTTTGATTTGTACTCACCACATTCATTTAGAGGATAATGTGAAGACTTCACGACAAGCACAACATAGACTAATCCAAACATGAAAGAAGTGGTTAAGGCCGAGGTTCTTAAACTATTGAATGTGGGTATTATATACCATATATCCGACAGTCAATGGATGAGTCCAACTCAGGTGATTCCTAAGAAGTCTGGAATCACCATCATAGCTAATGCTAACAATGAACCCGTGCCAACTAAGTTACTACTGGTTGGAGAATGTACATTGACTACAGAAAGTTGAATACCGTCACGAGGAAGGACCACTTTCCTTTGCCCTTCATTGATTAAATTTTGGAAAGGCTATCTCGTCATTCCTATTACTGTTTCCATGATGGATATTCAGGCTACAATCAGATCGAGATAGCCTTTAAAGATCAAGAAATGACCACGTTCACATGTCCTTTTGGCACCTTTGCTTACCGAATGATGTCATTTGGACTGTGTAATGCCCCCGCCACCTTCCACCGATGCATGATGAGTATTTTTTCTGACATGGTGGGACAATATTTAGAAGCCTTCATGGATGACTTCTTCATCTTTGGTCTATCCTTCAATGAATGTTTGGAAATTTTGAAAATTGTGCTGAAAATTGTGCTGAAGCAATGTGAGGAAAAGAACTTGGTACTGAATTGGGAGAAGTGCCACTTCATGGTTCATAAGGGAAGTGTCCTTAGGCACATCATCTCGTCTAAGGGAATTGAGGTAGATAAGGCTAAAATTGATCTTATCTCTAACCTACCTCCACCTAAGAACATACGAGACATGCGATCCTTTCTAGGACACGTCAGGTTTTACAGAAGATTCATAAGAATTTTAGTCATCTCTCTCATCCTCAATGTAATCTACTTCAAAAGGATGCACCATACAAGTGGACTGAGCAATGCCAGGAAGCTATTATTAAGCTCAAGGACATGTTAACCATTGCACCTATCATGCAACCACCCGACTGGAGCCTTCCTTTTGAACTTATGTGCGGTGCGTCTGACTATGCTCTTGGGGTGATTTTAGGCCAGAGAAAAGAAAAGAAGCCCTATGTTATTCATTACGCTAGTAGAACTCTAAATCGGCCCAAGTGAACTACTCGACTACGGAAAAGGAACTCTTAGCCGTAGGTATTCACTTTGGACAAATTTAGGTCCTACTTAATTGGATCCAAGATCGTCATTTACACAGATCATGTGGAGCTCAAGTATCTTCTTTCTAAGAATGATGCTAAGCCCCACCTGATAAGATGAATTCTCCTACTCTAAGAATTTGATTTGGAAATAAAAGATAAAAAAGGAGTAGAGAACGTAGTAGCTGACCATCTTTCCCGCCTTGATATCTCTTACTCCCTTGAGACGACACATAGAAATACATGTTCCCTGACGAACAATTGTTCAAAGTCTCCCATTCACCTTGGTTTGCTGATATTGTTAATTGTCTTGCTACAAATTTCACGCCGACACATTGGACTGCGTAAGATAAGAAAAAAAATTCTTCGCCGAAGTTCATAAGTTCTTCTGGGATGATCCATATTTGTTTAAATATTGGCCAGATCAAATCTTAAGGAGATGTGTGCCAGACAATGAACACCAAAGCATCATCTCCTTCTGTCACTCTCAGGCCTGTGGTGGTACTTTTTTACTAAAAAGACCACGACCAACATTTTGCAGTGTGGCTTTTACTGGCCCACTATGTTCAGGGACACTTATGAGTTTTGTAAAACTTGTGAGCGTTGTCAGAAGTTGGGAGCATTGTCCAGTCGAAATATGATGCCTCTAAACCCCATTCTGATTATTGAAGCATTCGATTGCTAGGGCATTGATTTCATGGGACCATTCCCCCACTCTTTGGAAATTTATATATTTTGCTCGCCGTAGACTATGTCACTAAATGGGTCGAAGTGATTATGTGCCAGAACAATGACCATCAAATGGTCATTAAATTCTTAAAAGAGAACATCCTTTCCCAGTTTGGAACGCCTTAAGCCATCATTAGTGATTGGGGCTCACATTTTTGTAATAGGCCATTCGCAAACCTAACGAAGAAATATGACATTTCTCATAAGGTGAGCACTCCATACCACCCACAAAAAAGTGAGCAAGCTAAGATTTTCAATAGACAAATTAAACATATCTTCAAAAGACGGTTAATCCTAACCGTAAGGACTGGTCAATCCGATTGATCGATGCCTTATGGGCTTGCCATACCGCATTTAAGACCCCTATTGGAATGTCTCCCTTTAGACTTGTCTATGGGAAGGCTTGCCACTTGCCTGTAGAGTTGGAACATAGAGCCTATTGGGTGATAAAAAATTTGAATTTCAATTTAGGCAACGCTGGCTCGCTATGCAAACTTCAGTTTAATGAACTCGAAGAAATCCAGAATGATGCGTACGAGGACTCGAGAATTTACAAGGACAGAATGAAGGTGTTTCATGACCAACACATTCTTCAGAAATCATTCACACCAGGTCAGAAAGTCCTCTTGTATAATTCTCGGTCACATCTGTTCCCGGGCAAACTTCGATCTCATTGAACCGACCCCTTCATTATTACCAATGTTTATCCTCATAGGGCTGTCGAGATTCAAAATCCAAACAATGGCAATGATTTTAAAGTAAATGGACATCGATTGAAGCCATTCGTTGAGAAATTTGATTCAGAAGACATGTCCATACCTCTGAATGATCCTGTTTATCAGGATTGATCTCCTAGTCTAACGGAGGTATAGTTAGGTTTATTGCTTTCTGCTGTTCTAGGATAGTTTGCTTCTGCAGTTTTAGGATTATTTTTGGTTGATTAACTCTTGTGCTAACCACCTTCACGCTAAGATCATTTGGAAAAAGCCTTAAAATTTCTTCATCAGGTACTATCTTTCCATCACTTCTCTTTCAATTACGTTGTCTCTTTTGCAAATCATGCTTATTTCTTTTACATTGAGGACAATGTAGATTTTAGGTTGGGGATGAGAGATTAGGTACACTAATCAGTGTTTTCTCAGTTTTGAGCAAAATTTACAAAATCTTTTAAAAATTTTCAATGATTATCTGTTTGAAAAGTAATAAATTGTGTATATAAGACTGTTTTGAGTATGATGTTAAGATAGAAATCGAATTTTGAATTGTTGAAGTTGGAGTAACTAAGTAACTTATCACTTATGGTTCTTACATTCAATTGATTAAGAGTAAGTTCGAATATTATGTTATGCAAATTGTTTTCTATGAATAGTATTAGATTTTTTGATTGTTAGTATGATGATCAATGAAAGATATTGAGAACCGAGTCTAGAGAATTTTATTCACCTTAAAAGGAGAAAAAGAACTAATTAAAAAATAGGAGATTGACAAGGAGGTCATAAATAATGAAGAATGACAACATCTTTGAGGGGAATGAAAAATGTCTTTGAAAAGGATGTAATGTCTAAAGAAGATGAATAAATACAAATGACCGGCGATATAAAATCAAAAACTGGAAAAAGAAGGAAAAGGGGATAAGTTCAAAATCAGTACTTGAGTTTTTAACCAATCTTGAAGTGATGAGCATGGCTAACATTATGAAAAAATAGTATCTTCATTAAGCGCTTTGAAAAACTTGATATGCGAACTATGCTCTAACCTAAGGGATAAAAGACTTATCTGATTGATTGCTTACGTGATTCAACTCTAGGTCTTCAAAATCTCAATTTCTTATCTTGAGTATACTCATTCATACTTGATTACACAAAATTTCATTTTCTGAAAAAGGTTTGAAAATTGTGCATTAAAGTTCATTTTTCGCATACTTTGCTCGGGACTAGCAAAATACTGGTTGGGGATTGTGTTGAGGGTCAAATATTACATATTGGACCCCATTTATTACTTGGTTTTATGAACATGATAATGCTTAATGTTCTATTTTAATCATGTTTGTATTACAAGGTGAATTCAAGAGCTTGGATTAAAAAGGATGTTAAAAGCATGGATTTAACACTCAAGAATCACCAAAGACAAGAAAAGATCTGATGAAACTAAGAATGAAGAATGCACATACTAAAGATTCAAGAAAACCAAATCAAAAATGAAGAAAATCGGAGTTTTGAAGTGAAATTCGGTGATTCTCGACTAGTCCTGACTTCGGTTCTACCAATCCTGGCTACGCTTGACCAGTCTTGGCTTCGTACACCCGTCCTAGACTCTGCTCGATTGATCGAAGGTATCTCGACTTGAACTCCAATATGTAAAAGTTCTAAATCTTCGTATTGCTTGATTGGTCGAGGACGTCCCACGACCAGTAGAGGGTTACACAATTTTTGCGCGGACTGCGTAAATTTTAGACGGTTTTCAAAATTTCCACTCAGTGTGAAAGTCTAAGGCCTAAAACTATAAATAGGGGTCCCTAGGGCACCCCTAGGCATCATCTTGGGTTTGAGGAGTTGAGTAAAGGCGTGGAGAAGCCGTCGTCAAGTGTTTTTCTTCCCTTTCCTTAGTCGTTTTTATGCTTTTCTTAAGAGATTTTATTTTAATCATGTCTATGGTTGGCTAAACCTCTTAGCTAAACCTCTTAGCTAGGGCTAAGAGGTGAAGCTTGTAGTGTGATTGAGATGTTTTCTTTATTTTGATTCATGTTTTATTGAACTCTCTTGGATTCTAGTTTATTATGAAGGAATATTTTTAGTTTTTAATGGTTTGTTGTGACTCAAATTACATAGATTTGTGATAGCTTGAGATATCTTCTTTTCCTAATTGAGATTGTGAAATTAGGAGATCATGTTTTCGCTATCATCCTTTGGGCATGGTAGGATGATGGAATCCTTCTTAACCTTCACAATTCTCTTATGATTGGTTGTGTGATTGGTAAATCTAGTTGTTTGCCTTGTCTCCTGGGCATGGTTAGGTGATGGAATCACTTCCAAGTCCTCACAACTCTCATCCATTGATGATTAGATCCATGAGAAGTTCAGTGATCTGAGAAATCTCTTCGTCCTTGAATCAAGAAAGGTAGCATCCTAAGAACTTACAAGTGGATCCTTGGAAACCCTAGTTTCCCACCTTTGAATTTATTAAGTTTTCATTAAATCTCTCACAATTACTCTCTATACTTCCAGATTTAGGTTTTCATCTCTTTCTAGTTCTTCTTCTAGTTATTTTCAGAAAACACACGAGATTAGTCCCTGTGGATTCGACGTCGGTCTCACCGAGATTATTACTACATCGTGACCCTGTACTTGGGGTTGTGAACAATGATATCAATGCTAAAGTGGCTAATCTCATGAGGAAATTCGAGGCCATGGAACTAAAGAAGGATAAGGCTAAGGAAACTGCTTGTTGTATTTGTGCTTACAACATTCACACAACTATTAAATGTACTCAAGGCAATCCCAAACACAATCATATATAGTGGTTCGGCTACTTGCCTACTCCACTCCCGACAGACACACTCTCTGCTAAAGTGTATCGAATTTTACTATCCAATGATTTTAAATCATGTTAACCATGAACCTTCGCAACCTACACAAGGTTAACTAAGGGACCTACACAAGATTCTCTTAAATGCCTACACAAGGAAACTCGTCCTACCCAAGGACACAACATTGGGAGCCTACACAACTCAACCCAAGCCTACACAAGGTTATACGTCCTACACAATGACACATGTCCTACACAAGGACATAACACTAGGGGCCTACACAAGGCAACCCAAGCCTACACAGGGCTGTATGTCCCACATAAGGACACACGTCCTACACAAGAACACAACGTATTCTCCCGTCGGAGGCCTACAACTAGGACTTGGCGAGTTTAACACTCAAACTCTAAATCCCAATCCTACACAAGGAAAGGGCTTCAAACACAGTAGACTCTGAGTACTTACAAATAAGTGGATGAGTCTTGTTCTCGCACAATGTGAAGATCTTCAATGATGATGAAGAGTCTTCAGCTACCTTTGCATTGCAACCTGCTTGTGATGTCAATGAATGCTCCGAGGGTTTTAATCTTCTCTATTTAAATGATATGATTTAAATTCATAGAGAAGGTTCTCATGAGCTATGCATTCAAGAGTTCCAATAATAGGTTATACCTATAATGATGTTAGTTGGAAGCTCAATGAACACTAGAGTTCATAATTCAATCCAAGTATAGAAGATGATGAGTTGATGCTTGTGCAAAGGATTGAATGATGAACTTTAATGGGAAAGAGAGAGTGAGTAAGAGGGTATGTAATCTTAGAATAACTGCTCATTCTCTCTTGGATTCTAGTTTATTTTATAAAGAGAAGCAGTAATGTATTTATAGAGTTGAAATCCCAACAATCAAAAAACGGGCATAAATCTGACATTGTCGATGCCATTGAAGGGTGTTCGATGTTATCGAAATTTAATTTTTGATATTATCGAACCATCTTCAATTGCATCGACTCTCTACTCAACATATTCGTTTGAGAGTAGGATAGATTCTGACTATTTTTAATCAAGCATCTTTCCATGATATCGACGTGCACTTCGATTCATCGAGGGGCGCTCAATTCTATCGAGATTTCTTTTGTTAAAATACATAAAGGTTGCTAGACAGTTTTGTCCCCTGTTCGATTCTATCGAGGAGTCCTTTGATCCATCGAAGTTTGAATTTTGATGGTATCGAATAGTTTTCGATGAACTCGAAGAAAATAGGTTTCTTTGAAAGCTTGTTGACAAAACCGAATTAGTTTCGATGCTATCGAATAGACTTCGATGTCATCGATAACTTACTCTCGATAACATCAAGGAGGCTTTGATGTCATCGAGGAGCACTTAGAGTATTTTCTGATTCTTTGGAAGAACTCCAAGGTTGAAGTAATCGAGGGTCAGTCGATATTATCGAAGCATGGACTTTGATGATATTGAATAGCTATCGATGCTATCGAGGTTTCCAGCATATCTTTCATTTTATTGCTAGACAAAATGGGCATCCGTTCGATACTATCGAATGATGTTCGATGTTATCAAAGATTCCCTCAATTGCAGTTCGATGTACTCACTAGGGACTTGTGATTTTTCCAGTTTTGTTTCTTTCTTCCATTTATCTCACTGTGCATTATATACCAACTTGACCAGAATATGTTGTAATTCTTTTTATAGGGTAAGTTGGGATTATATGGGGGTATATACCTGCTAGGGTTTATTGTGGTATGATGATGCTATGGTTTACCAAATTAAGCTTGATCATGACCTCCATCTTTATTGAGGCCTGGTCTTGATGTCTTCAAATAAGATCACACTTGGACTAACAGACTTAAAACTCACATATATTCACAAATAAAGGCACTTTCAAAATAGGCAAGCAAATTAGGAGTAGTCATAAGAAAGTGAACTCCTTAGTCACAATTAGACCTCTTGAACTTCTCCATATAGATTTAGTCAGACCAACTAGAATGGAGAGTAGAAGCGGAAAGAAATACTTTTTGTTAAGAGTTGATTACTACACTAGAACGGAGAAAAATTAGATAATCTGGATGAAGTCCGAAAATTTTTAAAACATATCCAAACTGAAAAAGAGTTATATGTGGTCAAAATTAGAAGTGATCATGGTACGGAATTCGAAAATAGCAATTTTAAGAAATACTGCAATGACCATGATATATTGCATGAATTTTCTGCTCCAAAACACCACAGCAAAAATAGAGTTGTTGAAAGAAAAAATAGAATTCTTCAAGAGATGGCTAGTGTAATGCTAAATAACATGAACCTACCAAAACAATTAAGAGCTGAAGCTATTAGTACTGCATACTAATAATTAATCGTGTTTATATTAGAAAAGAAAAAAACAAAACAACTTATGAATTATAATTTAATAAAAGAAATGCCCACCGTTAAATATTTTTGAAGTTTTGGAAGCAAATGCTTGATTTTACGTGACCGAGAAAATTTAGAAAATTTTGAAGCCAAGAGCGATGAGGGAATGTTTCTACATTATGCTCTAAACAGTCGAGCATACCATGTTCTTAACAAAAGAAGTGGGGTAATACAAGAATCCATAAACGTTGTGATAGATGATCGACAGATCACACCCAATCCTAATCAAAATGATGATGATGATGTCAATTTGATTAATATACCTGACTCTCCATCTAAATCAGACAATACTGAGTTAAGGATAGTCAAAGACCATCCGACTAATAAAACTTGGTAACCCTCACACTAGCGTTCAGATAAGAAGACAACTAGAAAATATATGTAATCATGTCTGCTTTACTTCCTAAATTGAACAGGGTAATGTAAATGAAGCACTGGCTTATGAAAGTTGGATTAATGCCATGCAGGAAGAATTAAATCAGTTCATTAGAAATGATGTATGCTATTTGGTTTCCACACATACTAGTAAACATGTGCTTGGAACCAAGTGGATTTTAAAAATAAAACAGATGAAATGATAAATATTATTAGAAATAAGGCACGACTGGTTATACAAGGTTATACTTAAATAGAAGGTATTAATTATTATGAAACCTTTGCACCAGTAGCATGCCTTAAATCAATCAGATTATTTATTTCGATTGCATGCCATAAAAAATTCAAAATTTATCAAATGGATGTAAAAAGTGCTTTTTAAACGGTGATTTGAATGATGAAGTATATGTTGAACAACCAAAGTGAAGATCCTAAACTTCCAAATCATGTTTACTGTCTTAAAAGGCTCTTTATGGATTGAAATAAGCTCCCAAATCATGGTATGAGAAATTGACTAAATTCTTACTTATTCATAATTTTGTTATGGATAGTGTTGATAAAACCCTATTCATCAAGAAATATAATGATCATATTCTAATAGTTAAAATCTATGTTGACGATATTATTTATGGATCTACGTGCACTAACTTATCTACTGAGGTTGCAGATCTAATGAAATCCAAGTTTGAAATGAGTATGGTCAGCAAATTAAACTATTTCCTTGGATTATAAGTCAAACACCTTGAAGATGGTATATTCATCTTATAGACCAAATATGCATTGAATCTTATAAAAATGTTTGGCTTTGAGAATTGTAAAAATTTTGATACTCCAATGAGTACGACTCTTAAACTCTCAAAAAATTAAAAGTGTAGACTCTCGACTATACCAAAGTATGATTGGTAGTCTTCTATACTTAACTGCTAGTAGACCTGATATTGCATTCAGTGTCGGAATATGTGTCAGATATCAATCTGATCATAAAGAATCATACTTAACAGTTGTTAAACGGATAATCAGATATGCCGCAAGTTCTATGAACTTAGGCATATGATATCCATATGATACGTCTGTACAAATTTCTGGTTATACAGATGCAGACTGGGCAGGAAATGTTGATGATAGAAAACCTACCAGCGGTGGATGTTTCTATGTTAGAAATTGCTTAGTATCTTGGCTCAGCAAGAAACATAATTCTGTATCTCTCTCTACTGTTGAAGCTGAATATATTGCAATAGGAAATGCTTGCACTCAGCTAATATGGATGAAAAGAATGATAGCTGACTATAGAATTACGCAAGATATGATAACTTTATATTGTAATAATTCAAGTGCAATAAATATCTCTAAAAATTCAATTCAACATTCTCGTAAAAAGCATATCGACATACGATGCCATTATATTCGAGAATTAGTTGAAGACAAATCTATCATGCTAGAATACATTCAAACAAATAAGTAGCTTGTAGATATAACTAAACCGCTTGACAAATTTAAAATTTTAAATGTAAAGCATGATATTGGATTATGTATTGTTAAATAATTATTTTATTTCTTTTTATCCATTTATGTTTATGTTTATTTTTTATAATGAAATGCATAAAATTAAAAATAAAATATTAATAAAAATTAAAAATAAAAAAATCAAAATTTTTGAGATTTTTTGACTAGCCAAGCACATGCTCAGGCTAGCTGAAGATTGCCCGTGTTTGCCTCTTAAAGGGGAAAATCTCCAAATCTATTTCATTTTTCACCTTCTTCCTCGGCTAGCTGTTGCCCCATTCGACCAACCCATCTTCCAAACTCACTTGTAAGTGATTTGTTTTCAAATTTTTTCAAGTATTAAGTGTATCATGCTAAATTATCATATTTAAGTAGATTTTTCTTCATTTGAAACCCTTTTTGTTGTGGAATTTTCTTTAAGTATGATCTACTCTTTTTCTTTGATATTTTTCTTGTGCATTCTGTAATGGAGCATAGAACCAAGAAAACGGCTTGCAAGAATTGCGCCAGTTCATCTTCTTTATCAACTACTCTTGGTCACCAGAGGATGATCCAGAATATGTTCGGGACTTTTGCACAAGAGACATAATCATAGAAAAATCTGTTAATTTAGACCACATTGCTAGGTTTGGTCTTGTTCCTATTCTTTCCGAGGTTGGATGGGAATGCATTTTGAGTTGGGGTGGAACGACTTACTGGTCCATAGTGCAGGGCATGTATGCGTCCATATGTGATGTTTCTCTTAAGAATCTGACATTCTTAGTTAAATTTGTTGAAGAAACATTCACAATAATGCTACACATTATTTCCGCATTGATGGATATAGTTGTTGTGGATGATGGAATACCAATCGCCACATTATCAGACAAGATGTTAAACTCTGAAAAACAACCCATCACTCGTAAATTATGTCGCTTCAATGCTAAATGGCGATCAGGTAATGCCCTTCCCGCAAATCAAATGCTCCCAAAATACCGTGTCTTACATCAAATTTTTACGTCTAACGTATATTCTTGAGCTGGGAATAAGACTGATCTTACTCCCTTCATGCTTAGAGTTTTTCACTCTGTTGTATTAGGTATTCGTGTCTGTCTGCTTTGAAAAGACCGAGCAATACGTCCTAGAGGGGGGCAGGGGGTGAATAGGACTATGCCAAATTTTAAAAATAAAAAAATCAAAATTTTTGAGATTTTTTGACTAGCCAAGCACATGCTCGGCTAGCTGAAGATTGCCCGTGTTTGCCTCTTAAAGGGGAAAATCTCCAAATCTATTTCATTTTTCACCTTCTTCCTCGGCTAGCTGTTGCCCCATTCAACTAACCCATCTTCCAAACTCACTTGTAAGTGATTTGTTTTCAAATTCTTTCAAGTATTAAGTGGTATCATGCTAAATTATCATATTTAAGTAGATTTTTCTTCATTTGAAACCCTTTTTGTTGTGGAATTTTCTTTAAGTATGATCTACTCTTTTTCTTTGATATTTTTCTTGTGCATTCTGTAATGGAGCATAGAACCAAGAAAACGGCTTGCAAGAATTGCGCCAGTTCATCTTCTTAATCAACTACTCTTGGTCACCAGAGGATGATCCGGAATATGTTCGGGACTTTTGCACAAGAGACATAATCATAGAAAAATCTGTTAATTTAGACCACATTGCTAGGTTTGGTCTTGTTCTTATTCTTTCCGAGGTTGGATGGGAATGCATTTTGAGTTGGGGTGGAACGACTTACTGGTCCATAGTGCAGGGCATGTATGCGTCCATATGTGATGTTTCTCTTAAGAATCTGACATTCTTAGTTAAATTTGTTGAAGAAACATTCACAATAATGCTACACATTATTTCCGCATTGATGGATATAGTTGCTGTGGATGATGGAATACCAATCGCCACATTATCAGAGAAGATGTTAAACTCTGAAAAACAACCCATCACTCGTAAATTATGTCGCTTCAATGCTGAATGGCGATCAGGTAATGCCCTTCCCGCAAATCAAATGCTCCCAAAATACCGTGTCTTACATCAAATTTTTACGTCTAACGTATATTCTTGAGCTGGGAATAAGACTGATCTTACTCCCTTCATGCTTAGAGTTTTTCACTTTGTTGTATTAGGTATTCGTGTCTGTCTGCTTTGAAAAGACCGAGCAATACGTCCTAGAGGGGGGCAGGGGGTGAATAGGACTATGCCAAATTTTAAAAATAAAAACATAAATCATAATTGAAAGAAAGATAGCACAATCAAATAATAAATAAGCACAAGAAAATAACAAGCTCAAATGTACTAGTCTTAAGAGGTTAATACAAACTTAGTTCTAAGGACAACCTAACACCAAAAACCAAAGGCTTATGGCAAGACAACCTTACTAGAACATTTGTAAGTATCAAAAACTCAAACCAATAAAGAGGCAAAGGAAATAACAAATAAAATAAACTAAGTTATTACAACATTCCCACAAGTGCATAAAATAATTATACTATTCACCACAAATGCTTAAAGAAAATTACAACATTCACACACATAAGCACATTCAATCATCCACCACAACTCTAGGAATTATAGTGGTTCACTTGTGTGTACACCAACTATTAGAAAATAGCCACACAACTACTCCACTCTTAATATCCACTCCCTCGGGATATTAGCGTTCACTATAAAAAAAGGTTTTCAAGGTTCACCTTAAAACCTTCACAATTGTGACTTTAGTTGGGCTTACACAATTACAAAAACCTCACACTCTAAGAATTTCTGGATCACCTCAGACAAAACCACAAATGGATTTTTCTGGCACAACCTCAAAAACTAAAAAGATACAGAAAAATGTAATTGATACTTATCTGGAAATTCTCCTTTGAAGAAGCCTGGTAGAACCGATCTGATGTAGACAAAGATGTTCAATGTCCAGTCCCACAGCTGAAAAGGTTCTAGTTCTAAATGATTTTTAATTAAATCAACGTGGGTTAGCTTGATTTGATTTTGATATCAAGAAAGGGGAAATCACTAATCCCTTTTTAATGTAAGATTGGAATAAAATCACAAAATCAAATTACAAAAGCTAATTAAAGAGAATATAAAATGAGCACAATATAGCTTAATAATATCATAAACTTATCTCTCAGACTGGTGTCTTGATTTAGCTTTAATGAATGAATAAACTCTGAAATTCGTACTCTATTTATAACTGAAAATACTGTTCACTTGACTGGTCTAAGGGTCGGTTCGACTGGTCGAAGGACTAACAAAATTTCAAATTTTCTGGCACGATAAGATAAAGTCATTACTCGACTGGTCGAGTGACCTACTTGACTAGTCGAGCAATGCACTCGACTGGTTGAATGGGACCAGAAAAGCTTGCTGGACTTTGAGTCGAGCCTGCACGACTGGTCGAGCGTCTAACAAAAAATTTCAAAAATTAACAACAAACCTTGAACTGGTCGAGAAAACCCTTAGACTGGTCGAGCCAATACTTGGACTAGTCAAATAAGGTCTAAGATTAGTCAAGAAAATGACCTATAAACATATGAAATGAACCACATACAATATGCAATGAATATGACAAAATCTAAGGTCAATCTAGGGTCATACAAACCTTGTTGTGAGTTGGAACAATTGAAACATCATTTGCTTCAAACCTTGATTCTTTATGATACGTGAAGCTTGAATTCGATCTCTTGAACTTGGCTTGAGTTACGCTTGAGTTCTTGAGTCTTAAGCATACAGTATGAACTTTAAACTTAAACTTGAGTTCTTAAGCCTTAGTTCTTGAATTTGAGCTTGAAACCATGAACTTCAAGACTCTTCACTTCAACTTGAAGATGTAGGTAAGTTCGATGAAGATCCAGAGAACTTTAAAATGTACGAACATGATCACTTCAACTCAAAGCATGATACAAATACTAAATGGTTTGGCACAACAAAATTTGACAACACTATAGGTGATAGATTTACACAATAGCATTTATATGTTTTCCTTAATCTGTTACATCATTGTTCAGTTTCGCTTGCATCCCAAGCATGGTTCGATTCCCTTTGCTCATCTTATGACTTGCATTGCCTTTCACTATAATGTTCAAATTCGTACGTATGAGGCACCGAAATCCAAACTCCCATTTAACAATTCTTACCTGAATATGATGAACCTCACTCCTCTTTCTAGACAAAATGAAAAAGAGGAAGCACAGCCTGCTCCAGACACAACCATGGAGGATATTTTTAATGAGTTGGATGATTCGGATGATCCAGCTGATTCCGACTACCATCCCTCTCAGTTTGATGAGAGACTATCTGCATTGGAGGAGAAAGTGGAGTCTTTGCATGTATCGCAAGCTTCATTGGCCCAAACCTAAAAATCTACAATGAAATACACGAAGAAGTACTTTCATCGCATCAACCGGAGTTTACGGCTAAACGATCCCTCGATGCCTGCTCCTTCCTCTAGGTCGAATTAAGTTAGATTTCTTTATTTTTCAGACTTATGCTAGTTATGTACTTAAAACTTATTTTGTGTTTGTCTTAATACTTTTGATGTTGTGATGATGTGGTTGCTGACACTTGCCTTTTTATTTCATATGGTTAACGCTTTCATATGCTTATCCTTATTTTCTTACTACATGCTTCCTTTATTCATCTTATTTCTTTTATTCTTCCTTTGTTAAATTGTGACAAAAAGGGAGAGAGAGATGCTAGTAATATGCAATGTTATAGTATGGGGGAGAGAATGTAGGAGAGAATGTATGGAATGAATACATGGATGTTATGTGTATGGAATGTATGAAATGAATGCATGGATGCTATGTGTATAGAATACTATATGTGCATTTCACAGGGGAAGTGTCAGTTGAGCATCATCAGTTGTGAGCTGAAGATTACAAGCCACACTTTCTAAAGATGTGTATGTTTGCAGATTGGTAATACTAAGTGTTTTGTTAGGAAATTGACAAAAGGGGAGATTGTAAGTGCTACAATGCTGAGCACACATAGGCTGTCAAATTTCGTAAGACAAAACCACTTCAAAGAGAAGATCAAACTCAAGATCGATCTATGTTCAAGAAAAGATCAAGCTCAAGATCGGCTTATGTTCAACAAAATATCAAACTCAAATTCAAGATGAAGTCCGAGACAAAGTTCAACCCAAAGTGAATCAGATATTTGATATATCTCAGGTGGTATAAACCCTAGAAAGACCTTAGGACTAGGTGCTTTAAAAAATGTTTGATCATGGTTTTTTACATTTATTTTTGTTTGGAATTCGGCCAACCTAAGTTCTGGTTCAGCCAGCCCAACTTTAAGCCCAAAGCAAATAACAACTTTTGTTACAAATTCGGCTAGCCCAATTTTTGGTTCGGCTAGCCCGAGCTTGAAATTCAACTAGCCCAAGAAAGTTCAGGTTAAATTCTACCAACATCGACTTATGGAATTGGGGGGAATTCGTCCAGCCGAAGGGCAAATTCGGCTAGCCGAATTGTGTTGTTCGGCCAACCGAAGTTGACATTGGACCAGGCAAATTTTGGATAATTCTTATCCCGCACAATCTAAAATCCATTGAACAGAATCCGTTGAACTTAGGCTAGTCGAAGCCTATCTCAGGTTATCCAAAGTTCTAACTTTTTTACCTATAAATTGAGTTCTTCTCTCATTCTGAATTACACAAGTTAACTATCAAAATACTTCTACAAGAGAGAAAGAAGCTCAAGTTATTAGCAAGCTATTGGTTGGTATTTATAATTTATTTAAATAGCTTTTTCAATTACGTTTAGTCTCAGATCTTTTAAGTTTAATCTAAGAGAGTAAACTGTACTCCTCTTTGATATCTAAGAGAATTGAATTAAGTAGCTTTTGGGTTTAACAAAATTAAAATCTATAAAACCCTAGACCCTTTCTATCTGATTGAACACAACATCGTCAACATTCAAGAAAGAGGTCCTTCTGCTACCGCTTCTACTACATCTTCTACAGTTGAAGATAAGTATACCTTCTAAAACTCTTTTTAGGTTTTTCTGAGATCTTCTGTGAAAATCTCAGTTAAGGTTTTTTCTGAGATAGCCTAGTGAAATCTTAGTTTGGGTTTTTATTGTAATAGCCCGTGGAAATCACAAGAAACTGTATCAAGTTATTAAGGTGACCCTGTGAAAACCTTTTTAGAGTGAAAGATAAAATTAGAAGGGAAGTAATTTTGGGGGTGAAGTAGGTGTGGTTGTTTTTAAAGCAACGAACCACTATAATTCTTTGTGTCATGTAGTGAATACCCTATTTTTATTTTTGGTGGATTAGATGTATTTAATTTTAGTTATGTGGTGAATGTTGTAATTTACTCTTGAAAGTTTAAAGTTTTGATTTTAAAGATATTCGTGAAATAACGTTATCCTGCATAAAATTTTAGGTGAAGATTGTCCTACGAATTATTTGGAATCAAGGTTTCAATACTCAAGGAAGTGAGATCTTTATATTATTTACATATTCAGCACTTATTTTGATTATTTGGCATTGTCCTATTCACCCCCTCTAGGACATCGCAAACTCTCCTTTTCAAAAACCTAATGTTGCAAATACAATTCTCAGCTTCTCTAGTAGAGTATGGATTTCTGTCAAGACCCAAACTTAGAAACCGGGCTCACAAAATTCTCGATCACCAAATCCGGCGCCGACAGCCTTCATAGTATCCCATTCTCGACTCCCAGTGTCCATACGCTAGATTCTGATCTTGGGATCTTACAAGGAGGATTTTTAAAATAAAATTTCATAAAGAGAGTGTAACACCCTAAAAATCGGGGGTCGAGCAACAACTCAACTCCCGAGTTCCAACGCATCACTTATGCAACATAGATAATGATGTTTAAATGTTGTCTATATTAGTGCATTAAACATGAGTAGGATTATACTAAAACAACATATCATACTCTAGAGATAATTAATTTAAGTAAGCGGAAGACTGAGATAGGTATATAATGGATAAAAGTGTTTCACAACTGTAACACCCTGAAAATTGGGGGTCGAGCAAAGCTCAACTCCCGAGTTCCAACGCATCACTTATGCAACATAGATAATGATGATTATGATGAGTGCATTGAAACATGAATGGGATTAGACCAAAACAGCATATCATATTCCAAAGACAGTTAAATTATGCAAGCGAAAAACTGTGATAGATATATAAAATTTATAAACTATTGTAAGTCTCCAGAGTATGAACATGTTACCAGGTTAAATATAGACATGTATACACCGAAAATGAACAAAATGAATATACATGGGTGTTTCAAAAGTGCGAACTAAAGTGTAATGGCGTCTAATCAGCAACCCTGTAATCTCGTCGATCAGAAGATAGTTTACATAGACCCGCCTGATAGCTGCACACAGGAGAAACCTTCATCATCATAAAAGTCCGGCTCCGCTTCGCAAGCATCGCCATCATCTGAAACTAAGACAGGGTCTGGTTGGTGTGTACAACACCATCCCGTAACGTGGAAGTGAGTGATCAACTCAGTGGAACTATAAAGTAGAGGTTAACATGTTATCAACTCAGTCAAGCAGTAATAATAAAGCAGTACAATCAAACATTCCTAGATACACTTATTAATGCAAGGATGAAATGTATTCATGATGTATGCCCTCGCCTACACTCCCTCGTGCGACACCATCTTACGGTCGTGACATGCTTTCTTCCCTCCGTGCTCTTCAACCTGGGGCACATGCAGTACGATGTTATGAGCATGATTACCAAGTTTTTATTAGTCCTTTTCATACAGCAGGATTGAGAAACTAAGGTACCTCCCTTATATCAATTTCCAAACAATGATCCATCTAGGGTCATCAATTCTAGTTAATCACATACGATAGGCAAGTTCAGGTCACTACCACCAACACCCTACCAACTGACAGTCTATTTTCGAAGGCTCATCACCAACCCGACTGGGGACCACAGCCAGGCTGTGCCGGGGTAGGCTTATTTTGTACTCGACGTCACTCCACCAATGCCCTACCAACTGACAGTCTATTTTCGAAGGCTTGTCGCCAACCTGACTGGGGACCACAGCTAGGCTGCACCAATGGAGGCCGACAGCTCGAATATAGTGTTTCATACCACCGTATTTGGTTCACGAGTTTGGGTTGCTCACTGGCCACTACGGAGAGGCTCGTCGCCCCAGCATAGGCCAACAGGTTGACCACGGTGTCCCATACCACCATGTCCGGCTCATGAGTCTTAGCGGATCGAGATACCAAGGTTAACGTGGTTTTCACTGGTGAGTTTGGTCCTTAGGTTCAAGCAATAGCGTCCAAACATGGTGAACATACATCGGGTCAATCGGGTTACTTGACGAGCTCGACTAGCACGAGCGCACATCGAGTTGATCGACATGAAGTGTGTAAACACTCCGTGTGGCCTAACCACTGCCGACAACTCTAGTACGGCTCGTGTTCGTCAAATACGTCCTACGTGGCGAATGAATCTCAGCCACGAACTCAAAGCTTGTTACCGATTGCCTGGACCATAGCATAGCCCCATACACATTCAACCTTAACCAAAAAGCATGTGGAGTAGTCAGAATAGAAGTAACCAAGTAGTCCAATCATATTATCAAGCATGTTATAAGATGCAACATAAACAAGAATCCGTACACATGCCTTTCACAAGTAAAGCGAAGAAACTAAACAACTTGTATGGAGGAAATCATACACATCCCTAAGGTAGTTGAGAATCCTATCTCAACGCCCATTTACAGTACAATTCACCAAATACTTACTCATACAAACACTTTATCAAACACTTATACTACACCTATCAACCTACATGACATATGTCGATTTTTAACATGTACTTGGACAAATCCTTCCGACAAAGATTTGTCACATACACAATCATCATGTACTTGAATCCCATAGCCACGGTAGGCACAAATCATGATTTCATATTCATTCAGTCATTTCAACAAACACTTAGACTACACCCTCCATCATACATATTATATATTAGTTATCATACATATTAGGGTAAATCCTTTCGTCAAAGGGTTGTCGCCTATACGACAATCATATATCCACGACAGTTAGTCATGGCGAACCCGAATGTAAATTCTATACTCATTCAGTCATTTTCACAAACACTTAAGCTACACATAATAACATACACAACGTATATTGATATAACATGTATTAGGGCTAATCCTTTCGCCTAGGAGTTATTATACATACATCTAGCATACATAGACGGTAGTTAATCATGGTAAACACAGTTTCAAATTTCATACGTATACGGTACTTTCTACAAATACAAAGAATACTCTAAACTCCACATAGTTCGTATATAACTGAAACGCAAAATAGACATCGCATTTTGCATGTGAAATAGCATCCACGTCAGGAATCTATCATTAACCGACATTGAAAGCTTTGAAAACCATAACCTATACGTCTATAGTTCACACCTTACGCCGTAGAAGCGTAATGAATTCGATAGAAACTCTAAGTCTCCGTCAACGATGGTATGACAACCTATAACACGAGTTAAGTCAGCTACTTTGCTACTTGCAACAATTGAAACCCTAGAACAGATTAGGGTTAGGTTCCTTACCTTAGAATGAAGTCAGAATCGCCGGAATAGCGATTTGGTAGTGATAGATAGGCACGTAGAATAGCGGAATAGAATCCCAGGAAGAATCCCCACTTCTCTCTCTCTCTCTCTTTTCTCTCTTCTCTCTCCTAGGGTTTCCCAAATTTGTATGGGATTAGAGAGAGAGAGAGGGTTTAAAGCCCTTATACAGGCATAGAACTGATGAGAATGACCATAGGGCCAAGGTATACTTAGGTTATGTCCAAAGAGCATTTGTTTCGGCTTAACGGAGCACTTCCGGAGCCCCCCTTGAGCCTAAGGTCGGACTTAAGCTCCCTGACCTTGGATCTAGGTCGAATTAAGTTTTCATTCCAATCGGGTTTCCAGATCGCATGTGGCGGACCAGTTTCAGCTCAACGATCACCGAAACTCGATCAGGGTTACAAGTACACTGCCATGTATGAGAAATTTTTCCTGATCCGAGGTTGTATTTGGGTCAGATTCTGATGGTCTGAATCCTTAAATTTGGCCCGCAAGCGACAAGTCTCAGATTACTTTTATTTCTAAAGATACCCACATTTCTAACGCACTTCACTCCGGGCTCAAGCGAATAGTTTCGGAATACTATTTGGACTTGATTTCTGAGGTGGTTGTCAAGCCCAGCAAGACGGTTATAATCGTTTTGTTTCGTGGTAATCGGACTTTCGAAGTGCGGTCCAGGTCCGATACGAAGTTTCAATGTGCTCCCGAGAGCAACTGGGTAATGAGATTGATCCTAAGTTTTAGGGTATTGTAGCGGTATCGATTCTACTCGTTTTGGGTCTTGTAGTTTGTATTTAAAGTGGTTAGGGCCCATTGCACAGAGAATCTAGTTTAGCGCTAAATCTATTCTCGTTTAGTTTCTAAAGGATTTAGTCCTATTTGATTTCTGCCTGAGGTGGTACTTGGGCCTTTGTAGTTTGTATATAAAGTGATCCAGGCTATTAATACTTAACTAAATCACGCCCTAATTACAATAAAATAAGGTCCTAGGGCAGTTCAACATCCAAGGGCGTCCATTGCCAAGTTGGAAAATTTTCGGGATGTTACAATCTACCCCCCTTAAAAACCAATTTCGTCCCCGAAATTGCCTATGAGGAATAAATAACGATTTGATTATTTCATTTGCCTAAGTTTTATTTATTTTAAGTTTATATGCATGGTAGGGTGTATATTGTCCATGCTTCTCTGGTACATTTTTGTCTCTACCCCCCTTAAAAACTTATTTCTTTATCTCTTACTTATATCCTGATGGTTTGCTACAATGGATTTCTTCCCCCATTTGGAGTCTTGACGACGATTCCCATCTATTTAGAGTAAGATAGTTGTTTTCAATGTTTGACCAACACGGAGAGACGGTTATAGTGGGCTTGATTCCGATACATCGATCATCTACCTGACCAGGGTAGAAGGCTCATCGTATCCCTTCCTAGTCCTGGTGGCTCCTGGTCTTCTGCTCTGTCAAGCAGTGAGTCCATTGGTAGTCACCCGGATTGAGAATTGGGTCAAGTTGCGAATGCTTCGCAGTTGTATAGTTCAATAACTCCGTAGTCCGATCACTCTAAAATCTTAGGGAATGTCCATCATTGAAAGACTCAAATTTCCTATTTATAAAGTTGCCCTTTAGGTCTTGGTTTAAGAGAGTCCTCGTCTTATTCTATGTCCGAGATAGGGGTGAATCAATATCTTAATAGTTCATCCTAAAAAGGTTTCTCATAGTAGAACTTGCTAAAGCTTCTATTAAGTTCGTATTTAACGAGCAGATTTGTGGATAAACTGACCTCGGCTATTGCAATTCAGCTTATACCCATTGGTGGGCCTATTCTTTAGTACGAATTGGTTTAGCACTTGGACCATAATTGCTTCTATTCCAGTAATTTCAACGTTGACTTTCTAAGGAAGATTCAGATCCTATTTAATGACCTATCCCTACGCACCGCCTGAATCAATTTTCTTCGATCCTGGGCCAGTGGGGTAGGGGTCCACCACACTTCTGCTGCACCACTTTGATCCAACGGATATATTAACTGACTTAACTAGATTGGGCTCATAATGTTCTACCCCCCTTAAAAATTGTTTCTGCTTTCAGGGTTCAAGATCTATGTCCTGATCCGTATGTCGGAACAAGGTGTAATCTAGGACCTATCATCAACATAAAATGGGAAACGACCTCTCAGGCCTAAAGAGAAAATCTTTATTGGCTATATATTCTTAACACTTCTCAAAGACGAAGTAATAAACTCTTGGTTGTAAGCGGTCGACCAACACGGAAGGAAAGTTGTGTAATGGGTCTGAGTCGGATACATAGACCTTCTGCCTAGTTAGGACAAAAAATTTGTCGTATCAATTCTTAATCCTAGTTGATCCCGATCTTCTGCTTAATTAGAGCAGTGAGTTCATTGGTAACTAACAGGATTGAGAATTCAATTCAAACCGCGAATACCTCACTTATATATAGTTCTCTACTCCGTGTTCTCGTTTGTAATAAGTCTTTGGGAAGGCAATTCTAAGGGGTGTATTGATTTGACCTAACATTCAATCCTAGGGATATATATAAGTTTTCCCTATATGTGAATAGTTTCTAATCAAAACAACCTTCCTAAGAGTTATTAAAGAAGTCTATAAGTATTAAGGTGATTCAACGAAGGAATGAGGTCTCACTCCAACCTAATCAAGTCAACTACTCAATCTATCTTTCAAATATCTTCGCATAATTAGTCTTTTACGGACATATAACCAGTAGCCTAATCTTAACTTATGAGTAGCAGTAATCCAATAGTTGTAATCCAAAGTCTATGCTCATACGCTAGATGATTTCATACCATTTCTAATACAAGAAATTGTTTTATCGCTTCAGATCAAAGTTGTCTGATTGGATTTGAGTTGCCCAAACTTGAATTTAACTGCGTTTGAGCAGTTCACATATGCCCATACCAGCTAAGGAGGTCCTAGAGTTCACATTATCAGTTTATTGGATTTCCCATACTGGCAAAAATTTCAAAATTGAAGACTACCAACTTAGGTCCAAAACTCTAAGGGCCTATTTAGCCAGTGGTCTTCAGTTGTATTAAATGGGACTGCATTGCTAATCCCACCTCGGGATTGGGAGTGACATGTTTGGTAGGAGGGTGGGATGGGATTAAAATTATGATTGGAAAGTGTGAGATGGGATTTTCAAATCCCACGATGATAGATTTCTAAGTGTAATGTGAAAGAAAAATCCCGGGATTTACTTTTAATTGCATACATTCCAAACATGGTGTTAGAAACCATGGGATACACCCAATCTAGGAATAATACCTTACACATACATTTATTGTTACTTTTACAATTTCATCCACCTTAAACTCACCTAATGCAGTTAGCCGAACGGGCCCTAAATGTCCCAACATTTGGAGGTTTGTGAAGAAGACAGTGGAGACAGGTATGTAGAGAAGAAGAAGAAGAAGATATGAGAATGGAGGGGAGATTTGAGAGGGAAAAACCAGATTTTCAGGGAGAAAGGAGAGCTTGGAAGGGTGTGTGAGGGAATAGGAGGGTAAATGAGCAGGAAAAGGGGTCCTCACGTGATTTGGTGGGCTCCACACGTGTCTAGGGGTTGGCTCGACGCCTGCCCGCAGTGGCCCGACAGGCCCGGCTGAAGGGGACCGCGGTCCACCGCGGTAGGCACGGCCCCACTGCGGTCCTCTGGACCTGGCGCGGTGCCACCGTGGTGGGGCGGTGGCCGCCCCCCTCCCGGGGTGCCGATGGTGTACAGGGTCCACTATGGATCCCCCCGAATTGCACCGATTTAGCCTCGACTCTGTTTTGAGTCGTTTCGGGCTCCCATTCGCATATATTCATGTGTTTTCAATTTGTTAAGTGTGGGACCTGAAAGTTTCACATAAACCCGTCGATTGACGGTCTAGAATGTGTTGGGATCATTTAACGCATTCGGGAAAGCCTACGGGTCCGATTTCTATAGTCCGTTTCGGTTGATTTCGCCGTTTGGCGAAATGGGAAATCCTAAGTCTATCTCTACGTTTTCTCGCACCCTCCTACTTCGAATTTGCATCAGTGTACGTCGTGTGACCATAACCCAAGTCCAGTTTAATCCAAATCATGCTCTGATACGATCTTGTAACGCCCTGAAAATTGGGGGTCGAGCAAAGCTCAGCTCCCGAGTTCCAACGCATCACTTATGCAACATAGATAATGATGATTATGATGAGTGCATTGAAACATGAATGAGATTAGACTAGAACAACATATCATACTCCAGAGACAGTTAAATTACGCAAGCGGAAGACTGTAATAGATATATAAAATTTATAAACTGTTGTAAGTCTCCAGAGTATGAACATGTTATCAAGTTAAATATAGACATGTATACACCAAAAATGAACAAAATGAATATACATGGGTGTTCCAAAAGTGTAAACTAAAGTGTAATGACGTCTAATCAGCAACCCTGTAATCCCGTCGATCAAAAGATAGTCTACATAGACCCTCCTGATAGCTGCACACAAGAGAAACCCTCCTCATCATCATAAAAGTCCAGCTCCGCTTCGCAAGCATCGATATCATCTGAAACTAAAACAGGGTCTAGTTGGTGTGTACAACACCGTCCCGTAACGTTGGAGTGAGTGATCAACTCAGTGGAACTATAAAGTAGAGGTTAACATGTTATCAACTCAGTCAAGTAGTAATGATAAAGCAGTACAATCAAATATTCCTAGATACTCTTATTAATGCACGGATAAATTGTATTCATGATGTATGCCCTCGCCTATACTCCCTCGTGCGACACCATCTTGCGGTCGCTGCATGTTTTCTTCCCTCTGTGCTCTTCAACCCAGGGCACATGCAGTACGATGTTATAAACGTGATTACCAAGTTTTTATTAGTCATTTTCATACAACAGGATTAGGAAACTAAGGTACCTCCCTTATATCAATTCCCAAACAATAATCCATCTAGGGTCGTCAATCCTAGTTAATCACATACGACAGGCAAGTTCAGGTCACTACCACCAACACCCTACTAACTTGTAGTCTATTTTTGAAGGCTTGTCGCCAACCCGACTGGGGACCACAGCCAGGCTGTGTCGGGGTAGGCTTATTTTGTACTCGAGGTCACTCCAACGCCCTACCAACTGACAGTTTATTTTCAAAGGCTCGTCGCCAACCCGACTGGGGACCACAGCCAAGCTGCACCAATGGAGGCCGACAGCTCGAATACAGTGTCTCATACCACCGTATTCGGCTCACGAGTTTGGGTTGCTCACTGGTCACTACGGGGAGGCTCGTCACCCCAGCGTAGGCCGACAGCTCGACCACGATGTCCCATACCACCTTGTCCGGCTCATGAGTCTTAACGGATCGAGGTACCAAGGTTAACGGAGTTTTCACTGGTGAGTTTGGTACCTTAGGTTCAAGCAGTAGCGTCCAAATATGGTGAACATACATCGGGTCAATCGGGTTACTTGACGAGCTCGACTAGCATGAACGCACATCGAGTTGATGGACATGAAGTACGTAAACACTCCGTGTGACCTAACCACTGTCGACAACTCTAGTACGGCTCGGGTTCGTCAAGCACGTCCTACGTGGCGAATTAATCTCAACCACGAACTCAAAGCCTGTTACCGATTGCCTGGACCATAGCATAGCGCCACACACATTCAACCTTAACCAAAAAGCATGTGGAGCAGTTAGAACAGAAGTAACCAAGTAGTCCAATCATATTATCAAGCATGTTATAAGATGCAACATAAACAAGAATCCGTACACATGCCTTTCACAAGTAAAGCGAAGAAACTAAACAACTTGTATAGAGGATATCATACACATCCCTAAGGTAGTTGAGAATCCTATCTCAACGCCCATATACAGTACAATTCACCAAATACTTACTCATACAAACATTTTATCAAACACTTATACTACACCTATCAACCTACATGACATATGTCGATTTTTAACATGTACTTGGACAAATCCTTCCGACAAGGAGTTGTCACATACACAATCATCATGTACTTGCATCTCATAGCCACGATAGACACAAATCATGATTTCATATTCATTCAGTCATTTCAACAAACACTTAGACTACACCCTCCATCATACATATTATATATTAGTTATCATACATATTAGGGCAAATCCTTTCGTCAAAGGGTTGTCGCCTATACGACAATCATATATCCACGACAGTTAGTCATGGCGAGCCCGAATGCAAATTCTATACTCATTCAGTCATTTTCACAAACACTTAAGCTACACATAATAACATACACAACGTATGTTGATATAACATGTATTAGGGCTAATCCTTTCGCCTAGGAGTTATTATATATACATCTAGCATACATAGACGTCAGTTAATCATGGCAAACACACTTTCAAATTTCATACGTATACAGTATTTTCTACAAATACAAAGAATACACTAAACTCCACATAGTTCGTATTTAACTGAAACGCAAAATAGACATCGCATTTTGCATGTGAAATAGCATCCACATCAGGAATCTATCATTAACCGACATTGAAAGCTTTGAAAACCATAACCTATAGGTCTATAGTCCGCACCTTACGCCGTAGAAGCGTAACGAATTCGATAGAGACTCTAAGTCTTCGTCAACGATGGAATGACAACCTATAACACAAGTTAAGTCAGCTACTTCGCTACTTGCAACAATTGAAATCCTAGAACAGATTAGGGTTAGTTTTTCTTACCTAAGAACGAAGTCAGAATCGCCGGAATAGCGATTTGATAGTGATGGATAGGCACGTAGAATAGCGGAATAGAATCCCAGGAAGAATCCCCACTTCTCTCTCTCTTTCTCTCTCTTTCCACTCTTCTCTCTCCTAGGGTTTCCCAAATTCTTATGGGATGAGAGAGAGATGGTTTAAAGCCCTTATATAGGCATAGAACTGATGGGAATGATCCCAGGGCCAAGGTATACTTAGGTTATGTCCAAAGAGTGTCTGTTTCAGCTCAACGGAGCACTTCCGGAGCCTCCCCTTGAGCCTAAGGTCGGACTTAAGCTCCCTGACCTTGGATCTAGGTCGAGTTAAGTTTTCATTCCAATCGGGTTTCCAGATCGCATGTGGTGGACCAGTTTCAGTTCAACAGTCACCGAAACTCGATCAGGGTTACAAGTACACTGCCATGTATGAGAAATTTCTCCTGATCTCAGGGTGTATTTGGGTCAGATTCTGACAGTCTGAATCCTTAAATTCGGCCCGCAAGTGACAAGTCTCAGATTACTTTTATTTCTAAAGATACTCACATTTTGCACACACTTCACTCCGGGCTCAAGCGAATAGCTTCGGAATACTATCTGGACTTGATTTCTGAGGTGGTTGTCAAGCCCAGCAAGACGGTCATAACCGTTTTGTTCACGGTAATCGAACTTTCGAAGTGCGGTCCAGGTCCAATACAAAGTTTCAATGTGCTCCCAAGAGTAACTGGGTAATGAGATTGATCCTAAGTTTTAGGGTATTATAGCGGTATCGATTCTACTTGTTTTGGGTCTTGGAGTTTGTATTTAAAGTGGTTAGGGCCCATTGCACAGAGAATCTAGTTTAGCGCTAAATCTATTCTCATTTAGTTTCTAAAGGATTTAGTCTTATTTGATTTCTGCCTGAGGTGGTACTTGGGCCTTTGTAGTTTGTATATAAAGTGATCCAGGCTATTAATACTTAACTAAATCATGCCCTAATTATAACAGAATAAGGTCCTAGGGCAGTTCTACATTCAAGGGCGTCCATTGCCGAAAATTTCGGGATGTTACAACAACCTCCAGAATATGAGTATGTTACCAGGCTGAGTACATACATGTATGGTTCCAAAATTTACAAAATATCAAAGTATAAATGTCCAACTAATTCATGTAACCCCTGTAATCCCGTCGAATCAGAACAAGGTCTACGAAGACCCGCCTGATAGCTGAACATAGGAGAATTCTTCCTCCTCGTCCATGATGTCCATTTCAGCTGCATAAACTCCACCATTACCTGCATCTATAACAGATTCTGGTTAGTGTTTTAAAACACCATCCCAGGTGGAATGAGTAGCTAATTCAGTGGAACTATAAAGCAAAGGTTAGCATGTTATCAATTCAGTCAAACAGTAATGATAAAGCAATACAACAATTCGGTCCTAAATACTCTTGTTAATGCTGGAGTGATATGCTTTAATGATGATGACCTCGCCTGCACTCCCTCAGTGACATCATCTCATGGTCATGCATGGCAAACTCCTTAAACGTGCGCTTCCTCGCCAAAGCACATGCAATGCAGTGCATGATCATGTTAGCCAATATTTAATTAGGTTTATTCATACAGCAGATTCGGGAAGCTAAGGTACCTACCTTTTTATCATTAACCCAAGCAATGATCCATCTAGGGTCGTCAATCCTAGTAACCACATATGTAGGCAAGTTGCGAGTTTATACCATAGGTTGTTACGGGAGGCTCGTCACCTCATCGTAGGCTTAATTCATACTCGAGGTCACTACTACCAATGCCCTACCAACTGGTAGTCTATTTTTGAAGGCTCGTCGCCAACCCGACTGGAGACCACAGCCAGGCTGTGCCGGGGTAGACATATTTTATTCTCGAGGTAACTACGGAAAGGCTCCTCGCCTTAGCATAGTCCTAGAGTATACTTGAGGTCACTACGAGAGGCTCGTCACCTGATCGTGGGCCGACAACTCGAATACAGTGTCTCATACCACCGTATTCGGCTCACGAGTTTGGGTTGCTCACTAGTCACTACGGGGAGGCTCGTCGCCCCAGCGTAGGCCAACAGCTCGACCACGATGTCCCATACCACCATGCTCGGCTCACGAGTCTTAGCGGATCGAGGTACCAAGGTTAAACGGGCTTTTCACTAGTAAGTTTGGTACCTTAGGTTCAAGCAGTAGCGTCCGTACATGGTGTACATACATTGGGTCAATCGGGTTACTTGATAAGCTCGAATGGTATGAGCGTACGTGGAGCGCATATGCACTCGCGGCCTAACAACTGTTGATAATTAGCGTATGACTCGGATTCCTCGAACGTATCTGTCGTGGCTAAAACAGTTTGGCCACCTATCGTAAACCATTACCGATTGCCTAGACTATATCGTAGCCCCGATCACACTTAAAATGCAATAGGTATTCACATGTGCTGGTCAAAACAGCATGTAACAACCAACTAAAATATAAATCACATATAACCATTTTAACGAAACACATAGAGTACATGTAAACATACATAAGCATTCATCCATAAAACAAACAGTGGTAAGATAGGTTGTATGAAGGAAATTGTAACTACAGATAAGGGAATTGAGAATCATATCTCAACACCCTAATAAAATACATCTCAACAAGCATTTTCTCATTCAGGCATTTTATTAAACACTTAGACTACACATATAAACATACGTGTAATAATTTAGTTATAATATAAATTAGGGCAAATCCTTTCACAAGGGACTTGTCACACATACAACAATCATGCGTTCTCAATCAATAGACCTAGCAAGCATAAATCATAATTCCATATTCATTCAAACATTTCAACAAACACATGGAATGCATTGAAATCAACATAAGCGCATGTGACAACAATCAAGTCAGTCATAAATCATTAAATGACATTGAAAGCCTTGAAAACTATAACCTAACATTTATAGTCCGCTCCTTTCATCAGTATGCTCATTACGAACTCAGTTCGTACACTACGCTTCCGTTTACAGCACAACGACTACTTGAATCATGAAATACGTTAGCTATTTCACCTATTTCTCTATTCAGAATCCTAAAACAGATTAGGGTTAGGATTTCTTACCAAAAAATGGATTCGGATTCGTCAGTATAGTGACACGGGAGAAGGGATTCAGCCCGTGGAGTGACAAGAACGAATCCCGGCATCAAACTCCAGATCTCTCTCACTTCTCCTCACTTTCTCCTCCTCTTTTCTCTCTTCTCTCTCCTAGGGTTAGGAAAATTGTATGGAATGAGAAAGGGGTGGGTTAAGGCCCTTATGTAGGCCAAGAACTGACGCAAATAGCCCCAAGGCCATGGTATACTTAGGTTATCGCCAAAAGGCATCTGTTTCAGGCCAATGGAGCTCATCTGGAGGTCCATTACCTGCACATGGTCAGGAGCAAGTTCCCTAACAATGGATCTAAGCCAGGTTAAGATTTTAGTCTGATCGAATTTGTGGATCGACTGTGGGGGACCAGTTTTAGTTCAATGGCTATCGTCGCTCGATCAGGGCCACAAGTACACTGACCTGTGTAGAAAATTTTCCCTGATCGAAGGGTGTAGTTGGGTCAGAATTTGACGGTCTAAAACCTTAAATTTGGCCCGCAAGCGAATGGCCCAAATCACATAAATCTGAGTTCATTTTTTAAGGATATTCGTGTTTCTCACACACTTCGCTCAAGGCTCAAGTTATGCATTTCTGGATACTATTCAGGCTTGATTTCTGCGATGGTTGTTAAGCCCAATAAGATGGTCATAAGCCTATAGTTTTCGGTCATTTTAACTTTCGACGCGCGGTCCAGGTCCGATACGGACTCTCAATGTGCTCCTGAGAGCAACTGGGTTTTAAGATTGTTCCTAGGTTTTTAAGTAATGTTGAGTTAGTGATTTTAATAGTTTTGGGTTTTGTAGTTTGTATAGAAAGTAGTTCAAGTTAATTCCACCACTTATTTAGTTTAGTACTAAACTAAATTTTGTCCTAATTACGATAAAATAAGGTCCTAGGTAGTTTTATGCCCCTTTTTGGCACTTTTAGTTAGTATATTATTTTAATTATTTTTTTAATAGTTCATTATCAAGTCTACTTTATATCCACCAAATTTCATTACATTACGTGTTCTAGAAAAATTCTAAAAATTCTAGAAGTAGCAGTTGTTTGAACGAATAAATTTTGGCCAGTTGTCACAACAACCTAGATTAAACTATATTAAAACTTTTATTATATTTTTTTTTCTTATTTTTATATGAAACTAGACTTATCAAGCTTCAATCTGGCTTTTGAATCACCTAAATCAGAGTTATAACGAGGGAGATATGACTTTTTGAAATCGGTCAAAAACTATAAAAAATTTTCAACAAGGGTCCATCGATTTTTGGTGCACCCGCGGTGCGCCGCGGTCTGCTAGACTATGGGAGCGGTGCGCCACGGTCGGCGCAGTGGCGCCGCAATCCTATGTGGTGCCTACCACCCGGAGTTTTTTAAACGGGTGTAATTTGTAACCCGGAAAGAGTTATTCGACGTGCAATATATGATTTTGGGGTAGGAGAAGCTAATTTATCCAAATAACCTATTTATTGTATGAGATTCCATAAGGTCAATTGTCAAAAACCCATTTTATTTATAAATTTACTATTTATAGTAAATTTTAGTTTAAGTATTGTTCTTCATCATTTAAACCTTAAGATTAGTGTCTAATATGAAAAGTACTTAGAAAAATTTGATGAATAAGGTGATGAAAGGTGAGATTTTGAAGGAAATGGGTTGAAAAGGGATTTTAAACTTTGGGATTGAGTTTTTGAGAAGTTAATAAGGTGTTATGATCGACCCATTACCTAAGGACGTCTAACTCCAAGTTGGCAAAAAATTTGGAATGTTACAGAGAGGCATAACCACAAGCATAACCTACAACAACAATAAGAAACATCACCACAAATCCACTATAATAATAAATAAAAATAAAAAACTTTAAGTACATGGCATGAAGGGAAATACACTATAGAGATTAAAAAAACTCAAGAAGCTCAGCCGCATGCTCCTGCCTCAACTTGACTGCGTCTTAGCGTCACCTGCACGCATCTATCGTGCATAAGCTTATACAAAGTTTAGAGGGTGGTGTAAGTGTGTGCGCAATATGAGCGTGCTCAAGATGCAATATCAGAGTAATACGGAAACATTTTGGTAACTCCATAAATACCATCAACCTTATTCAAGTTGTACGATATAAAAACATATAAGCTAACAACATATCTAGGACATGTAATGCAGAATCATAGTAACCCAAATGTCATATACTGAGGGTGCGATGTAATATGCAATGCAAAGGAATGACGAAGCTGGAGTGTGCAGTTGGGATAATAGTACGTGGTCTCGCAAGCTATGGGGTTCATCACAAGGGACTTCTATCCAACCAGTCCCATACCTAAATTTGGATAGCTAGACTCAATGTGGTAAACTCCTGATCTTAGGTTGGTCGAGCACCCCAACTGAAATCCTGGCCATTACTAAGGTACATATAATGATAGTTGCGGACCACCAGCCTGAGTGGATAGTGGATGAATGAATGAATGAGTCAAATGCTGAGTATGCAACCCTTGCACAATAGCTTGCTAGCACAATAGCCTGCCAACCACTGGTAGCTCACCCAGGCCCTTAGGCCCCACCCACATGTGCCCGCCCACGTGTACAACAGTGATGGGGTGTCATAATACCAGTACCGAACATCTCTACGATCATCACCAGGGACTAGTACAATGCTTTCAGCCATACCAATGTTATGCGATACAAGGCCTATATGGCCAATGTCATATGCAAGATGCAATCACAGTCATGCCAATCCTCATATGAATCCACATATTAGTACAATTCCTCTCTGAACAATCATCGGGGTCTAGTATGCTCCAAATGGCACTGCCCCTCCCCCAGGCGCGCAGTCCAAGTGAGTGTAAGAGACCCCACTATCTTCCTAGCCAATAGTCTGTCAATACATATCCGGCATGTCGATAGCAGACCCATTTATGAGCTGGTCAGACTCAGCCTAACATTGCTCCCCATCCTCGGGCGGGTAAGGTTACACCCCCTTCCAATAGACTACGACATAGTGGGAGACACGGCCTAATGGTATTTGGCACTCGTGCGCTCATACATCCACTCGGTCTAGACGTTGGAGCATCCTCTTGGTACCATAAGGGTTTAGGGACTTTCACCCAGGGACATCTATGGTGCCCTATGTAGAACCAAAATATTTTCAGTGTCCAATCCTGTCATCCACGATATGCCTATGGAGGCCTCAGCCCTAATGTCGCTAGGGCGAACAGAAATCATATCACACAAATGCAAGATGCATGAGTCATACAATCCAGTCATGCATCAGTTCGCTCATGTGGGGCAACTCCATTTCTTAGGGAGTCCTAAAAACAACCAGCCCAATGGCATATGTTATGATCAATCACTCCTCATAATAAGCATGCAAATGATGCATATGGGCATGAATCATGGTGTATGCCATGCATGATTATCAAACATAATAATGATCGGTCTCACACAATCACAATGGTCGTCACACATCGCAATGGGCCTCATCCAGTCACAATGGGCCTCATACAATCACAACGGGCCTCTCACAATGGGCCTCATACCATCACAATAGGCCTCATACAATCACAATGGGTCTTATACAATCACAATGGGCCTCATACCATTACAACAGAATGGTCCTCACACATCGCAATGGGCCTCATACAATCACAATAGGCCTCATACAATCACAATGGGCCTCATACAATCACAATGGACCTACATATCACAATGGGCCTACTCATCACAACGGGTCTACATATCACAATGAGCCTACTTATCACAACGTGCCTACATATCACAATGGGCCTACTCATCACAACAGGCCTACATATCACAATGAGCCTACTTATCACAACGGGCCAACATATCACAATGGGTCTCATCATGGCCACAAGATGGGTTTCAAGGTTTGAGTAGTACTACAGGGTATGGTGGAAAGCAATATTCTCAATGAAGGCCCAATAAGAGAAAATGGAAATGAGGCAATGTGGACATTTAACCATCATTGCTCCTACGGTACGGCCTGGCTTAGATTCTAACTTATGATAGGGAATGGGCGTAGCAATGGGCCCTAGGGAGTTTGCAATGTGGACATTTAACCACCATTGTCTCCTAGAATGCGGCCCACTATAGAGACTATCTCACAATGGGACCCATGACCCTTAACTAGCTAGAAAAATGGATGGACATCATAAACATGGTCATATACATCATGGTGGAATCAACATCACAATTGGGCCTCACACCAGGGTCTCATATATATCACAATGGGCCTCACCACATAGGCCTCAAATACATTGCAATGGGCCTCACCACATAGGCCTCATCACCAGGGCCTCATATATATCATAGTGGGCCTCACCACATAGGCCTTATATACATCACAATGGCCTCATCATATGAGCCCCACATACATCACATTGGGCCACATCCCATGGTCCTCACATACATCTCATTGGCCACATCCCATGGGCTTCATATACATCACATTGGGCCACATCCCATGGGCTTCACATACATCACATTGGGCCACATCTCATGGGCTTCACGTACATCACATTGGGCCTCATACAAGGGTCTCATGTACATCACCATGGGCCTCATACAATGGACTCATAAAATAGCCCATGGGCCCATACAATAGCTAGAATTAAATGGGCATCATCTACAATATTCCACACATCATGTTGGGCCTCAAGCAACGGCCCAAAGCCTAAATACATCAAAATGGGCTACATGAGGGGGCAGCCCATGGCCCAAAAACATCATGGCCAAAGAGAACATCCTACTCATGCGTTATGTTGGGCCTCATGGGCAACCCATATGCCTCAATTAAATGGCCAAGGTATAACCAATGCCCACCAATGTGGGCTTTACAAATTAGCCCAAAACTAGACAAGTTGGATAGGCGGCAAAGATTCAATCACGTACATCATATTGAGCTTACAATCAGCCCACAAGGCCCAACACAATGGATGGGCAACACTAGCATGTAGAGAGACACTAAGGCTAGCCGTCTAGCAAATCGGGGCCTGCCTGGACGTCTAAAAATCTGGACAGTAGGGTCCTCATACAATGAGATGGTTAGTGGGCCGCACAAGGCATAAACGGGGCCCACAATCACACTGAAACACAAGCATAGAGAGTACTAAAAACACCCCCAATCTGGTGGGCCCCATAGCTTCAAACAGCCAACTATATACAGCAAATTTCAGGTTTTTGCTGGACATCCAGCCCACCCAATCTCCTGGGCCTGCTGGGGCCCAACAAATGCATTATCTAAGCAAATAATTACTTCATGGTGGCCCATATATATCACAGTGGGCCCCACCAGATGGAAGCATCAATAAAACTCATAAAATAGGGTGGGCCTACTATCGGACTACAAGTCCAGCAGCACCCCAACCAAACTGGGAGTCTATGGGACCTAGACGGCTGGCCCAAATTATGCACATGGTGGGCTCCAACTCTGTACGTCCCACCAAGGGGTGGGCCACATAATAGAGGACAACTGGATAAAACACATCATCAAGGTGGGCCAGCAAAAAGGGGGTGAACGGTCAACCCTCAGTGGTCTAGCAAAATAGATGGACAACATAAATATAATCACATATATAACATGGTGGGCCTGCGGCCCCGCACAATGTGGATAAAATAAATCATGATGGGCCTGTAAGATGGGCCCCATTAAATGGACAGTGTGTATGCAACGCACACCTCATGGTGGGCTGCTGGACGTCTAGCCCATGGACGGCCTAGTGGAAATACACATCATGGTGGGCCTGCTGGACGTCCAGCCCATAGACGGCCTGAATGAAACAAATACACCAGTGGGTTTACACATCATAATGGCCTCTCATACATTACGTTGGGCCTCATCAAATGGGCCACATATACATCATATTGGGCCTCACACAAGGGCCCATGGGCTAGGCACAAGGGATGGATAGTGAGTGCATCACATACAATATAGTGGGCCTGATGGGGCAGCCCATATAGTCCAGAAAATGAGTGGTCAGCATGCACAATATACACATCAAGGTGGGCCTCACAGGTCAGCCCAAAGGTCTAGAAAAATAGATGGACAGTGTGCCTACATTACATACATCTATGTGGGCCTGTTGCACCACAAAATGAGCCTAATGGGGTAGCCCATAATCCAGGAAAAATGGATGGGCAGCCTAGATATACAACGAATTCTTCAGGGTGGGCCGCTGCCCTGGATGGTGGGAATATACAACACACATATCACGGTGGCCCCGCGTCCTATGGACGATGTAGATATACATCATGGTGTGGTCCACGTCCAGAGATGGACGGTGCGAGTACAACACATGCATCACAGTAGAGTCCCACCATCTACCAAGCTGGATGGTGTGAATACAACACATACTTTAAGGTGGGCCCCACCCTCACACATGCAACACGTGTGGGGTGGGCCATGTCCAGTAAACGGATGGACAGTTGGATATAACACATACCTCATGATCAGACCCCAGAACTTGCTGACGTCAATACAACAACTATATAGCATGTGGGACCCACTGTCCATGTGGATGGATGGTGTGGATTTCACATGCACATCATGGTGGGCCACGGACAGACAACATGGGTGAACAGATACATCATGGTGGTTTCCCACTATCTCACGTGGACGGCTAGATATACAATACATATCTCAAGGTGGGCCCCACCCTCACACATGTAGCACATGTGGGTGGGTCCCACACCCAGAAAATGGATGGATGGCATGTATATAGCACATACATTCAAGGTGGGTTCCCACCATCTAGCAGCTGGATGGTGTGGATAAGACACATGCATCATGGTTGGGCCCCACCGTGGATAGCATGGATGAAACATATACATAAGAGGTGGGTCCACATGTGTGGGACCCACTAGCTTTGAAATAAGCTGATATTTATGATCTCTCTTTGTCCAGGCCTGTTGGACGGTACCAGCAGTGCTAGACCATCCAGCCCGCCGCTGAACATCAGCAAGGTGGGCCCAACACATGGAAGGCTAGGATAAAATACATGCATCATGGTGAGGTCCACGTAGGTGGGCCACCACTGGATCAAGCTAATCTTTGTATTTCCCATCGGACAACCCTGCATGATCGACTGGTCATACAGACCTATACCGGGCAGTAGGTGGTCCACTTGCTAGACTGCAAGGTGGGCCGGTCGGTGGTCCCACTAGATGGACAACAAGGGTAAAATACATACATTAGGTGGCCTGCAAATCAGGGGAGAAAGTGAGAGAGAGAAACACCCACCTATGATCTTGGACTTCTTCTTCCACCAATGGGTTCCAATGCTCCAAGGGAACAAGATTCAATGGTTGAGATGAAGTTTGGAGGGTTGGATTGGGGGTACTAGAGAGAGGGAGTTGCTGGATTTTTGGAGAAGCGTGGGACGTCCATGGCTCTTGCTAATGAAGAATGAAGAAGGAAATAGAGAGGGAGAGAGATAAGAGAGAGAGAGAGAGAGGTTTAGCTTCTTATGGGTGTAAGATAATAATTAGTTTTGTAAGAGGTGTGACTCATGGGGAAGAGAAAGGTAATCATGGGCTAGGGGCTAGGGTGGCTAGAGCTAGGATGATGTCATCTTAGCCTAGGCATCATGATTGCTCATTAGAAAATCTACTTGGACACCTCGGATCCCGCAACATGCAATCAACGACCGGGATAATGCGCGGGCCGGATCTCACAATTAAAGCATCGCATTAACGTACGAGATGCCGCATTGGAACCGTGGCGACGATGCAGTCGTAATGGCACTGGTCTCAGGTCAAGCCGACTTAGGTTCAAAGGACGCAACTCAAGGTCGCTCACAAACGATATCTACAGGTCGTGGGTCGCCGGAATTCAACCGGAAGGACCGCGGAATCTTAAGGAATGACAGGGTACTAAGACACAGGCCTAGAAGATTTCTCTATTGAAAATTATTAAAACTAACTTAAGAAAAGAGAATAGAATAACCTAAATTAATATAACATTTACCATGCAAATAGCTTATGAGGGCCCTGACTTTCTCTCTTTGCTTAAGTATCTTGCTCATAATTTTTTGTTGTAGAAATGAATAAGAGAAGGCCTTTATTTATAGCCAAGGATCTTAGAAATTCAGCTGGCCAAATTTTCAGTTCAACTAGCTGAATTCTAACGATGGCATTCCAACAGCACATGGATTTTGCGGGATAAGATCTTTCAAAATTTTGGCTGGCCCGAGCCAAAATTCGGCTGGCCGAAACTCCCTAAATTCCAAAGAAATGCATTACTGGAAACTTAACGCACGAACTTACGGGCTGGCCCAATCCCAAGTTAGGCTGGCCGAACCCAAAGTTAGGCTGGGAGATCTTGAAGTTAGGCTGGCCAAACTTGTAACAGATTTTCTGAATGTTGTTGTAAACTTGCCCAAATATTGTTAGGCTGGCCGAACTAGAAGTTGGGTTGGCCAAACTTCTGAGAATTTATACTATGCATATTATATTTACAACCATGATTTATAAACACCTAACCTAGGGTCATTCTAAGGTTATACCACCTGATGATTGATATACAATGTGCTTTAGTCTTAAACCATGCAAAGTCTTTAATGCTTAAGATGTTAAGCTGATCTTGAGATGTTAAGCCTGTCTTTAAGTGATCTTCATGAGTTGTCGAAGAATACTAGAGTGTGCATGTGATCCAACCGGAACTATGAAATTTGACAATACTAAGTGTGCTTTAAGTATAAGCACGTACTCGGGCTTTTACAATGTGTAACAACATCCCCGAACGTGTGATATAGTGAACAAAGGACTAGGGGAGGAACGAGTATTTCATGCCTTTCGTCATCGTCCTCGCGACCATGAACAAAGCCGGTTGAATGGCATCTGCCCACTTCGAACTTCAGAGCACTATCAGACACAAACAATAGCCCAAAGAGATGGCTAGCTCGCCAGAGGCATTATACTCAGCATGGCCCTTGATCTTTCGTTTGAGACCATCGAGTTCTTGAGAGTTACTGCCCTAGAAACTAAAAGAACAAGAAAAAGGATGATGTAATTATTAAAAGAATGGAGTAGAAATAAACAAAGAATTTTAGCAAAAAGAGGCAAAAAGGTATACTGTAAATCTCTAGTAAAGTGAGTAATCCAAGTGAGATGTGGGACTTTATGAATATCTAGAAACTTGGCCATTTCTTTAAAAAGTTCAACAGCATCTCTGAGATCTTTGGCTAGCGATTTGTAGGGAAAATGTGTGAATTTTTCCTCCGTGGGCACATACTCGTCGAAAAAGCAGCCTGTTATAGGAAGGCAAGCTATCCGGTGAAGGTCCCATAAAATAATGACAACTTCGCCCAACATGAGATGAAAAGAGTTGGTTGTTAACCACCAATATTTAAGGAAGCCCTTAAAGGTAGTTGTATCCTTGCAGAAATTATCAGACGTAACTTCGATTGCGTTTAGAAGGTCGATTTTGATTAAGACCTCTGACTGCTTCTTAATGATAGCCCAAGCCCATGCACTATAGTAGTGGCACAAAGATAGAAAACCTCGAGTTATGAATTCCTCCGTTCCTCCCAAAGAGTCCCTAATGCGAAAACGTTATTGCAGGGTCTCGAAGTAATGAGTGGGAAAGAGATTATGAGGATTGTAGCATGGTAGCAGGAATCACGTTGGGGAGATTCTACGGGTCTTTTGACGAGAACCTCTCTCCACTAAATAACCCTCCAGAATTTGAGGTTCTTTCATAATCTAGTGACCTGTATAAAGTACCGTATTGTGCATCATCTGATCAGTAGGTTCACTATGGAGAATCAATAAATGGTGGCAAAAGATTCATAGGAATGATGATCATCTCATCTTTGAGTGCACTATTGAATTTAATCATCTCTTGTGGACCTTTACACTATCCCAAGTGTTCTGGAGCCTCTTCTTATTGAACTCCTTGATCTTCTCTTGGAGTTGTTGTTTCTTACTTTTTGGTTGTTTCTTCTTCAAGAAGGATGGGGGTGGAGTTGTTTCTCTATCAGATGGTCTGGAGCTATTTGTCTGTATGTTGGAAGTAGCCTTTAACCAGTTCTCTCAATCTATTTCTTGACCGCTTCGGGGAGGCCTTTCAATATCACCCATGATGATAGCCTTGCGGATAGGACTAGCCAAAAGGGTTATGCAAACAGCAAAGTCTATAGTTGGAAGACTAGGTTCCTTAAAAAGAGATGAGTTCTTAGTTGTGATCTTTAGCCTTTTTCTGGGATGGTCATCGTCGTGGGAGGTTTGAGGGTTCTCAAGTGAAGGTGTCCGAGGAGGGGTTGTACGCTCTTGAGAAGTGCTGGAAGTCCTTTTACTCTTGTCCATAGGAAAATACATCAATATTTTGACAGAGTTTGGGTACTGAATTAGTGGTCTGCCGAAACAGATTGATTTACATGGTCACACAAAGGAAAGTGGTTGTACAGTCGTGCAAACATAGTCTGTTGCACAGTCGCGCAACGAAGAAGTAGGGGGCTAGTAGAGCTAAAGGCAGAGTGATTCAAATAAAGGGAGTTTGGTTTTTATAGGCAGCAGAGACTCGAAAAGCTTTGTAAGAGACCCAATCGCGCAATAAGCATTGTGTGGTCACCCAACGAACAAAAAATGGACTTTTCGAGTAAAACTGACAATCAATCCTCAATTGATTTTATGACAAATCAAAGGAGGATCAAGGGGGTATCTGTTAGAGTAAAAAAATTGTTAAAATCATACGAAGATAGTCTTGTTGCACAACCACATAATAAAGGTAAGTTGCACAGTCGTGCAATGAACAAAGTTGACATGAATGTTGGCTAGCAAGGTAATATATCTAGAATAGGTGTATGGCCTGTTGCGCGACCGCACAACAGGAACATGGTGCATGAACCACACATAGTGACAGATTGCATTGAGTTTTGATCTTTCACACGTGTGGAAGGCCTATAAATAACCACTCTCCCACTCATTTTATTCATTCACAAATGAAGAGCTTCAGAGAGATCATAGAAATCCCAGAGGTTCTTCAAGAGCTTCAAAGAGGTCTTCAGGTATCCCGCAACGCGATATAGGAGAAGCATGGAAGAAGAAAGAGATACAAGAAGAAGTGCAGGGCAAAGACCTATTGTGCGACCACACAACAGGGATAGTTTGTGCGGCCGCGTAATAGTCATGTTCACATAAGCATTGGATATTTGGCGATATTCTTCTACGAGATTCAAAATCTTTCGCAAGTTGATTTCTTGTGCACGTAGTCTACGTATACGGCATGAAGGGTTTAGAACCCACACCAACTCCTCTGTCATTGCGACGGATGTTATGGGCCAAGATGTTGCCAAAATCAGTGTCAAACTGTTTTGTTTATTGATTAAATATACTTACTTTTGAAATCAAGGGAAATGTGATGGATGTAATATGAATTCATAATTAATAAAATATGTGATGATGTTTGTTCTTTAATGTTCCTTTGTTGGTTATTGAATGTAGATATTTCAATCTATGATGCTTCTTTCTGGTCGAAACAATGACCATCAAAAGCTCGGGTTGACTAGTTATTCTACTTAGACAAGTAGGTGAGTCAGGGTAGATTTATCTAACCCAAGCTACCACTTGGTAGTGATGGTGCATTAACACTTCATTACACACTGCATCATTGGAAGCACATACATAACATCTTTACCTAGTCACCTTAAGTGTATTCTCTATGGCTTGCCAAGCCATTGGATCCTACCCATCAAAAACTCAGGTTAACAAGTTATTTTACCTCTTCGACAAGTAGGTGAGTCAGAGTAGATTTTATTAGTGCACTTATTGTGAACCTTGTTTGTCAATCGTGTGCGTTTGTGTCTCAGGGAGTCAATTGAGCCCTTGCAAGTGAATGAGGTGCCTTAATGAACCTAACCCTCAGACTCAAAACAACCTTAACGTCTAAATGATCCTAACCTAAATAAGTAAACTTTTATTGATCATCCCTTAGCCTTAGGAGCCCAATTGGAACATGATAAGTAAGCATAAAAGAGTTGTTAAGTTGTCATAATTTTACATGCCCAAAAATAGCAGTTTTTGAATGGTCATCGATCCCATTGACAATCTGTCAATGGGTGTCGATGGCATCGAAGGACCCACTCGATCCGATAGAAGAAACAATCCAGTAAACCAACATATATATTTCATGATTTTCTCGATAGGATCGATAGTGTGCTCGATCCTATCAAAGGACCTAAATCTCATCAAAGGGCCTTTCGATGCTATCAATAGATCCATTAACTAGCCATTTTATAGCCATTGGAATGCAATTTTTTTTTTTATAAAAGAAAATTCAGTTCTTGGGCATTTTGATGGATTTTTTGTGTATTAAAAGCTTAGGAGATTCTTAATCATATCCCTCATCCCAAACCTCTAAGCCCATGACATCTAAGTCATCGTCCTTATGATTTATCACTTGAAAGAGGATTCCACCCTCAATTGTGAAGATGAGCTTCATCTCTCCTGGGATTTCAACTATCACATTAGTTGTAGGAGATTCCAACATTCTTCTATCACCTTGGTCACCGCATTAGAGCACTGCATGTAAGGTATTTATTCGTGGAGCTAAATCATTGGTATCAATGAATGTGGGAGCAATTAAGGAAATTCAAACATGGGAGAGCTTTGAAGTAGCAACTCAAGTAAGGCGCAACAATGGGGCTCAATCCAATAAGTGTTCAAGTATGAGTGCATACACTCTTTCCTTGTGTAGGATTAAGTGTAAGAGTCTGTGACCCAAACTTGAATAGGTTTTTGTGTAGGACCTAACCTCTTGTGTAGGGCTGAATTCACTGCACATGCGTGCGTACGTGTTAGTCTCCTTGAGAGCCTCCGACGGGAGTAAACATATGTCTTTAGACTAAAAATAAGGTTGTTGGTTAGCTGATAAAAAACCAACTAAATCTTTGAGGGAGCCGGTGGGAGTGTACATTAGGTCCTTGTGCAGGGTTATAAAGGTTAGGGGTGAACCTATTGAAAACCTTCGATAGTGAATACCGATACACTCGAGGAGAGTGTGTCCGTCGAGAGTAGAGTAGGGAAACTGAACCACAATATATATTTGTTTGAAATTGTCTTTTGAGCACATTTCTAATTACGCTTGTAGATTTAATTTATTAAATTATATGTATGTATGATTAGATAAATGTTAGGAGTTGAATATTTAGCACATCTCACACACAAGTTCATTATTTAGATTATATACTAGTTGATTATTGATGCAGATTTTGTAGTTTATGTGATTGGACCCACTTTGACTTGGAAGCTTTACTGTTAAATTACCTTATTAGTTTTTAAATAGTAAATTATTTAATTAGGCAACTGTGAATTTAATTGGTAAATTTTTAAGTGGTCCTATTTACCCCCCCCCCCCCCCCCCCCCCAAGGCATAGTCATTTATTCTATAACTTTATCAAGCTTCCACACGCATCTTGATAGTCTACTCCATACAATTTCATATTTATCTAACCCGGGCTACCGCTTGGTGACTCTGGTGCATTAACATAACATTACACATATCTTTGCATTGCCTATGTGTAATAACTAATCTAAATTCTTAATAGCTCGGATAATCCTGTGAAGTAGAAACTGCACAGTTGTACAAGTGAGTGGGCGCCTAATAACTTTCCTCTCTATAACCGTGGTCCCTTATCCCGAATCTTCGATCGCAGATCAAGGAGTCATTCTAAAGTAGAGAATCTTCAGATTCTCTTTCTTAAGTTTCTATAAGGTCTAGCCGACAGTTAAAACGGTGTAACTGGCTAGTGGTGACTCCAGACAAGTATAATACACCCCATACCTTCTACAGATCAAACACCGTCCCCTAAAAAAGACACACATAATTGCAAACCACCTATGGTCCAATGTCCACACTCCTAAGATCTTCCCCGATAGTGGTTTGGGAAAAGCAGTTGAGTGGCAATAAGATCTCCGTCTTAAAGTAAAATGTCTATTTCATCTTCCCTAAGGGTAAAATTATCTATTTTACCACTTATCAAAGTGTATCCATGATACCACATGTTCTCCAGTCGTCTAGATCATGTCACATGTCTTGTTTGCCCTCCAAATTGCTACAAATTACAAGAAATCCAATGCCATCCTCTATGAATAGAGGCACACCCCACTCATGTCAAAGAAGAGGCTTAAATACTTGGGTATAGAGAGAGAAAGAGACATCAAGGAAAACACTTAGCTTCCTAAGTCCAGCAACTTTGAATCCCCCTATTGCTACACTTGAGAGTTCAACCCCCATCTTAATTATCCATATTAGTCTCCCTAGCATCAAACCCATCTCAATCACCAATCTCATCACAAACTTACATCCTAGCAATCTCAACCGTCCAAGATCATCTTAGTCTCCCTAGCATCAAACCCATCTCAATCACCTATCTCATCACATACTTACATCTTAACAATCTCAACCGTCTAAGATCAATGGAGTAGGATCTAAGATCTATGGTAATCTCCTCTAAGAAGAGTCCACCCCAAGTTTTGGATCAACCTGATAGTTATGTTTTCCCTCCTTTTACCAGTTCTCTGCGACCTTATAAATAAGTTGAATGGAAAATAAACATTATAATGAACCCTAGTATGTTTCAACGGTACGTGTCATTCTCATTGCTTCCTCCCCACATCTCCAAATGCATCGGCGATGATCTAGCCATCCACCTTTTTTCCTACACTTTGTATACTCCTTTCCTACACTCCCTTGCTCATAGTTAAGTGATCCTTGAGTGTATGCTCTTCACCTTTCCATTTTTTGGAACCTAGTGCACCAGAAACCAATTAGCTTGACTATATTTTTCCCCTTCTAAAACAAACCAAGTTAGCTTGACTGTATTTTTTCCTTTTTTTTATCAGTACCATATTATAGTTGTTTAACATTTACTAAGTAAATACAAACTCCTTGAGTTCATCCTAAGTTAAGACATTTCGATCTCCCTTGTCAATAACTTGAGTGGAGTATTAATATATATTTAGTTATTAAAATATATTTATGCATCTTTCATATATCGCATTTTGCTTTTCTATTATTCCTTCATTATTACTATCTCTTTCAAAGTAACTCTAGGTTGAGACATCACGATCTCCTTGGTGGTGGTTTGGGGGAGTAGTGGCCCACTAGTTGGTTTCTGACCTAATCAATAACTGAGCTATTTTATTGATATAAGCCCTTTAAGAACCTCGAGAATCCCAAAAAAAATCCTAGATCCTGTAAAGTAAGTCGCATGCAAGTGTGGGCGATTGAGATGCCTAACCCCTTTCTCTATCGCCACCGAGGTCCTTACTTGAATCCCTAGTCACAATCCTTATCCAGAAGTCATCTTGTTCTCCAACCCAAGGCAATTCTACAAGTGTAGTCAACTGTAGATTCTAAACCTCTCTTGGTTAGTGATGACTCCAAGTCAATCAGACATACCACTTTAAGTCCACACCATATCCATCTAAAATCAAGTCACAATATTGCTAAGTGCCATTTTGAGTCCACACACTTGCCTATGGGATGACATTCGCAACTGAAAATCAAAAGGAGATAAAATATATAATTGTTAACCATTTCAAGAATATTCTCACTGGTAATCCAGGGGATCGTCATCAGGTCGACTTGGTATTCATTGATAATATTACAAAACTTTCTTAGGACCAACGTGTGATGAGCTTAGTAAGCCAATAACCATCTTTGAAAGTGAGGCTACAATAAAATCAACTAATCCTAATAAGGAACATGGACCTTATGAAATTAATGCCCATTTTTATAAGGTTTGTTGGCCTATTATCGGAAAAGGTATTTGTGATGTTGTGATTAGCTTTTTTCAATCGTTAAAATTTCTTAAGCGGCTAAACAACATGCTCATCACTTTGGTCTCAATAATAGAAAATCATGAGATCTAAGGTCAATTTCCTTGACCAATAAGATATACAATATCATATCCAAAATTATGGTCAATAGAATGAATAGCGAACAATTAGACGCACCGCAACTTAAAAATGGACTATCCCCATCCGTTCACATGGTAGTCATGCTTGAATTTTGATGATGAAAATCTTTTAAGGAGGTAGAATATAATGACCCAAAATTTTGTATGCGTACATGTACACACATACATATGCACTTATATTCATCTAAGCATACCTACATAGATCTATCCATTCATCCTTACATTTATACATAATTGACTATGCATCCGTCAATCTATACTAAGTGTGCTAATTGATATGCATGTTTGATCGCCTAGTGTTAGCCATTGATTTATGTAGAAAATTAACCCACTTATGACTCAGATTGATCTTGAAAATTGTAATTATATAAATTGTGTATAAATAAATGTATGCATATGTACATGTTCACAATCACCACTCATACACACAAAACCAACTGTTCATTCATTAGTTCGTACATTTAAGTACTCATCTAATTGTCCAATTAATCTTTCAACCGTTCATTATGTAAGTACTTGATCATTCGTGCAATTATATGATCATCTAAACATTGATCATCAAATTTATGATGATTCATCCATTAGATCATCAATCCAAACATCAACTATCCATCAATGATGATATTTAACCGTTGATCTATTAAACCGATCATTTGATCGATCATATGACGGATAGATAATCTAGATTGTGAAGATCCATCATTTGATCACTTAATCCACTCATCATCCATGCAATCTATTAGAATATGTATCCAATAAGGTAACCGTTCATTTTTATAAATTGGCCATTAGATTATTTGACTCCATGTGTATGCCTTTTATAAGCATCTAACCTTTGATCATGACCTATCCAGCCATTAAATTATTTACTAGTATTCTTTGCTTTAATGAAAAGGTAGGACCATGATGTATACCCTTGTTTATTCATACACATATGGTTTCTATTTTTAATAAGTTGTCATTATGCATTTGAGTTGGCATAAGATGGGATTAGGTGTAATTAAGATAGAATGATTATTTTTTTCTTTTGCTTCCAAAATGATGTGAGTGCTATTATCTATTAAGAATATATGAAATAATATGAGAAATATGAGAGCATTTCCATTAAATCAATGCTTCTTGTACTAGGAGGCTGATCTTCCCTTGAAGTAGATTAAAACACATAATTCTTGCTTATTCATGAGTATATATGTATCAGATTGCTCATTTATGAATCATACTTGAGTCATATTTCAAAGTGGGGCACATTTATGTGCAATCTAATCTATCCATCGGGTAGCCCAGACCGAGTAAATGCTCTATTTTTGAGCTAAAACTGATACAAACTCAATTAGATATGCAGGTCTAAAGATCTGATTGATATGTGATGGTACCCGGACCCGATAACTTGACGCTAGGCCTGGGTGCTTAAAAAATTATAACAGGAGCCGGAAGAACCAGGATTCGGCAAGACGCTGAGGGTCTAGTGTGTGTACTATACTCTCGGACCCAACTTGTCAAAATCCCTAGTTGTCTTTTGAAAATGATTCACAAATCTGTATTGCTTAGCAATTTTCTTGCCCTTTAATCGATTGGCTGGATTTGTTAGATACGACCCATTGTGAGAATATTTAAAATCTACTTCATATACATTGTATAAATGGTAGAAATATCCTCCTATTTGTTTGGTATGCTGAGAAATGCTAAACAAGCTCTCCCCTCATTCCCCACTATGTAGTGATGATCTAAACCATTCATCTAAAACAGTCACACTTTATGTTAGGCTGTATGGGAAAGCTGTGACTGGCCAGATAGCATCAGAATCCAAAAGAAGGTGAGTTGCAACTTGTCTGGCATCTTCGTTTGTGATGAACAAACTGGATCATCATGTAGTGGGACAGAAAAGGCAAGTCTCGTTAGCACTTGTCTTCCCATGGTATATGTGATGGTGTATACAATACAAGCCCCCTTAGGAAGCGTTAAGAAGCATGCATCTGTTTGTGACCACCATTGCTAAAGTCTTTATTGAGCTCATGGATTTCCAATATCTCGACTCGACGGTTGATCTTCTTTCTTATCTTTATGGCTAGCGCGGCCGGATCGAACGCTCCACAGACAGTGACCCTGCACAGCTTCTTCTCTATCAAATGGCTCTCTATCTCTTCACCGACCATGCAAAACCAAAGAAAATGAAACCTTATGAGCAATCTTGTGTACTTGTGTTGTAAAGTGGGTCGTAGACACTTTAATAGCAAAGATGGACTAAAGAAGGCCTGATCAGAGGCAGAAACAATACAGACTGTCAGAACCTTAAAACAGTTGTATCTCACAAACTAGGATGAGTTTTACAACATATCATATATGATTTTGGGGTAGGAGAAACTAATAAAGCCAACCAACCCCTCTATGCCAAGTTTTCCATACTAGATTTGAGAGATTTCATCAGATCGACAGTCAAAAGTCCCTTTTATTTTCATTTTTACTATAAATAGTAAGTTTTAGTTTGAGTTAGAGAAAACCAAGAAGATAAGTTCATATATATTAAAGGTCAAATCATTATTTGCCTATGTATAGATGATATGCTAATATTTGGACCAAATGAGGATTGTGTGAAAGAAACTAAAAAGTTTCTAAGTACCAACTTGACATGAAGGATATGGGTAAAGCTGATGTAATATTAAGTATTAAGATTTATAATCTTAATGATGGAATACCTTAACACAATCTCATTACCTAGAGAAGTGTTAAAGAAGTTTAATCACTATGATGGTAAACCGGTTTCAATCACATTTGATCCAAGTATTAAATTGGTTAAAAATACTAGTAGATGTAAAGCACAACAAGAATATGTGAGTGTTATTGACAGTTTAATGTATGTAATGAATTGCACTAGACCCAATATAGCATTCATAGTAGAAATGTTAAGTAGGTATAACAATAATCCATGACAAGTACACTGGAATGCGATTTCGAAGGTTTTAAAGTATCTAAGAAGAACCATAGACTATGGACTGCATTATAAATCATATCCCGCTATACTTGAAGGGTACAACGATACAAGCTGGAATGCAGAAAGAATGAAATCTAAATCTACAAGTGGCTAGATATTCACTCTTGGAAGAGGAGAAATATCATAGGCATATAAGAAATAAACATGCATATCTCACTCTACAATGGAAAGTGAGTTTATTGCACTTGGTGCTGCTTGTAAAGAAGGTGAATGACCAAGATATCTATTGATGGAAATTCCATATTGGTCAAAACCTACTCCTGCTATATCTATCTTTTGTAATAGTTAGGTCACTCTTTGTCGTGCTACGAGTAAAATTTATTATTGTAAGTCTAGAAATGTAGGTCTAAGGCATAAATTTGTTAAAACATTGTTCAGAGATGAAATAATCACAACGGAATATGTTAAATCCATCATAAACTTAGCAGATCCCTTAACAAAAGACTTATCAAAAGATTAAATAATGAGAACCACTAAAGGAATGGGACTAAGATCCATAAATATATAACTTTCACTCTTGATGGAAACCCTACCTATGTTTTGAAATATAAGTTAGGTTCAAATGGACAAACAAGTCAAGTACGTGATTGAAACATGCAGTAGAAAAAAAAATGATTCTCATTCCTAAAAGTTTAGTATTTAGTTTATGCATTTCATAGGAGGCTGAGTACTAAATCTTAATAGGTCTATAAGCAGACTATGTTGAGATGAAGCATAATCATCTTATTTTTGAAAAGATTGGGATCGTCTCTAAAATACTCATGAAATTAGGATACTCACAAGGCCAGAAATGTGCGAACTTTTAAATCTCCAGTTATATATGAATATATGTGTGTTATGTGTCCGGTGAGTTATATAAAGTTCTTAGTTCAAAACTAATGGGTCGCTAAGTACCTAGCATAATTTTAATACGTGTACACTAAAGTAAAGATTCAAATTCAAAAGATATATTTATTTATACACCTATTTATACTAATATATCATTCGTTCTACAATCTGATTTTATTTTTGAAATTGTGGGGGATTATTGTGTTTTTTAAAATAAAAAAAATAAATTTCAAAAATAAAAGTTTATTTTAATAAATAAATAAATATATTAATAATTAAAACTTTCCATGAATAGAGTGTGTAGTCAAATGGCAAGAGAAGGGTTTTTTGCTTCTGCAACCAAGGTTCAAATCTCCTTAAGGCATTCGCGCGAGTGGCGTGGGCTGTAGGGCTACTTGGGCGCTTTATTAGGCGTATTTAGCACTTCGCACGTGCGCATCATCGCATGAAGCTAAAAGAGCCTTATTCCTTTTGGCACTGGTTCAAATCATTTTAAGTCATGGTGCAACTTGAATTGAATTAGAACCTACCATGAAGTATTTTAACTTTAGTGTTGATTGAGAGTAACTTTGACATAGTTGTACATATGGCACCTATGCCACGTATCGCTTATGTGGCAACAGTTAAGATGATTAGAACATATGGTTACAGTTTAATTTATATTGTTGGATAACTGTTTCGGTCTGAAAGGGTACATAAATAACTGTCATCAGACAAAGAGTTATGTCCTTTCATGAAAGACAATTATTTGCTGTGAATGGTTATGGAGTTCTTGAAGAGGCACATTAGCATCTCTTCAGGAAGAATTCCATGACCCTTCAATTTCTATAAATCCTGGATATTATAAACTAGAAGATATACTCTTCATTCTTAAGATAATATCATCTTCTGTGCAAGTACTCTTGATCTGACCTCTTGCTAAGTTTTTTCTGAACGTCTTAAAGGCATATCAGTGTCAAATCTAGTAATTTGTTCAACACTTAAATGTGCAAATTTTCATATTAAAATTCAGATTGAGAGTTTATTGTATCCTAAAGACAATTTGCAGATTTCCTACGTTTATACTTATTGGAACTACCAGGAAAAGGTCAACAAATTTGTCTTGAGATATGACTATTCAAATCAAGCCTTGAACTCGATAAATCTGTCCTCCATTGTGTACAAAATTCTTTCGTTTCTAACACAATCTTCACGGTGTAATGTGCCAGATGAATGGACCGTATTTCTGACTGCACCGTGTAGCCCCCACTTTCTATCAAAACACTTAAAAATGATAGGCCCCACGTTGAAGATCTTCCGTTTCGAAAATCAGGCAGATGCACTCATGAGGTAGGTCACACCTCTAAGTTGAGTCAGGCCGTCAATTATCCATTGATTTCAAAGGATTAGCCGACCTAATAATGTAAGTGGCCCAATTTTTGTGCCATATGATTTTTGTGGATGGGCAGGACGATGATGTGTTGTAGGGGTTAATGTTGTACTTTGCCTCTCCATCATGAGCTCTCCTTCAATGAGACATCTCATCATGGATTAAAGCTCATGATAGTTGGTTATTAAGATTGTTTTAAATACTAGCTGGAAGGAAATATAATCTCTAATACATAACGAAATAACAGAGAATGTAATCAGTTGTCTAAAACTAATATACTAACCTTGTATTTTGAGTAGGACTCTTCTTATTTTCCTGAAACAACCGTTGCAGTCGATGTTGATCCTCATAAGCATGCAGCAAAACTGCAAAGAAAGAGAGGCCAAGCATCCCTTAACATCCTTAATAATGATACAAACGCTTTTGGTAGAAATATTTGCATGAGGAAAAAAGAAAAGGAAATGCTTGCCTTTTCCGTCATCAAGGGGAGATTTCTGAGCCGATGATTGTCAGCTGCCTCCACAAGCGAAGGAAGGAAATTTATAGATGGTATTAGGAATCTTGGGTTGTTTGGAGTGTATTCTAATCTGGGTTTGCATTTGGCATTTGTTTTTGCTGTAGCATCTGATTCTATTTAAGCCCAAGCTGAGGGAGAAAGAAAGCGTCTTGTTTTTGCATAAGCTGAGGGAGAAAGAAAGCGTCTTGTATTATAATGTGGGCCAGGTTGTTTGTACGCTTGTGTGATATCTTAACCATTCAATGGGTGGGATTGATCCGATGTGATTATGGACTTACCAAAAAAACTGGTTGGTCCACTTATAAGGTCGGCCACACGCATACCTGAAATATAGAATCTCCATCTTCTCTTTTTTATAACCGTTCGTTTTACTCACACGTTTGGCATGCCTGATCACTGCACTTAGGGCATGATCATAGAGGTTCCCGCCTGATGAATGGCCTGGATCTTGCACACTAGGACCGAGAATATGTGCAAAGGCTACGAGTGAAGAGTTGGCCATAGGCTCTGATTGGTGCTAGTCATGGACCCCACCCCCTGTAATCTGTTGACCAATAAAATGCCTCTCCCTTGGTCGTTGTGTGTGGATCAAAGTAGATGCCGTTAGGTAGCTAACCAACTCTCATGCTTTACACCTATGCATGGGAGAAGGCTGCTCTGATCTCCATATGTGGACCCATGTGCCATCCTGGGACATGTCTAGGCATCCAGTCCATGTATCAGGTGGGACCCACCATGTTGATAATCTGGTCAGAAAATCAGTCTGTTTGACTATCAGGTAGGCCACACAAGCAGGAAAACAAAGGAAGACTTCAAAATATTGCAAGTTTTCGTGGACCATCTAATTTTATTTATTTATTTTTGGTAGGTGTGGGTTACCTGACTGGTGCACCGCCTCTCTTTTATGACCGGTTGATAAAACCCGATGTAGGGCTCGACTGCGCTAAATTTTTGGTGACATGATCTGAGCTGTGGACCGCACCTGATATACATCACTCTGAACTCTTACACGTGACAGCTTGGCTTCTGCTTCCACGTGCAAGCAAACTTCTCTACAATTTTATTTTATTTTTCCTGAAGACTGATCACTACCGTCAGCATCATTGAGGATGAATCTCATGGAATGACGTTTGGAAAATCCTAACCAAAGCTTTGTACGTTGATGTGAAATTATACACGCTTTTAACTGCTTGTTCCTTAAGGGGGACAGTTCGATGGCTACGATTGTTTCAGCGGTGCGACTTCCTTAAGGCGCACCGTTATCAGAGGAAGGAGAAACGAGGAAGACAGCTTGTAGCACATACACATGGAGAGGGAAGGAAATCGAGAGTGGATGGGGCTGAGAGAGAAATGATCGAGGGTGGATTTTTTTATTTTTTTTTACGCACGGGAATTGAGGACGGTGGGGGCGATGGATGCATTTTTTAGGGCATTCGTTTACTTCCATGCCAGATCGATTGTTATGTACAAGAAACTTCTTTTTTCATCCAAAATAGTTGAAAACCGCTCCAAATTGGAACGGCCAATTGCAATACCTGAACCAAAATGTAGCCATTTCAAATTTATGATTTTGGTGGTGTCAATGACTATGGGCATGCCCCTAAGGATCTTTCCAACTGAAAGGAGAAGCCCTGAATAAACTCTGCCGAGCCCACCACCGTGATGTATCTTATCCACACCGTCCATCTATTTTTCCAGCTCATTTTAGGCATGAACTCAGAATTGAAGCATATACAAAGCTCAAGTGTACCACCATAAGAAATATAAGAGAAGACGTAACCTATGATAGATCTTTCTTTATCATGATATCCTACATCATCAACATCCGTGACTGCTCTAACAAGTAATAGCACATCAATTAACCTTCTAGTAATGAAGGATTCATTTCAAGTAACCTTAAATTAATAAAGGGTTCACTTCACCACACAGTCTAACCATATTCACCATGTGTTCATTGGCTACTCCTACTACTGGTGCATACAATAGCAAACATAAAGCACACAAGGCTGTTGTTGCTGATGAATATGGTACTTGAGATATATTTGCCTTTTTCTTATTTGTACTATAACATTAATTTAAAAATAACTTGCAATTAATAAGGAATGAAGTAATGACCGGATTACAATTTTTCATATTAAAACAATACAGAACTCTTTCAAAATAATTCTTTTAAGTTATTCATACTTTTTTATTCTTCTTTTCATTAAGTACGATCATCTAATCTAAGTAACGGTACTCAAATACTTTATATCAAATTCCCTAGTATTCACAACCCCAAGTGCAGGGCTGTGCTGTAGTAATAACTCGGTAAGACCGAGATCGTATCTACAGGGACTTAACTTGTACGTATTCCAAAAACAACTAGAACTAGAACTAGTAAACTAAAAACTAGAATAATTGAGAATAATTGTTGTAAACTGAAGGTTTATGTTTAGGAAATCGGGTTCGGGTTCGGGATCTGGTTTAGGCGTGGGTTTTCAAGTCTAGGTTTAGGTTTAGGTTAGGGAGTTGAGATTGGGATTAGGTGTAGGTTTAGGTTTAGGGAATTGAGAATAGGTTAAGGTTTAGGTTTAGGATATTGGGTTTGGAATTGGGTTTAAGCTTGGGGTTTCAAGTTTAGGTTTAGGTTTAGGTTTGGGAGTTGAGATTGGCATTAGGTGTAGGTTTAGGTTTAGGGATTTGAGAATACATTTCGATTTTAGGTTTAGGTTTAGGTTTTAGCTTATAGGTTTAGGTTATAGGTTTAGGTTTTGGTTTTAGGTTTAGGTTTAGGTTTAGGTTATAAGTTTAGGTTATAGGTTATAGGTTATAGGTTATAGGTTATAGGTTATAGGTTTTGATTTAGGTTAAGGTTATAGGTTTTGGTTTAGGTTTTAGGTTTAGGTTTAGGTTTAGGTTTAGGTTTTACTTTATAGGTTTAGGTTATAGGTTTAGGTTTTAGTTTTAGGTTTAGGTTAAGGTTATAAGATTAGGTTATAGGTTATAAGTTATAGGTTAAGGTTTAGGTTATATGTTTTGGTTTAGGTTAAGGTTATAGGTTTTGGTTAGGTTTAGGTTATTGGTTATAGGTTATAGGTTATAGCTTTGGGAATTGAGAATAGGTTAAGGTTTAGGTTTAGGAAATCGGGTTCGGGTTCGGGATCGGGTTTAGGTTTGGGTTTTCAAGCTTAAGTTTGGGTTTAGGTTAGGAAGTTGAGATTAGGATTTGGTGTAGGTTTAGGTTTAGGTTTAGGGATTTGAGAATAGGTTAAGGATTAGGTTTAGGAAATCGGGTTCGGGTTCGGGATCAGGTTTAGGCTTGGGTTTTCAAGTTTAGGTTTAGGTTTAGGTTAGGGAGTTGAGATTGGGATTAGGTTTAGGTTTAGGGAATTGAGAATACATTTAGGTTTTAGGTTTAGGTTTAGGTTTAGGTTTTAGCTTATAGGTTTAAGTTATAGGTTTAGGTTTTGGTTTAGGTTTAGGTTAAGGTTATAAGTTTAGGTTATAGGTTATAGTTTATAGGTTATAGGTTAAGGTTTAGGTTATAGGTTTTGGTTTAGGTTAAGGTTATAGGTTTTGGTTTAGGTTATAGGTTTAGGTTTAGGTTATAGGTTTAGGTTTATTGGTTTTACTTTATAGCTTTAGGTTATAGGTTTAGGTTTAGGTTAAGGTTATAAGTTTAGGTTATAGGTTAAGGTTTAGGTTATAGGTTTTGGTTTAGGTTAAGGTTATAGGTTTTGGTTTAGGTTAAGGTTTAGGTTTTAGGTTTAGGTTAAGGTTATATGTTTAGGTTATAGGTTAAGGTTATAGGTTTAGGTTAGGTTTAAGTTTAGGTTACAGGTTATAGGTTATAGCTTTGGGAATTGAGAATAGGTTAAGGTTTAGGTTTAGGAAATTGGGTTCAGGTTCGGGATCGGGTTTTGGTTTTGGTTCGAGATCGGGTTTAGGTTCGGGTTCTGGGTCGGGTTTAGGTTCGGGTTTATGTTTAGGTTTAGGTTTTGGGTTTAGATTAAGGTTATAGGTTTAGGTTAGGTTTAGGTTATAGGTTATAGCTTTGGGAATTGAGAATAGGTTAAGGTTTAGGTTTAGGAAATCGGGTTCAGGTTCGGGATCAGGTTTTAAGTTTGGGTTTTCAAGTTTAGGGTTAGGTTTAAGTTAGAGAGTTGATATTAGGATTTGGTGTAGGTTTAGGTTTAGGGATTTGAGAATAGGTTAAGGTTTATGTTTAAGAAATCGGGTTTGGGTTCGGGGTCGGGTTTAGGCTTGGGTTTTCAAGTTTAGGTTAGGGAGTTGAGATTGGGATTAGGTGTAGGTTTAGGTTTAAGGAATTGAGAATACATTTATGTTTTACGTTTAGGTTTTAGCTTATAGGTTTAGGTTTTGGTTTAGGTTTAGGTTAAGGTTATAAGTTTAGGTTATAGGTTATAGTTTATAGGTTATAGGTTATAGGTTATAGGTTAAGGTTTAGGTTATAGGTTTTGATTTAGGTTAAGGTTATAGGTTTTGGTTTAGGTTATAGGTTTAGGTTTAGGTTTAGGTTTAGGTTTTACTTTATAGGTTTAGGTTATAGGTTTAGGTTTTGGTTTTAGGTTTAGGTTAAGGTTATAAAATTAGGTTATAGGTTATAAGTTATAGGTTAAGGTTTAAGTTATATGTTTTGGTTTAGGTTTAGGTTATAGGTTTTGGTTAGGTTTAGGTTATGGGTTATAGGTTATAGGTTATAGCTTTGGGAATGAGAGATAGGTTATAGGTTTAGGTTTAGGAAATCGGGTTCGGGTTCGGGATCGGGTTTAGGTTGGGTTTTCAAGCTTAAGTTTAGGTTTAGGTTAGGGAGTTGAGATTAGGATTTGGTTGTAGGTTTAGGTTTAGGTTTAGGGATTTGAGAATAGGTTAAGGTTTAGGTTTAGGAAATCGGGTTCGGGTTCGGGATCAGGTTAGGCTGGGTTTTCAAGTTTAGGTTTAGGTTTAGGTTAGGGAGTTGAGATTGGGATTAGGTTTAGGATTAGGGAATGAGAATACATTTAGGTTTTAGGTTCAGGTTTAGGTTTAGGTTTTAGCTTATAGGTTTAAGTTATAGGTTTAGGTTTTGGTTTAGGTTTAGGTTAAGGTTATAAGTTTAGGTTATAGGTTATAGTTTATAGGTTATAGGTTAAGGTTTAGGTTATAGGTTTGGTTAGGTTAAGGTTATAGTTTGTTTAGGTTATAGGTTTAGGTTAGGTTTAGGTTAGGTTTAGGTTTAGTTTATAGGTTTAGGTTATAGGTTTAGGTTTAGGTTAGGTTATAAGTTTAGGTTATAGGTTAAGGTTTAGGTTATAGGTTTTGGTTTAGGTTAAGGTATAGGTTTTTTTAGGTTTAGGTTAGGTTTTTTAGGTTTAGGTTAGGTTAAGGTTATAGGTTTAGGTTATAGGTTAAGGTTATAGGTTTAGGTTAGTTTAAGGTTAGGTTAGTTAGGTTACAGGTTATAGGTATATCGCTTTGGGATTGAGAATAGGTTAAGGTTTAGGTTTAGGAAATTGGGTTCAGGTTCGGGATCGGGTTTTGGTTTTGGTTCGAGATCGGGTTTAGGTTCGGGTTCTGGTCGGGTTTAGGTTCGGGTTTAGGTTTAGGTTTAGGTTTTGGGTTTAGGTTAAGGTTATAGGTTTAGGTTAGGTTTAGGTTATAGGTTATAGCTTTGGGAATTGAGAATAGGTTAAGGTTTAGGTTTAGGAAATCGGGTTCAGGTTCGGGATCAGGTTTTAAGTTTGGGTTTTCAAGTTTAGGATTAGGTTTAAGTTAGAGAGTTGATATTAGGATTTGGTGTAGGTTTAGGTTTAGGGATTTGAGAATAGGTTAAGGTTTATGTTTAAGAAATCAGGTTTGGGTTCGAGGTCGGGTTTAGGCTTGGGTTTTCAAGTTTAGGTTTTGGTTTAGGTTAGGGAGTTGAGATTGGGATTAGGTGTAGGTTTAGGTTTAAGGAATTGAGAATACATTTATGTTTTACGTTTAGGTTTTAGCTTATAGGTTTTGGTTTTGGTTTTGGTTTAGGTTAAGGTTATAAGTTTAGGTTATAGGTTATAGTTTATAGGTTATAGGTTTTGGTTTAGGTTAAGGTTTAGGGTTTTGGTTTAGATTTAGGTTTTAGTTATTAGGTTTAGGTTTAGGTTAAGGTTATAAGTTTGGGTTATAGGTTATAGGTTAAGATTTAGGTTATAGGTTTTGGTTTAGGTTAAGGTTATACTTTTTGGTTTAGGTTAAGGTTTAGGTTTTAGGTTTAGGTTAAGGTTATAGGTTTAGGTTTAGGTTATAGGTTATAGGTTATAACTTTGGAAATTGAGAATAGGTTAAGGTTTAGGTTTAGGAAATTGGGTTCGGGTTCGGGATCGGGTTTAGGTTCGGGTTCGGGGTCGGGTTTAGGTTTGGGTTTAGGTTAGGGTTTAGATTTTGGGTTTAGGTTAAGGTTATAGGTTTAGGTTATAGGTTAAGGTTATAGCTTTAGGTTAGGTTTAGGTTATAGGTTATAGCATTGGGAATTGAGAATAGGTTAAGGTTTAGGTTTAGGAAATTGGGTTCGGGTTCAGGATCGGGTTTAGGTTTGGGTTTTCAAGTTTAGGGTTAGGTTTAAGTTAGGGAGTTGAGATTAGGATTTGGTGTAGGTTTAGGTTTAGGGTTTTGAGAATAGGTTAAGGTTTATGTTTAGGAAATCAGGTTCGGGTTCGGGGTCGGGTTTAGGCTTTGGTTTTCAAGTTTAGGTTTTGGTTTAGGTTAGGGAGTTGAGATTAGGATTAGGTGTAGGTATAGGTTTAGGGAATTGAGAATAGGTTAAGGTTTAGGTTAGGAAATCGGGGTTCGGGTTCAGGATCGGGTTTAGGCTTGGGTTTTCAAGTTAGGTTTAGGTTTAAGTTTAGTTAGGAGTTGAGATTGGGATTAGGTGTAGGTTTAGGTTTAGGATATTGAGAATACATTTCGGTTAGGTTAAGGTTTAGGTTATAGGTTTTGGTTTAGGTTAGGTTTAGGTTATAACTTTTGGGATTGAGAATAGGTTAAGGTTTAGGTTTAGGAAATTGGGTTCGGGTTCGGGATCGGGTTTAGTTTGGGTTTTCAAGTTTAGGGTTAGGTTTTAGGGGTTAGGATTTGAAATAGGATTTGGTGTAGGTTTAGTTTTAGGGATTTGAGAATAGGTTAAGGTTTAGGTTTAGAAATTGGGTTCGGGTTCGGGATCGGGTTAGGATTGGGTTTTCAAGTTTAGGTTTAGGTTTAGGTTAGGGAGTTGAGATTGGGATTAGGTGTCGTTAGGTTTAGGGATTTGAGAATACATTTCGGTTATAGGTTAAGGTTTAGGTTATAGGTTTTGGTTTTAGGTTTAGGTTTTAGGTTATAACTTTGGGAATTGAGAATAGGTTAAGGTTTAGGTTTAGGAAATTGGGTTCGGGTTCGGGATCGGGTTTAGGTTTGGGTTTTCAAGTTTAGGGTTAGGTTTAGGTTAGGGAGTTGAGAATAGGATTTGGTGTAGGTTTAGGTTTAGGGATTTGAGAATAGGTTAAGGTTTAGGTTTAGGAAATTGGGTTCGGGTTCGGGATCGGGTTTAGGATTGGGTTTTCAAGTTTAGGTTTAGGTTTAGGTTAGGGAGTTGAGATTGGGATTAGGTGTAGGTTTAGGTTTAGGGATTTGAGAATACATTTCAGTTTTAGGTTTAGGTTTAGGTTTAGGTTTTAGCTTATAGGTTTAGGTTATAGGTTTAGGTTTTGGTTTTAAGCTTAGGCTTAGGTTAAGGTTATAAGTTTAAGTTATAGGTTATAGTTTATAGGTTAAGGTTTAGGTTATAGGTTTTGGTTTAGGTTATAGGTTTTGGTTTAGGTTTAGGTTTAGGTTTTACTTTATAGGTTTAGGTTATAGGTTTAGGTTTTGGTTTTAGGTTTAGGTTAAGGTTATAGGTTTAGGTTATAGGTTTTGGTTTAGGTTAAGGTTATAGGTTTTTGTTAGGTTTAGGTTATAGGTTATAGCTTTGGGAATTGAGAATAGGTTAAGGTTTAGGTTTAGGAAATCGGGTTCGGGTTCAGGATTGGGTTTAGGTTTGGGTTTTCAAGTTTAGGGTTAGGTTTAGGTTAGGGAGTTGAGATTAAGATTTGGTGTAAGTTTAGTTTTAGGGATTTGAGAATAGGTTAAGGTTTAGGTTTAGGCAATCGGGTTCGACTTCGGGATCGGGTTTAGATTTGGGTTTTCAAGTTTAGATTTTGGTTTAGGTTAGGGAGTTGAGATTGGGATTAGGTGTAGGTTTAGGTTTAGGTTATATGTTATAGTTTATAGGTTATAGGTTAAGGTTTAGGTTATAGGTTTTGATTTAGGTTAAGGTTATAGGTTTTAGTTTAGGTTATAGGTTTAGGTTTAGGATTAGGTTTTAGTTTATAGGTTTAGGTTATAGGTTTAGGTTTAGGTTAAGGTTATAAGTTTAGGTTATAGGTTATAGGTTAAGGTTTAGGTTATAGTTTTTGGTTTAGGTTAAGGTTATAGGTTTAGGTTTAGGTTTTAGTTTTAGGTTAAGGTTATAGGTTTAGGTTATAGGTTAAGGTTATAGGTTTAGGTTACGTTTAGGTTTAGGTTACAGGTTATAGGTTATAGCTTTGGGAATTGAGAATAGGTTAAGGTTTAGGTTTATGAAACCGGGTTCGGGTTTGGGATTGGGTTTAGGCTTGGGTTTTCAAGTTTAGGTTTAGGTTTAGGTTAGGGAGTTGAGATTGGGATTTGGTGTAGGTTTAGGTTTAGGGATTTGAGAATAGGTTAAGGTTTAGGTTTAGGAAATCGGGTTCGGGTTTGAGTTCGGGATCGGGTTTAGGCTTAGGTTTAGGTTTAGGTTATAGGTTAAGGTTTAGGGAATTGAGTTTAAGTTATAGGTTATAGGTTGTAGGTTGTAGGTTGTAGGTTAAAGTTTAGGTTATAGGTTCAGGTTATAGGTTATAGTTATAGGTTTAGGGCGTTGTATAGGTTAAGGTTGTGGTCCCTGCAAATACAGATATAAACACGGTTTGTCCAAATGGCCAGGCCCCTCCAATGATGTCCATATGAAATTGACAGCTTCACCATGGTTATAACAGCGATTCCCACCTTCCAAGGACCTCCGCTCATCCGGATAGCTCCGACGCACATCCGGGTCTAATCCATTAATTTTGAGCAAAAACAGATATAAACACGACCTGTCCAAATGGCCAGGCCCCTCCAATGTTGTCCATAGGAAATGGACAACTTCATCATGGTCATAACAGCGGTTCCCACCTTCCAGGGACCCCCGCTCATCTGGATAGCTCCGACGCACATCCGGGTCTATTCCATTAATTTTGAGCAAATATAGATATAAACACGGCCTGTCCAAATGGTCAGGCCCCTCCAATGCTTTCTAATTTCCTTTCACTTTCATTTTAATTATACTAAATTTTTCATGTCACACCAAATGCCCTTCTTCCAGGTTTTGTTGATTTACAAATATTGTGTAAGTGTTGTCATCATGTATGTCATCTAGTGGTTAGTAGAACAAGGAGACGAATCCATAGGATCTAAAGCTTCATTGTCAGAAGAAAGAGTTGTATCAGTGGTGCTAACTGATGGCTGAGATGAGTTAAAGAGCAGAATTGAGACACATTCAGTTGACAAAGAGATGGATAAAAGTGAAGTTAGTTTAAAAAGATAGAACAAAGTTGGTTTTTCTATTTAAGCAGCACAAGGAATAGCAACAATACCTCTGCATGGTATATGGACCCTCTGGTAGGCGTTTCCCTTCCTTTATGCAAGTCTCAAACCAAAGATGGTTAACTATTTTTGTTCCCAAATCCTTAGCCAGACTATATTTCCTTCCTTCAAACTCATCAAGCTCATCACTCAAACCGGTACTATAATTGATTCCTTCATTTCAAAACTCACCAAATGTGTCGTTGATTTAGACATTGTCCTAACATAACTAGCACCGGTTTGATTGATGAGCTTAATGAGTTTAAACTTCTCTAATCCATGGTAGCCGCTGACTGTAGCAATGACAGATTCCATGCACCGAAGAGGATATCTTTTTATCACTAAAATAACAAGAAAATGTACAAGGGATAAGCTTCAACAGAAATAAATTATTGTTGCTTCTGCTTTGTAGAAACCTAAAGTTCAAAATATTAGGAGTCATGCAAATATGGTGGCCATTGTGGAACAGCAAAGTGCAAAAGTTATGATAATGGATGATTTAAAATAGTAATAATAAGTTAAAAACCATGATTATACATGGAAAATCCCAAAAGGCCCATTATATTGGTAGTGCAAATGTTTTAACGACCATTAAGAATGTTTTCATTCATGTATTAGCTGCTAGTGGAGAAGGGAACCAATTATATAGTAGAGATGCTTTGGTGTGTGCTTCATGGAGTTCATCATAAACCACATTGTCATGGTAACATTCCTCAAATAGGAAATCAAGGAATCCTTTGTCAATCCACCCAAATAATGAAATCTGGAAGTCTTTCTTCATCTAATTGTATCATAATTTCTAATGCTAAAAGACATATTTTCCTTTCATCCCAGATTACACAGGATTCTCTACAATTCTACCTAACATCCGCACTAAAACTTAAAAACCACAACCAACATTCAAGCATTTTCGATATAGATATCAAACACCACCACCAGCGCCACCATCACCATCTTAGCCTTTCTCCCATCAATTGGGTTTGTGGGTTTTGTAAAATCAGAAAATCCCCAATTTCAAAAGTCCTCAAATCCCCAAAATCCTAAAATCCCTAAATCCCCAATTTGTAAAATCAGAAAAACTGAATTTGGGGTCCACATTCAAATCGAGAATCTACAAACTACTAACTCCCAATTTCCTAAATGGGCATTAATATTGAGAGAGATTGAGAGAGAGAGAGATACCTCACTATCTGTGAATGACCTTCAACCGAGCTTAGAGAGAGAGAGAAAGAGGGCGTGCATGAGCAGGGCGCTCGGTAACAGTCCACACCTCATCCGCTCCCGTTTGGTAAGAGAGACAGAGAGAGAGAGAGAGGAAGAGAGAGAGAGTTTGGAGAGAGGAGGGACAGGAGGTGAGAAAGACAGAGAGAGATAGAGAGCGAGAGGAGGGAGAGGGTGCGAGAGAGAGAGAGAGAGAGAGAGAGAGAGAGGAGACTGCCGCTGATTAAAGCAGTCTCTCTCACGGAGGCGGGTTAGGTAACCCTTGAGTAGCGAGTTGGCTACTGCAATGACGTCACCAAGTTCTGTGGGCCCCACTATGATGTATGTGTTGTATCTATGTTGTCCATCCATTTTGAGATATTATTTTAGGGCATGATCCAAAGAATGAGGCAGATAAAAACATGTAGTGGACCTCACCACAGAAAACACTGGAGAGAGTGATTCCCACCATTAAAACTATCCTAAGGCCCACCATAATTTTTATTTGAAATCCAACCGGTTCAAAAGTTAAAAAAGACATGAAATAAGGTAAAACACAAATATCAGCTTGATCTAAAAATTTTGTGGCCTTTACAAGTTTTTAATGGTGGGTGTCACTGTCCCCACTGTTTTCTGTGCTGGGGTCCACTGGAGCCCTGGATTTAACTATGGATATTGCCCTAAAATGATGTCTCCAAATGGATGGAAGGTTTGGATATAAAACATACATCATGGTGGGGCCCAAAAATGAGAGGTATATAAATATCAAGTGGACCACACCACATGAAAACAATAGTGATTGGATATCCATCATTAAAATCCTCATAAGGCCTAGATGAAGGGGAAAAACAAAAATCTAGACGCTCCAAAACTTTTATGGCCCTTACATTAACCACACAAACACCAACATGGATTAAACACAAACATCACTTAATCTAGGACTCGGATTGGGCAGTGATGGCCCTTACCATGGGGCCCGTCCAGATGTATGTAATTGGTTGCAATGGTAGGTGATTGTACATTTCCTAGCGTTATAGCCTACTCGAGATTTTTCGTCTCACATCATAACATTAACCAGCAGACATGTGTGATATGGATTTTACAATGCCATTGCAATGGCCCTGCAATGACTCAGTTACACAGTATACCTACTTCTATGCTCCTTGATGGCTCCACACAGAGAAGAAGTTCGAGGAGTCTACTTGCATCAAAAAATTGAAAAGATAAAAATACTTGGTTGTAAATCAAATATAGGGCACATACGGTAGCCTATAAATGAAGTTAAATGGAAAATGAAAATGGAGGTAAATGAATTGGGAATAAACGACTTACCAGTTGTGTTTGGATGGGAGTACATAAAATGTGTTGATGCAGTTTTCCAGCAGACCCTTTGTATAGACCTTTCCTGGACTTGCACAAGTAGAAAGAAAGAACGGAGGAGGCCCTGGCCAAAATAGGGGACTCTCCGATGCCTAAGTCAGTATTGAGGTCTTATGGAGTAGGGTAGGATCTCCAGAAAAGAGATATCAGTCAAGTATTTAGGGTTTCTTAGTGAACGTACGTTGGATAGTGGAGGTACCTCTATATTTATAGGAGAACCAGAATACAATTTTAGGAGGACTCTCACCTGATATCTTGGTTGTAATCTGGGATGTCCGCGAGATGAGTGGTTCTCAAGATCGTCGGGATCCGATATTATCTTCTAAAGATCTTAAGTGAGATCTTCTAGTTGAGAAATTGGGTATGATCCATCTATGATGGGGAATAAGTCCAGTTATTTACCTAATCGAAGATTGGATCATCCAAAATGTTCAAATCAACTAGTCTCATAAATTCCACCCATAAAAAATTCAGATTGACTGGAATATTCCAGTTATTTACCATCCCCCGTCAGGTAAACAAGTCTTGTTGGATTGCCTCTCCTATCCTTCACTCCCACTCCTAAGTTATACATTGCTCCACTCATTTGCATTATAACAATATTTTAAGCATTTATGTCAGCATATCACTTCTCAACCCCCCTATTACCACTCAGCATGAGGGGACCCGTGGTAGCGACACACGCTAGTTAGAGAGTGGCGACGGAGGCGAAGACGATATTGTTAAATGCTAATGAGTTTTGCTAATGAAGTGACGTGAGCAAGTTATAAATGCCCCACCATGATGTATGTGTTGTATCCACACCATAAATTCATCTATACAGATCATTCCAGGGCAAGGGTCAAAGAATGAGGCAGATCAAAACCTCAAGTTGACCCACCATAAAGAAATAAAAAATAAAAAATGTGGAGATTGAACGCCTGCTAAAAAAAAATTCAAAGAGCTACAGAAGTCTTGGATCAAGCTGATATTTGATTTTTCTCTTCATCTATGTCTTTTTTTAACTTATTAACAGGTTAGATCTCAAATAAACATGATAGTGGCCCTAGGAAAGTCTCAATAGTGGGTGTCACTGTCCCCACGGTTTTTGGTGGTAGGGCCACTTGAGATTTGGATCTGACTCGTTCTTTTGATCATCCCATAAAATGATCTCTCCAAATGAATGGACAGTGTTGATACAATACATTTGTGCCCACCGTGAATATATCTAGTCTATCAACACCGTCCATCCATTTTTCCATCTTATTTAGGGGCTGAGACAAAAATTTAAGCATACCCAAAGATCAAGTGGACCATACCATAGGAAACAGTTGGAATATTGATTTCCACCGTTGAAACCTTTATAGGGTCCACAGTGATGTTTATTTCTCATCCAACCTGTTCATAAGATCACAAAAACATGGATGAAGAGAAATCACAAATACAAGCTTGATCCAAAACTTCTGTGGGCCCTAAGTAATTTTCAATGGTAGATGTTCAATTCACACTGTTTCCTGTGGTGTGGTCCAATTAAGGTTTGGATATACTTCATTTTTTGGTTCAAGCCCTAAAATATTCAGGTAAAATGGATGGACGGAGTGGATAAAATACATAAATCAAGGTGGACCCCATGGAGTTTACTTAGTATAATAAGCGTACTGAGTTACTCAGTACACAATCCGCGGCCTAAAACCCGACCCCTCCCAAAACCAAATCCCGCGCCCTCCCAATACCCAAATCCCTTGTCAAAACCCAAATCTCGTGCCCGCCCCTCTCCCAAACCCTCTCTCTCTCTCTCTCTCTCTCTCTCTCTCTCTCACGCGCGCGCGCGCGCGCCCGGCCACTGGTTTTCCAACCTCTCTCCCCTAAGCAAATGCATCCGGCCCTCTGTTTCCCAACACTTGTCTCTCTCTCTCCCTCTCTCTCTCTTGGTAGGGTTTTAAAATCCCAGCACTCGAAAGAAGAAGAAGAAGAAGAGAAGAAGTAGAAGAAGAAGAAGAAGCAGAAGAAGGAGAGGAAATCCTGCAAACCATCTACGATCTCTAGCTCCTCAAAGCAATGGTTAGTATCTCTCTCTCTCTCTCTCTCTCTCTCTCTCTCTCTCTCTCTCTCTCTCTCTCTCTCAATGTCGATTTATGGATTTGGGATTTTTTTGATTCATGGATTTCTATACTCTGGTTTCCTGTGGTGTGTTCCACTTAAGATTTGGATTTTCTTCAATTTTGGAATCATGCCCTAAAATGAGTTTTCCAAATGGATAGACAGCATGGATTTAAGGAAAATACATCAAAGTGGGTCCCCACAGTCAGGGATCCACAGAAGTCGTGCCACCTCCATCTATTTTGAAAGACGTAAATAGGACTTGATCATAAAATCTTGGTATGAGGATATGGTATATTGGCATTGGGGAAATGGCGATGATAGCTTTCATCTATTATTCTACCTAGCAGGCATAATCAAGCACTGTGGGACCCACATGACACATGGCGTGTGTTTCGTATCAAAACTAACTAACAGGTGCACTCCACCATGACAATTAGACGTCCCAGAACCAGGTCCATCTGATATTCAGGTTGGATGCATGATAGACCTAGATTCAACTGCGGCCGACATTGTGATTAGATTGGCTTGTTTTTTACTGTCTAATCATCAGCCTGGTTGCACCTGTTGGACTGGCTCTGCTCCAAACAAGGATGTACACATGCACATTGTGATTGGGTTAATATCCATATTGGCATTGGTATTTTTCCAACCAGTGTCAAAATTCCATGAGAAAGTACCAAGCTTTGGCTTGCATGTTAGATAGTTCCACATAATCAACCAAGGAAGATGGTGTCTGAAGATATATGTATGAGAAATGATCCATTGTTCTCAGAGTAATGTAAGTTGTATTGCTCCTAGTTGCATTTCAACACTTGCAATCCAATTGATCAGTGTAGGCTGTCCATTAGGTCCAGCACACGTATCACAAATGCATTAGACATGTGAATTATTATTCTCTTGAAAGCATGATTGGTAGTAATTTAGTCAATGTGAACATTCCTCATTTTAAATAATTTAACTATTTACGACTGTTAAATATTCTGTTAGTCATTATACACCAGTAAAGTCCGAAGACTTTATGATCAACCTAACAATCTTTGTACCCTTCATTTTAGGGTAGGTGTTTTAAAATTGAATCATAATCCAAACTCAATTACACCATACCACTGGAAATAGTAGGAATTGGAGGCTTGCTGTCGAAAACTTATTGAGACTATTAGTCTTGGATCAAGTTGATATTCGCTTCATCCATGTCCCTCTGTTACTAATGCAGCTTATATTGTTCCATGGTCATCTGTTGCCTATAATTGTCCTTGCAAACCTTCATGAGCTTGTATATTACATTTGTTTGCCTTAAATTATTATTGTGATTAGTTAGTTTATAGTTGTGACTTGTAATTTATAGAATTGTAAGTTAGATAATTAGTTACTCGTTTAAGGATTTTTATGGGGCCATACATAGATATAGTGTGTTTTTGGTGGCATAGAAATCGCTCAAATTGTCCCATTTTGGACAGTTCAAGGTTAGATGGAAAGTATGCTTTCATACAATCTATTTAAATGTTCATGCTTGATCCGCGGTTCATCTCCTCGTTTATCTCTGGATATGTTTCTTCTGTTCCGTATCCAATGCCAAATATATTTACATTGTTTTAGATGTTTGGCATCGGAATGTAACGTAAGATCAACTTATCTGGAGAGGCATGGGGAGATGCTGCCGGATTTTTGGTGTGGACGTTTAAATGAGAATATAAAAGTATTATAATCTATCCAACCTTGGATGAGTAACTAATTTAGGATTTAATTGTATTTGCTTGAAATTAATGGAGCAGACCTGGATGTGCGTCGGAGCTATCCGGATGAGCGGGGTTCCGTGGAAGGTGGGAACCGCTGTTATGACCATGATGAAGCTGTCCATTTCCAATGGACAGCATTGGAGGGGCTTGGCCATTTGAACAGGCCGTGTTTATATTTTTGCTCGAAATTAATGGAGCAGACCCGGATGTGCGTCGGAGCTATCCGGATAAGTGGGGGGTCCATGGAAGGTGGGAACCGCTGTTGTGACCATGATGAAGTTGTCCATTTTCTATGGGTAACATTGGAGGGGCCTGGCCATTTGGATAGGGCGAGTTTATATTTTTGCTCGAAATTAATGGAGTAAACTCGGATGTGCGTCCGAGCTATCCGGATGGGGGGTTCCCTGGAAGGTGGGAACCACTGTTATGACCATGATGAAGCTGTTAATTTTCTATGGACAACATTGGAGGGGCCTGACCATTTGGATAGGTCGTGTTTATGTTTTTACTCAAAATTAATGGAGCAGACTCGGATGTGTGTTGGAGCTATCCGGATGAGCCGGGGTCCCTGGAAGGTGGGAACCGCTGTTATGACTGTGATGAAGCTGTCCATTTCCTATAGATAGCATTAGAGGGGCCTGGCCAGTTGGACAGGCCGTGTTTATATTTTTGCTTGAAATTAATGGAGCAGACCTGGATGTGCGTCGGAGCTATCCGGATGAGCCGGAGTCCCTGGAAGGTGGCAACCGCTGTTATGACCATGATGAAGCTGTCCATTTCCTATGGACATCATTGGAGGGGCCTGGCCATTTGGACTGGCCATGTTTATGTTTTTGCTTGAAATTAATGGAGCAGACCCGGATGTGCGTTGGAACTATCGGGAGAGTGGGGGTCCCTGAAAGGTGGGAACCGTTGTTATGACCATGATGAAGCTATCCATTTCCTATGGACAACATTGGAGAGGCTTGGCCATTTGGATAGGCCGTGCTTATATCTGTATTTGCAGGGACCACACCCCTAACCTAAACCTATTCTCAAATACCTAAACCTAAACTTATAACCTATACCTATAATCTAAACATAAACCTTAACCTATAACCCAACCTAAACCTATACTTATAACCTAAACCTATTCTCAAATCCCAAAACCTATAACCCAACCTAAACCTAACCCAAAACCTATAACTTATACTTTAACCTAAACCTAAACTTATAACCTTAACTTAAACCTATTCTCAAGTACCTAAACCTAAGCTTATAACCTTAACCTAAACCTATTGTCAAGTACCTAAACCTAAACTTATAACCTATACCTATAACCTAAACCTAAACCTAAACCTAAACCTTAACCTATAACTAGAGCTGTACACGAGCAGGCAAAGCTCGGGTACTCAATCGACTCGACTCGGAATGCTCGACTCGATACTCGACTCGGCTGAGTTAGAGCCGAGTACGAGCAGATTTTTACTACTCGTTTTGAGTTCGAGTAGAGTACGAGCAAAGGAGTACTCGACTCGTTACTCGACTCGTTGCTCGACTCGTTGCTCGACTCGTTACTCGACTCGTTACTCGACCAGGGCCACATATACCACTCTAAATCCCTAATCCCGGTCGCTTTCAACTTTCACGCCCGCCCGCCCAAATCGAAAAAAAACCCTTCCCTTTCCTTCCCTCCCTCCCATCGGCCAGCGCCCGTTCGGCCATTCCCATTTCCCTCTCTCTCTCTCCTTTCATTCCCCTGTCTGGCACGCCCATTTCGGCCATTCCCGTTCGGCCAGAGCCCGTTCGGCCATTCCCGTTCGGCCATTCCCATTTCATTCTCTGTCATTCCCATTTCCCTCTCTCTCTCTTTCATTCCCTTCCCTGTCTGGCACGCCCATTTCGGCCATTCCCGTTCGGCCAGCGCCCATTCGCCATTCTCGTTCGGCCATTCCCATTTCAGCTTTCACGCCCGCCCGCACTCCGTAGCTCGTCAGTCGTCTGGTCACTGGCTCACTGCCCTGTCCTGCCCTGCCGCAGCTCACCCCTGCTGCTGCTCGTCCCGCTGCTGCTCGTCCCTGGCCTGCCGACGCGACGACGCCCCTGTCCGCAGCTCGTCCCACCCCTGCCCGGTGCCCCTGTCCGTCCATCAGGTAAGAATTTTATTTTGAAAATGTTGCTGTCCGAAGTTGATTTTGATGGATTACATAATCTATGTGTTGGGGGGCCCACCATTTTGTGTCCGGTGCCCCTGTCCGTCCGCAGATTTTCTTGTGTTGGGCCCACCATTTTCTGTCCGGTGCCCCTGTCCGTCCACAGCTCGTCCCACCATTTTTAATTGGATGGTAAATAAGCACTAGGGAAACGAAAGTTCTGGATCAGGATGATATTTGTTTTTGCCATTCGTTGTGACGGGAATAACCATATGTACTGTTTGGATGGAATATAAAATCAGGTTGGCCCCTTGAAGGCTTCAACAGTGTACATTTCCATCCTACTCTTTTGTGTGTGGTGGGCCCACTTAAGGATAGGATCCCCTTCATTTTTGGGGTCATGTTATAACATGAGCGGCTGAAATTGATGTACGGAGTGGATCTCCAACAGAAATCGCAGCGGCCGAAAAGCTTCTGCCTATGTGTATGACATACAACGCATCCAAAGGGTTGACGTGTAGAAAGCAATGGATGGTGTTGATAGGATCCAAAGTCCAGGTGTGGACACCTAATGGGTGGATTGGATTGATTTGTACGATATGTGATCTGCACGTTAGGCCAACCCTCTGTGCAGGTCGGATGTTGCACACACATGACTGCCTGAGATTCATCGGCAGCTGAATGTAACTCAGTGGTCCAACCGGTTGCATATATCATTTTTTTTTTTTTTTTTTTTTAATAAAATAAATCAATAATAGTGTGAGTGGCGTGTAACTGGGAGTGGATTAGGTGGGCACTCAAGAAGGTGCGGACCTTACCGTGGGGCCCACCTTGATGTGTTTATTCTATATTATCGGCATATAGGCTATAGTCCAGAAATGAAGCAGATCCAATTCTAAGGTGGACCATATCATAGGAAATAGTGGTGAATGATCATTAATGGGCCACGAAAGTTTAGGATTAAGATGAATTTATTTATACCTGAAAATAGTTAAAATAACATTTACTTTTATTTATCCACAATTTACTCCATTTACCTCTGTTCACTTCCATCCAAACTATCCTTAAAACTTTTTGAGCCACAATAATTTTGGATTAAATTGATATTAGTGCTTTCGATTCCTTTAATTCATTTATTGTTTGATTGTCATCTTTTATTATTATTTGTATTGTTCTAGTTGTAGTATAAGATAATCAGTTGCCCATTTGAGGATTTCTATGTTGCCAGACATAGATTCAGTGTGTTCTTGGATGCATAGAAATTGCTCAAATTGTCCCTTTTTGGACAGTTCAGGGTTAGATAGATTGTAATGTCTTCATTTATTCCAATTTAAATGCATATGCCTGTTCTGGTTTCGTCTCTCCTTTTTCTCTCTGGATATATTTCATGTATTTATTTCCGTCGTCAAATGTCCACACTTTGTGTTGATGATTGACATGGGAATCAAATACAAGATTAATATATTCTGGAGAGATAAGGGGAGATGCTGCCGGAATTTCGGCGTAGCATTTAAATTGAAAAATGAAGCATTACAATCCATCTAACTTTGAATGGGTGACTGATTTAGACAGTTAAGTAATTATGCCCGTCTAGCGTCTAGGCTTCTAGCCATCTAGGACCCTAGGTATAGCCGTATAACATATCGAGAACTTTATTTTATAGATGGCTAGTCAAGACGAAAGCCCAAATACCCCTGGAATGGGTGCATCGGCCACATCTCCTCTAATAGTAGAGGGAGACACAGACACGTCAACCGCATGCAAAGGGAAGAAGAAGAGATCAGCAGTGTGGGATGATTTCGAAGATGTGACAGTTAACGGTGTACAGAAGATAAAGTGTAATAACTGCAAAGGGTTATTCAGCAAGATTCCAGGAGGATCTACGACACATCTAATTAGACATTTGAAGACGTGTCCTAAGAAAGCAAAACTCCCTCCTCCTGGCCAACAGACGCTGTCATTTACGAAGTCAGAAGGGGACGACTCCCAAGGCGTAGTGTCCACTCATAAGTTTGACAAGGAGAAGCTGAATGAGTGGTTTGCTAGATTAGTGATTTTGGAAGAAAAACCTTTCAGAATGATTGAAAGTAAAGGGTTTAGGGCTTTCTGTCAATTCCTTAACCCTCGGGCCGAGAATGTCTCCCGCGTCACAGTGCAGAGAGAAAGCATGAAGATGTACGCAAAGGAGAAGATGAAACTGAAAGAAGTTTTAGCTTCAGTGACCAGAATAGCTTTGACTTCTGATTTATGGACGGCGTCCAATCAAAGAAGGATACATTTCATTAACCGCTCACTATGTTGATAAGGATTGGAAACTATGCAAGAGAATTTTAAACTTCAAACACCTTCCTCCTCCACATACTGGTTTACTTATTTCAGATTGCATCTACAGTTGTCTAGAAGGCTGGGGCATTGAGAAGAAAATTTCAGCAATAACTTTAGACAATGCTTCAGCAAATGACAGTGTCATTTCATGCTTACGTAACCAATTCAGGGCTACAGGAAATTTATTTTTTGAAGGAAAAATTTCAGGTTAGATGTTGTGCCCATATTGTAAATTTGATTGTACAAGAAGGGCTGAAAGCAATCGATGACACTATAGAGAACATAAGAGAAAGTGTGAAATATATAAGGGGGTCGCCATCGAGACTGAGTGTATGGAATGACATCATCCAACGTTTGAATGTGCCATCTAAAAAAACGTTAAAGTTGGATGTCTGTACACGTTGGAACTCGACCTATGAAATGTTAGATGCGGCAATGGAATTACAACTTGCATTTCCTGAATATGCGGCGCGTGACAGAACGTATTCTTGGTTGCCGAGCACAGATGATTGGGCCAAAGCACAACAAGTTCACACATTTCTCCAAGTTTTCTACGATTGCACGAAGATTTTTTCTGGGAATCAGTATCCAACCGCGAATCTGTTTCTTCCGTCTCTTTGGAGGATTAAGGATGCTCTGCGGAAAAATGTCAGTGCGGGTCCAGATTTCATACGCCAGATGACAGTTGGTATGAAGATGAAGTTCGATAAATACTGGGACGAATGTCATCTGTTGATGTCCTTGGCAGTTGTTCTTGATCCCCGTTGTAATATGGGATTGGTTAGCTTTATTTTCATGAAGCTTTATCCTACTGAAAGAGCGGCAGCAGAGACGTCTAAGGTTCGTGAAGCCCTTGAAGATCTGTATAAATCGTATGTTAATACTTTACCTGCAGCGACAGCGGGTGTTGAAGAAAGTAGAGATGCGGATATTTCTGTACCTGGTAATCCGGATGTGCTAAATGAATACATATCATATTCACGAATGGGAGTTGATACTAAGGAATCAGAGTTAGAAATGTACCTCAAGGAGCTAATCGTAGTGCGAGCTGAATTTGATGTGTTGGAATGGTGGAAGATGAGGGTTAGCGAATCAAAATACCCTACATTATCTGTGATGGCACGGGACATATTATCAATACCAGTTTCAACAGTGGCATCAGAATCCACATTCAGCACAGGGAGCAGGGTTGTGAGCAAGTATCGAAGCTCACTTTCGCCAAACACAGTTGAAGCGTTAATTTGTACGCAAGATTGGTTGCGCCCGATATGGGGAGGAGATATGAATGATGATGATGATGATGAGGAGGAGGAGATTGAGATTCATGACGCGTCTCTACCTACAGATCAGTAATTATTTTTGGTTTTTTAAATTTTTTTGGCTGAATGTTGAATGATCTGTAATATTATTTCACTGCAACTGCAAATACGAAAGTGTTGGTCCTTTTGGAATGTGGTTTGGAAGACTTTGAATCATTGATATTTATTTACATATGCCTGTTCATTTGCTTTTATTTTTGAATTTTGATACATTTATATTGCTTTTTTGTTGTTGCTATATCAAGTTCAATTTATTTATCAATATTCTGATTTTTTTATTAAAAATTGAATGTAGATATGTCGTCATCTGAGCCATCGTCAACATTTGGGACTATGCTTCCCTAGTTGAATCACCGCCACGGTCTGGAAAAACAAAGATTAAGTGTGGTTTGTGTGGCGCAAACTTTGTGCACAAGACTAATCGCTTTCACCTACACTTGTCATGTCAAGGTGGTGATGCAAAACCATGCCCCAATGCCCCTAAGGATGTCCAAATTCTTTTTCGAGCCCTGTTAGATTCGAATAAAAAGCCTTCCACTCCATCCAAACTTTCTGCTTCTAGATCTGGTACACAAATGACATCCACAAAAGATGCAGAGGAGGAAGCCAGATTAAAAGCTTTGGAGGAAGAACAATTCCAAATCGCCATAAAACGCAGCATGGAAGATGCTTCTAGACTTCAGCGATATTCGAGTCAAAGACAACACGATGTTGAAGCAGGGTCAAGTTACTCGTCGAGTACGACAAACAAGAAGAAGAAAAAGAGTAACAAATTGAAATTCCTAACTCGTCTCGGTGAATTTTATAGGGCATTGGGTACTACATACAATTCTTCACATAAACAAGTTTGAAAAATCTAGTTGAAAGTGTAGAAGAGCACGAAGGAAAAATCTCTTCGCCTTCTGACTCAGAGGAAGTGAATCAATTTGTATATGAAAAAATAGATAGCAGTTCCGATGGATCAGATGACAATACAGGAACAGGAAGACACTCATCTTATAGAGGTTATTAGTTATAAATTGTCATTTTGAACAATGTAATGTAATTATGTAAATATGTTAATGTAATTATATAACAATAAAGACACTCATCTTTATTGTTTCGTTTAACTTCGAATTTCAATTGACAATCGAATTGAAATTCAAATTAATTTCAATTTATAACTTGAACTTGGCTCAAAGCTCGAACTCGTTACTCGAAAACCCTACTCGAATTGGGCTAAAATTCAGACTCGGACTCGAACTCGCCTCGAAAACTGGCACTCGGTACTCAACTCGTGTGCTCGTACTCGACTCGACTTGAAACTCGCACTCGGTACTCAACTCGTGTGCTCGTACTCGAACTCGCCTCGAAAACTCGGACTCGACTCGACTCGTTTACTACTCGTACTCGACTCGTACTCGGGCGAGTAGAGTACGAGCAGGGGGTCATGCTACTCGGCCGAGTAGAGCCCGAGTACGAGCAGCGGTCGGTCGTTAAGAGTCGAGTACGAGTAGGGCGATACTCGACTCGACTCGACTCGTGTACAGCTCTACCTATAACCCAACTTAAACCTATACTTATAACCTAAACCTATAACCTTAACCTATACTTATAACCTTAACTTATACTATAACCTATACCTATAACCTAAACCTAAACCTTAACCTATAACCCAACCTAACCTATACTTACTAACCTATTCTCAAATCCCAAACCCAAAACCTTAACCTAAACCTAACTTATAACCTAAGCTATTCTCAAATCCCAAAACCAAAACCTTAACCTAAACCTATAACAATACTTATAACCTAAACCTAAACTTATAACCTTAACCTAAACCTATTCTCAAATACCTAAACCTAAACTTATAACCTATACCTATAACCTAAATCTAAACATATACCTATAACCCAACCTAAACCCATACTTATAACCTAAACCTATTCTCAAATCCCAAAACCTTAACCAAAACCTATAACCTATACTTATAACCTAAACCTATTCTCAAGTACCTAAACCTAAACTTATAACCTATACCTATAACCTAAACCTAAACCTAAACCTAAACCTTAACCTATAACCCAACCTAAACCTATACTTATAACCTTAACCTATACTTATAACCTATACCTATAACCTAAACTTAAACCTTAACCTTAACCTATAACCCAACCTAAACCTATACTTATAACCTAAACCTATTCTCAAATCCCAAAACCCAAAACCTTAACCTAAACCTATACTTATAACCTAAGCCTATTCTCAAATCCCAAAACCTTAACCTAAACCTATAACCTATACTTATAACCTAAACCTAAACTTATAACCTTAACCTAAACCTATTCTCAAATACCTAAACCTAAACTTATAACCTATACCTATAACCTAAACCTAAACCTTAACCTATAACCCAACCTAAACCTATACTTATAACCTAGACATATTCTCAAATCCCAAAACCCATAACCTAAACCTAAACCTTAACCTATAACCCAACCTAAACCTATACTTATAACCTAAACCTATTCTCAAATCCCAAAACCCATAACCTTAACCTGAACCTATACCTATAACCCAACCTAAACATATACTTCTAACATAAACCTATTCTCCAATCCCAAAACCCATAACCTTAACCTAAACCTTAACCTATAACCCAACCTAAACCTATTCTCAAATCCCAAAACCCATAACCTTAACCTAAACCTATACCTATAACCCAACCTAATCCTATACTTATAACCTAAACCTATTCTCAAATCCCAAAACCCATAACTTAAACCTAAACCTTAACCTATAACCCAACCTAAACCTATACTTATAACCTAAACCTATTCTCAAACAAACCCATAACCTTAACCTATACCTATACCTATACTAAACCCAAAAACTTATACTTATAACCTAAACCTATTTTCAAATCCCAAACCCATAACCTTAACCTAAACCTATACCTATAACCACTTAACCTATACTTATAACCTAAACCTATTCTCAAATCCCCAAACCTATAACCCAACCTAATCTAACCCAAACCTTAACCAAAACCTATAACCTATACTTATAACCTAAACCTAAACTTATAACCTTAACCTAAACCTATTCTCAAGTACCTAAACCTAATCCTATAACCTAAACCTTAACCTATAACCCAACCTAAACCTATACTTATAACCTAAACCTATTCTCAAATCCCAAAACCCAAAACCTTAACCTAAACCTATACTTATAACCTAAGCCTATTCTCAAATCCCAAAACCCAAAACCTTAACCAAAACCTATAACCTATACTTATAACCTAAACTTAAACTTATAACCTTAACCTAAACTTATTCTCAAATCCCAAAACTTATACTTATAACCTAAACCTAGACCTTAACCTTAACCTTAACTTATAACCTTAACCTAAACGTAGACCTTAACCTAAACCTATAACCTAAACCTAAACCTATTCTCAAATCCCAAAACCTATAACCTAAACCTGTAGCCTATAACCTATACTTATAACCTAAACCTAAACTTATAACCTAAACCTTATCTCTGAACCTAACCTAAACCTAAACCTATAACCTACACTTATAACTTAGCTATAATCTAAACATAAAACCTGATCCCGATCCCGAACCCGATTTCCTAAACCTAAACCTTAACATTCTCAAATCCCTAATCCTAAACCTACACCTAATCCTAATCTCAACTCCAATTCCCTAAACCTAAACCTAAACTTATACCTATTCTCAAATCCCTAAACCTAAACCTAAACCTAAACTTATACCTATTCTCAATTCCCTAAACCTAAACATATAACCTAAACATATAACCTAAACCTATAACCTAGCCTAATCTTAAAGCTATTTCCCTAAACTGACTTTAGTCTTTTCATTGTAGACATGGATAATAGTTGGATGCGAGTTAAGAACAGGTTTGGCCCAGAGTATAAACAAGAGGTTCAAGAGTTCATGGAATTTGCTCGAAATCGGGCAGATTTAAGGAATAGGATTAGGTGTCCATGTCAAAAATGCAAGAACATGATATCTAAGACTTTAGACAAAGTAGAGGACGATTTATTCATAGTTGGGATTAACCAGAGTTACACTTGGTGGATCTATCATGGTGAAGATATGACCCATAGAGTTGCACCCACTGAAGTCCTTGCTGACCCAATTGTGTCGAATGACGAGGATGAAGATGTTGATGAAATGCAAGATATTATAGGGGATGTGTTCAGGGGAACAGTTGCGGATACCGATTTTGCAGCGACAAGCAGTAGCCAAGATATTCCTCCAATGGGTGATGATGAATCAGAAAAGTTTAATAGGTTGTTGAGGGATGCGCAACGTCCACTTTATCCGGGTGTGAGAACTTCTCCAAGTTGAATTTTCTTACAAAGTTACTTCATTTGGAGACAATAAATCGTTGGAGTAACAAATCATTTGACATGTTGCTTGAGTTGTTAAAAGAAGCATTACCTGACGGTGAGACATTGCCTAAGTCTCATTACAAGGTAAAATCTTTTATGCACAACTTGGGCCTTGGTTACACCCTCATACATGCATGTATAAATGATTGTTTATTATATTGGAAAGAGTATCATAAGGTTGAAGAGTGTCATTTTTGTGGAGAGTCTAGGTGGAAGTATGACAAAGCTGGGCTTAAGAATATCCCACGAAAGGTGTTAAGGTACTTCCCATTGAAACCCAGATTGTAAATATTATTTATGTCTCGTAAGACGGCTGAAGATATGAGGTGGCATAAGGAGAAATGCGTTCATGATGATAGTACACTGAGGCACCCTACGGACTCTGAAGCCTGGCAAAATTTTGACAAGCAACATGACTGCTTTGCAGAGGATTCTCACAATGTTCAACTAGGTCTTGCAAGTGATGGTTTTAATCCATTTAGTAATATGAGTAGCTCGTACAGTTTGTGGCTAGTGGTGCTTATGCCCTTCAATTTACCTTATTGGTTGTGTATGAAGGAGTCATTTTTCATGATGTCATTGCTTATTCCTGGACCAAGGTCACCTGGGAATGACATTGATGTGTATTTGCGACCGTTAGTAGATGAGTTAAACGAGTTGTGGAGTTAAGGTGTAGAAACGTATGACACATTTGCAGGACAGACATTTCGATTGCATGAAGCAGTCTTGTGAAAAATAAATGACTTTCTCGCATATGAAAATTTTTCTGGGTGGAGCACGAAGGGTGAGTTGGCCTGTCCTACATGTAGTATTGAGACTTGTTCATTGTCATTGAAGCATGGTAGAAAAATATGTTATATGAGCCATCGTTGCTTCCTTCCGAGAGATCATAGTTGGCGTAGGAAGACAATGATCTTTGATGGCAAACAAGATCATAGGTCACCCCCAAAAGAGCTATCTGGAGAAGATGTGATGCAACAACTGAGTAACATTGGAGAAGTTAGATTTGGTAAGGCATTGCAATTAAAGAAGAGAAAACGTACAATATTGGACTATAACTGGAGGAAGAAGAGCATCTTTTTTTACTTGCCCTATTGGAAAATCTGAAATTGCGACACAACTTGGATGTCATGTATATTGAGAAACATATATGTGACAATGTCTTCGGAACATTGATGAACATAGAGAAGAAAACAAAAGACAGTTTCACGGCTCGATTGGATCTACAAGAAATGGGTTTAAGGAAAGAGTTGCACTTGCAACCACATGGAAATTCGTATATTATACCAGTAGCCTGCTACACGTTGACAAAACTAGAGAGAAAGCGTTTATGTGAATGGTTGAGATCGGTGAAGTTTTCCGATGGATATGCGTCAAACATATCTCGCTGCATAAACGTTACGGATGCAAGGTAACAGGAATGAAAAGTCATGATTGTCACGTCCTTCTGCAACGCCTACTACCAGTTGTGATCTATGGATTCCTGAGCAAGGATATCAGTGCGGCGCTGATTGAGTTGGGGATATTCTTTAAGGATTTGTATTCAAAATCGTTGAATGTAGATGTTATTAAACGACTGGAGAGGAAAATTGTCATAATCCTTTGCAAACTTGATAGAATATTTTCACCTGCGTTTTTCGATGTCATGGTACACTTAGTTATTCACCTGCCGCATGAGGCGAAGCTTACAGGCCCAGTATAATATCATTGGATGTATCCGATCGAAAGGTGGTAGAACCTATTAAAATTTTTATTTATTCCATAAACTACATATATCCATGTTTTCATACGTATAACATATTGATTTTGTGTACAGATATCTTCACACACTCAAACGATTTGTGAGGAATAAGGCACGACCGGAGGGATTGATAGCTGAAGCGTACATTGATAATAAGTGTCTTACATTTTGCTCCATGTACTAGATTTAACCGAGAAGATCGGAATGCCGATGAAGGGCAGGAGCATGAACAAGGAATAATTGTGAAGATCGGAATGCCGATGAAGATCGGAATGCCGATGAAGGGCAGGGAATGCCGATGAAGGGCAGGAGCATGAATAATTGTGAAGAAATAGAGTCGTACTTAGAGTAAGTCTTCCCTCGATTATTGTTTTCTCTACATACGATGATCTTAATGTTTTTTGCTAATGATGTGTCATTTATGTGTAGCGAACACATAAACGAGATGAAGTCCAAATTCCTCACAAATTATGATCGAATGCATCAGGACCAATTTCCAGAATGGTTCGCTAAACGTGTAAGATTTCATATTGTATTTCACCACACTTAGAATTTTCGTTGTATTCCACATTATTTCAACCTAAGAAAATTCCTAATCAATTATATTTTGTACATGATAATAGATGACGACGTTGCGTACGAGCAACTCTGCTGATGCGTCTGATGCACTTATACTCACTGGCGTGTAGCCCTGACAGACGTGTATCTAGATATACAGGTTGTATTGTAAATGAGGTTCGGTTCCACACCGAAGAACGTGAGAAGTGTAGGACCACATAAAATAGTGGGGTGGTTGTGAAGGGAACAAATGAGGGGGGTGAAATTGACTTTTATGGAATTTTGATGGATATTATTGAGTTGAGTTATTGTATGAGAAAGTGGGTGTACTTATTTAGATGTGCTTGGTGGGACATTGGAAATAAGAAGTTGGGAATACAGACTGACAACTACTTTACGAGCATAAATTTATCTTGAAAGTGGTTTAAGGACGACCCATTTGTCCTTGCCAGCCAAGCCGAACAAGTATTTTACCTCGCTGATACAAAGTTAGGCGGCTCTTGGCACATGGTGCAAAAAATAAAGCCTAGGAACATATTTGACGTTCCCGTACCAGAAGTTGAAGATAGCGAGGACGAGGGAAATGACACGTCTAGGGTTGAACAAGCATATCAAGAAGACATGCCATCTAGGGATATAAGGACTGATTCAAGTGTTGATATTGATGTGGCGCAATTAGACAGAGATGATGTGCCACCTGATCATGTTGATGCCTCAATATTACAAGACATTGTTGGAGATGATAGCGGTTTCATTGATGACAACGTTGCAGACGATGAGGAGAAAATACTGATCAGCGATAGTGATGGTGAAGAAGAAATAGCCCTAAGCGATAGTGATACCGACGACGATTATTAAATGTACACATAATTTACATGTCATTTTTCAATTCGAATAATTTATGTATTCCATGTATACGTGAAAATTACAAGTCATGATTAATTCCTTTTATTAACTTGTTTAAAATCCACATTTGCAGTTGAGTCAATTTCTGATCATGTCATCCTCAAACCGGATCATAGCAGAAGCACGCAACATACTTCCTCAGCTATTGCAGATGGACGTTTCGGTCCTATCTTCTTCTGGTAGGGTCATAGAGATACCCAGTCTGGTCAATGATTGTAGAGTGGAATATATTGACGATAACTCAGACGAAAGATTATACTATCTCAAAGAAATTTCGGGCTGATAGAGATATATAACCACGGAAAACGAGATATGGAAGATGCGACTCTGTCACTAGCACATCTGAATGAAATCCCGAGAGACTAGATTTCTCCTATTGTGACTAGCATGTTGGTTATAAAAATGTCGAGTGCTTCACACTACATGACATATGCTTCTGAAGCGTACGATAACTTACGCAGGGAGTACTTCGGATAGTTTACCTCAAAGTTGTTTCGTATTACAACGAAATATATGTATTTATTATATAATGACAATTTGTAATGAAATTTCTAAGGGTTATAGATTAAAGTTTACAGTTTTATTATATTCTGCTTGCATTATAGTGTAATAGTTTAATCATATTTTAATCATCTCTCTAAGCATAAACACAAATGCATTCTACGTCAACACTACTTGTATAATGTTTTAGTATATTCCACTTGTATTGACATTGTTTAAATTTATAAGTTCGTATCTCGCATATATTCAGTGATGGCACCAGGTGGGAGAGCACGTCGTTCGCACACTGGATCTACCCCTTCTACCTGTGATGCGACGGAGACAACATCGCCGTCACATGTTGCATCACAGACGTCTGATCCCTCAATCGCGCATACACTGGGCACTGCATGTAAGTCTAGACATGTATTTCTTTTAATGACTTATGTTTATGTTTACTTACATATTTCTTTTGCAACACGTCGTCGACCAGCCGACAAGGACGTGGACCAACTCGTGGGTTGCTTTTAGAGCAACTTACGCGTGAGGGTAGGGTGACGGTAGAGTTCCCACAGAACTGCATTAGACATGTTAAGAACAATGCCAGATTGTTTACGTCGGAGGTCGGTGTCTTATGCCGATCTCTGATCCCCCTCACCACCCCCGTTGGGCAGATGTGACAGATGATGTGTGGCAACTCATCCGTCAGCGCCTTCAGGTAAATTTTATTAAATTAAAATTTATTTATGAAAGTTCATTTACTCTTAAGTTATTATCTTAATAAGTTTATTGCCTTAATCTATTATTTACGAAATTGCAGGATAAATTTGACTTAGATTTGAGTGTTCCGTACATCTCCTATGCCGTCGACGACATGATCAAGGAGCGGTTCAAGGATTACCACAGTAAGTTACACCGGTAGTACAAGCGGTGCGCGAGCTACGAGAAGGCCGCACAGTCCACACCGCCGCAGGTGACCGATGAGGACTAGCGGATATTCTGCGATAGGTTTTTGTCTGATTCTTTTTAGGTAATATTTACATGTTTATGATATCTTAATGCAATAATTAAATTCACAATTAATAACAATATATTATGAATAATGTGTTCAGAATAAGAGCAAAATAAATTCTGACAACAGGAAAACGTTGGTAGTGAACCACGTAGCTGGTTCAAAGTCATTTATACGACTTCGTCACGACATGGTAAGAAATTACTGGTAATTATTACATTTATATATTCTTTCTATGCATTTATATTAACTCTATTGTCCTTTCAATTGCGCAGCGAGATTCCGTCACTGGCCAGGAGCTCGGACCAGTAGACTTCTACAAAGGGACTCACTGTCGGCAGGAGACGGGATCTTTGATACATCCTAGAGATATCAAGATTTGGGTAAAATCCTTACATTGTAAAATTTATTGCATTAAATTATAATAATGTCATTATTATGAAAATTCATATGTTTTCATTACATGAGGAGATGGACACCTTGTACAATCGGCCCACTCCCGATGGTACTCAGCGGAGCGAGCCAGAGATCTTGAGTCAGGTGCTTGGCACCCGTTCTGGATATGTGCGTGGGTTTGGCCATGGTGTCAAGCTCACGGCACCCACTAGAGCTGCCTCCACCCGTTCCATCATCATTGGCGATAGCGCCGTACGCCGAGCTGATATCGCAGAGAGAGAGGTTCAACAGCTATGGGCTGTCATCCATGACATCAGAGAGCAGCTTGAGTGGCAGAGGGATGAGCAGGAGAGGAGGATGGAGGAGTTAGAGAGGCAGAGGGAGGAGCATGCAAGGAGGAGGGAGGAGCAGGCAAGGGAGAGGGAGGAGCAGGCGAGGCAGATGGAGGAGATGCGGGTGGCGCATGAGCGATGGATGATGAAGATGTTTCAGGCACTCGCTGCACGCTAACCCACCGATGCCCCACCACCTTCGCCTTCATCGTCGTGATTTTTTGTATTTTATTTATGATGTTTAAACTTATATGTATTTATGCGTGAATGAATATGATGTGGATAAGATATGTTTGTGTTTGGATGGATTTACCAGTTTGGGTTTAGATGGATGTGAATGTGAATATGATGAAATATATTATATAACAGGTGTATATCAGGAACAGGTGTATATCAGGAATTTTGTGCTTGAATATTTTTTAAAAAAAAAGAAAGACTTTTAGCGACGAAAATTTTCGTCGCTAAAGGTTTTAGGTCATTTTTTTAGCGACGAAAACTATCGTCGCTAAAAGTCACAACACGTATATTTAGTGACGAAAAGTTTTACACGTATATTTAGCGACGAAATAATATCGTCGCTAGAAGTTTAACACGTATATTTAGCGACGAAAATGTTCGTCGGGAAAAGTTTTATGATTATTTTTAGCGACGAAATCTATCGTCACTAAAAGTTTTAAAAAGTTTTTCAGCGGCGAAACAATTCATTGCAAAAAGTTTTTTCCGTATTTTTTAGCGACGAAACTGTTCATCGCTAAAAGTAATTTTTTTAGAGACAAAATCTATCGTCGCTAAAAGCTCAATACTTATTTTTTAGCGATGAAAATATTCGTAGCTAAAAGTTTTCTAAATTACATTTAGTGACGAAAACGGTCGTCACTTAAAGTTTTTTAAAAGCTTTTTAGCGACGAATATTTTTGTCGCTAAAAGCCCTGTCTTTGTCGACGATTAAAATTTTTTGTCGATAAAAGTCTGTTGCCGCGGCATATTGGCGACGATTTTGGCGACGAAAATTTACGTCGCTAAAGGTGCGATTTCTTGTAGTGGAAGTAATGAAAGTAAGGAAAACTAGAGCACTAAGGATCCACTTGTAGTTATTACGATGCTACTTGATTCAATAAGAACGCAATTGAAATCAAAGTTTTATTCTATCCAGTTGGAGGATGAAGCAAATAAATCATAGTATTGTCGAACTTCATTGAACTAGTTTACACGTGAAGCACTAATCTCATGATTGCAGAGAATTTATGCACTAACCATGCCCATGGACAATGGTTGATCATGAATTTTTACAAATCACTTTATTACAAAAAGAGAGACGAAGATATCAAGAGCTTTCCGAGCATCTACTGTAATTTCAGTCATGATAAATCAAAAAAGCTAGAAATATTCCTTCATTCAAACTACAAATCAATGAAAGTTTAACACGAACTTGAATCAAAGTAAAATAAATATCAAAATAAACTATAAGCTTCACCTCTTAGCTCTAGCTAAGAGATTAGTTAACCATAAACATGATTAAACAAAACTCTCAAAGAAAAACATTAAAAACTAACTAAAGAAGAAGAAGAGAACTCTTTGGCAGCAACTCCACCCTTTGCTCTGTTCCTTGAACCTTAATTCATTCTTAGAACTCCTTGGGGAACCCAAATATATATATTGCTTTGTTCGGCCAACTTTGTAATCCACCTAAAATTTACGCACTTTGCGTCTCATCAATGTCATCGGCCAGGTGCTTCGATGACATCGAAGTGTGGAATCCCAGTTGAATTTGAATTGGAGTTTCGCACGTTCACAATGAGTATCTTGTCGATGTCATCGGCAGACTTTCGATGTCATCGAATAGGTCTTCGATATCCTCAAAATTGATCCAGAACTATCCAATAAGTTGAGCTCGAAAATTCAAAAATTCTTTGTGTCATCAAACAAGTTTCAATGATATCGAACCTTCCTTCGATGCAATCGATTGGTCTTCGATGGAATCGATACTTGCACCCATTTATTGAGCAACTAAACTCAATTTTGCGCTCAATTTTGTATGTGATCAATCTGCCTTCGATAGCATCGAACACTTACTTCGATGTCATCGAAGTGTTCGATGCCATCGGTAGATGAGTTCAGTTTTTCTGCAATTCTGCACATTGCAAATCTGATTTTTTTCCCTTTTTCACTTAATTTTCTTGGATCTTGGGCCCTTGAAATCTTCAATCTTAGTATCTAAAGATCCATCCTTTGCCTTGGTAATCTTCGAGCATCTGTTTCCACGCTTTTAGCATCCTTTTCAATCCAAGCACTCAAAATCACCTTGCAAAATAAACATGCAAAAATACATCGATTAAACACTGTCATGTCCATAAAACCAAGATATAAACAGGGAAAATATGCAATACTTTTGTTGGAACATAAATTAAAGAAGAAGATTGAAGATTGGGAACCAATATATCTTGGTTGCACGGCATGCAACAGAATGAAAGAAAAGATCCATCGCGCGTCGCGTAATGAAAATAAGGTACTTGTGCAATGGTATTTTGAGATAGTTTGATGCGCTCGCGCAATGGGGAAGTTGTGATCACGCAATGAGATTCTTCTCTCACGTAGCAAGGAGCTATTGTGTGAAAATCAGGGTTCACACATGTGATTGGCTATAAATATTCCTCCTCTCTTCATTTAATTCATTCGAAGACTCCGAAAACCAGCAAAAGTCTGAAGATTTCTCCAGAACTCAGTAAGGTATTAAAGTGAACCTGTTGCGCGGAAAGCAACAGGGTAATCGTGCAATAGTAGACTTGATACCCATTGTGTTGTGCGCAACAAGTATGTTGCACGCACAATGATCCCTTATCTAAGATTTTCGCCTTCATAATTCTTTCAAGAGATGGACTGATATGAAAGAAAAGGGGTTTCTGAAGGATTGAAAGAATCCACAAAGAAATATTACCTCCACACAATGGCTTCTACAGTCAAAAGATCATGCCACAAAACGAAATACTACTGAAATCGATATTTGAATAAATTTGATTACTCTGTTCATAATTGTTCACTTTATTTTGGAATCAAGGGAAATATGAGGATGTAAATGAATTCCATAATTAATAAAATATCTTGTGATGATTGTTCTCTTATTTTTTCTTTATTATTATTGAAATGATAAATCCCCTATCAAAATACATTCATTTCTTGTCGAAATAAAATGGCGACTCCACTAGGGATTATCGTAATTCAATACTAACTTAGAAGTGATTTAGAGAACCTTTATTATTGTTTGGCATCATATCGATGCCAAAATGGCTACTCTCAATAGGAATATCCTCCACCTCATCTCCAAAATAAAGTGCAAGTTCATTCAAATCCTTATTATTAATATATTATCCTCTTTCACAGGAATTACAATTTTGTTCGATCGCAATGGTCATCACTCTCGATAAAACTATTTTCTACTTCACATCGACAGGGTTTGTCATTGAGTATGCTCGTGAGAAATCTCTAAATCGAAAGAATTAGTCAGTTTTGATTACAAATAGTACACCGCAAGCTACGACGGGAGTAATTTTCGTATCGTCAATCGCTCAAGATAATTGTAACATCCCAGATTTTTGCCAACTGGAATTAGACGTCCTTAGGCAATGGGTCGATCCTAACACCTTATTAACTTGTCAAAGCCCAATCCCATAATCTAAAATCGCTTGTTAACCCTTTTCCTTCACAAATCCCACCCTTCACCACCTTGTTCTTTCAATTTGTCTAAGTACTTTCACCCTAGACACTATCTTAAACTAGCTAAGTATTATAACTTGGATCACTTTATATATAAACTACAAAGGCCCAGGTACCACCTCAGACAGAAATTACTTAGGACTAAATCCTTTAGAAATTAGGCCAGAATTAGCCAGTGTTAAATTGGAGTACCTGTGAAATTAGCACCAATCACTTTAAATACGATCTGTATGACCCAAAACTTGTAGAATCATTGACGCTATATTACCCTAAAATCTAGGATCAATCTCATTACCCGGCTGCTCTTGGAGCACATTGAAACTCCGTATCAGGTCTGGACCGCACGTCGGAAGTCCGATTAACACGAAGTTAAGCAATTAGGACCGCCTTGTTGGGCTTGACAACAATCTCAGAAATCAAATCCAGATAGTGTCCCAGCGCTATTCGCTTGAGCTCGGAGCGGGGAGTGTGAGAAATGTGAAAATAGTTCTAAATTAAATTCAAAATAAATAAATCTAAGACTTGTCACTTGTGGGTCAGTATTAATCAACCAGACCGTCAGAATCAGGCCAAATATCCCCTCGGATCAGGGATATTTCCCCAAACATATCCATGTACTCGGAATCTCCGATCGAGATCCACTGACCGTTGAACTAAAACTGGTCCGCCATTTGCGATCTGGAATCCCAACTGAAACGAAAACTTAACTAAATCTAGATCCAGTGTTAGTGAGCTTAAGTCCGACCTTTGGCTCAAGGGGGGCCGCCAGAAGTGCTCCGTTGAGCTGAAACAGGTCCACTTTGGATATAACCTAAGTATACCTTGACCTGAAGTCTATTGCGGTGAGGTTTTAGCCTATATAAGGACCTTAAAACCCTCTCTCATTCAGCCATACGAGTTTGAGAAAAACCCTAGGTGTGAGAGAGAGAAAGTGAGAGAGTTGTGGGAGGATCTCCCTGATGCTCTACCCTGCCGTATCCAAGCTCAACCGCACCATTCTAAGCGTTTTCCCGGCGATTCTGGTGTCATTTCTAGGTAAGAAACCTTAACCCTAACCTGTTTTGGGGTTTTGATAGTTGTAGGTTATGAAATAGTTAACCTATTTCATGCTATAAGTTGCCAAATTACCGTATACGAAGACTTAGCAAATCTATCGAGTTCTTTACGATCCTACGACAAAAGGTGCGGACTTTAGACGTATAGGTTATGGTTTTCAACGCTTTCAATGTCAGATAATGATAGATTCATGATCTGCATGCAATTGCACATGTACAAAGTGCTGTCCGTTTCGTTTTTCGATTATACGTTAACTATGTTGAATATACTGTATTTCTCGTATTTGTAGAAAATACCGTATACATATAAAATACGGATTTATGCTTAACATGATTATTTGTCGTGACTATATGCTTGTATGTATGCGATAACTCCCTAGCGAAAGGACTTGCCCTAAATCACGTCACGGCCACTATACGCTATATATGTTAAAAATGTGTAGCTCAAGTGTTTGTGGAAATGACTGAATGAATATGGAACTTGGATTCCTGCTTGCAATGACTATCCATCGTGGGTGCACGCGTGTTATAATTGGGGCAACTCCCTAGTGAAAGGATTTGGCCTAATACCTATGTGATCAACATACATCGTGTATGTTGATGTATGTAGTCTAAAGTGTTTGTTGAAATGTCTGAATGAGTAATAGTTAGAAAAATTGTAATGTATAAGGGTGTTGAGATATGATTCTCAGCTCCTTTAACTATGTGTATGATTTCTTTAGATACCTGTGTGATTAGGAATTGAATATGTACAAACTCATGCTTATGTTGTACTTCATAACATGCTCAACTGATTGTACGATTTTATCTATGTAATGCATATGTTTAAATTTGTGTTTAAGTTGTATTCCATAAAGGCTGTGAAGGGTGATGGGGGAGTGGTGTAACGATTTCGTGTAACAGCCCTGGCAGCCCTAAGCGGACAATATTGGATATTTGATTGTATGATTTGAAATCTTGATCCATTACTGCTTTAACTGTTCCGTAATTGAATGTGATTGGGGCTATTGTATAGTCCAGGCAATCAGTAACGGGATTGAATTCGTGGCTGAGATTCATTTGCCATGAGAATGTGTTCGACGAACCCGAGTCGTACTTCGGTTGGCGATAGTGGTTGGTCACTCGAAGTGCTTATGAACTTCATGTCGTTCAACTTATCGTGCGCTCGAGCTAGCCGAGCTCGTCAAGCAACCCGATCTGTCTTATGTATGTTTACCATGTTTGGACGCCTCTGCTTGAACCTAGGGTACCAAACTTACCAGTGAAATCTCTTTAACCATGGTACCTCAATCCGCTAAGACTCATGAGCCGGGCATGGTGGTATGGGACACCGTGGTTGAGCTGTCGGCCTACGCTGGGGCCACGTGCCTCCCTGTAGTGTCCATTGAGCAACCAGACTCGTGAGCCGATTATGGTGGTATGGGACACTATATTCGAGTTGTCGGCCTACACTGATTGGTGACGAGCCCTTTGTAGTGACCATCGAGCATACTCTGAATTTGCGATGAGGCGACGAGTTTTGCCGCAGTGAATAGAGTATGAACTAGGCCTGTATCAATTTAGTGATGAACCGTTAAAAGGGTGATGGGGGAGTGGTGTAACGGTTCCGTGTAACAGCCCTGGCAGCCCTTGCAGCGACCTAGAAACACACCATCGTATGAGATTAACTAGGACTGACGACCCTAGAATGGATCATGTTTGGGAATGATATAAGGGAGGTACCTTAGTTTCCCAATCCTGCTATTTGAAATGGACTAATAACAACTCGATAATCATGTTCATCATTGTACTGCATGTGCCTGGAAGATGTGGAGAACTGAGGAATGAAAGCATGCCGCGAACGTAAGATGGTGTCGCACGAGGGAGTATGTGGTGAGGGCATGCATCATGACTACATTCCATACTTGCATTAGTAAGAGTATTTAGAATTGTTTGATTGTACTGCTTTATCATTACTGCTTGACTGAATTGATAACATGTTAACCTGTGCTTTATTGTTCCACTGAGTTGATCACTCACTCCCACGTTACGGGACGGTGTTGTACACACCAACCAAACTTATTTGAGTTTCAGATGATGGCGATGCTGCGAAGCGGAGCCGGACTCTTATGCGGATGAGGAGGATTCCTCCTTTATGAAGTTTCAGGCGGGTTCCTGTGAGTCGTGTCTTGATCGACGGGGCTTTCTGGGATATTGACTAGATGACCTTACACAACTTGGTATAATTTGAAATCGTACTTATAAATAGTTAACCTGGTAACATTATCACACTCTGGAGACTCACCACAGTTTTTATATTTTATATATCTATCATAGTCTTCCACTTGCAATCTCACTTGTCTCTGGAGTATGATATGCTGTTTTGGCTTTAATCTCACTCATGTTCAATGCACTAATACAGGCAACATTCAATCATCATTCATTTTGTTGCATAAGTGATGCGTTGGAACTTAGGAGTTGAGTTTATGCTCGACCCCCGATTTTCAGGGCGTTACAATAATGATGAAGAGTGGACCATAGTGCCTCCAAAGAAATTAAGGATTTGATCACGTGCAACTGTCGATCTAGTTCCATTGCGAATGATCAAGGGAACAATTACACGTAATGCCACGAAATAGAATCCCACACTCGCCCCTCCTCCACTCTATCCAGGAAGATCTTCCAGTTCTTTCACTCCACAAGAATTTTTGGCCCTCCCTATTGCGGTCGTTCAGTGGATAAGAAAAGAGAAAGGCAAGTTACCTACGAGAAATGAATCATTCTCTCCAAAATTCACTACACCGTTGCAAACGGCATCTCCGCAAACCATATCAAGACCGTCTTAATCCTACAAGAGCGTCGAGGGATCCAATAGGAGTTCTTTCCCGTTAAGCACTCCCATGACAACTTATCCATGCCCTACTCCAGCAACAACACAATCGGGGAGCAGAGAAGTTACTGCATGTATGGCGAATACTGAAAAGGAAAGCTTAAGAAGTCGTAGAGGGGGGTGAATAGGACTATGCCAAATAATTGAATAAAGTGTTGAATAATAAATAAATCAGAGATCTTAATTGCTTAAGTATTGAAATGTTGATTTCAAATGATTCGTAGGACAACCTTCACCTAAAAAGTTTAGGCAGGACAACCTTATTTCACGAATACTTTTAAAATCAAAATCCCAAACTTTGCAAGAGTAAATAAAATTAAATATTACAATCATTTACCACTTCAACTGAAATATAAATATAACCATTCACCACATAACACAGAGAATTATAGTGATTCGTTGTGTCAACAACTATTCTAAAACAGTCACACCTACTCCACTCCCAAAATTACTCTCCACGTAATCTTGGCTTTCACTATGAATCAAGTTTTCTCAGGGTCACCTTAAAACCTGATACAGTTGTGATTTTACCAGGATATCATAAACAAAACCCTTACTAAGATTTTCATGCCATCTCACACAAAACCTATAATGAGATTTTCTAGCTATCTCAGAAACCAAAATAAGAATTGAAGGTATACTTATCTTCACCGTAGAAGAAGTTGTAGTCGAATAACCTTTTTTCGTGAATGTCGAATGTTCAATGTTCAGTCATATAGAAAAGGTTCGGGGTTCTATTGATTTTAATTAAGTTTAAACCAATGGCTACTTAAGTTAATTCTCTTAAATCTCAAAAAGAAGAATAGTTTTCACTCTCTTTAAAATCAAAAAGATAGAATATGAGATTAAGGGAATTAAACAAAAGCTATAAAAATAATTTATAAATACCATTTAATAGGTTGCTAATAACTGGAGCTTCTCTCCCTCTCTCTCTTGCAAAAGAATTTTGATGATAATAATTGATATTTCGGATTGAGAGAGAACTTCAATTTATAGGTAAAAAAGTTGAATCTTCGACTGGCCCGAGACAGTCTTTGACTAGCCCGAGCAACGGATTCTGTTCAACGAATTTTCAGATTTGAGCGGGATAAGATTTATCTAATCTTCGCCTGGTCGAAGGCCTAGTTCGATTAGTCGAAGAGCTCTGTTCGACTAGTCGAAGATCCCCAAATTCGAACCATTTTAGTTGCTGGACTTCGAGCCAAAATTCCTTGGGCTGGTCAAAGGTCTTCCTTCGAATAGTCGAACCTAAAATTCGTCTGGTCGAATTTGCAACAAAAAGTCCGTTTTGCTTCAACTTAAACTTGGACTGGCTGAGAAAACTTAGACTAGTCAAACCAAACCTTAGGCTGGTCGAATTTCAAGCAATCACAAGTATAAAAATCCAATTTAATTCATTTTTTAAAGCACCTAAACCTAGGGTCTTTCTAGGGTTTTATATTACCCGAAATGTGTGAAATTACTTCTTTGACTTGAACTTGATTAGAGGCTTCATCTTTTCTTTTGTGCTTGACCTTCTACTAGAACATCAGTTGATCTTGACTTCATCTTGTATTTTGAGTTTGATCTTCTACTAGAACATTAGTTGATCTTGAGATTGATCTTCTACTAGATCTTGGACCAAGCTTGAACTTTGATCTTGAACCATACTTGAAGATCACTTGACAAGTTGTTTTAACTAAACAAAATTTGACAATTAAAGTGCACTTTAAACATTATAGCACTTACAGATACAAATTAAAACCCACTACCATCTACAGATGAAGGGATAATCGAAATGCCCCGAGCACAAATAGTTCTAATGAAGGAATGTAGAAGATTCCGAGAAGCATTGGCTACTCTCGCTCATTAAGAAGCCCAAGTCGTGGCTCCTCCTGTAATGGCTACTGTAAATGGTCACAAACAACAACCAGAAGATTCGCAGCCACCAAGGACAGGATCACATGGATCGGCTCCCACAACAAGGGTAATGACACAAGACGAAATGTGGCAGGTAATAACAGAGGTCGTTAAAACCGAAAGAGAACAGGAACATCTAGGAAGATTCTGATTCAAAATACCATACCCTCGAGAGGTAGAAGGCATACCATTCCCTACTAATATCAATTATCCAGACTTTCAGAAATTCAATGGGGACGGATCACCAAAAGAACACCTCATGCATTTCATCACAACATGGGTAATTTTTCCTCAGTTCCATAATATTACTTGCGATTGTTTGGATATTCTTTAACAAGGAAAGCATTCTAATGGTACATCAACCTAGTTCCGGAATTTATATGCACCTGGGAACAGATGCAAGATGTCACGCCCCAAACTCGGAAACCGGGCTCACAAAATTCCAGATCGGCGAATCTGGTGCCGACAGCCTCCGTAATATCCCATTCTCGGATTTCAGCGCCCATACGCTAGATTCCGATCCTGGGATCCTACAAGGAGGATTTTTAGTATGATTTTTTTTGTAATGGAGCATAACCAAGTCATAAACGACAACATCAACACCACATATCCACTAATATAAACATTCGAGTACAATGCTGAAAGGGAAATACAAGGTAAATGCTAAAAGATCTAGAAGTTCTACCGCACGCTAATGCCTCAGCTCAATCGTGACCTATCATCACCTGCATGCATCTATCGTGCATAAGCTTATAGAAAGCTTAGAGGGTGATGAATGTGTGTGCACAAGATAAGTGTCAAGTACACAAATATCAGTGTAAGAGGAATACTGGTAAGGCTATAAATCATTTAATATCAGAGTATGCAATGCAGAGTCATAATGAGCCAAATATTAGATTATCGAGGATGCAATACAATATGCAATTCTGAAGAGCCATGAATACCATCAGCCTTATTCAGGCTATGCAATACAGAAGCATAGAAAACCAAATGCTAAGTACTGAGGATGTAATGCAATATGCGGTGCAAAAGAAATGACCAAACCAGAGTGTGAAGTCGGGTTGATGATACGTAGTATCGTAAGCTGTAGGGTCCATCACAAGGGACTTCTATCCAAACCAGTCCATACCTAAATTTGGATAGTTAGACTCAATGAGGTAAACTCCTGATCTCAGGTTAATCACGCGCCCAACTGAAATCCTAGCCATTCGAAGGTACACATATCAAAATAGTTATGCACCACCAGCCCGAGTGGATAGTGAATGAATGATTGAATGAGTAAAATGTTGAGTATGCAACTCCTGCTCAATAAGTCCACATATCAGTACCGTACTTCTCTGGGATCATCACCGGTGTCTAGTACACTCTACGCCACCTACTTCCCCATCAAGCCCACAACTGGTAACTGGAAGAGACCTCACCATCCACCTGCCAATATCGGCCTGGCTCGTTGATGGCAGACCCATTCCTCAAGTCGGTTAGACTCAGCCTAACATTACCTACTCCCTCAGGCAGTAAGGCCACACCCCCTCCCAACCGACCACGACATAGTGGGAAGCGCGGCCTCCTGGTATTCAGCACTTGGCGCTCATGTCTTCCAATCGGTCTAGACGTTGGAGCATCCCCTGGCCATGGGAGTTCAGGGACTTTCACCTACGGACATCTAAAGTGCCATATGCTCAAACCAGACATTTTCGGTGTAATATCTAGCCATCCACAATTCCTGTGGAGGTCGCAGCCCTGATGTCACTAGGACGCCAAATAATCATGTCACAAAATGCGAGATGCATGAGCCATACCATCCAGTCATGCATCAAACCTGCGCGTACCACTCGTTCATGTGGGGTAACTCCATCTCTTAGGGAGCTCATAAACAATCTGCCCAACGGCACATGCTATGCTCAATCACTCCTCATAACAAGCATGTGAATGATGCGTATGGGCATGTATCATGAAGTATACTGAGCATGATTATAATCACATACATCATGGTGGGCCTGTATAAGGCAACCCATGGCCCGTAATAATGAACGAGTGGCGTGCACACAATCACATACACATGGTGGGTCTCACACATCACAATTGGGCCTCGCACATACAAGGGGCTTCACACAATCACAATGGGCCTCATATAATCATAATGGGCCTCGTACAATCACAATGGGCCTCATATAATCACAATGAGCCTCATATATCGTAATGGGCCTCATACAATCACACAATGGGCCCTATACAATCACGATGGGCTTCACATAGTCACAATAGGCCTCATACAATCACAATGTTATGCTAACACATACTCAGTACGTATATCAATCATAGTCGTAATCGATAATCGGTCTATATGTATAGCAGGGTTCAAAAAGGAGAGCAGATCTAATCCATAACATGAGGATCGGTCCCCAACATGGAAATACCAAACCTGATACCACTGATCTTTCCACCTACGATGACGATGTACTCTCCTCATATCAAGGATGGGCCTAGATAGCCTACTCATATCAAGAATGGGCCTAAGAACAAGGAGTGGGCTTCCTTGCCCATTCCATCAGGTAGCAATCTTGGTTTCCTAAGGGCCCAATAAGCACAAGGTGGGCCACATTTCCTATGGAAGGCTCGGTACAAACACAAGATGGGCTCCAAAGCTTGGGTGGTCCTACAGGGTATGGTGGAAAGCATCATAATCAAATTGGGGCCCAACGGTTTGGGTTAGCCCATTAAGGGGAGATAAGAATAGGCCTAACGACGGGCCCTAGGGAGAGTTACAATGTAGACATCTAACCATCATTGCTCATACAATGTGGACATTCAACCATCATTGCTCCCAAAGCATGGCCCATTTAATATCAACTAGGAACATGGATGGGCATCATAAACATCATTACATACATCCTGGTGGAATCACACATCATAATTGGGCCTCATATACATCACCTTGGGCCTCACACAAGGGCTTTATATACATCGCATTGGGCCTCACTCATGGGCCTCATATAGATCACATTGGGCCTCATACTTGGGCCTTAAATACATCACAATGGGCCGCATCACATGTGCCTAATACACATCACAGTGGGCTGCATCACATGGGCCTAATACACATCATAATGGGATAATCACAATGGGCCACATACAATCACAATGGGTCTCATACAATCACAACGGGCCTCATCACATAGGCCTCATATACATCACACTAGGCCTCATCATATGGGCCACAAATACATCATATTGGGCCTCGTCAAATAGGCCACAAATACATCACATGGGCCTCATAAGGCAGCCCATTGCCCAAAGAAATGGATGGGTAGTGTGCACATAACACACACATCATGGTGAGCCACACAGGTACGATAGGTGGGTCCCAATTATCAGGGCAGCAACAACGTGGGCCTCTTAATCGAAAGGTGTGGATCAAAGCATAGATCATGGTGGATCCCACGGGTCAGCCACACGATCTAGAAAATGGATGAACGGTGTGGATTAAAATACACACATCGGGTGGGTCAGCACCGTCCCAGCTGGACGGTGTGTACAAACACATACATAATGGTGGATCCCACCATCTCTTGCTAGACAGTGGGGATAAAATACATAAATCATGGCGGGCCATGTAGATGGAGTCCACATCCAGCTGGATTGGACGACGTGGATACAACACGTACACAGTGGTGGCCCACGCACCACCATCCTAGGATGGACGGTGAGCATAAAACACATACATCACAGCAGCCCCACCGTCCTTGCTATCTAGACAGTGCGGATGAATCACATACGTCATGTGGTCCACATAGATGGATGGTGTAGATATAACACATATCTCAAGATTAGGCCCACAAAACTCGTTGTCATCAAACAGCAGCTATATAGGTGGTCCCCACCGTCCAGATGGTTGGTGTGATAAAGTACATAAATCATGGTGGGGTCCACACATGGGGACGGTGTGGGTAAAACACTTACATCAGTCGGTCCCACGTGGAGCCCACCATAACGTTTATTTTCCATCCCATCTGTACATAAGGTCGTAAAGACCTGAATTAAGAGAAAAAAAAAAAAAACAAATTTCATATCGATCCAAAACTTCTGTGACCCAAAAAGGGTTTCAATGGTAGACATTTAACCTCCTGCTATTTTTTTGTAGTGTGGATCACCTGAGTTCCGTGTACGGTTGATTTTTGGGGGCACCCCATATATAAAGGGGACCCATCAAATGCACGGTGTTGATGTTCAACACGCATCATGGTAGGGCCTGAGGTAGTGCCCACTGGGACGCTAGACGCTGCTTGCTGCAGCGTCCTCTAGACGCTGACAGCAATAGTGTCAGGCTCCTGCTATTTTATTATTTTTGTTTTTTTTATTTTTTATTTTCTTGTGGTTTTTCATAGGTGGGGCTCATACTAAGATGATCTAGTTCATCTGTTAGATTTTATGGCTTATGACATACCCAACAAGCCCAATATTCAGCATGTTATGATGTGCAGAAACATTACAGTGGGCCCTAACATGTTTTAACAGTAATTATCATTATTTTCTATGATGTGGCTCGCCAAAGATTCGGATTGGCTTCATTTTTCGGCTCAACGCCTAAAATGAGCTAGGAAGTTAGGTGGACGGTGTGGATACAATACACACGTTAGGTGGGGGTCAACGTCCAGTGGACTGGACGACGTAGGTGAAATCACTTACATCAGTAGGTTCCACCGTCCATGACTGGACGGTGGATGGTGTGGTACTGTAAGTGTTATGGTTTCCTGCTCCTTTGGTTGTCAAATTATGTGGTGCCAAAAACACAATCTATGTCTTGTGTAGCATGTTGATTCATATGTTCAAGACACTGCATCTTTGCTTCAAGTCAAGAACGAAGAACTACTTCAAATCATTTCAAGAAATGCAAGTAGAAGCTACAACGAAAGAAGTAATCTTGTTCAACACTCATGTTAGTGTACAACTCAAGATGAAGTGTAATTTAAGTTCTAGAAGATCTCAAGTTCAATGCTACATCAAGTATAGAAATCTCAAGCTTCACAATCTTCAAAAAGTCAACTATCATTTGAAGAAATGAAGACTCAATGTCCATACTTCACATTAAGGTATGAATGACCTTAGATTGACCTTAAGGTAGGTCATTTTGTATACATAATTCAAATTGAATCTTTTTATAAGTGTTTGGTCTATTCTAAGACTAGTCTTGGACTCTGTTCTACTAGTCCTGGAACTGGCTCGACCAGTCCAAGAAATTTCAAGACCAGTCCTAAGTTGTTGCAAATTTTTGAAATTTTTTGGTTGAGCTTCAACCAGTCCTGGGTCTGCTCGACCGGTCGTAGGAACAGTGCCGACTTATTCATGACCAGTCCTACAGCTACGACTCAAACTCTAACAACCATTCTTGGTTTCTCACGACCAGTCGTGGGTTGGTCACGACCAGTCATGGAGGCCTCACGACCAGTCGTGGACACCCTACGACCAGTCGTGGAATAGTTTTATCCGATCGCGCTTAAAATTTTAAAATACAGTTCGACCTAGGACCAGTCGTGGTGGCCACACGACCAGTCGTAAACGCGATTTCTACATCTATAAAAAGAACACGAATTTCAGAGTTTCTCAATCCGAATTCAAGTAAAATCAAGGCATCACTCTGAGATCAGTTTGTGTTATTTTTAGTTACGTTGTGCATATTTAATATTCTCTTTTGTTAGCTTTGTCAATTTGATTTTGTTTCTATATTCCAATTTGAATTGAAAAGAGGAATTGTTCTATTCCTTCTTCTTGGAATCAAAATCAAATAGAGCTAGCCCATCTGGTTTAATTTAAAATCAATTAGAACCTAGAATCATTTCAAAGTGAGTATTGGACAATTGAATTTTTATATTCAAACTTCTACTCCGTTTGGTTCTCTCCGGGCTGCTACGAAAGGAGAAATTCAGGTATTTTACATTTGTGTAAATTTTCATTGCTTTTGGTTTCTTTTACGATTGAGCCAGAAAAATCTCATTGTGTTGGTTATCTGAGGAGAGCCAGAAAACACAGAAAGTGGGGTTTTTGAATTGTGTAAGCCCATTTGAAAGACATAATTGTGAAGGTTTTAGGTGAACCTGTGAAACCTATTTTCATAGTGAACACTGATATCCCCTGTGTGAGGATATTAGGAGTGGAGTAGCAAACTGTGTGGCTGTTATTTAACAGTTGGTGAACACACAGGCGAACCACTATAATTCTGTGTCTTATGGTTTGAATGTTTATTTAATTTCTATCTTTTATCATTCAAAGCCGTGAAATGTATGTGTGGATGTGAATGTTGTAATATTTACATTTCAAGCATTGTGAGAATGTTGTAATAGTTTAGAATTTCAATTCTTGCTATTTCTTTTATTCCTCTTCAGTTTGAGATATTGATACTTATACCATTCTAATAAGGTTGTCCTGCCATAAACCCTTGGTTTTTATGGCGCAAGGTTGTCCTTAGAACATCATTTGTATCAGCCTCTCAATACTAGAATATTATGGTTGCTTTACATTTCCGTATTGTGATTTATTTAAAAGTACTATCTTTCATTTATTTGTTTATAAGGCTATCTTATTGTTTAATTCCGCTGGTTTCATTTTAAATTTGGCATAGTCCTATTCACCACCCTTCTAGGACATATAGTTAGGCCTTTTCAAGTGGTATCAAAGCCTAATAGCTCGTTTTAATTGTTATTTGGATTTATTTCCTGAGATAATCGATCTAAGCTATTTATAAGATGTCAAATTTTGATAGCCTTTCAGTCACTAGGCCTCCGCCATTTGATGGCTCCAATTATGCCTATTGGAAAGCCAGGATGAGGATTTTCCTTAAATCCATGGATGAGAGCGTGTGGCAAGCCACAATGACTGAATGGATCCCTCCTACCACTGAAGTGACTGATATCGATGGATCAAAATCAATGAAAGTCACACCTTATTTTTCTTGGACCACACTTCAGAAAAGTGAGAGTAGTGCCAATGCAAAAGCACTAAAAGCAATCACTTACGTACTATCAAAGGATGAGTTCAAAAGAATTATATCTTGTGATACTGCAAAGCAAGCTTGGGATATTTTAGAAATGACACACGAGGGTACATCAATTGTCAAGAAGTCTAAAGTTCAAATCCTCACAACTAAATTTGAGGAAATACATATAGAAGAAATGAAATGTTCATAGACTTCTATACTAGACTGAATGACATTATAAACTCTATGTGGGGTCTTGGCGATAAAATCCCAGAAAATAAAGTGTGTGCAAAGATACTACACTCAATACCTGAACAATTCAACTCAAAGGTGAATGCGATCCAGGAACTTCGTGATACGGACAATATGAGGGTAGAAGAATTAGTTGGGTCTTTACAAACCTACGAGTTAAATCTTAAAGCTCCTAAAGGTAAATTTATTGCCCTTAAGTCTTCTAAATGTATTTCTCAAGAAAAAACTAATTTTGAAAATTCTGACATGATATGGCTCTCTTAGCGAAAAAGTTTTACAAGATTTTCAAAAGTAAAAAGAGGGTTGATTTTCAAAAATCAAATGATAAGAAAAGATCTAAATCTAAATCTAAAACTTGGAAATCCTTAAAAGATAGTCAATGTTACAACTGCCAAGAATATGGGTATTTAGCAAACAAGTGTCCTAAAAAGGACAAACCTAAAAAAAAAAAAAAAGAATGCTGGCTACTTGGGATGAATCTTCTGGCACTGAAGCCTCTTCTGAATCAGAAGATTCTGATACTGAGTCGGGCAATGAAGTCAAAGCTCTTATGACTCTAGCCAAGTTCACTTTTTCAGATCATGATGATTCTACTAGTGAAGAAAATATGAATATGATCATGAAAATGAAGAAGATCTTCAAGATGCTTACAATGCCCTATACAAGGAAAGTTGTAAAATTGCTGTTAAACTTAAAACTTCAGAAAAAAAAGTTTTCAAAGCTTAAAGAAAATTTACAAACTCTTGTTTTAGAAAAATCTCATATTTCAGATTATTTTGAAAAATGCAAATGCGATTTAGAGTTCAAAACCTCCCAGATTGAAAATCTGAAATCTAAAAATGAAAAACTTAAACTTGAAATCTCTTCGCTTTTGAGTTAGAAGGATACATGGAGGTATGCCCAAGGTGATCCAAAATTAGAAAAACTTTTACCTGGATCAAGAAAATGTGGTGACCGATTCGGTTTGGGCTATGATAGAAATATTCCTCCAAAACAGAAGAATACTCCTCCTAAGTTTGTAAAAGGAGAGTCCTCAAACTCAAGAGAGAAAATTTCTAATCAAAAGTTTTCTAAAAATGTTAAAACTTTTCAATCTTTTAAAAGTAAAAGTAACCATATCAACTATAAAAACCACAACCGAAACCCTTTAGCCGAGAAAATAGTTAATCTACTTAAGGAGCTCTTAAAATTTAACTCAGTGGGTCATTCTTACAACAACTACAAACATAAGAAGACCAACTATACTCCTAAACCCAAAACAGTTATGAAATGGGTTCCTAAGGTTACTTGCTTGGTTGCCCACAAGGCTTTCAAAGCTTTAAGCCATTCAAAATGGTACCTAGACAGTGGATGCTCCAGGCACATGACTGGTGACAAAGGTCTGTTCACCACTCTTAAAGACATTACTGATGATTTAGTCACATTTGGTGATGGTAGTAACTGCAAGATTATTGGCCAAGGTACGTTTCAACTTTCTAACCTCCCTTTATTTGAGAATGTTTTATATGTAGAAGGTTTAAAACATAACTTGTTAAGTATTTCTCAAATATGCAATAACAATCATAGCGTAAAATTCACTAATCAAGGTTGTGAAATTTTAAACAAAAAGGGTTCTGTAATATTAATTGGTCGTAGAACTTCTAAAAACTGCTACATTATGAGTGACTCTAGCTTGTCTAAACTATTGTGTTACATGGTCCATACCGATGAGACCGAGTTATGGCATAAACGCCTTGGACATGTACAGTACGCAATTTGTATGGATTGAGCAAAAGAGACCTGATAAGAGGTCTACCTAAATTACAAAAAGTAGACAAAATATGTGGTGAATGCCAGATTGGCAAACAAACTAGGTGTGCTCACAAAAAGGTGGACTCTAATACCACATCCAAACCACTCAAACTTCTCCACATGAATCTTATAGGACCAATCAGAACATAGAGTCGAGGTGGCAAAAAATATATACTGGTAATCGTGGATGACTTTACCAGATTCACTTGGGTAGCCTTCTTAAGGGATAAATCAGAAACCCTTGATGAAGTAAAAAGAGTTCTCAAACGGATCCAAACGGAAAAAGGTTCTCAAGTCTGTAAGATCTGTAGTGATCATGGATCAGAATTTGAGAATAGTAGTTTTGAAAATTTTTGTTACGATCAGGGAATATCTCATGAATTCTCTGCACCCAAAACACTACAACAAAATGGAATTGTTGAAAGAAAAAATAGAGTGCTTCAAAAAATGGCTAATGTAATGTTGAATAATATGAAGCTCCCTAAAAATCTTTGGGCTGAGCCATAAATACTGTCTGCTATATAATCAACCGGGTTTATACAAATAAATCTAATAATAAAACAGCTTATGAACTATGATTTGATAAGAAGCCCACTATCTAATACTTTCGAGTTTTTGGCAGCAAGTGTTATATTTTACATGACCGTGAAAATCTGGGGAAGTTTGACACTAAAAGTGATGAAGGTATCTTTTTAAGGTATTCTTTAAACAGTCGTGCATATCGGGTACTGAACAAGAGGACCGGTGTAATTCAAGAGTCCATCAACGTGGTCATTGACAATCACTTGAATACACCTGCCCCAAGTTCAGATAACGATGAAGTTCTTTTAATTGACGAACCAGATAGTTCATCAAATCAAACTAATTCTGAACTAAGGACTATCAAAGATCATCCAACCACTCAAATTCTTAGAAACATTCTCACTGGTGTGCGCGCTCGTAGACAACTAGAAGACATATGTAATTACGTGTGCTTTACATCCCAGATAGAACTGGCTAATATAAAAGAAGCTCTTATTGACGAAAACTGGATAGTAGCTACGCAAGAAGAACTTAACCAATTTGTGAGAAATGATGTTGGGTATCTTGTTCCTTGACCTAAAGATAAACACATTATAGGAACTAAATGGATTTTCAAAAATAAGTCTGATGAACTTGGTAATATTATTTGAAACAAGGCTAAACTGGTTGTACAAGGGTACACTTAAATTGAAGGCATCGACTATGATGAAACCTTTGCCCCAGTAGCTCATCTTGAATCCATCAGACTATTCATATTTATTGTGTGCTTTAGAAATTTTAAAATTTATCAAATGGATGTAAAGAGTGCCGGCTTAAATGGTGATCTGCATGAAGAAGTTTATGTTGAACAACCAATGGATTTTGAAGACCCTAAGAACACTGATCATGTCCATCTCCTTAAAAAGGCTCTCTACGGTTTGAAACAAGCTCCGAGGGCATGGTACGAAAAATTGACTAAGTTTTTACTAAGTCATAATTTTCTAATGAGAAGTGTTGATAAGACTCTGTTTGTTAAGAAACATAACGATCATATCTTAATGGTACAAATCTATGTTGATGATATTATTTATGGATCTACCTGTACTAACATAACTGTTGAGTTTGCAGATTTAATGAAATCTAAGTTTAAAATGAGCATGGTTAGGGAATTGAGTTATTTCCTAGGGTTGCAAGTAAAACAACAACCTAATGGTATTTTTATTTCTTAAAACAAATATGCTTTGAATTTAATTAAAAAGTTCAGATTTAAGAATGGTAAGAATTTTGATACTCCTATGAGTACAACATTAAGACTCTCAAAAGACTTTACAGGTAAAAATGTAGATCCTAAATTATATCACAGTATGATTTGTAGTTTACTTTACTTAACTGCTAGTAGACCTGATATTGTTTTGAGTGTTGGAATTTACGCTAGATATCAGTCTGACCCTAAAGAGTCTCATCTAACTGTTGTTAAGCAGATTATGTGATATGTCGCAAGTTCTGCTAATTTGGGTCTCTGGTATACATATGATACTAATGTTCAGTTGGCAGGGTACTTAGATGCTGATTGGGCTGGTAATATCAATGATAGAAAGTCAACCAGTGGTGGTTGTTTCTATATTGGAAATTGTTTAGTTTCCTGGTTTAGTAAGAAACAAAGTTCTATATCGCTTTCTACTGCTGAGGTTGAATACATCGCTGTTGGAAATGCATGTACTCAGCTTGTTTGGATGAAACGCATGTTAAGCGATTATGGAATTGTACAGGATTCAATGGTGTTATATCGTGATAATTTCAGTGCAATAAATATTTAAAAAATCCAATTTAGCATTCTCGTACTAAGCACATTGACATTAGATTTCATTACATTCGTGAAATAGTGGAAGAAAAAATTATTTCATTGGAATACATTCCGACCGAGACTCAACTTGCTGACATTTTCACTAAACCGCTCGACAAAAGCAGGTTTAATAAATTAAAATTTGATCTTAGTATGTGCAATTTAAATTGATTATTCATGCATGTGTGTATCATAGTGTATATATATTTGATAATTTATTGGTTTAAATTTCAAATTTTGATGAAAAATGCATGTTTTTATTGGTTCACGACCAGTCGAGGACATGCTCGATCAGTCATGGTACGACCGGTCGAGAACGGTCCTCGACTAGTCGTGTAGCACACTAAATCTCTTAAAAATTGGAGAAAAACTCATCTTCCTCATTTCCTATTTCTTCTTCAACGGGTCGTAGCACGACTAGTCGTACTCAACTGTCTAATTCCTCAAGGTTAGTGCATCATTTGTATTTTTCTTGTAGATTCCAGTCAATATTACTTCATTTTCACTCTTGGAGTAATTTATTTTGTGTTTCATTGTTATTTTGGGGTTTTCTTTTGAAAAATCTGATCTTAGCAAACCCCACTCTATAATCTTTGCATCTTCTTGGTTCTTTGATTTTCCTATTGCAAATGGATTCTAAAGGGAAAAAGAAAACTTCCCATAGTCTGTCTTCCTCTCGTCCTTTAACTATCAATAGGTGCCATCTTCGGTCACCCGAAGATGATCCCTCTCGTGTTAGGGATTTGCGTATGCGGAAGGTTATTATTGAAAGACCTATTTTTATTGATCACATTGCTACTTTTGGTATACTTCTTCTTCTCTAATCTGTAGGCTGAGATAACATCCTACATTGGGGTGGGCCTGCATACCAATCTATTGCTCAGGCCATGATTGCTTGCATTTCTGAATTTTCGACTAAGAACTTAACATTTAATATAGCAAGAAGAGAAGGTCCATTTGAAATAGACCGTCATCTGATTTCGGCTCTAATGGACATACCTATTAATGACGAGGGTATTCCTATTCATACTCTAGTTGAAAAACTGTCGAAAACTGAAAAACGTATGTTAACTAGAGATTTATGCAATATGGATGTTCAATGGACTCATAAAGGGAATGCGCTCCCCTCAAAGTATTTGTTACCCAGATACAGGGTTCTCCACGGAATCTTTAGTTCAAATTTGTATCTGCGTTCTCGTAACAAAACCGAACTGACTTCCTTTATGGTTCGGGTTTTACATTCTATCGTCACGGGTACTAAAATCTGTTTGCCTTCTTTAATATGTCATTTCATCATTCAATTTCGTCTCCATCCAGGACAAAGTGATATTCCATTTGCTTATCTTATGACTGTGTTAGCTTCTCACATGCTAGTTGCTATGCCTGTTGAAGAGGCTCCTATTCATCATCTTATTTTTAACAATTCTAATATAAACAAGATGAAGCTGGAATTAGATCTAAGCCAAAGAGATGTGGGTGGTGGTGGTGCTGAAGCAGGGAATGAAGAAGAAGGTGGCAATATTCCTTCTGATGATATAAATGTGGATGACATTTTTGATGGAATTGAATCAGATTTTACTAATGATCCTGACTATGAGCCATCTGATTTTGATGCTCATCTTCGTGCTCTTGAGGAGAAGGTTGAGAACATGAATGTTGCCCATGATTTATAATTTAAATATACGCACAAGTATCTTAGGCGTTTAAACAATGGCCTTCATCAACTTGATCCTAGCATACCTGCTCCTTCATCAGGATCTGATTAAATGTTTTTATTCATTGGTGTGTAATAACTGTTAGACTATTTTGGTTTCTTTCAGTTTGATAGACTTCGTTTGGATTATACTAGACATGCACCTTGACTTTGCTTATATATTTGCTCCTTTTTTTTTACACTCTTATTGGTTTTTCACTTCCATTTATTCCTTTCTTCCTTTGTCATATTGTGACAAAAAGGGGGAGAATATCTTAAGTTTTTGATTGATTGATGATTATGGAATGTATATGGATTGTGGTGGTGTAGGGAGTAACATAATCTTTATGGATCTACGTGTGTTATTCAGGGGGAGTAAGTAATGTAAGTAATGAGGATTTTGTGCTAGATTTTGTGCTAGTTAATGGCAACTGGTGCATGATTCTTTGTGTTCGTATTGATCATATTTTTGTTAAGTGTATTTTGTCACAAATTTGACAAAGGGGGAGATTGTAAGTGCTATGTTTTCCTGCTCCTTTGGTTGTGAAATTTTGTGGTGCCAAAAACACAATCTATGTCTTGTGTAGCATATTAATTCATATGTTCAAGACACTGCATCTTTGCTTCAAGTCAAAAACGAAGAATTGCTTCAAATTATTTCAAGAAATGCAAGTACAAGCTACAACGAAAGAAGTAATCTTGTTCAAGACTCAAGTTAGTTACAACTCAAGATGAAGTGTAATTCAAGTTCTAGAAGATCTCAAGTTCAATGCTACATCAAGTATAGAAATCTCAAGCTTCACAATCTTCAAAAAGTCAACTATCATCTGAAGAAATGAAGACTCAATGTCCATACTTCACATTTAAGGTATGAATGACCGTAGATTGACCTTAGGGTAGGTCATTTTGTATACATAATTCAAATTGAATCTTTTTATAAGTGTTTGGTCTGTTCTAAGACTAGTCTTGGACTCTGTTCTACTAGTCCTGGAACTGGCTCGACCAGTCCAAGAAATTTCAAGACCAGCCTAAGTTGTTGCAAATTTTCAGAATTTTTTTGTTGAGCTTCAACCAGTCCTGGAGTTTGCTCGACCGATCGTAGGAACAGTGCTAACTCATTCACGACCAGTCCTGCAGCTACGACTCAAACTCCAACAACCACTCTTGGTTTCTCACGACCGGTCGTGGGTTGGTCACGACCAGTCATGGAGGCCTCACGACTAGTCGTGGACACCCTATGACCAGTCGTGGAACGGTTTTATCCGATCGTGCTTAAAATTTCAAAAGACAGTTCGACCTAGGACCAGTCGTGGTGGCCACACGACCAGTCGTAAACGCGATTTCTGCATCTATAAAAAAAAAACACGAATTTCAGAGTTTCTCAATCCGAATTCAAGTAAAATCAAGGCATCACTCTGAGATAAGTTTGTGTTATTTTTAAGCTATGTTGTGCATATTTAATATTCTCTTTTGTTAGCTTTATCAAATTGATTTTGTTTCTGTATTCTAATCTGAATTGAAAAGAGGAATTGTTGTATTCCTTCTTCTTGGAATCAAAATCAAATAGAGCTAGCCCATCTGGTTTAATTTAAAATCAATTAGAACCTAGAACCATTTCAAAGTGAGTATTGGACAATTGAATTCTATATTCGAACTTCTACTCTGTTTGGTTCTTCCAGGCTGCTACAAAAGGAGAAATTCAAGTATTTTACATTTGTGTAAATTTCCATTGCTTTTGGTTTCTTTTGAGATTGAGACATAAAAATCTCATTGTGTTGGTTATCTGAGGAGAGCTAGAAAACTCGGAAAGTGGGGTTTTTGAATTGTGTAAGCCCATTTGAAAGACATAATTTTTAGGTGAACCTGTGAAACCTATTTTCATAGTGAACGCTGATATCCCCTGTGTGAGGATATTAGGAGTGGAGTAGCAAGCTGTGTGGCCGTTGTTTAACAGTTGATGAACACACAGGCGAACCACTATAATTCTTTGTGTCTTGTGGTTTGAATATTTATTTAATTTCTATCTTTTATCATTCAAAGCTATGGAATGTATGTGTGGATGTGAATGTTGTAATATTTACATTTCAAGCATTGTGGGAATGTTGTAATAGTTTAGAATTTCAATTCTTGATATTTCCTTTATTCCTCTTCAGTTTGAGATATTGATACTTATACCGTTCTAGTAAGGTTGTCCTGCCATAAACCCTTGGTTTTTATGGTGCAAGGTTATCCTTAGAACATCATTTGTATCAGCCTCTCAATACTAGAATATTGAGGTTGCTTTGCATTTCCGTATTGTGATTTATTTAAAAGTACTATCTTTCATTTATTTGTTTATAAGGCTATCTTATTGTTCAATTTCGTTGGTTTCATTTTAAATTTGGCATAGTCCTATTCACCCCCCACCTCTAGGACATATAACTAGGCCTTTTCAGATATTTACACACATCACGTGGGCTCCACCGCCCCTTGCTGGACGGTGGAATACACGGTTGAAACGCATACATCGGGTGGGGTCCACGTACACATGGCCCACTTTATGTGATTCAAGTTGATATTTGTAGTTCCCTTAACAATGGGGACTGTTGGGTGGTCAGCGGGGTGGGCCCTGCTTAGTGAACGGTAAGGCTGTCCCACTTGTGGAAGGCGTGGATAATCTCATGCATCAGGTGGGCCACAAACAGGGAAGGGAGAGAGAGAGAGAGAGAGAGGAGAGAGAGAGAGAGAGAGAGAGAGAACGGCGTGTGTGTGATGGAGGAGCTCCGCCACTATGAGCTCTCCTAGGTGGGCCATGCAATACAATACATACATTAAGATGGACCCTAAAACATGGGCCCTCAATCACAAAATTAAGGGTGGAAATCTCTTTCTCACTGACAAGATCAAGGTCTAAATGGCCTTCTTACTATAGGAAAATAAACATTATGATAGGGTTCATGGAGATTGGCCCCATTATGGGATGATCTTATGAATTATGGTGGGCTATCGGCCACACCTAGGGTCCAAAGTGAGATCCATACCATCGATCGGTAGGCCCCACTTGGCCCATCATCAAAATACAATCTAAGCCTACAAAAACCCCCCACCGATTGTCTTCTTATTTAGCTCCTTGGAATGCTAAGCTCATAAGCTCTCTTTAAGGGTTGATGATGAAGTTTTGATGGTTTGATGGGAAGATTAGGTGGTAGGGAGTGGACCACACCTAGCTTCTTCTCTCCCTTAGACGTTTCCTCTCTTTGGTAGCTTGTAATGGAGTGAGAAATAAGAGAGAGAGTGAGACGAGTGGTGTTGTAAGGAAAGATGACATGGTGGGTATGGTGGTTGTTGACTTGTTGATAAGAAAGGAATGGGATAGGTATGGGTGTTGTTGACTTTTGGGTGAGAGAGGGATGGGTGAGTGATGGGTTGTAATGGGATGTACTTGACTTGATTAATGTGATGTTTGGGAAGAGATTCTCTTGGGATTCACAACGTGCGGCATTTCCTCAAAATAGACGCGGGCCCACAACTCCTGGCCTGGGTATCGCATCGACGCACGAGTTACGACGTTGGAACCGCGGCGATGGCACGGTCGCAAGGTTACAAGTCTCGGGTCGAGCCAACTCAGATCCACGGGATGCGACTTAAGGTCGCGCGCAAACGTCGATTATAAGTCGTGGGTTGGTGGAATTCGACAGGGAGGATCGCAGGAGTCTAAGGAATGATACGGAATAGGATACGGGCCTTACACAAGATGTCTTCATGGTAAATTTCTTCTCATCCGATCGAGATGTCAGTATCACCGAGCTAGCTTCCATACAACAGAGTGAGAATGAACCGGTAGAGAAGTTCATCGATCGATGGAAGACTCTGGGGGTATCGTGCAGACAACTACTTGAAGAAAGAGAATAAGTAAAAATGTGCTTGAATTCGATGGAAATAGGAATTGCATTCATCTTGATGAGTTTTAATATACGGACTTTTTGCAACCTCGCCCCAAAATCCCATGCACTTAAAATGATGACTAAGAAAATACCCGCATTTCATAATGTAATAGACTGAAGAGAACTGGGTAGATTGATAGCGAGTATCGTCGATCGAGAGAATAAAAGGGACGTTCCTTGCGACAGACAAAGAACAAAAAGAAGAGAAAACATAGATTGTTATAAAGGTCGAGCGAACGATAAAAGGCCTCGACCGTACAATTCTCATAAAGGATATGCGTTCGAAAGAGAAGACGTTATCCCCATGATGAAACAACTATTGACCGCTGGAATGATCGAGTTGCCTCCCTCAAAGCACCCCGAAGAAGCTGAGAAGACGAAAGAAAAGAATTATTATCGTTTTCATCGTTTACTGGGACATCCGACAGAAAATTGCTTCACATTGAAAAATATTCTGCAAAGAATGATAAACAGGGGAGAAATTATAGTAGGAAAAGAAAACGAAAGAAACAGAAAAGCAGTTGTGAATGCAACACTTGTTCGAGACACCATATATGAAGGGAGAGAGTATAAAGAGAGTAAATGTGAACGATGCCTAACGTTAAAAGGTCTGAAGAGGTACAGTTCAATCAACAGGAAAATTTTGTAAGGTATGGGCTTCGATTGCGAGGAACCAACCGGGTTGGATAATGGCAAAGGTATACAGGTTCCGACTAGTGGAAATACAAAGAAAAAAGAGAAATTTTGTGGATTGGGAGCATCATCCTCCCACGCACAAGTAAACATAATTACAACCGAACTGATGGCTAACCAAGAAATAGATCCTGAAATGATCAAGCATCCCAAAGTAGCTCTGAAACGAATGGAAGACGGGGGGCAACCAACAGTCAATACTCTGCAAGAAATAAAGTTGGAGATGGAGGAAAAACCGCGATATAAATTCATAAATGCTGGTCTGTCTGAACAAGAAGCTAGTCAATATATTAATTTATTGAAAGAAAATAAGGATGTGTTTGGTTAGACATATTCAGAGATGTAGGTTTAGAACCATTAGTGACGATGCACTGATTGAACATTTCTAAAGAAAAGAAACCGATCAAACAAGCTCAAATGCGATTCCACCTAGATTTGATTCCTTTAATAGAAGAAGAGGTGAACAAATTGATTAAAGTCGGTTTCATAAGAGAAGTAAAATATCCTAAATGGATATCTAATATTGTCCCGGCGAAAAGGAAAAGTGGATAAATTAGAGAATGCGTTGATTTTAGAGATTTAAATGAAGTATGTCTAAAAGATGACTTTCCATTACCTATTATAGAACTGTTGATTGACAGCACAACAAGATATGTCATCATGTCATTCATGGATGGATATGTCGGGAATAATCAAATACGGATGGCACCTGAAGACAAATAAGCGACAACATTCAGAACTTCTCTAGGAATCTGTTGTTATAAAGTCATGCCCTTCGGCCTCAAGAACATTGGTACCACGTATCAGAGAGCAATGCGGAATATATTTCAATATATGATGCATAAACATGTGGAATGTTATGTCGATGACTTGGTAGTTAGGTCAAGCAATCATGAAGAACATCGTGAACATCTATCTTCGGTCTTTCTTCGACTCAGAAAGAAATAGTTGAAAATGAATTTGGCAAAATGCGGCTTCAGCATCTCATTAGAAAAAATCCTCGGCTTTGTCATTAGGCATAGAGGAATCGAAGTTGATCCAGGAAAAATCAGAGTTATTCAAGATATGCCACCATCAAAAATATTGAAAGAACTAAAAAGTTTGCAAGGAAAATTGGCATACACTCGTTGCTTTATTTATAATTTGGAAGGAAGATGCCAACTATTTGCTCATCTAATGAAGAAACGAATGAAATTCATATAGGATCAAGCATGTCAGAACGCATTTGATTCTATTAAAGAGTTACTGAAGCAGCCTCTGATACTAGCGGCCCTGTGAAAGGCAAACCTCTGATAATATATATCTCTGCTACTGAGAATTCTTTGGGGGCTTTATTAGCTCAAGCGAACAAACAAGGAAAAGAAATCGCACTTTACTATCTCAATCGAACTCTGATAGGTGCAGAATGCAATTATTCTCCTATTGAGAAGATATGTTTGGCGTTAGTGTTTAGGTACAGAAATTACGCCATTACTGTCTTTCCCATGACATAATTCTAATCTCGCGCGTCGACCTAATAAAGTTCCTAATGACGGGACCAATGATGTCTAAGAGAATAGCTAAATGGATGTTACTCCTATCGGAATATACAATCTCTTATGAACTAGCAAAAGCAATAAAGGGACAAGCAATGGCAGATTTTTTAGCAGCTCATCCTATTTCAGATGATGAAATGATCTCCGATGAATTTCCAGATGAAAAAGTATTGTTAACTGAATCACCTAATTTTTGGTAAATGTACTTTGATGGTGCTTCTCGAACTTCAGGAGCAGGTGCTGGAATAATATTTATTAGTCCTCAAAGTGATTTACTGTCGTATTCCTTCACACTGGGTACTGCAAGTACCAACAATAAGGCTGAATACAATGCCCTCATTATAGGAGTGGAGATTGTAAGGCCCACCCCTACAGCACATGATATTGTCCACTTTGCTGAAGCTCACGGTTTTAAAACGTGTCATGTCTGTTAAGGGAGGAACCCAACATATAACCACCACAACTCTAGACAACTCTTCTGATGTGAGATAAGGTTCCGCCTTCACTGTGGGTACAGTTGCTTGCTAGTACATTAGTCTGTCAACCACTGGTAGCTCGCCCAGGCCCTTTAGGCCCCGCCCACATCAGCGCCTGCCCACGTGTGACCACATAGTGACGGGGCATCACAATATCCCCTACTGAGGGCAAAGCTGTCCTCGGCTCTGATACCATTTGTAAGGCCCACCCCCACAGCACATGATATTGTCCGCTTTGCCGAAGCTCACGGCTTTAAAACACATCATGTCTGTTAAGGGAGGAACCCAACATACAACCACCACAACTCCAGACAACTCTTCCGATGTGGGACAAGGTTCCGCCTTCACTATAGGTATAGTAGCTTGCTAGCACAATAGCCTACCAACCACTGGTAGCTCACCTAGGCCCTTTAGGCCCCACCAACATTAGCGTCCGCCCACGTGTGCCCGCCCACTTGTGACCACACAGTGACAGGACGTCACAGAGATAGCACAAGAGATGAAGATAAAAGCCTTGTGAATATTCAGAAACTCTAAACTTGTGATAAATCATCTAACAACAGAGTTTGAAATAAGAAAACAAGAATTATTATAATATTGTCGATGAGCGCAACAGTTTCTAGAATGGTTTTATAATGTTGAGATCAAGCATATACCGCGATGCAAAAATGCAAGGGCAGATGCTTTAACCAGTTTAGCTACGGCTTTATCCGGCCCTGATCGAAGTCCTCTCCAATAACAATTAAAGATTGAAGATTTTTACCATCGACGAAGATCATAAACGAAAGTCTTGAAGCACTGTTGGTATCGTGTTTAGAGATTACCGTAGATGACTGGCGTCAGCCATTTATCAATTATCTCAAATACAACATCCTTCCAAAAGATCCATCACGAAGGTTACAAATCAATCAAAGATTGAAAAGATTTGTTATATGCAATGAAATATTATATAGGAAATCTTACAATGAAATATTGTTACAATGCTTGGATACAGAGGAAGCCAATCGCATATTACGAGAAGCCCACTTAGGTGAATGCAGGGCTCATCAAGCTAGTCAAAATTTGTTTCATCGCGTACATCGTATGGGATATTATTAGCCTTCTATGTTTGAAGATACGATAGCTTATGCAAAGAAATGTCATGAATGTCAAGTGCATGGTGATATCACACATGTACCTGATGAAGATTTACATCAGTCAATAGCTTCCTGGCCCTTTGCTGCTTGGGGACTAGATGTCATCAGCCCGATAAATCCTCCTTCATCTAAAGGATGATAATACATTTTGGCGGCGATGGATTATTTTTCTAAATGGACTGAAGCCATTACATTGTGCAATGTTAAAGATAAAGACGTTGTGAATTTTATTCACCATGCAATCATATACCATCACGGGATTCCAAGGAAAATCATTATCGATAAAGGTACCCCTTTCAAAAATAGAGGCATGGAGAAATTATGCCAAAAAATCGGTATTCAACATTCATTCTTGACGCCTTATGATCCCTAGGCCAACGGATTGGCAGAAGATTTTAATAAGACGATAGTCAAAATACTAAAGAAAATCATGATTCAGACGAAAATTTGCGAGAAGCCTTATGGGCTTATCGAACTACTCATCGGACTGCGACTAAAGCTATACCGTATTCACTGGTCTACGGTGTTGAAGTTGTCATCCCTATCGAGATGTAAGTCGCATCACTCAGAGTAGCGGAACATGAATCAATTACAAATGCTGAAAATGCCAAGATAAGATTGATAAAGCTAGATATGCTCGATAAAAAATGGCTAGCAGCACAGCAGCAATTGAACTGTATCAAGCACGAATATTTGTCGCTTTTGATTTTTTTTTAAAATGTCAAGCATCATTCTTTTAAGAGAGGCGATATGGTATTGACGTTGAAAAGACCCATCGTGATCACTCGCAAAACATGGGGTGAAATTGCAGTAGAACCGCTATTACTAAGGTATGAAATATGACCAAATGTCCTAGAGGGGGGTGAATAGGACATTTCAAAATTATTTTCAATTAGGAACAAACAATGCCTACCTTTTAAACAGAAAGATAAGGCAAAGTAACTCTACGGCTTCCAAGCCTATAGAGGGTCCAATTCACATAGGCTTTCATAAGATTTATAAATGAGGAACAAGCCTATAAGGATAGTGTATGTGATGGTGTGTGGAATATGATTTCTATCAACACTTATATATTAACTAAATCATGCATCATAATGATCATATGATAAACATAGGCATAACTAGATAAATGTACTCAAGGCAATCCCAAACACAATCATATATAGTGGTTTGGCACTTGCCTACTCCACTCCCGGCGGACGCATTCTCTCCTAGAGTGTACCAAATTTTACTATCTAATGGTTTTAAATCAGGTTAACCATGAACCTTCACAACCTACACAAGGCTAACTAAGGGACCTACATAAGGTTCCCTTAAGTGCCTACACAAAGGCGACTTGACCTACACAAGTACATAATACTGTGAGCCTACATAAGGCAAAGGCTACATAAGGCATAGCCTACACAAGGCATCTCGAACCTACACAAGGCAATGCCTACACAAGACAACACGTCCTACCTAAGGACAACGTATTCTTTCGTCGAAGGCCTACAAAGAGGTCTTGGTGAGTTTGTCACTCAAACTCTGAATCCCAATCCTACAAAAGGAAAGGGCTTCAGACTCAATGGACTCTATATACTTACAAGTAAGCAAGTGATCCCCTTTCTCGCACGATGTGAAGATCTTCGATGATGACGAAGAGTCTTCAGCTCCCTTGAACCGCAACCCGTTGTTGATGTTTTCGCCAATGCTCCGAGTTTGTGAGGTTTAGGGTTTTTGATCTTCTCTGTGGATATGATATGATCTTAAATACACACAGAGAAGGTTCCCATGAGCTATGCATTCAAGAGTTCTAATAACATTATTAACCTATAAGGAGGTTTGTTGTAATCTCACTGAATGCTAGAGTTCATAATTCAATCTTAAGCACATAAGATGTTGAGTTAATGCATATGTTAAGATTGAATGATGAACTCTAATGGGAAAGAGGGAATGAGGAAGAGGGTATAGTGTATGTGAAGAACTCTCTCAAACTCTCTTGATTTTTAGCTCATTTTACAAAGAGGCAACCTGAGGTTTTTATAGAAGAAGAATCCCAATGGTAATAAAAACAGGCAGAAATCTGTCATTGTTGATACTATCGAATAGTCTTCGATATTATCGAAATTTGAATTTTGATGATATCGAGTCTCATTCAATTGTATCGACTTTCTACACATATATGTTCATTTTTGTGTAGAACAGATTCTACTTGATTTTATCGAGTACCATTCGATGTTCTCGACATGCACTTCGATTATATCGAAAGGTAGTTCGATCCCATCAGATTTCTTCAGAAAATTACATTTAGTTGTTGGAAGACATTGTCCAGATATTTGATGTTATCAAATTTTGAAGTTTGATGACATCGAATGGTATTTCGATGTGATCGAAGATATGTATTTTCTTTGATGGCTTACTGGTCAAAATGTTCCTAATATTTGAAATCGAGCATGATTCAATACAATCGAGAACTTACTCTCGATGTAATCGAAGATGACTCGATTATATCGATGAACACTTTTGAGAATGATTCTATTTAGAAGGAGTGCCCAAAGTTGATGTTATCGAATAGGGTTCGATTCTATCGAAATTTCGATAAGATTGAGCTATATTCGATGTAATTGAAATTTCCCAGTAGATGGTTATGTTGTTGCTAGACAGAATGGGCCTATTATTCAATGCAATCGAACCATGTTCGATAGAATCGAAAATGACTTCGATTGCAAATCGATGTAATCGAGTTTATCTGTGTAATTCACGTTTAACTCCTTTATCATTTTAAGTGTTCAATCACTTAAACTTACCAACGATGATTTTCAAAGTATTGAAGGTAAGACTTAAGTTTTAATGGGGGTCATTTACCTTAGGGGTTTGGTTAGGGAAGTGAGGCTTCATCTACCTGTTTGGAGCACTTGATCTTCTTTCTGGTTGAGGTCTTAATCTTGTAATCTTCATCTTGAGGCTCACTTGAAGACTGACTCAACATTCACGTAATTTGACAAACCAGGGCACTTTCATGGGGTAAATTCGATCCTAAATGGAACGGTCCATATGTAATAACTGAAGTTTACTCGAACGGGACCTATCGACTTGTAGACCAGAATGGATAAGGCATCAGAATACCCATCAACGCTCGCTTCATTAAAAAATATCATCCTTGAAGATCAAGGAAGTTTTGATTGCGAAGATTATCAGAAAAATCTATCACAATCAAAAGGGGGCAAGATAAACAGAATGATGAAAAAGCCTTAATAAGTGGCAAACCATGTATTCTTCTCAATGTATGAATGAAAAGCCAAATTCACAAGCATATGACCATCCTTCAAAAGAAAGCTCTTCGGATCAACCAAATATTATCATCTATTATTGCCACTGAACAAAATATTATCGCCAATAATCGACGAATTGATACTATCGCCAAGCTGATACATTACTCCAATCATAAATACTACCATATATCATTTGCAACAGCAAAGACCTACATTATTGGCGATGGCAATATATCATTTAAGGCAGCGGTGAGCGCCCATGAAGGCCAACCACGCATGAGACCTACAATATCAACAATAGTGATATACCATTTACGGCAGCGGTGAGCACCCATGAGGCCAACCATGCATAAGACTTGTCACATCGACAATTTTTTAAACATCGTACGGGAAGCAGTGAAAAGCTAGTGGCCCTAAAAGCTAGTGAAGGCAATCACATGCTTAGACCCATGCAGGTAATGGAGAGTGCCCATTAGGCTAACCACGTGTAAGACCAGTGCCGTCTGTTTAGCTTCTAGTAGCGTAATGAGAGAAGGTGGGAAAAATGCCCACTCATGAATGGGTCAGATCTAGCAGGCTACAATGTATGCTCTTTGGCTTGTCCATAAATAGGCCAACCATGCATAAGACCCCCAGATTCCTGGTTTGATTTCAGTAGAAACTCATGGGGAATAGTCAATCTCTAAATGAGTTGCTCCCTCATCGATGGACAGGCGGCCTTGGATTTGGTACCCCAAACAGATAGCCTTGTGCACCCCATGAACTCTAGAGAGTTACTGTGGCCAACCCTGTGTGTAAAACCTACTAAGTTCACTGCCCCAGTAGCTTCACTGGGCCCCTCTAATGGATTGTGGTTTGTGAACTCCCTGACTGCAATGGTTCAACGAACTCTTAAGAGTTATAGAGACCATTTGCATAAGTCCACCAGCTCCACTACTCACGAGCAATACTATGTGTGGCACCGCGCGCCTTAAATACTAACTTGAAATTCAAAATAGTTCTGCCAATTGAAGGTAAACACCACATAGTGCATACTAACAAAATATGTAATTACATTATATCTCCAAGATTTAAAACAGATCGGAGCATATTCAAATATAACATGAGAAACATCATATGCATAAGATATATGCGCTTGTTATAGTCATACTTTTCAAATTATGAGAATGTTAATCTCCATCGATATGAGGCATTCGCATGTATCTGATATCACAAAGAATTTATACTTAAAAATTGCTATGAAAAGATTACTAGAAAAACTTCATGTGTAAATAAAGGTCAGTATATGTTTGTTATAAAATACATGTTACAATTTCACATGAACGCCTAGCGAAGTCATATATCTTTGCAAACTTTGCAAAACTTGCTTAAATTGAATCTGAGTAGCAGCAACATTAAGTTCAGCCTCGATAATAAGTTTAGCTTGATCAGGAGAATTCGCCAACTCCCGCTCCAGTAAAGCAGCAAACGCCTTGTTAAGAGGAAGTTCTGATTCTTCAAAATTAGCTATATCGGTGTTCTCCTTAATATTATAACTAATTTTATTCATTTTTAGCTCCGCTTCCCATCTTTAAGCCTTCAAAATAGCTATCTTCTCATCAATAATTGTAATAGTCTGCTCAGACATTTTCAGTTGTTCCTGAAGAGAAGCGTTTTCTTTATTACAATCAAAGATGATTGATGAAATTCTGGAAATCTTATCTTTAAGAAGCAGTAATTCTTTCTGGCAATTAATAATATCCGACGTAGTGCCCATACTATAAATTGATTCCAGCCATTGCCATAAAGCATAGAAGTGAATCAAAGAATCGTTAAGCAATACGATATTAATTTTGGCTAGTTTTGCAAAATTATTTAAAGCCTCTAAAGCATCCTTGAGAAGAGACCATTATTCGTGATTCCGAAATATGTGAGTTATAGTTAACAAAGAATCCTAAACTGTTGTCAATCTATGTGGAGGAATTCCTTCCAAAACAGATATGCTCGATAATGGGTCTATCATACTGGAATTCGTACCATGACTTCCCTCAAAGGGTTCATTTTCAATAGTATCCTCGATCACGACTTGTTTACCCTTCTGAAAAGAACAATGATCTCTTCCCGTCACTCTCTCCCGATGTCGCAGGAAGGGTATTTCATAAAATCCGTAAAGGTGGAGGAGGTTGGAATTGTGATTGCATATGAACAGATAAATCGTCATTTCCCTCTGGTCGATTTGATGTCTTAGACAGATGAGAGTTATCTTCCAAATTTTCTAAAGGAGTACCGAACGTTATCCATCCTTCAAAAGTGTCGGCAGACTTCATCTCGTAAATAGGGTCCTTTAAAGAGATCTTTATACAAAATTGACTAGGAAAAGGAGTGTGATATGTTTCTTCAACATAACCTATGCCTCGGTTCGTCCCATAATTTCTCACACGCGATGGAAGAATCCATATGGCACAATTCACTAGACAACAACCGTGTACCAAGAAGTATTGATGGGCCCACCAATGCATCCAATAATAAGAAGTATGGACCAGATAACTGCAAGCAGGAATCAAGAAATGCAATCCAGTGAATATAGTCAGAACCTGCATCCAAATCAATGCCCAGTTATATGGTCCAGTACCATAACTTCTCATCGTTATTGTAACAATGTCACAAGTCTCAGGTACTGTCTGATTGAAGCCAAATTGATGAGAAAATCTACTGGGATAATATGGTTCGCGCCAAAATTTGATACTCTCTCTTAATGGAAGAGCGATAGATCTAATGCAAACTAGGAACGTACATTCGCTAGAAGAGATTGAATCATCATCGATAACCTCTACATCTTTAGGAAAGCTAGTGAGTGGGAAATGGAAGAAGTCGATAGAGTCACTATTCTTTATTCTCTTTGTGATCCAAGCATATGATCTTTCAATCACCTTCCTTCTTTGATAATACTGGAGTGGGAATTAATGAGGATTCATGTAAGCTCTCTCTGAGTCAGCAAAGGTCCAAGGAAAATACACTCCTAACCAGCCTATAAAGTAATGCCAATGAGTGGAGACCGAAGAAGGCCTGGAAATAAAGTTTGCATGGCGGACAGCTTCATCTCCAAAAGCGCGATACAATGAACAAAGAACATGAGTTGCCAATGAATATTTTTTACCTTCTGCCATTGCACTTGTAACCACAAAGAGCATTAGTCTGACAGTTTCCACCCATTCTGAGCTCAGGAGTACTATCGAGCTTAGCCAATAAGCTAGGTAAAGCGGCCAATTCACAAGTGGTGGTAGATTTAGTGGTACTCCTTATATTTTCACAAAGAATTTTCAGAACTTCATGATCCTGGCCCACAAAGTTGTGATAATTAGTCACTTGTAATGTGGCTTCAAACTCCCCTTTCACCGCATTGTTAGGGAGGTCACATCTCGTTTGAGGTTGGCCCCTGGCCAAATAATTCTGAATGCTTGGAGGGCTCTGTTAGAGGCCTTTATATTGTACTTTTCGAAAGTGCCCTGGTTTGCCAATTAGCGTGAGCATTGAGTCAGCTAGACAAAGGAGCCCCACAGAAGACTGATCAAGCATCAGCCTCAACTGGATGTGTATCCGAACTCGTCACAGGTATATCTTAGCCTCACAATCCATGTCTTAAAACACCAGGTAATTAAAACCCTTAAAATTGAATAAAACACTCTAGGGTTTCTGGTCAGAAAACTTTTTAAACAGAACAGGAAAATCCTTAAGTTTTCTACCTTTGTCAATTTATCGACAAGTGGTTCGATGAAATCGAACCCCGTTGTCGATGTCCTCAAAGCTCACTCGATCTTATCGAAATGAGGACCTAAGATGTCCAACAACCACAAAGATATCTGGACTGAATTATCGATGGATCGATAGACTCATCGATACCATCGAAGTTTGAATCTCGAGTCCATCGAACCGACTCGATAAAATCGACATCCAGTCTGTCGTGTCCAAAGTACTGCTATAAAAATCATGTAATCTTCGATATAACGAAGAGCACCTCAATATCCTTGGAATTCAAATATCAATGATATCGGAAGCCCTTCAATGATATCGGTTTGTGACACAAATCTATCCAGCAAGTTTTTCAGGTTGTTTTTTCTCGGATCGAGGGTTACTCGATAAAATCGATATTCAAATATCGATCATATCGAGGCTGGGTCGATGTCATCAAAATAGGACAAAACCTGTCCAGCAAGTCTATAAGAAAATTCCTTGGAATTATCGATGAATCGACACTGCCCTCGATATCATCGATATTCAAATTCTGATGATATCGAGTGATGATCAATCATATCTTGACTTGAAATTCTTCAAAGGCAAGCACTCTCACATTTTCAAATGTCGAGGAATCGAACCTCGTGTCGATGAAATCGGAGTTCAAAATCCGATGACATTGACGCACGTTCGATCTCCTCGACCAGTTGGCAAAGGATTTCAAAAGCGTTTGACAGATGAGTTCGTATCATCAAGCAGCCCGTCGATGCCATCAAGAGTATACGCTCTATGATATCAACCCTGCTTGATGATATCGAACTCTGTCAAAAATCTTACCGTTTTATATCCGTTGGAATCTTTTGCCTATTTAATGAGAACTTGCCCTTGGTTATTTGTAGAGAAAATAGAGAGTGCTTTTGAGTGTTTAACCCTAGATCATATACCCGAAGCCTTTTCTCTCATGGGAGTTCATCCTCCAATCCACCCTCATCATTGACATTCAATAGAGTGGATTGGGGAATGAACTTCCGCATTCAAGGATCCTACAGCTACTACCTTAATCGCAAATCATTAAGCTGGGATGCCATGAATGCTTAGATGATTGGAATCGCTCTATCTCTCTTATAGGAAAACATTTAATAGAGTAGGATTCCATCATAACCTTGACCCAACCCGTCGCCATGTATTGGTACATCTTCTGAGTTGTGGTTCAAGGAAGCTGAAGATTCTTCGTCATCAACGGAGGAGATCTTCGACAATGCGCTGAATGGGGCTCATCTACTTATCTGTAAGTCATTAGAGTCCAGATGACCCTTGTGATCATTCCTTCTGTAGGATTGGGTCTAAGGTGTTTCTCACCCCTTTCAAGCCCTCGCAGGAGGTCTCCGACGGGAGTGTACGTGGTGGGTGCTTTGTGTTGACCCTTGCTCTATGGAGAGCATAAACTCTTAGGTCCTTATGTAGGTCCTTGACCTGTGTGGTCTAAAACTTGGGTGCTTTGTGTTGATCCTTGCTCATAGGAGCATAAACTGGTGAGGTTCCTTGAGTGGATCCTTGGCCTGTGTGGTCTAAAATTCAGGTGTTGTGTGTTGACCCTTGCTTATGGGAGCATAAAGTGTGTCGTATAGATACGTTGTGTTAGCCTAAGTGTAGGTTGTACTGGTTAGAGGTGAACCTGATTTAAAACCTCTGGTTTAAGGTGAACCTACTGTGAAACCTCCTTTAGTGAGATCCAATACACTTAAGGGTTGAGTGCGTCTGCCGAAAGTGGAGTAGACAAGTAGTCGAACCACTATAAAAATGACTGTGTTTGAGATTGTTATTGTCTTTCATTACCTGTGTGATTTTCTTAAATGCTTTCATATTTGATTATCTGAGATCACTTCTCACACACATCACATCCATCATAAACTCTGCTTTGCATCTTGTCTATCTTTCAAATAGTGTTATGACTGGATCCTCTACTTGGCTTGGAAGTCAGTAGAGTTATTTTTTAAGTAATCCTGATAAATGCATATTCTCTCATGATACAATTGATAGGATTTTAAAATATCATAAAATACTAAAAAGTCCTATTCACCCCCCTCTGGGACATATTGGCGTATTCCCACTTCAACTAAAGCGATCATTACCGCAATTTTAATTGGTATCAGAGCGAGTCTCTCTTAAGGGCTTCACCGCCTAAAGAGTGATCTTGACTGAAGTTGGAATCATGTCCAAAGGTGCATTAGAGGGTGTGAAAAAGTGGAACAATTGCCTAGTAATCCATACTGCTCTGAAAGTTAGCAATAGTTCAAAGTGGAACCTTAACAGTGGATGCTCCAAACACATGACTAGTGATCAAACTCATTTTTATGAGTATTCAGACTTTGATAGTGGATCAGTCACATTTGGAGATGGTAGCTCAACGAGAATTATTGGTCAAGGAACAATAGCTGTACCAGGTCTTCCAAAACTCAAACATGTTCCCTGTGTAGAAGGTCTGAAACATAATCTTCTTAGTATCTCCCAAATCTGTGGCAAAGAACATTTGGTCACTTTCTCAAAGGATGTGTGTAAGATCTTGGATCATACAAGAAAATCTATCATAAAAGGCTTACGCACTAGTGATAACTGCTACGTTATTGAAAGTACAAATGAGAATGTGTTATCCACAAAATGTAACATGGCTGTAAAGAGTGAATCCAAATTGTGGCATCAAAGGTTGGGACATGTTCACTACCGAAATTTAGCCAAGCTAAGCTCAAAAATTTTGGTTAGATGACTTCCCAAGATTAGAAAAGAAAAAAAAGTTGTGTGTGGTGATTGTCAAAAAGGTAAATAGATAAAAGTTGGTCACAAAAAGACAACCACCATAGCTACAATAAAACCTTTAGATCTGTTACATATGGACCTAGTTGGACCAACCAAGGTAGAAAGTTATGGCAAGAAAAGATACTTCCTGGTGGTAGTAGATGATTACACCAGATTTACTTGGGTCGCATTTCTTCAGGAAAAATCAGATGCCTTTGATGAATTTGTAATTTTGGCAAAGTGACTTCAAAATGAAAGAGGATACTGCATAAATCGCATCAGGAGTGATCATGGTGGTGAATTTGAAAGATACTGTGATGAGAAAGGAATCTGTCATGAATTTTCAACCCCAAAAACTCTACAGCAAAATGGAGTCGTTGAAAGGAAAAATCGAGTATTGCAGGAAATGGGTTTAGTTATGTTAAATGGAAAAGATATGGCGAAGAGTTTCTGGGCTGTAGCTGTCAACACTGCCTGCTACATCATAAATAGAGTTTATCTTAGGGCAGGTTTGAACAAAACTCCATATGAATTGTGGTATGGAAAACAACCTAGTGTGAAATACTTTCGTGTTTTTAGAAGTAAATGTTATATCTTGAGAGACAGAGATCACCTAGGGGAATTTAAGTCTAAAAGTGATGATGGAGTCTTTCTGGGGTATGCTGCGAATAGTCGTACTTATAGAATGTACAATTTAAGGACTCTTACTATTCAAGAATCAGTCAATGTGGTAATCGATGACCAGCCTCATGAAGGAGATGTGTTAGAAGATGATGTAGATTCATGCATTCTAGATAAATTAGATAACAAATCTCATCGTTTGATAAACCACAACCAGCATCAAACATACCCATCATTAAGGATCATCCTCGAGAGCAAATAATTGGAGATCCAATGATGGTGTAAGAACTCGATGGCAGATAGAAAATATCTATAGTCATTTCTGTTTTACCTCAAAGATTGAACCCAAGAATATTGTGAAAGCTCTTCAAGATGAACACTGGATAAATGCTATGCAAGAAGGACTTCAACAATTCCAGAGAAATGAGGTATACAATTGGTTTCTAGGCCACTCAATACAAATGTCATTGGAACCGAATGGGTCTTCAAGAATAAATCCAATGAATCTAGTAATGTGATCAAGAACAAAGCAAGGCTAGTAGCTCAAGGGTATTCACAAATAGAAGGCATTGATTTTGATGAAACATTTGCTCCTGAAGCCCGTCTTGAGTCTATTAAAATACTTATGTCTGTTACTTGTGCGTTGAAATTTAAACTATTTCAAAGGGACGTAAAAAGTGCATTTTTAAATGGGGATCTTGATGAAGAAGTTTATGTAGAACAACCTAAGGGACTTTCGGATCCTAAGTATCCCCATCATGTCTATCGTCTAAACAAAGCACTCTATGGTCTCAAACAAGCACCACGTGCTTAGTATGAACGATTAACAAAATTTCTTCTGGATCACAAATTTTACAGAGGTAGTGTGGATAAAACACTATTTACTCAAATGACAAAGGATTCATTGCTTATTACATAGATCGATGTGGATGATATAGTCTTTGGTTCAACATGTGAAGATACTGTGCACAAATTTGCCGATCTCATGAAATCAGAATTTGAAATGAGTATGGTTGGTGAATTAAACTTCTTTTTAGGCTTACAAGTGAAGCAATTAAATGATGGAATCTTCATATGTCAGACCAAATATGCAAACGATCTGGTGAAAAGATTTGGGTTCAAATTTGGTCGTACTTATCACACCCCTATGAGCACCACACTTAAACTTTCCAAAGATGTTCATGGCAAAAGTGTGGATCAACATCTCTATCGAAGTATGATAGGAAGCCTCCTATATCTCACAGCAAGTCATCCAGATATATCTTTTAGTGTGGGAGTGTGTGCTCGATATCCGGCAGATCCTAAGGAATCTCACCTAACGGATGTTAAGAGAATCATCAAATACATAGCAAGCACTACCTCTTTCAGGCTGTGGTATCCATTTGAAACATCCACCACCATTGCTAGATACTATGACGCGACTGGGCTGGAAATTTGGATGATCGAAAATCGACGACTAGAGGATGTTTTTATATTGGAAATTGCCTAGTCTCCTGGCAGTGTAAGAAGCAAAATTCGATATCTTTGTCCACTACCGAGGTTGAATATATTGTTGCGGATAGTTGCTATGCACAACTACTTTGGATGAAAGCAATGTTATTGGATTATGGAATTGAGTAACCCACAAGGAGTCATTTCTGTGCTAACACAAGTGCTATCAACATCTAAAAAAATCTTGTTCAACATTGTCGGACCAAACATATTGACATTCGTCATCATTTTATTCGAGAACTTGTTGAAGATAAGATTATTGTGTTGGATTATGTGTCTACAGAAAAACAACTGGCCGATATCCTAATAAAACCTCTTGATACAAATAGGTTTAGTGATCTTCAAAAATTAATTGGAGTATGTGCTCATTGATGATATCTCAATAAAAATGGACCACATAGGTAAATCTTCAAACTGAGATATTCATGGCTAATTATCAGCAACAAGTCTAATAAATTAACCCAGTTCGCTTTGGAACAAAAATGCCAAATCGATGATATCTAGACGGTTTCAATATCATCGATATTCAAATGTCGATGATATCGAGGATCACTATCAATGCAATCGAAGGGTCTCGAGAATGCAATGTTATAACCACTATTCCTTCCCAACGGTTGGACTGCCTCAGTTTCCACTGGATATTTGCATCTTCCCAACTGTCATCTGCACACTCTTCGATATCATTATGAGCCTGTTCTCGATTTCATCGATGAAGGATCGATATCATCGACAACTCTGCTATAAAAGAGGAGCATGCATCCGATTTTACATCAACTCTTTCCTTCTCTTCTCTGGTTGTTTCTTCCTACCTTTGCATGGGCTCTTCTCACAGACAAACCATGGTGAAAAGCAAAGCTAAGCATCTTCCACAATCATCAAAATCGAAAAATAAGCAACCTGAATCCAGTCAGTCTCATCTTAATCCAGTGGAAGGGGGTCCAGCTACGGTAGTTGAACGCCTTGTCCTTAACAGTGCCATTGATCCATTTGGCGTAGATCTTCTCTTGGAAGTGATAGGGTGGCAGAATATCCTAAATCTTGGTGGTCCTTACCAACTGGGATTGATTCATGAATTCTTCAATAACTGTCATATCATTCGGGATAATCCTCCTTGCATACGGATTGATCTTGTGCACCACTCAAAACTCATCACTCCCATCACCCTTGCACGCCTACTGAACCTAGAAGTCACTCGAATCCCCGTGACAAATCAAAATCTAAATGGTTTGGGTGTTTGGGGAGAGATCACACGTGCATTATGTCATGGCACCACTGTACCCCGGAATGATGAAAATTCTCTTCACATCAATAACCTTGGACCCTCTTTCAAAGTTCTCCATAGCATCCTAGGGACAAATGTGTATCCATGTGATGTAAAGGGTAGTCACTATACTCCCTTTATACTGAATGTTCTTTATGATGTGCATCAAGAGATTCAAGTGTGCCTTCCAACTCTTCTGCTGGGGCAGCTCATTCGTATAATCTGAGGCGATCATCAGAATACATTGTCGTTTCCTTCACTTATATGCAAACTTGCTCATTATGTGGGCCTCCCAGCCACACCAGATGACGTTCATCTAGAAGCATGGTTTGATGACGACGCAGTGCAGGAGTCACAACAGTTATGCTTCACTTCCTCTCTCCCAGCGAATAGTCCTCCCGTACAGCCGGCTGAACACAATGATCAACCCTCATATCCATGGGGATCCAATCGTACGCCGTTGTTCAGTCCAGAGTCTATCACCAATCGTCGGGATCATCACATTGAACGTCATTTGCTTACAGGGATGGCGGGCATTGAGGATCGTCTTTACAACTGTGAAAGGCGCCTCACAGCGATTGAGGATAAAATTGATGTCCTTCAGCATACCAGTCAGCAAGTAATGGACTTGCTCACCAATGATGACACTCGTGGATGTTAGGTGCAGACTAAGAAGGAGTGATGTCACTGGAGTCATATCTGAACATTTTGGCTAATTTTTGAAGTGACTGCATATAGTTCTTTTTTTTGTTATGCTAATGATGGGACAGTCTGGTTGCTTTTGTTGTTTTCAGATGGATGTTATACTGCTGTCAATCTTGGACAGTGACTATTTTGGATATTTTGTTTATGGCTGCTTATAATTCATTTACACTCTCTGTCATACTTCTGCCTTTTGATTCTCCCATATGCTTCAACTTCAGTCAATATTCATTATTACATTATCCTTTGCCAATGACTGACAAAAAGGGGGAGAACAAATCCACACCCCAAAGGAAAATTGTACGTATCTGTTTATAGATGGTGGTGCGGGTGTTAGGGGGAGCAGCTGTAAGAAGACAGGGGGAGGACAGGGGGAGATTGCTATTGAGGGGGAGCAGCTACTGAATGTTTGTGTATGTGAACTAGATAGCATTGTACGATTGTGTTAAGTTCATGTACACACAATTTAGGGTGTCAGTATAGAAGTTGTTCTAGGGTGTTTTGGTGTTTTATCACGTAATTGACAAAGGGGGAGATTGAAAGTGCCCTGGTTTGCCAATTAGCATGAGCGTTGAGTCAGCTAGACAAAGGAGCCCCACAAGAAGACTGATCAAGCATCTGCCTCAACTGGATGTGTGCCCAAACTCGTCACAGGTATATCTTAGCCTCACATCCCATGTCCCAAAACACTAGGTAATTAAAACCCATAAAATTGAAAAGAACACTCTAGGGTTTCTGGTTAGAAAACTTTTTAAACAGAACAGGAAAATCCTTAAGTTTTCTACCTTTGTCGATTTATCAACAATTGGTTCGATTTCATCGAACCCCGTTGTCGATGTCCTCGAAGCTCACTCGATCTTATCGAAATGAGGACCTAAGATGCCCAACAACCACAAAGATATCTAGACTGAATTATCAATAGATTGATGGACTCATCGATACCATTGAAGTTTGAAACTCGAGTCCATTGAACCGACTCGATAAAATTGACATCTAGTCGGTTGTGTCCAAAGTACTGTTATGACAAATCATGTAATCTTCGATATATCGAAGAGCTCTTCGATATCCTCGGAATTCAAATATCGATGATATCGGAAGCCCTTCAATGATATCGGTTTGGGATACAAATCTATCTAGCAAGTTTTTCAAGTTATTTTTTCTCGGATCAAGGGTTACCCGATAAAATCGATATTCAAATATCGATCATATCGAGGCTAGGTTGATGTCATCGAAATAGGACAAAACCTGTCCAGCAAGTCTATAGGAAAATTCCTTGGAATTATTGATGAATCGACACTGCCCTCGATATCATTGATATTCAAATTCAGATGATATCGAGTGATGATCGATCATATCTTGACTTGAAATTCTTCAAAGGAAAGCGCTCTCACATTGTCAAATGTCGAGGAATCGAACCTCGTGTCTATGAAATCGGAGTTCGATATTCGATGACATCGACACACATTCGATCTCCTCGACCAATTGACAAAGGTTTTTAAAAGCGTTTGATAGATGAGTTCGTATCATCGAGTGACCCGTCGATGCCATCGAGAGTATACGCTCGACGACATCGACCCTGCTCGATGATATCGAACTCTGTCAAAAATCTTACTGTTTTATATCCGTTGGAACCTTTTGCCTATTTAATGAGAGTCTGCCCTTGGTTATTTGTAGATAAAATAGAGAGTGCTTTTGAGTGTTTAACCTTAGATCATATACCCAAAGCCTTTTCTCTCATGGGAGTTCATCCTCCAATCCACCCTCATCATTGACATTCAATAGAGTGGATTGGGGAATGAACTTTCACATTCAAGGATCCTGCAACTACTACCTTAATGGCAAATCATTAAGTTGGGATGCCTTAAATGCTTAAATGATTGGAATCGTTCTATCTCTCTTATAGGAGAATATTTAATAGAGTAGGATTCCATCATAACCTTGACCCAACCTGTCGCCATGTATTGGTACATCTTCTGAGTTGTGGTTCAAGGAAGCTGAAGATTCTTCGTCATCAAGGGAGATCTTTGACAATGTGCTAAATGGGGCTCATCTACTTATCTATAAGTCATTAGAGTCTAGAGGACCCTTGTGATCATTCCTTCTGTAGGATTGGGTCTAAGGTGTTTCTCACCCCTTTCAAGCCCTCTCGAGAGGCCTCCGACGGGAGTGTACGTGGTAGGTACTTTATGTTGACCCTTGCTCTATGGAGAGCATAAACTCTTAGGTCCTTGTGTAGGTCATTGACCTGTGTGGTCTAAAACTCGGGTGCTTTCTGTTGACCCTTGCTCATAGGAGCATAAACTGGTGAGGTTCCTTGAGTGGATCCTTGGCCTGTGTGGCCTAAAATTTGAGTGTTGTGTGTTGACCCTTGCTCACGGAAGCATAGAGTGTGCCGTGTAGACACGTTGTGTCAGCCTAAGTGTAGGTTGTACTAGTTAGAGGTGAACCTGATTTAAAACCTCTGGTTTGAGGTGAACCTGTTGTGAAATCTCCTATAGTGAGATCCAGTACACTCAAGGGTTGAGTGCGTCCGTCGGAAGTGGAGTAGACAAGTAGTCGAACCTCTATAAAAATGACTGTGTTTGAGATTGATATTGTATTCATTACCTGTGTGATTTCTTTAAATGCTTTCATATTTGATTATCTGAGATCACTTCTCACACACAGTCACATCCATCACAAACTATGCTCTGCATCTTGTCTATCTTTCAAATAGTGTTATGACTGGATCCTCTACTTGGCTTGGAAGTTATTAGAGTTATTTTTGAAGTAATCCTGATACATGTATATTCTCTCAGGATACGATTGATAAGATTTTAAAATATCATAAAATACTAAAAAGTCCTATTCACCCCCCTCTAGGACTATTGGCATATTCTCACTTCAACTAAAGCGATCATTACTGTAATTTCAGTTTTAGCTTGGGCATATCGAGTTGACCATCGACGAGTTCCTCAACCTATACCAGACGAAGGCCGACCCAAAGCATACGGGGTGGTATTATTTCTCGGCCTGGCCGAACGAGGGTCAAACCCTTATTGCAGATAACCCATCCTCCAAAAAAAATTGGAAGGACAAGTGGTTTTGGGCATCTGGAGATTGGGAAGCTCCGGTGGCTACTAAGTTATAACCTCGGGTCCTCACCCGCTTTGCCAACTCAGGTTGGATATACCGAACTGCAAAACTTATAGTTTGTATTTAGTTCATATTATTTTTCGCTAGCTATAGTAGTTTTTTACAGTTCTACCTAGCAAGCCTACTCTGATAACCAAATCAGAGCGCCATCAGATCGACCTCACGAGGTTGGTGGATGCTTCTAAGAGATCTTAGAAGCAGTTGATCACTCCCGAGCTTCTTAATCAGTCTGGCCTCGCTCTGTCCATCTCAGGTAACAATTAGTAGATTAACTTCCTCAGATTTTTATGTTGTCTTTCCTATATTTCTAATCAGTCTTTATTGTTGTGCAGGAATGGTCGATCTCCCCTGTTTTACTAAAAGATCCCGTGCTGCTTCTGAGGCCGAAGTGGCCCAGAAGAAATCATCTATGAAAAGAGGGCGATCGTGTTAGTGCACTCACCGTGCACGCATGTTTGTCAATCACATGACTAGTTGTGTCAAGTAGTCGGATGGGTCCTTGAAAAAAGAAGACCAATGATGCAACTGGAGCAGAAGCCCAAGCTACAGGATCAAAGTATAAAGAAGCTTCTATAATCATGACATTGCCTATAGATGATCCTAACCCAAATAGGAAAACCCACTTAGATCATCTATTCAAGCCATTTTAAGTTCATATTTTCTACCCCTCTAGACTTAGCTTTAGGAAGTTCTAAGCTGTTGAATGATTTAAAGGACAAGAAGTTAAAACAGAAAAATTTATCCCAATTTGGTTGGAGAAGATGCCACCGAATGGCACCTTTGGTACCACCGAAGACCCCTTCAGTGCCACCGAAAGTGCCCAAAACAGTCCAACAACATATCAAAGATAATTCGGTACCACCGACTGAATTTTTAGTCCCACCGACTCCTACCAAAGTACAATGTTCAGTGCCACCGAAAGTAACAAATTTCATCCAGCAGCTTTAGGATCTAATTTGGTACCACCGAGTGATATTTTGGTGCCACCGACCGCATTTAGGTGCCACCAAAGGTCCACTCGATAGAACCGAAAACTAGTCGTTATAGATCCGTTGGGACTTTTTCTTTATATATATATATATATATATATATATATAGAGAGAGAGAGAGAGAGAGGACCCAGAACTTTATGGAATATATGGATTAAGGCATTTCAGAGTCCCTAGTACAACTCAAGCGTACCCTAGCCTTCCTAAACTCTATCCACATGAGATTCATGTTCTTTTCATTGTGATTCATCATCTCAATGAGCATTTAAAGTTCATATTAATGAAGAATATGATATCAAGTCTTCACTTAGAGTATTGAGACCAAACCTATAGGTATATCCTTAGTCTCAATCATACTCTAGTGGATCCATCAGTTGAATCTCTTAGGAAATCCACTTATACCCTTTGATAGGAGATTCAACCCACTCTCATTACCTTAGTTACCTTTATAAGAACATCATATGCAAGGTACTTGATCGTGAAGCTGATACAACAAGAAAATCACAGCATCGTGATCAGGGGAGCATCAGGGAGCTGATTCAAGCACGAGAGAGCGAAGATCAAGTAACCCAACACAAGCTACAAAAGAGGACTCATTCTGACAAGTAAGTGTCATTGTTAACAGTCCACAAGTCAGTCTTTATCCTCATGTAGGATTGAGGCTAAGAGTTTTCTATCCTCAAACTCAATAAGGTTCCTTATGTGGGACCTTGACCAGTGGGCCTAAACGTAGGTTCCTAGTCTGGGACCTTAGCTAGTGGGCCTAAACGTAGGTTCCTAGTGTGGGACCTTGGCCGGTGGGCCTAAACGTAGGTGCCTGGTGTGGGACCTTGGCCGGTGGGCCTAAACCTAGGTGCCTAGTGTGAGATCTTGGTCGTGGGGCCTAAACGTAGGTTCTTAGTGTAGGACATTTGCTCGTGTGTAGATCATAAATTGTTGAGTCCTTTATGTAGGGCTGTAAAGGTTAATGGTGAACCTGATTTAAAACCATTCATAGTGAAATCCGGTACACTCTAGGAGAGAGTGCGTCCGCCAGGAGTGGAGTAGTCACGTAGCCGAACCACTATACATGCTTCTGTTTGGAATTGTCATTTGCACATTTGTTTAAATTATGTGTTTGATTTAAATGCTTAATTATATATATACATGATTAAATTAATGCATAAGTTTAATAGGTAACATATTCCGCACACACATGTTCACTATGTTATACGCTAGTCACTTAATTTGCACATCTTAAGTAGCCTATGTGATTGGAACCTCTATTGGCTTGGAAGCTTTTAGGGCTAGATTGTCTTACTTGCTTTAAACTGAAGGATTGTTTAAGTTAGGCAATTAGAAGTTTTAAATAGGCATAATCGGCGAAAAGTCCTACTCACCCCCCTCTAGGACTCTTGGACTATTCCATACTTCTACTACAATGGTCTAAACTGCAATTTCAATTGGTATCAGAGGGAGGTTCCTCTTGAAGGGTCTAACAATCTAGAGGGAGATCCTAACAAGAAATTGGAACAATGACGAAAGGAGAAGGACCAGCCATCTCCCGACCTCCTCTTTTCTACAAGCTTTGGATCATGAAGTTTGGAAAACTGTTGAAAATGGATATGTACCACAAACTGAACAAGTGGTACTAGAAACAATACAACTATTTCCAAACTGAAACCGAAAGAGAAATGGACTCAATATGATAAAGAAATGAAATCATATGAAGCTAAAGCCATGAATATTATTTACCGTGGAGTCTCACAAGATGTGTTCAATCAAATTTGCATGTGTGGAACTTCAAAAGAAGCATGAGATCTATTGCAAACAACCCATGAAGGAACCAACACAGTAAAAATATCAAAGCTACAACTATTGACATCTCAATTAGAAAATATAAAGGATAGAAGAACATGAGACATTCATGGAATTTTTCACAAAACTGAATATCATACGTAACTCCATGGGGGGACTAGGGGAGAAAATTCGGGTACCTAAAATTTGTAGAAAAATTCTAAGATCCCTACCGGAACTATTTAACTCCAAAGTCACCACAATAGAAGAATGTAGGAACATTAACGAAATGAAAGTTGAAGACCTTATAGGTTCTTTACAAACATTTGAGTTGCATTTCAAACCACCCACAAAGTTAAAACACAATGTCCTTAAAGTTTCTAAAACCATAATGGAGGAAGAAGAAACTGAAAATGAAGATAATGATGAAGAAGTGGCTCTCTTAGCTAAACGGTTCAAAAGATTTTTCAACAAGAACCACAAAAAATCATTTAAGGGGAAACAACCGGACAATAAACGCCAAATAGGCAAACCTTTTAGAAAGTCCAAAGAACCCCAGTGTTTTGATTGCCAAAAGTATGGACATATATCAACTCAATGTCCGGCAAGAAAATCAAAAGCAAAAGCCATGGCAGCCACATGGGATGACACAGATGACTTAAACTCTGAAAACAGTGAGTCCGAAAATGATGATGACCAAAAGTCACTAAAAATATTTATGGCATCTACGACTACAGTCATTCCCAAATTGAAGAACAAGATAGAGGATGAACATACTGGAATGAAGGATGCGAGCCAAACGTGCAGTCTATTGGTCGCACCACATCATCCCCTCAAGAATTTTGAGAAGGGACCCCAGGGGTCCACTTGAGTTGAATTGGTATATCTGAGGATCATGCCTCCTATATAAGCTTTCTTGGTAAATTAGAGGAATTTTTGCCTCATATCTGAACACAAGTAAATCAAAGGATTGAGCCTTATGATTGGTTGAAATGTTAGATCTAAGGATTTATATATCCTCTAGCCATTTTGGAAATTCCATGTGAGATTTTCACTCTTTCACATATCATGGAATTCTACCTTTGAACACAACATATTTATATACATAATAGGAAAATCTACAATAGCAAATTTTTGTGTTCCAAGGATATTTCGGTGGCACCAAATTTACCTTCGGTGCTACCAAAATCGAACCACGTCAAGATATTTAAATCCTTGTCTGTATAGTTCTATTCAGTCTGTCACTTCTCTTGTTTCATCCCAAAACCGGCTAGAGGGCTATCGAACCAAAATCAGCAAAATCTAAGGCATCTCCTGGTGCTATCTCTTTACATCTCAAAAATTAGGATCATTTGCCTTAGGTTTATTTTCTCTTGATAGGTCCTTATCATTCCAGTTTATTTCCACAAAATGGAGTCATCTTCACCTAGAGAAGGCAGATCCAAGAAGAAGCATGACAGAGAAGATTCAACTAGAACTAGGCAAAAACTCTATGTTCCAAAGCGTGGACAATCGTCTAGCCAATCATCTAGACCCTCGCCTTCTTCAAACCCTAACTCTTCTAGACCCATTGCTGTCAGATTTCTAAAGAGAAGGATTGTATGTGAAAGAAGAGTAGATGTGAGTTATCTTGAAAATTTTAAAGTTCAGGAAATTCTTCCCCGCCAAGGATGGCTGCCAGTTCTATCTTTTGGGGGGGTAGTAAACGAAACCTTGGTCCGATCATTCTTGTCTCATTGCACAGTATCCAGGGGCCTTGAAGTTAATTGTGATGGCCGAATAGTTAAAATCACTCCATATCGCATTTCAACTCTTATTGGGATACCATTAGGCTCCAAACAACCTACTGAATTACACTTACCCACAGAAGCAAAAAAGGCTGTTTGGACTAAATTCTTGTGTAATGGGAACAATGTACCTTGGCATCACAAGAATGCACTGCGAGCCACAAATATGTCCCATGATTACTGTATACTTCAACTAATCTGCATTTTCAACATCTATATTAGATACGGTAATCACACTGAGCTCACACCATTCATGGTGGAGACCCTATATCACATTGGTAAAGAGGAACCATTATGTCTATTGTAACACCCTTGATTTTTGCCAACCTGGAGATAGACGTCCTTAGGCAATGGGTCAAATCTTAACACCTTATTAACTTGTCAAAACTCAATCCCAAAGTCTCAAGTCCCCTTTCAACCCATTTCCTTCAAAATCTCCTATTTCACCTTTCACCACCTTGTTCTTTAGATGTTTCTGGGTACTTTCATATTAGGCATGATCCTATAGTTTAGGTAATGAAGAACAATACTTTCGAAATCCGTACAAAGACCCGAGTATCACCTCAGGCAGAAATCATACAGGACTACATCCTTTAGAAATGAGACAAAGTAACTAAGTACTAAACTAGATTAGCTACAAAATCTGCTTGATCCACTTTAAATAGGATCTACAAGACCCAAAACTTGTAGGATCATTGACGCTAGGTTACCCTAAAATCTAAGATCAATCTCATTACCCGGCTACTCTTGGGAGCATCACGAAACTCCGTATCGGATCTAGACCGCACATCGAAAGTCTGATTAACTCGAAGTTAAGTGTTTAGGACCACCTTGTTGGGCTTGACAACCATCTCGGAAATTAAATCTAGATAGTGTTCCGAGGCTATTCGCTTAAGCCCGGAGCGAGGAGTGTGAGAAAATGTGGTTTTCTTTAGAAATTAAATCTCTTTTAAGTAATCTGAGACTTGTCACTTGCGGGCCTGATATAAGCAATCAGACCGTCAGAATCTGACCCAAATACACCCTTGGATCAAGAGAAATTTCATATACATGGCAGTGTATTTGTAACCCTGATCGAGTTGCGGTGACTGTTGAACTAAAACTGGTCCACCACGTGTGATCTGGGAATCCGACTGGAACGAAAACTTAACCTGACCTAGATCCAAGGTCAGTGAGCTTAAGTCTAACCTTTGGCTCAAGGGGGGGCTCCAGAAGTGCTCCGTTGAGACGAAACGGACCTGCTTTGGCTATAACCTAAGTATACCTTGGCCTGAGTCTAATTTGGTGAGTTTTGGACCTATATAAGGACCTTAAACCCTCACTCTCTCATTCCATACGAATTTGAGAAAACCTAGGAGAGAGAAGAGAGAAAAGAGAAAGAAAGTGTGAGGGATTGCTGGAGTTTCTTCCTGAGATTCAAACCCACGTATCTATGTGCCTAACCATCGCTACCAGATCGCTATTCTGGCGATTCTGACTTCGTTCTTAGGTAAGAAATCCTAACCCTAACCTGTTTTGGAGGTTCAAATAGAATAGAATGTGGAATAGCTAACCTATTCCCTGTTATAGGTTGTCGTTGTGCCGTAGACAAAGGCGTTGTGTTCAAACTGATTTCGTTTCACGTCTACCGGCATAAGGTGCGGACTTTAAACGTATAGGTTATGGTTTTCAAGGCTTTCAATGTCAGATAATGATATATTACTGATGTGGATGCTATTGCACATGTACAAAATGCTGTCTGTTTCATTTTTCAGATATACGTTAACTATGTTGAATATACTGTATTCCTCGTATTTGTAGAAAATACCGTAAATACGGATTTATGCTTGCCATGATTAATTATTGTCCATGTATGCTAGATGCATGTGTATCAACTTCTGGGTGAACGGATTAGCCTAATATATGTTATATCAACATACGTTGCGCATATTATATTGTGTAGCCTAAGTGTTTGTGAAAATGACCGAATGAGTATAGAATTCGCATTCGTGCTCACCATGACTAATTGTCATGGATATATGATTGTTATATAGGCGATACCCCTTTGACGAAAGGATTTGCCCTAAATCACGCCCCGGCCAATATACGCTATATCTGTTAAAGCGTGTAGCCCAAGCATTTGTGGAAATGAATGAATGAATATAGAACTTGGATTCATGCTTGCCATGACTATCCGTTGTAGATGCACATGTGTTATAAATGGGGCAACTCCCTAGTGAAAGAATTTGGCCTAATACCTATGTGATCAACATATGTCAGGTATGTTGATGTATGTAATCTAAAATGTTTGTTGAAATGTCTGAATGAGTAGGTAGTTAGAAAATTGTAATGTATAAGGGTGTTGAGATATGTTTCTCAACTCCTTTAACTATGTGTATGCTTTCCTCCATGTACCATATATTATAGTGTCTGTTTATCTATGTGATGCATATGTATCAATCCATGTTTAAGTTGTATTTCATAAAATGTAAAAAAATAATGCTGTGAAGGGTGATGGGGGAGTGGTGTAACGATTCCGTGCAACAGCCCTGGCAGCCCTAACTCGGATAATATCGGACCTTTGATTGTATCATTTATATGATTTGAAATCTTGATTCATTACTGCTTAAACTGTCTTCTATGATATTATGTTGTAATTGAATGTGATTGGGGCTATTGTATAGTCCAGGCAATCGATAACAGGCTTTGAATTTGTGGCTGAGATTTATTTGCCACGTAGGACGTGTTTGACAAACCCAAACCGTACTAGAGTTGTCGACAGTAGTTAGGCCACATGGAGTGCTTACACACTTCATGTCGATCCACTCGATGTGCGCTTGTGCAAGTCGAGCTCATCAAGTAACCCAATTGACCCGATGTATGTTCACCATGTATGGACGCTACTGCTTGAACCTAAGGTACCAAACTTACCAGTGAAACCCCGTTAATATTGGTACCTCGATCCGCTAAGACTCATGAGCCGAACATGGTGGTATGGGACACTGTGGTCGAGCTGTCGGCCTACGCTGGGGCGATAAGCCTCCCTGTAGTGACCAGTGAGCAACCCAGACTCGTGAGCCGAATACGGCGGTATGGGACACTGTATTCGAGTTGTCGGCCTACATTGATAAGGTGATGGGGGAGCGGTGCAACGAGTGCATGTAACAAGCCTGACAGCCCTTTGTAGTGACCTCGAGTATACTCTAAGTCTACATGGAGGAGACGACCCTTCCGTAGCAACAAGAGTATATCAAGGCCTGTATTGATAAAGTGATGGGGGAGCGGTGCAACGAGTGCGTTAACAGCCCTGGCAGCCCTTTACAGTGACCTGGAACTACATCATCGTATGAGATTATCTAGGACTGATGACCTTAGAATGGATCATTGTTTAGGAATGATATAAGGGAGGTAGCTTAGTTTCCCAATACTACTGTATGAAAAGGACTAATAACAACTTGGTAATCACGCTCATAACATAGCACTGTATGTGCCTGAAAGATGTGGAGCACTGAGGGATGCAAGCATGCCGTGAACGTAAGATGGTGTTGCATGAGGGTGGTTTGGCAAGGGCATGCATCATGACTGCATTTCATACTTGCATTAACAAGATTATTTAGGAATGTTTGATTGTACTGCTTTATCATTACTGCTTGACTGAATTGATAACATGTTAACCTATGCTTTATTGTTCCACTGAGTTGATCACTCACTCCCACGTTACGGGATGGTGTTGTACACACCAACCAGACCTTGTTTGAGTTTCAGATGATGGCGATGCCGCGAAGCGGAGCCAAACTTTTATGATGATGAGGAGGATTTCTCCTTTATGCAATTTTCAGGCGGGTTTCTGTGAGCCGTGTCCTGATCGACGGGACTTTCTAGGATGTTGACTAGATGACATTACACCTTTGGTATAATTTAGAAATTTACATGTAATTATCTAACCTGGTAACATTATCACACTCTGGAGACTTACCACAATTTATATATTTTATATATCTATCACAGTCTTCCGCTTGTTTAAACTAATCGTCTCTGGAGTATGATATGTTGTTTTGGCTTAATCTCATTTATGTTTCATGTACTAATATAGACAACATTCAATCATCAGCATTATGTTGCATAAGTGATGCATTGGAACTCGGGAGTTGAGTTTATGCTCAACCCCCGATTTTCAGGGCGTTACATCTACCCACTCTAATATACGATCAAATAGTTTCAGGGTTCGAGTCTAACTCCACAGCAATACCTTTCGGACATTTGTTGTGCAAGTTGGCTCGTCAATGTGGGTTCAGTGTGCCTGAAGGTGAATCCCTATCAACCCTAGAAATCAATGTGTAGAGTATCAGGAAAATGAATCTCTCTTTTATACATGAATCCGGTAATCCAACATCGATAGAAGAAGAATTTCTGGACAAGGAGGACGAACCAATTGAGGAAGATACTCATCCACCAACCTTTGCCCACACAGCGTCTGGTCCTCAGAATGATACTCTCATGCAAATTTTGGAGGAGCAATTAAGACTTGGTGTGATGGTGAAGTCAATGGAAGAGAAGCTCCACTCACTCCAACAATCGGTGGAACAAATTGCAGCATATCTGTCATGCCCACAAGATGATGTTGTTGGTGGTTCCTCTTAAATTAACTGAGTGTTAGGATCAATATACATTTTTATGTGTACTGCGATTTTTTTTTATACCTTCATCTAGAAACATATTTTTGCTATTATATTGATGCATCAATTAGTTTTTTTTTTTTTTTTTTTTTTTTGCTAATCTATAATATGATTGGTAAATCTAAGGTTTAAACCTCATTTTGGGGCCAAAGAAATTTCAACTTTAGAGAAGTTATTTATGAAAACACATGCTTTACCTTAACTAGTCATTGGTTACTCATAGCTTCAATCGATATTAAATGATCTTCAACTTTATGATCCTGCCTTTATGACAATATGACCGTTTATTGAAAATATTATCCTCGCTTACTGCTGATGTTGTATATGCATGATTCAATTCTTGCTGAAATACTCCACTTGCCCTTATTATTATATCTGTGAATATGGAGTTTTCTATTTTGTGTCTAATATTTGAATACTATTATGATTGGTTTATTATCTTAATATTTCTAATACATGATTACAACATAACAATGGTTAAAGACAAAGGTAAGGCTCCTGCAAGAGGAGAAAACCTCTCTAGAAGAACTAACTATTGCCGCTCTCCTTATTCAAATCCTACCGAAATGGCTATGTCAAACAAAACTGTCTTTAATAGATGGATCAGGTACCCTCTCGTCGAACCATATGGGATCGATCTCTACTTAGGATCAATTGGGTGGGATAATCTATTATACTTTGGAGGAGAGATCCAATATAACCTCATTCATCAATTCTTAAACTCCTACCATGACACTCAGGATGATCCTCCACCAATCAGCATCAACTTTATCAACAAAACTAAGGAGATCACTCCTTTGGTGCTGAGTAAATTACTGCACCTCAGAGTCACACACATTTCCCCAACTGATCGACCATTAAATCATCTTAGAGTTTGGGGTGAATTAACTCAATTACTATGTGATGGTTCAACAATTTTCCAGAACAAACGAAACTATCTCCATTCATCGCATTTGGACTCAACCATGAAAGTACTGCATAACATTTTGAGTACCAATGCATACCCATGTGAAGTTTTAAGAGATTCGATCCTCCATTTGTTCTGAATATCCTGTATGACATCTTTCAGGGGATTGAAGTATGCCTACCCACTCTTATCTTGAAACAGTTGATCCTAGTAGTTAAGGGCGTTCATTGTACTAGCCTTCCCTTTCCAAGTGTTACCTGTAAACTCTCAAATTTCCTTAGTTTGCCACCTACTCTTGATACGGTATATCCTACTGTGTGCTTTACCAAGGAAACTCTAATTCAACTGAATATGACTGCACCTACACTTAAGGAGAATCATGAATGCAGGAGCAGCGAAGAAGCTCAAAACACTCCAATGGCCACTGACGGGATCCTGTCGCACACCCATGCCTGCACCAAGTCCAATTTTAGTCAACACTGGGCGCCTTCTTCGTTAGAATGATCTGATCCATCTTCTTCTTGATGGACAATCAAATATAGAAGCTCGCCTTCAGCAATGTGAATAATGGCTCTCTGGGATTAAATTGCATCTTGATGCTCTTCAACATACTAGGGAGCATATTACAGAGTTGCTTTTGTCTCGCCGCACTTATAACCCTCCATATGAGAGTTGATCTTCTAAATGATACTTCCTTTAATTTGTGTTGTTATTAATACTTCCTTTATTTTGGATCCTTATGCCCTTAAGTTCTTAGTTTCTTTTTTGATGATGGATGGTTCTACTCAAGCTTGGGGTAGTAATTTTGATGACTTCATGATGATATCTTTTCTGCTCATGTCATTTATTCTGCTTCATGATTATTATTTTTCATTTTTTATTCACATAATGTTTACATATTTTCTGCTTTTGGATACTAACATTATGTGATTTCTCTACTTTGCATTTCATCATAAATTGGTATTGACTTACTTCTTGGTATATCCTTTGTCAATGACTGACAAAAGGGGGGAGAAAAACCTACTCACTTAAACAATCCATTGTTTCCTACAGACATTGCTTTTTCCCGGTCATAGGTTGTTCATTGAAGAAATTAAGGGGGAGTATCATGTTTGTGTGTGTTATATGTCAACACTTCGAGTTGTAAACTTTGTATATGAACTTGTAATTTTTATTGTTTTGGTATGTCATCAGTATGGACCATGACACTGTCATAGGTTAGGTTGTTTTATCACGTAATTGACAAAGGGGGAGATTGTTAATGCACTCACCGTGCACACATGTTTGTCAATCACGTGACTAGTTGTGTCAAGTAGTCGGATGGATCCTTAGCAAAAGAAGACCAACGATGCAACTGGAGCATAAGCCGAAGATACAAGATCAAAGTATAAGGAAGCTTCTACAATCTTGACATTGCCTATAGATGATCCTAACCCAAATAGAAAAACCCACTTAGATAATTTATTCATGCCATTCTAAGTTCATATTTTCTACCCCTCTAGACTTGGCTTTGGGAAGTTCTAAGCTGTTGAATGATTTAAAGGACAAGAAGTTAAAACAGAAAATTTTGTCCCAATTCGGTTGGAGAAGGTGCCACCAAATGGCACCTTCAATACCACCAAAGACCCTTTCGATGCCACAGAAAGTGCCCAAAACAGTCCACCAACATATCAAAGATAATTCGGTACCAACGACTAGATTTTTGGTCCCACCGACTCCTACCGAAGTACAATGTTCAGTGCCACCGAAAGTAATAAATTTCATCCAGCAGCTTCATGATCTAATTCGGTACCACCGAGAGATATTTCGGTGCCACCGACTGTATTTCGGTGACACCGAAGGTCCACTCGGTAGAACCAAAAACTAGCTGTTATAGATCCATTGGGACTTTTTCTTTATAAATATAGGACCCAGAACTTTATGAAATGTATGGATTAAAGCATTTTAGAGTCCCTAGTGCAACCCAAGCTTACCCTAGCCTTCCTAAACGCTATCCACATGAGATTCATGCTCTTTTCATTGTGATTCATCATCTCAATGAGCATTCAATGCTTGTATTAATGAAGAACATGATCTCAAGCCTTCACTAAAGTATTGAGACCAAACCTATAGGTATATCCTTAGTCTCAATCATACTCTAGTGCATCCATCAGTTGAATCTCTTAGAAAATTCACTTATACCCTTTGATAGGAGATTCAACCCACTCCCATTACCTTGGTTACCTTTATAAGAACATCATATGCAAGGTACTTGATTGTGAAGCTGATACAATAGGAAAATCATAGCATCGTGATCGAGGGAGCATTGGGGAACTGATTCAAGAACAAGAGAGTAAAGATCAAGCAACCCATCACAAGCTACAAAAGAGGACTCATTCCGACAAATGTCATTGTTAAGAGTCCACAAGTTAGTCTCAATCCTCGTGTAGGATTAAGGCTAAGGATTAAGGCTAAGAGTTTGCTATCCTCAAACTCGATCAGGTTTCTTGTGTGGGACCTTGGCCGGTGTACCTAAACGTAGGTTCCTAGTGTGGGACCTTAGCCGATGGGCCTAAACATAGGTTCCTTGTGTGGGACCTTGGCCGGTGGGTCTAAATGTAGGTGCCTAGTATGGGACCTTGGTTGTGGGGCCTAAACGTAGGTTCTTAGTGTAGGACCTTTGCTCGTGTGCAGAGCATAAATTGTTGAGTCCTTTGTGTAGGGATGTAAAGGTTAATGGTGAACCTGATTTAAAACCATTCATAGTGAAATCCGGTACACTCTAGGAGAGAGTGCGTCCGTCGGGAGTGGAGTAGGCAAGTAGCCGAACCTCTATACATGCTTGTGTTTGGAATTGTCATTTGCGCATCTGTTTAAATTATGTGTATGATTTAAATGCTTAATTATATATACATGATTAAATGAATGCCTAAGTTTGATAGGTAACATATTCCACACACACATGTTTACTATGCATAGGCTAGTCGATTAATTTGCATATTTTAAGTAGCTTATGTGATTGGAACCTCTATTGGCTTGGAAGATTTTAGAGCTATATTGCTTTACTTGCTTTAAACTGAAGGATTGTTTAAGTTAGGCAATTAGAAGTTTTAAATAAGCATAATCGGTGAAAAGTCCTATTCACCCCCCTCTAGGACTCTTGGACTATTCCATACTTCTACTACAGCGGTATAAACCGCAATTTCAGATCGTACCTCCTACTAAGCGGGCGAGCTCTGCCATAGTTGTGGAAGGGAGGTTGACGTTTGGCGATGGTCAGCCCGTGATGGAGCAGTCAAGCTCGACTGCTGTTGAAGGTGGTGGTCATGGCTCCCTTACTAGCATAAATCCTCTGGTAGCTCCGGAGGTGGTGGATTTGGAACCCTCCCTGACATAGGAGGTTGTTCTTACCACCGAGACTCACCCCGTGGCCCAGGTCATTCCAATCGTATGGGCCCGGAATACATCACAATGGGCCTTACCAAATGGGCCAGAAATATATCAAAATGGGCCACATCCCATGAGCCTCAAATATATCACAATGGGCCTCTACCCATGAGATCCAAATACATCACAATGGGCCTCAACCCATGGGCCCTGATACATCACACTGGGCCTCAACCCATGGGCCCTAATACATCACAATGGGCCTCAACCCATGGGCCCCAAATACATTACATCAGGCCTCATCAAATGGTCCTCAAATACATCAAATGGGTCGTATCAACGGGCTGAATCAAATGGGCTTCATGTATATCAATCGGGCCCACCCTTATGTATTTTTGAGATCTGACCTATTCATAAGTTAAGATAGAGGTAGATGAAGTGAAAGCAAAAACATCAGCTTGATCGGAACTACTGTGGCCCTTAAGAAGTTTTGAACGGTGAATGTCACTGTCTCCACTATTTTCAATGGTGGGGGTCTACTTGAACTATAGATCTGTCTTATTTTTAGTCTCATGCCATTAAACGATCTCTCAAAATGGTTGGAAGGTATGGATACAACCCATGCATCATGGTGGGTCCCATAGGGATGGACGGCATAGATAAAGTACACACTTCATGGTGGGGTCCACACTAATGGAAGGCATGGATTACAACGCATACATCAGTGGGTCCCACATGGGGCCCACCATAATGTTTATTTTCCATCCAATCTGTAAATAAGGTCACACAGACCTGGATAGAGAGGAAAAACAAATTTCGTAATGATCCAACACTTCTGTGACAACCCAAAAGGGTTTCAATGGTAGACGCTAAATCCCACTGTTTTTGCTATGAGGTCCACTTGATAGGCAGATCTGCCTCATTTGTCTCAAGCCTTAAGGCAAGCTCGCCAACTGGATGGACGGTTTGGACGTAACACAAATATCAAGAGTGGGGTCCACTGGTCGTCGAGCGGATGGACGGCCCAACCCAAATGGTCGGACGACATTAATAAAACATATACATCAAGTGGGTGGGTCCCACCGTCCAGTGGGGTGGACGGAGTGGATAAAACACATACACCATGGTGGGGCCAACACTGGGACCCACGGTCCCTAGCCGTTCACGCCTCAGCAGCTGAGGACGTGCACGTCCTCTGAATGGTCAGCAGCGGTAGCAAGCGCTGCTGCTCTCTCTCTCTCTTTATTATATATTTTTTTTTAAAACAGAATTTTCGTGGTTTTTCGTACGTAGGGCCCGCATCTGGTGAATCCAACCCAGCCATTGCACTCTACGGCTCAAGACAGTCCAAATGAGCCCAATATTCAATGTGTTTTGGTGCATAGAAACATCAAAGTGGGTCTTAACAGCCTTTAATGGTCAATATCACTGTTTTCTATGGTATGGCCCGCTTGATTATCGGATTAACATCATCTTTTGGCTCAACGCCTAAAATGAGTTGGGGAATGGAATGGATGGCGTGGATTAAACTTTTACATCAAGGTAGGGCCTGTATGAGTGGCCCACCCAAATACCTTATATAAATATATATATATATATATATATATATATATATATATATATAATATATATATATATATATATATAATTTTATGTTGCTAGAAGTACACCCCATTGTCTATTCATACTCCACTAAAAACACGTCCAGCGTCCAGGGACGCTGGACGGACGGTCTGAATATATATCAAGGTGGGTCCCACATGGTCGTGGCCCACTTGATTTGGGTAAATCTGATACTTGTGTTTTCCATCACCAAAGGGTAGGGCCCACATCGTTTGGACGGTGTAGATCCAACACATAAATCAAGTGGGTCCCACGAAGGCGGACAACATGGATACATGGCATACATCATGGGGCCAACAATTATGGGAAGAGAGAGAGAGAGAGAGAGAGAGAGAGAGACGTGATGATGGAGGGACCCCGGTACTATGGGCCCTCCCTTCCATGATTTACAACATACATCAAGTGGGTCCCATTACATGTGGGCCCACTGATTAAAATCAACGGTGGAGATCCTTCTCCACCAAAATGGAAGGTCTAGATGACATCTTTTCAAATTAGAAAGTAAACATCATGATGGGGTCCATGGAGAATGGCCCCATCATGGAATGATCATGATAATCAAGGTGGGTCATCGGCCATATCTAGGGTCCAAAGTGAGATCCATACCATCAATCGGTAGGCCTCACTTAGCCCATCATGAAAACATGAAATCTAGGCCTATAGAAACACTCACCTTTTGATCTTCTTGGTCCGATGGAATGCGGATCTCCTTATGCTTCTCTTTAATGGAAGATGATGAGAAATGAATGGCTAAGATGAAGGATTTTGGGGTGGGAAGTGGGCCACACACATCTCACTTTCCCTCTTTGGAAAACCATGGACGTCCACCACTTTGCTTGCTTGGAAAATGTGTTGAGAGAGAGAGAGAGAAGGGATGGTTGTAAGAGAGGTGATGGATGTGAGGTGATAGTTGTACTTGACATGTATGGGTGTGTAAGAGAGAGGGTGAGAGAGAGTTGACTTTGGAGTTGCTCTTATACTTGACATGAGGTGATTGATTGATTGAGTGATTGATTGATGAGATATTTTGTAGAGATTCTCTTGGGATTGCAAACGCGTAGTGTTTCTTCGAAATAAATGTCGGCCCACATCTCCTTGCCAGGGTATCGGATCGGTGCGTAAGACACGGCGTCAAAACCGTGGCGACGGTGCGGTCGTAATAGTACAAGTCTCAGATTAAGCTGACTTAAATATACGGGATACGACTTAGGGTCGCGTGCAAACGTTGATTATAGGTCGCAGGTCACCGAAATTCGACGGGGAGGACCGCGGAAGTCTACGGAATAGTACGGGCTAGGGTACGGGTCTTACATGATATACTACTTAACAATGTGATTTTAAAAGAGATATTGTACAATTTTCAATCCATACATATGTGTAATATGATATTGTATATTAGGAATTATATATTAATAAATATTTGATTAATAACATGTAAATAACAGCATACTAATATTAGAAATTATATTTATATATGTATGAGTTTTTAATTATTTTAATTACAAGTAAATCCATATTAATGTTAGTATTAGTTAATAATGCATGATGAAGGCCTTAAATGGACCCTTGAACTCTTTTAACCGTCAACGTTCAATTGCGGATGGATCCGACTAACAGATCAACGAGAAATTCATAAACGAGACCCAAATCAAGTTGTAGGCCCCACCTAGACCTTGGATCTGCCTCAGTTTTGGTAAAAGACTCTAATTGGGCCCTCTAAGTGGAGTAGACGGGGTGGATTTATCACAAACATCATGGTGGACCCCACATAGCGGCGCACATGTGCACAACTGGTGTACACGCGAGGTGCGCCAGACTACCTACACGGTCAGACGAGCTATGACTCGTGTTTTTCCAAAAAAAAAGGAGAAAACTCTCCTTCTCTCCTCAATTGCAGCAACCGACGGACGAAGGCCCACCTACACTGGCTATATGGACGATCCAAACCATCCATCTGATGGAGAGGCCTCGACCTACCAAAACCTCTGTTCTTTCACACGAAAGTGCACGCGTGTGAGGACACAATGAAGGGCTCAATGGAGCCATGTGGGTGTGGATTTTCCCAAAAATGGAAACCTTATCCTGTTTTTGCCAAACTGGCAATACGAGTATACTGTCCTTCATTTACAACCATCAGATGCAAAGCATCTCAGCCATCCACTTGCTTAGGGCTTTCCTAAACAAAACCTGGGCCGGTTTCAGTCCCTACCCACTGTTTGAGGGACGGTTTCCACCAAATCAGATCTATTTCATTCACCATTAAACAGACGGCTCTGGGATGCTAGGTTTAGTGAATATAAGGAGTTAGATCGAGCAACAGGAGCTCGCCCTCCATTCTGGTAGTCATATCCCCGAAAATCGGTCGTCACCTTCCATCTCCGAACCCACCGACCTAACCTTATCGAAGCTTCAAGAAAGCTTGTCTACAAGCTTCCTAGGGTCCAAACGGACCGTCCGGAAGAATCAAATGGGAGGAAGAAGCACCCTCTCCAAATGCACCATTAATGGCAGGTTGTCTTCTCCATCGTGCAAAACTGAGTCGTGGTTAGAAATGTGCGTCTGGGCACTTCTAGTCCATCTTGTCCTAGCCAAGGGATTGCTGGAAGTCTAATAGAGGGAAAAAGAAGAGAAAGAGACGGAGAGAGAGAGAGAGAGAGAGAGAGAGAGAGAAGCCGAGTTGTGGGTCGAATTTCTGGGCAGATCGAGTCAGGTTCTGACCGGGTTCGCCTTAGCAGAATAGGCACTCTTGCCATGGAGTTGGGACTAGTTTGCTATGTTGGGCAAGCTTAATCACGCCCACACAGTGCTGATGGGTTTCAACAGGGAATGAGAAGAAGAAATAAGGATAGAGAGGCTAGGGGTGGCGCAGCTGCAACGTTGCAAACCTACTGCCAAGTTGTTAGCGCATTCGGACTCGGTCTGGGACTGTCCGAGTTCGTCAACTCACTGGCCATCCTCTGATTCATTCAAAAGCTGGTCTGAGAGTCCAGCAATGAAAAAAAAGGGGGGAAGAAAGAAGTAAAGAAAGAAAGAAAAAGAGAATGAAAAGATGGGAGATGAAATAGTGGAAGAAAGGAGGGAGTTGGTGGTGGTTAGGCTGACTCGGGTGAAACCGAGTTTGACTCGGTCAGGTCGGGTTAGGTCTGGTTTGACCTGACCAATTTGCTGGACCTTAGGTTTTCAACGAAAATAGGAAGAAGAAAGAAAGGAAAGGAAGAGGAGGAAAATGGAGAGATGGGTGTTTAGCCGAGTTAACTCGACTCGAACCGAGTCAGCCAAGATAAGTCCACCTTCTCCTTCCAGATTTAAATGATTTCAATTACAATTATCATCATTAAATAGTAGTGTTTTATTTTACCATTATTAAGTATTACCATTATTAGGATCATTAATAGCACATATGATTAACCATTAGTAAAATGCCTATATCTGTTAATACATACAGATTTCCATGATTAAATAAGAGTGTCTTGCTCTTCATTCTTAATTATTATCATCAATGGTAGAACGTATTACTCCCATTACAATGACTAATAGTGTCACTTTAATTAATATTAATTATATCATTAATGTGGATAGTTATACTATGGTTACTAGATTAGCATGGCAATTAATTTTACCTTAGTAAGCATACAAATCCTAACCTTGAGTTAAATATGGGCCAAAGTCCGTTATATAACCTAATTAGTGTAAACAAAAATTGTAATTATCAAATAATAGTATTTTGTTTAATGGTAGATCATAGTATTATGACTAGATTTATTATTGATAGTTAGGATTAACATCATTAGGTGATATTATCATCTTCGTTATGGGATTAGTGAAATTCTTGTAATATGGGTATTATCATTAGCCATTATCATTGTACTGGTAGAAACTATTCTATTTTTATTACCTCTATTATTTAATAGATTATTAATCATTATAAGAACGTTGGATATTACATATATATTTAATTATAAACTTGTGGATTATCATTCGATGGATTTGTACTTCTTTTGCGAGTATTATTCGATCCATTGTTCGATAATAATATTAATAATAACTTAGGATCCAAATCCTAGAATCTAAGCATCAAACTAAACTTTAAGATGAAACCCTAACGTACGTCAAAACCCTAAAGATAAATAACTAAAACCCTAGGCTATGATCTTAAACCCTAGGGAGTGTGTAAAACTTGGATCTAATTGTACAAGTTCCTGATTTATGGTAGGATTTGATTTTAACGGATCGCGCATTCCCTAGCAATGTTGATAGGCGATGCGAACTATGAGGTGATGATTCTTCCCCTTGAGCTTTCCATTTTCCCATTAGCTTAAGTTATAGTTTTATCTTAATTTATAATTGATATCTCTATTATTATAAGCACATGTGTTAATTGTTGAAATTGAATCGCTATATTACATGCTTAATGCTCACCCTATATATTTGTTCATGCTTATGGATTATTTGTGGATTGCTTATGGACTTTAAACTGGTACATTAGTGGGAAACCCTCACCTATAAATGTACACCCATACTTGGGATGTAACCCGACTGGTTGTTATTGAAATGGACCTTCGGCTTAGAGGTTATTAAAGGGTGACTATTGATGTGAGCCTACCATCCAGGGCTATTATGTCCAATGGTTTTTAAGGATGGTCTTTATCACATATTTGATATTGCCCTATGTGGCATAGTTATTGATATTCGCCCTATGTGGCTTTGTTGGGTATTTTCCCTATATAGGTTCGATGTTTTATTTCGTGTAATCATGCGATGGCAAGCCCCATATACTGTAATATGATTGGCTACTAGTCGATGGGTTCCATTAAACATCCTAAGATGGTAGTCTCATGAGACGGGGATGGTGGTCATGGGACACTATGCCCGAGTCATCGGCCTACGCTGGGCCATGCGCTCTCCGTAGTGACTGTGAGTTTATTTAAATTAGTTAATTGCAATTGGACAAATAATGGGTTGGCTAATCATGCATACATGGCATATTACGATGATTTGGATCATTATTCCCATGCGATTACGCTGAATGTTGTGCTAATGACTAGTCATTCGATTTATGATGATGACTTGGATCATCATGTCCATGCGATTACACTGAGTGTTGCACTGATGACTAGTCATATGCCCGTCCGGATGTTTTACCCGGGGCACAGACCGTTTGAATGTTTTACCCGGGTTGATGATTGCATGGGTGACGACTCCTATATCCGTCTGGATGTTTTACCCGGGATAATGATTGTATTCACGCATCCATGCATATAATAAGACTGCATTTACTCTGTTTTGATTGTCTGGATGTTTTATACTATTTCTTACCTAATGCGGCGGTGTGTAATCTTAAGGGGAATTCACACTGAGTTAGCCACTCATCCATCAAATATATAACCGTACAGGTAACACAGGTGGCCTAGGTAAAATTCATGTTATATTGATGAGGAGCAAGCTATATTGACAGGGATGCATGATTGTAATTGCTAAGGGATGCTACAAGATTTCATATCCCATGTTTGTTGTAATTTACTTTATTTCACATGTAATTTTATTTCATTTTGAAATTGTAAGAATGAGGACATTGGTTTGTATAAGTCATTATGGGCAATCTCTTGTATATTCTAAATGTAATTGAAAGTTTTTCTTTATGCTTACTTGTCCATTCTATGCTCATCTGCTTACTCTGAATGAATAAAATATATATATATATATATATATGTATGTATATATATATATATATATATACTTGAATTTGACTATCCTTTAAGGTTAACACTTGGGTTTTTGGGAAACAGGTCATGTACTCGGGTCCTGAAAAGTTGGGGTATTACAACAAGGCTGATAATGGATTCAAGCGGGTGGTCTACTAAGTTGTAGCTGATGAAATTACGAAACTAACAAATGTGAGAGTCACCTAGATGAATGTCCAAAATCGAATGGGGTAACACAAAAGAGAATACAATGATGTGAAAGAGATGCTTTCGATGAGTGGGTTCGGATGGGATAGCAAGTGAATGGTTGCGACTGCCCTAGATGAAGTTTGGAATGGATGTCTGAGGATAAGATCAAATTTATCTAAATGCGATTTCGTGAATACTAGTTTCTGCTTAATAAATATACTTAAACCGTTACATACATAGTTATACGGTTTCCTTATCATTTTCCATTATTCCTTGTTATATTCTCATCCACGTGCAGAACAATTGTGGGGCAAGAGAATAAATTGGATGAATGACTTAACTATAATCATTGGAGATAATCAAGCGACATGACAATATGTTAAGGGAAGAAGGAGTATGGGGGCCTCATTGTCCCATGTACAACGGGATTTGAACGAGACATGGTTGGACACATATGACTTGACTCTATCAACCTATCGTTGGATAATTTAGGCGAGTCCATATCGAATTTTCACTATTCAACCGATAGTCACCCTTCTTTGAATCTCGACAATCACAACACTCAAAATCCAACCTCGAATACGGTAACAATCGTAGCAGTAGTACTTTAAAGAAAAGGACGCAAGCTGCTAGTCCCTGAGAGGTACTCGGTACATTTATAAATAATATTGCCAATCCAATGCGTGAATTTAGTATTCGCATGGGTGACGACAAGGAGGCAAACCAAATGCCCAAAGTGTTGAGTACGTTGGAAGAGATAGACGAATTGACACAAATCTATATATTCGATGTTGGCGACTTACTCTTTAAGGATAAACATTTTGTAGTCGTGTTTGTTAACCTATAAGGACAATGTTAGGTGGACTAGAGCTGAAAAAATAGTTTGGATTTCATGGACAATCTTGGTGGAGATATACTATGAGATTATTTTCACATTATAGTCTTTGGAAACTTCGTTCTCCCTTTTCTAACTACCTTGAAAGGCAAATTTACAACTTTTAGTTATTGTGTGTTTGAGTAGAAGACTTATTTTGGATTTGATAATATATTATCATGCTTTGCTTATGTGGACTTGTATGAATGTTATTATTGTATGTGGTGGATGTGCCATAAAAACTTATAGACTCTAATTATTGTCATGTTTATTGCTTGTATGCTTAAAGTAGAATTGTGTAAATCTTCTGTGATTATCTCTCTACTTGCAATTTTATTTTTCTCTACTTGTTTTGTAGATGCCAAACGAAAAGTATTATATTGTATTTGTTGGTCACCTGCCTAGCATATACTATTCATGAGAGGAGACAGTTGCATGTAGAAGGATTTAACCGCAGTGATCACCGCTCATTCAAATATTTGAATGATGCAAAGGACGAGTGGGAGAAATATTATAGCCGTCGTACAACATTGGACTCGAGCTATAAACGAATAGTGAAGACGTCTCACAAGGGCCACCTAGCTACATACGAAGAGCATATGACTCCCACCTCGTTGCTCTATTCCCAAGTAGAACGTCGGACGATAACAATGGTTACATCGATAGAGGACCTAAATCAAACATTCAGGGCGCCAATAATGGTTGTAAGGGGTGTTAAGAGAAGTCTTTAATCTGAAGTTTTTGAGGTCGTTCAACCAGTCGTGGGACAGCCACGACTGGTCGTGGGAGGCGCTTGACCAGTCGTAGGTTCGAGTCCTGGCACGACTCAAAGTACAACGACATTGTGCTGTTTTTTCTCTGAGGTCTACGACCAGTCATAGGTGAGCTATGACCAGTCGTAGGAGAGCTACGACTAGTCATAGGTTATGCAGATTCGTTTCCGAATCCGATGCGGACTGCGGATTTTGGTGTCGCCTTTCGCAAGTGTGCGAAAGGGAAGTTTCCTAAACTATAAATAAGGGTCCCTAGGGTTATTCTAGGGCATGCTAAGGCTTCCTAAAGGTATTCTAAAGGGTTCTAGGGTTATCAAAGGGTGTACCAAGGGTGAGATTCGAGGTTGTTCGAATCAGGTAAGTCTTCTCTCTTTGTAATTGATGCTTTCATAGTGGAATTCTGTCGCTTTGTGTCGTGATTTTTTCCCGAAAGGGTTTTCCACGTTAAATCTATGTGTTCTCTTGTATGCTTGGTGCCATTGGATTACTATCCTAGATCTAGATCTGTGTGATTCCGCAGGCCAAAAATCCTAACAAGTGGTACCAGAGCCAAAGTTCAGTTGGGGCACAGATCTAAATCTGAGGGATTAGTAATAATGGCGAGCACCAAGTATGAGATTGAGAAGTACTCAGGGAAAAATAATTTTGAGTTATGGAAGATCAAGATGATGAGTTCTTTAATCAAGCAAGGCAAAGATGGTGCTCTTGAGGAGCGAAAGTCTACTATGACTGATGGTGATTGGAATACTCTTGATAAGAAGGCTTTATCATCGATCCGTTTATGTCTCACGGATGAGGTTCTCTACAATGTCATGAGGGAGAAAATTACGGCCAAGTTATGGGCAAAGTTAGAGGATGTCTATGTGAAAAAATCCTCTAAAAATCGCTTGCACTTGAAGCAGCAGTGGTATAACTTCAAGATGGCAGAGGGTATAGATCTAGAGGCTCACATCAGCAACTTTAATAAATTAGTTTGCAAATCGCTGGATATGGAGGAAGTGATGAAAGATGAAGAACAAGCATGTATGTTGCTGAATTCTCTCCCGGCGTCGTATGAGTCATTCAAAGACACTATGTCCAGCATGAATAAAACCCTGAGTGTCGACACCGTTATCTCAGCCCTTCAAGGGAAGGTTATGAGATAGCTACACAGCGACATGAGGACATCTTCTGATGCACTGTTTACAATGGGTATGAATTCTAAACAAGGTACAGGTTCTTCAAGTTCTAGATCCAAATTCAAGGGCAAAGGGCAAAGGAATGATAAAGTGCTGAAATTATGGGAAGGAAGGACATGTGAAGAAGGATTGTGGAAATCCTAAATCAAAGAGAGAAGATTCTGAGGCTTTGTACAGGGAGGCCAATATTGTCACGTCAGATGGATCGAGTGGATGTGATGGTGATGTTTTGTCTCTGTCTACTATCAGGCGGCCATACGATGATCGCAAGGACGAGTGAATGCTAGACATAGGGGCATCTTTTCACATGACTCCTCATCGGAGTTGGTTCACTAGCTACAGGGAGTGCGATGGTGGACAGGTATTTATGGGCAATGGCTTTGCCTGTAATGTTGTGACTGTTGGTATGGTGAGCATCAGGATGTTTGATGGGGTGGACGTACCTTGACTGATGTCAGGCACGTTCCAGATTTGAAGTAGAATCTGATTTCTCTTGGTGTGCTTGAGGTAAAAGGATGTAAGTACAAAGGTATTGATGGTGCTCTTAAGGTATTTAAGGGGGCACGGGCAATCATGAAAGCGCAACGAATCGGTAACTTGTACAGGTTGATTGGGAGCACTTCAAACGGTGGAGCTACAGTAGATGTAGCAGATTCCACCTCTGCACGTGTGTGATATGTTAGGCATAGCCACATGAGCGAGCAGGGCAGGAATACTGAGACGTGCGGACAGGGATACAGAGCAAGTGCAGCAACCACCTATGAGAAGAATCACATGGCATGATCGCAGGATGTGAAATCCGACCTGAGTTTGCATGTGTGCATGTGCGTGTGTGAGTATGCATCTTGTTCATCATGGTCTCGCGGTCCAACTAGTCAAATTTCGGTGACCCGCGACTATCGGGTAGTGTTTGCATCATCCTTGAGTTCGGTTATGTAAACCCGACTCGGATTGACCCGAGACTTATGCCATTGCGACCGCATCGTCGCTGCGGTTCTAACGCCGTGTCTCGCGCATAAATTCGATATGTAGACAAAAGTTGTGTACATTTCATTGTATGACCCTTAATCATATAGCCCACTTAAGTGTCATGCATGTGAACCCCACTCATCTTAGTACAAGTTCCCATGCAACACTATACACACCACTAAAATTCCATAGCTAACACTACCCACCCCACACACACCACCCAAAAGCTTACTCTACCCTGCAACCTTGTTTTCTCCTCCCATACGTAATTATTTCTTTTCTTACAAACAAATGATTTCTCTCTCTCTCTCTCTCTCTCTCTCTCTCTCTCTCCTTATCTCTCTCCTCCTTCTTATTCTCTCCATGGACAACAAATCCCCCATTTTCTTCAGCCCCTTCTTTCCCTAATATCTCTAAATCCATCCATTTCAATATCATTTCATCCATTGATTTCCCTTCCTTAGAGCTAGAGGAACAAGGAGACCTAGATTTTTGTAAGGATCAAGGTGAGTGCTCTTAGATCCTTCTTCATTTCTTTCTTAGGAGCTTGTGGGACCCATCAAGTGGTGATGGAGGTCCCTCATGTCTCCATGGTTGAGGCCAATGGCCCATTTTCCTTGCATGCATGATCCATGGATGGGGCCATTCTCCATGGACCCCATCATGGCATTTTCCTTTGATGCATGTCATTTTTCTCTCTTGTGGTTAGATTATTTATTTTCCATTATTCTATTCTTGATTTCTTGATGTGTGTGGTCCACTTAGTGGCCCCGGAATATCCAGACCATTCAAGCAAAGTTGACGCCCATGGCTGTCCATTCCTTGGACATTGGCACTCTATTTGCTCCATTTTGGGCACATGCATTGGGTTTCATGGAGGGGGTATAGTCTGGATGTTTGTGGGGCCCACTGGAGTGGTCCATACCACAATTTCCATGAATTGATTTCCTCTTTTTATAGTGATTATAATTATTTTAATTCAGTATTATGCTGCTGTCCAAAAGCCATCTGGATAGATTTTTGAGCTGTCTTGAGCTCAGTTTTGGGGATGATTGATGGGGTGTTTAGTCCCATTTGATATATACCTCTTAAAGGTAGGGATCCCACCTAGATGTTCCCCAAATTTCACCCCCATCCGTCCCTTTTTAATCACCCAAAAGGGTGGGCCAAGAAGGTTGGACGGTCCAGATTTTTCTGGACTATCCAGCCATTCTGCTGCTGTAAAAACATAAATATCAGCTTGTTTTTGAAGTAGTGGGCCACCTTTGTGGACCCCACCTTGTTGTATACTTATGTAGGGATGTTGGTCCTACATTTTCTTAAAATTTGGCAGACCTGGGCCCACTCTAATGGGGTCACAAATCAGGGGCGGCAGCATTGTTTCAGCAGCAGCATTGTTTCGGAAATACCTTGCTGTCCATAAATTGTAGGAGTTAAATAAAATACTTTTAATATCCCAAAAATTGTAAAATTTTGTAGAGAGGTGTCCCACCCATGGTAGGGCCTTCCTGCAAAATTTTAGGACCAATGGACCCTATTTAGGCATCCAAAAGGGTGGGCCAATATAGTGGGCTGCCAGAAATTTCTACTGTGCAGTCCAGCAGCATAGTTTCATAAAAATAAAATTTTAAAAAATATTTTCTTAGAAGGTGGGTCATATTTCTAGGTCCCACCTTGTTGTGGGATTGATAAGAGACCTTGGGTCCAAATTTCAGGAATTTTGGAGGCCTAGAACCCACCCATTTGATGCCCCAAATTCAGGACAGTTATATTCCAGCAATATTTCACCCTGGACAGATTGTATTCTTTAAATTAATTAAAATACTTCTGAGTATATAAAAAATTATGAAAATTTACAGGGAGGTGGTCCACTCATGGTGGGACCCACCTACAAAATTTTAGGGCCAATGGACCCCTGTGTATACCGTGGCAAGGCCCGAAATGGCCCACCACGTTGGGACATCCAGGTCAGTCCAATTTTCTGGACAGACCGTTTTATTTAAATTAATTAAAATATTTATAGGTCTCCAAAAATTTTGAAATTTTTGGTGTTGTAGAACACCTATGGAAGGACCACCCTATAAATTTTTAGGGTCATCGGGCTCCTGTACCGATCATGGTGTGGCCTGCAATTTGGATCAGTTTTGGGTCAAATATCCAGGCCCGTAGGACAACCCACCATGGGATGCCCCTACCTTAGGCTGCTAGGCCTGCATTCTAACGGCATGACCCACTTGAAATAAGTGTTCTATATCCCCATTCTTATTTGGTGGGACCCACTGTGATATGTGTGGGTCACCATGAGTCAGTAACCCATTTAAATTAAATAAATTTCTGGACTCCAGCAGGCCCAGGAAGTGGGTGGGCTGGAATTCCAACAAGGGGCCCAAATTTGTGCATAGTTGATCTTTTGGAGCCATGGCGGCCCACCAGATTTAACGGAGTGTTGCACACACTCTTTGTCCTCCTTCCTTAGACATTTTGGGCTTAATTAGTGCCCCTTGAGGCCCACTGATCATGTGCATTTATTAGCCTTAATGCCCTCATAAAATGCTTAATGGTGGGCTGACTTGCAAGGCCCACATAAATGTATATTGTGGAGGGCCCTACTAATTCTTTGGACTGGTGTGGCAAGGCCCACACTGTCAGTATAGGTCTTGCCCATGTGTATTCTCGGGCTTACGGGCTGCCCTCAAGTCCACCATAATGTATGAATTAGATGGCTTTTGTTTGGGCCATTTCTTTTGGGCCCATTATGTGATATATTATATGCGTGTTTGTGTTAGCAAGTAGGCCTTGTGGACTCAGTTCTTTTGGATAGGCCCATTGATCTTGGGCATATACTTTCCTATCTATTGTGATGGGCTTAGGGGCAATAATACACAAGAGGTTGGGCCCTTCGCTGCCCACCAAACAGACCCTGTACTTGGGCCAAAAGTAAGGCCCAACTCACTTGTGTTAAATGTGAAACTTGCCCATGTAAATGAATTACTGGGCTGCCCATGAAGCCCACCACAATATATGAATTTATGACCTTTATGGTTGGGCTCAAACCTTACTTAAGGGCCCACCATGCTACCTAAGTATTGGGCTTAGTATATGGCCCACTAGGCCATGGATTGCTTAGGCCTTGGGCCTTATTTCATGCTCGAGTAGTGGCGAGCTACCTCTTGGGAACCAGTTGAGGTTGGATGTCCTCCTAGGTGGTCCTAAGGTAGGCCCATGGGTTCTTCTATAGATGGTTAAAGGCCCACCATTGACCCTAGGCCATTTGTTTAAGGCTCAATGTGTATATATGTGGAACCTACCTTAACATATGTTTGGTCCAGGCTGTCCAAGCCTTGGATCGCTCGATCATGGAGGCACTCTCTGCCTTGGGTTGCTGCTGGATTCATAATCCAGTAGCAGACCCGCTTGATCTTTTCTTGATGTATACACACCCTCCATCTGGTGGGGCCCCCTATGAATATTGTTGGCCTTCATGAAATCATTCTCACTTAATTGACTAATTTCTGGGCTTTAGCAGGCCCAAGAAGCTGAGCAGGCTGAACGTTTATCAAGAGGCCTTAAATGTACATTGTTATGGTTGAAACTTTATTGGACATGGGACCCATTGAGAACTTGTGTACGTGTTACATGCTTATGTTTTCTTATAATCTTTGGGCTTAATCAGTGCATTCTTTTGGGTCACCTTTAGTGATCACATGAGGACCCCATCTTAGATCAGATTTTTGGGGCATCCCATGAGCCCAGAGTGGGGTGGGACGTTCCAGCTTGGCCCAACCATATATTGGGCCAGCTTCCACCATTTTGATGGACTTATGGGCTAAGATAAGGATAGTATTGGGCCCTTGGTTGCCCACTTAAATTGCTAGTTATTGGGCTGATGTAGTTGGGCCCATTTCATCATCCAAACTTAAACTTATTTTTGGGCCGTATATTGTGTACGCAAGCTGCCCACCAAGTCCAACTTAATGCATAGATTCTATGGCCATTGGGAATTGAGCCTTGGACCTTAATTTTTCTCTTGGGGCCCTTGTTGCTAAAAGTGGTATTATATCTTTTTATGGCCTATTATGAGGAATATATGTATGTGGTTACCTTTATTTTTATCTTAAATGTAGGCCTTAGGCCTTTTATCCATATAGTTCATGGTTGATATGCCTTTTTGGGGAATGGTGGTTAAATGTCCCCATTATGGACCCCTCTATGCCCGGCTGTATTTAAGAGTGATTGGATACTCATCTTAGACTCTTGCTAGGCTCATTTCTACATTACTTAGACTCATAGCTTGTATACTCAATATTGTGGGCTACCCCAAGTAAATGGGCCCCCACTAGAAGTTAGGTTCCTTAAGGATATTGTCGAAGTACCTAATCTTGGTTCCTTCTTGGATAGAAAGAATGTAATATACATTGTATATCGCCATATAGTGTGATTAAATTCATCCTCATGACCCATGTACATCATTGTATGCTTGGTTGACATTGAACTACTGTGTGTGTATGGTCATATTGTGTCATTGGGCATTGCATGTTACCTTCTCCAAGGGACGTAGTATTCCCTCTTGAGCACGTTAGATGCTTGGAATTGATGCATGGTTGATTGTGTGATTCATGCATCTGGGATTGCATAACGTATGAGCATTATTGCCCTTGCTTCATCAGGGTTGTAGCTTCCACAGATATATCATTGATGGCCATGTTTGGACACCGAAAGTGTTACTTGAGCATATCGGGTGCATAGGATGCCCATGGGTGAAATTCCTAAAACTTCCATGGTACCAAGGATCTGCTCCAACGCCGTGACCGAGTGGAATATATACCGTTAGGCCGCAACTCCCACTGTCGTGTAGTCGGTTGGATAGGGGTGTTGCCTTACTCGCCTGATGTAAGAGGGCATTGCTAGGCTAAGTTTGACCAATTCGTGAATGGGTCCGCTACCTTCAGGCCTTGCTGGTGATTGGTTGTCTGCAGGTAGGGTAGTGAGGTCTCTTACGCTCGTTTGACTGTGCGGGGTCTATAGAGCGGCAGTCATCCAGCAGTGTAATGGACCCCGGTGATTTCCTTATGATGGAAATGTACTTGATATGTGGATTGGATATGAGCACTGATATTACTTCGCATTGCATTTGCATCGGCTGTGTAAGTCTCATAATGCATTACAGTACTCATTGCATTACAGTACTTATCGCATTACAGTACTCATTGCATTACAGTACTCATTGCATTATATAGCCTTGGTATGGCTTCATGCATGATCCTACTGCCTTGGTATAGTTTCTTGCATTCATGATAGCCTTGGTAAGGCTAGTGGTATTGGTATTGATCATGACTCCCTCCTGCATTCTCTATCTTCTTCTGAGCACTATTATCACACACTTACACCACCCTCTAAGCTTCTATAAGCTTATGCACGATTGATGCGTGCAGGAGATCCTAGGCAGGCGTCGTAGTAGCAGAGCGTGGAGTAGAGTTGAGCTTGAGGACTCCAGTGTTGCTGACTCTTTTCTCTCTTTTCCCATTATCTTATGTATGTCCTTTTGGACCTGATGTAAGTTTGTAAAAGTTTAAATTCTTAGTGAATTTTGTGATGTGTGCCTTTGTTATTCTCAAATTTACTTGATGTGATCTTGGGTATGCTCGTATTGGTAATGATTATACTGTTATGAAAATCCTCCTTGTAGGATCTCAGGATCGGAACCTGCCTCAGGAGCCAAGAATGGGGTAATACGGAGGCTTTGTGGCCAGAACCGGCCATCGGGTTCCTTGTGAGTCCGGTTACAGAGTCTAGGGCGTGACACAGGATGTCGGCGAGGTACATGGACGACTCCAATATCACAGGAGATTCATCTTCTATTCAGATGGCTCTAGGTGAGCCTGGTGCTGAAAAGTGGAAGGTGACTATGGGTGATGTGATGGATTCGTTGTACCAGACCGACATATGGGAGCTGGTGGAGCTTCTAGGGAGCTGGAAAGCGGTTGGATGCATGTGGATCTTCAGGACGATACAACATAGATACAGGGCGAGGTTAGGAGCAAAGGGTTATGCTCAGAGAGAAGGGATTGACTTCTCAGAGATATTCGCACCGACGGTATAGTAGGTGTCTATTAGATCCATGATTGGCGCTGGTTGACCAATATGATCTTGAGTTGTAAGGATGAATGTGGAGTTTACACTTCTATAAAGGAAAGTGAAGAGCAGATCTATATGAAGCAACCAGAGCTATTCGAAGTTAAATGGGCTGAGAAAAGACTTTGCAGGAGGTCGTGGTTCGACCTGTCACCTAAGCAGTGGTTTGATTTCTTCATGGTGAGTCAGGAATTGATGACATATGGATCACCAATTATGACATGTCTGAAATCAGTGTACTGAAGACTTGGTTAAGTGAGACGTTCAGGATGAAGGATCAGGGGGGTTGCAAAGATGATTCTCGGCATTGAGACTGAAGGAGGAGTAGGCTTTGGCAATCATAGGAGGAATACCTTGTGTGTAGGTATTGATCAAGGATGTGATGGGCCAGGTAAAGCCAGAGAGCGTTCCCTACGCGTCTCTCCTCAAGTTTTCCTCAGGACATGTCCCAAAACAGATGAGGAAAAGCAGAATATCTCATGAGCCTTATTCGAATGCGGTTGACAGTATATGCCATAGTCTGGATTAGATTGGTTATTTCACAGGTTATCAATGTTGTGAGCAAGTACCCCGGCAAACACTATTGAGTAGCGGTGAGATGGTAAGAAGACTACGTTTTTCTTTCTTTTGGGAAGACAGGAGCAAAGGTGGTTGGGCATGTGGATTTAGATCCAGCAGACATGATCAACAACAATGTTTCTGCAGAGAAGTTCAAGTTCTGTGTAACTTCTCTGGGCTTGGCAATGGTAGAAAAGAAGGACAGAGTGTACACGAGAAGCTATGATGTAATGCAGAGATAAGAGAAGAGGTCAAAGAATTACACGGTTAAATATTGAAGACTTGGTGGAGATTGTTAAGAGAAGTCTTTAATCTGAAGTTTTTGAGGTCGTTCGACCGGTGGTGGGACAGCCACGACTGGTCGTGGGAGGCGCTCGACCAGTCGTAGGTTCAAGTCCTGACACGACTCAAAGTACAGCGACATTGTGCTATTTTTTCTCTGAGGTCTACGACCAGTCGTAGGTGAGCTACGACCAGTCGTAGGAGAGCTATGACTAGTCATAGGTTACGTAGATTCGTTTCCGAATCCGATGCAGACTGCAGATTTTGGTGTCGCCTTTCGCAAGGGTGCGAAAGAGAAGTTTCCTAAACTATATATAGGAGTCCCTAGGGTTATTCTAGGGCATGCTAAGGCTTCCTAAAGGTATTCTAAAGGGTTCTAGGGTTATCAAAGGGTGTAGCAAGGGTGAGATTCGAGGTTGTTTGAATCGGGTAAGTCCTCTCTCTTTGTAATTGATGCTTTCATAGTGGAATTCTGTCGCTTTGTGCCGTGGTTTTTTCCTGAAAGGGTTTTCCACGTTAAATCTGTGTGTTCTCTTGTATGCTTGGTGCCATTGGATTGCTATCCTAGATCTAGATCTGTGTGATTCCGCAGGCCAAAAATCCCAACAAGGGATACATCGATAGAGGACTTAAATCCCACCATAGGGACATCAATTGTTTCTGTTTTCATATCGATCTTGGTTCTTTTTGTTGCTATGTATGTCATAATTAAACTCTAGCTCCTTTAAAGCTACTTCCTCAACTCTCCTCTTCTGCTTTACATTCACACATACTTTTGGATCGATACGACATCTTTCCCCGCTCCAATTGGACTATGTTTTGTTTACCTTTTGCACATTATCTTGTTATATTTGCTTAATATATTATGTGACGCCCCGGTCACTGCTTTATGTGGGCGGGCACACATGTGGGCGGGCCCCCAGGTGTGGCTGGCAGGCTACTGTGCTGGGCGAGCTACTGTTGCAGTTGACTGTAGCGTAACTTGTTCCACATCGGAAGAGTTGTCTGGAGTTGTGGTGGTTATTTGTTGGGTTCCTCCCTTAACAGACATGACGCGTTTTAAAGCCGTGAGCTTCGGTAAAGCGGACAATATCATGTGCTGTGGGGGTGGGCCTTACGTATTAGACTATAACTCTTGTTCATTACTCAAGACACTCACATATGAAGACAGGGATCGATGGGTGTTTGATGGACCCACAAGATAGGCAGGTGGAGTTGGGACCATCTGTCTGGTTAAGAGATATATGTAAAAATAGAGTCATGCAGGTAGTGTATTTATTGTTGTATAGAACAATTTGAGGGTAGGATGTAGTGTATGGACGGCTTTGAAAATGAGGTAGATGCAAGTCTCAAATGGACCATACCAATGTCCATCCATTTTTATATATCATTTTAGGTTTTGATCTCTAAAATGAGGCAGATGCAAGGCTCAAGTGGACCACATCACTGTAAGCAATAGAGCTATCGTCATGCCTACCGTTGAAACCATTCTAGGGCCCACTATGATGTTTATTTGCCATCAAGACTGTTCATTTGGTCATGTGTACCTAGATGAAGGGAAACCAAAATTATTAGCTTGATCCAAAACTTATGATTGCCCTCATGAAGTTTTCAACTGTACGAGTTTAATCCCCAGTCTGGATCACTTGAGCCTTGGATTTATCGCATTTTTTTGCTCATAGTCTAAAATTGTATGTCGAGATGGATGGACGGTGCGTATAAAAACCATACATCACGTTGGTCCCTTAAAGCCCTAGCCTGTCCCGAGAATGGGAAGAGCTGGGTAGTACCAAAACCGCGTTGGTGTGAAGTGGGGCTGGGTTTGGACGTAGCACACCATGATACCTTCACTTCTAAACAAGCTTCCCTTGAGATGCAAAGTTCCTAGTGCAAACTCACTCCCACACACACAATATTGAATAGGGCCGGACAATGCATTCGATTAGTCTCCGTCCCAAATGTGGAATGGAAAAAGGCGGGGATGAATTAATTCCAAGACAACTCTCATTCAGATAATCATTACCTTTTGCAAATACCATCCCAGTAAACATCATCTAAGCCCACGTACCAAACCGGGTCTAACTTTTTCGGAAATGCTCGCATGGGTGCAATGCAAGTGCATTTATTATAATACTTTTTCCTTTTATAAATGTGCTGCCCAATGATTAGTTGCCCTGATCTTGAAGCCCAATGCCCCAATGGATAGCAAGGATCTTGTGGAATATTGCGTAAATGGGCCAGGCTCGAACTAAGCATGATCAGCCTGTGCCAGATTGAACTTGGGTCAGTCTATTTTAACCTCCAGCACATGTTTTATCAGACTTAATCCTAGGGCTGCAACTTGGTTTCTAGTTGGGTTGGGTAGGGTATCAAGGTGCTTGGCTAGGGCTGCGGTTGGATAATACTAACTCAATTTGAAATTGAGTTGGATCTGGGTTAAGCAAATACTGATAAATTAAGTTGGGCTGAAAATAATCAAATGTATTTGGGTTGGGTTGAGTTGGGTAAACACATGGGAATTCAATTCAGGTAGGGTTTTGGTTGGGCACCTCCAGTTAGAATTTAAGTTGAGTTAGGTCCTCTTAATGTTGAGTTGGGCTCGAGCTGACCTTCAACCTAACCTGACCCAACCCTATCATCCGAATTGCATGCCTACTTAGTTCTGAGTTTTACTTTGTGGGCTGGGTTTACATACCTGGGCTCTTGCTTGTGCAATCGACAGCCCCAATAGTGAAATCAACTGGGTTAAAAGGGCAATGAGACCCGGGTCTCATCCAAGATGATGTTGCCGTCCTCATGAGACCCACCTTGGTGTATGTATTATGTATTCATGCTGGACAACCGTTTTCGATATCATATCAGGGCAGTATGCCAAAAATGAAGCTATCCAATTATCAGGTGGACCATTCCATAAGAAACAGTGGTGATTGACTATTAACGGGCCACAAAAGTTTTGGATCAAGTTAATATTTGTTTTTTCTCATCATCGTGGAATTTGTAACCTTGTCAACCGATTGAATGATAAATAAATACTACATAAATATAAAGGTGCGCTCTAAAAAGTTGGACAGTTAATCAGCACTGTTTCTTACGGTAGGGTCCACCTGGTAATTGTTTCTGCTTCATTTTTGAGATACTTCCCTACAATGATTTGGAAAAACGGATGCACGGCGTGGATACATAATACATACATCAAGGTTGGCCCACCGAAACCCTACGGTAAGGGCCGGTGCACCGTCTTGGGTGATGCCGGGGTCTCACCTAATCCGCTCTCGAAATACTCCCGACGGACAGAAGGAACGAACGATAGATATAGAGATACGAAAGTAAAATCCCCATTCTCGCTTTCGTTCTCTCTTTCCCCTTCGAAACCCTAAATAACCTGCCTTCTCTTCCTCGAAATTCCCTGATCCGTATCCAACTTCCATGGCCAGCGACGAGCCATCCTCTCACAAGAAGCACCGAAGATCTTCTCCAGACGACGGAGCCGACGACACCTCAAAGCGACGCAAGCACCACCACAGCCACCGCCATCACCACCACCACCACAGCCATCGCCACCACCATCGGCACGACCACATCAAGAGCGGTGAAGAAAACGAACTCCGTCCGCTTACCGTGGATGCAATCCCCTCTGAGCCTCGGCCCTATGGCAACGATGACAAGGAAGAGGGCGAGATTCTCGACGAGGAAGAAGAGGAGCAACAGGGAACAGAGTATGATAGAGACCACCGTGACTTACTTAAGGAGAAACCGGAGTCCGACGTCGAATCCGGCGAGATCAAGCCCGACGAAGCTGCTGCCGTCCAATCGCCTGAGAATAATCCACAGGTTGGGGTTTCGATTCCTTCCTCCCCTATCTCTATTTTCCGTACCGGAAGTTGTGCTTCAGTTAGGGTTAGGGTTTTTATGGATGTGATGGGCCCACTTTGGATGTCCCATGCATATTGAAGTTCCTAAGAATAGGACATTTGGTGCTTTGTTTGTTGAATCTGAGTGTGAACTGTCACAGTGTTTTTTTTTTTTTTTCCTTAACTGCCTTATATTTTGCTTCTTACTGAAGCTCTTATAGCACCGTGCAAGCTTTCAGCCTGAGCTTTGCATCGCATTTTTCTCCATATGAATAACAGGCCTTTTTTTTTTTTTTTTTTGGGGGGGGGGGGGGGGGGGTGTGTTCAATTCTATGTATGTTGCCACGTTTTACTCTGGATGATTGTTACTTTGTTGAAAAATCGAACAATTACTGGATGGGCCACACAATGGATAGGACATGTTAATATTTTACACTGTTTTGATAGGTCCTTAGGTGTCTCGTCTCTATTACTCCAAATGATCAGAGAACCAATTATTTATATTTAGCTTGCCTCTGGCTTTCAGAGGAAGAATCAAAAGATTTCTGATTACCATAAAAAAAGGAAACCCCAAAATTTTGATTATCTATTTGTTAAAAAATAGAAAGGAGGTTGGTTTCAGGCTCCAAAAATATTCTGGAGTGGATCAACCTTTAACTTTGGCCCCTCTTCAGTTGAATGCGGATTGCTGTTGTATTCTTTTTTTCTCGGTTGTCTATTTGTAGGTCGTTGATCAAAAGGTTTGGACCTTCCCCTATCCGCAGTGGGGCCTATCAGGTCAATGGTTTTCATGATGACTGAACCATGGGCTGCAGTCATTATGAAGTGCGTGTCCCCCCTCAAACTACACATTTGCAGAGTCTCTATAATCCTTGTATTGTTATACTTCTCACATGTTTATTTTCATTATTTCTTTCAGGAGTTGCATTGTGAGGGAGATACCTTCTTAGGTAAAGAACTTGAAGAGCAAAACCATGGTCAGCCACTCGATGACAGTATATCAAGAGAGTTTAGGAATGATGAGACGAAATCGAGCTCAATCGTAGATGCTGGAGAAGAAGGCATCCATAAGCTGTGTGAATATAAGAAAAACACTAAAATGCAAGATGAGTTTGCAGTGTATGAAACCATACAATCACCCCCACGACACAAAAGCTCAAGGAAAGCACATATATCTCCAGTAGTCAATGAGCATTCCGAGTCGACGCCTAGCGATAGTATGCTGCTTGCTGCCAATGGGGACATGTGTCATAAGTCGTCTAGAGGGGATTCAAGACACAAGGATTCTAGGTCCCCTTTAAAACACAATGGGGAGGGGAAAAACTACAGGGATATTGAATCGAGTGATCACAAAAGGCATGGCAAGTCAAAATCTCCAGCTGCCAGTGGAAGTTCTGACTTGAAGCACAGGAAAAGAGAGGATAAAGAACGTAACTCAGTGAGATATGAGTCGAGGAGACACTCGGAGTCATTGAATGCTATCAGGGACAGCACAACAAACAGAAACAGATCCATGGGACAGTCTCCATCTTATGAGAGATATCATGATGAGGCCTGTATGAGGAAACGATCTAGGTCCCATGATAATACAAGAGAGAGGAGCTCTGTGTCCAGAGATTATGTGCAAGACGGGGTCTTGTCACGGACAGTTCATCCTCGCGAACAGGACGCTAAATCTTATATAGATGATAATGATCGAGGAAAGCAGTCTGATTCTAGGGAGAACATGAGAAATGATTCTGATCGTGAGAACATCGCAAGACGTCATAGTGATTATATGCATGACAAAAGAGACAGGACAGAGATGGATCGGGTGTTGCGTCGTGAAAGAGAGCGGAGTCGTAGTTATAGCCGGCATGGTGGGCGAGATGACAGGCATGGTAGTCGAGACAGGGACATGGACAGAGATAGGGACAGGGATGTGGAGAGAGAGAGGGAGTGGAATCGGGACAGAGGCAGGGAGAGTGAAAGGAATGGAAATAGGGAGAGGGAAAGAGATAGAGGTAGGGGTAGGGATAGAGATAGGGAGATGGAGAGGGATAGGATTAGCAGGCATCATAAATATGGTGGTTTGGAGGATAGCCATGGTAGTAGAGATAGGTATAAGGATTCCAGGCATCCAAAATATGATGAGCTGGAAAATCACAGGGACCAAAAAAGATCTAAAGAATCAGCAAAGGAACCCAGTTCTACAAGACATAATTTTGGGGAAGGAAAAGACAAGTCATTAAGGTAGCAATTCAGCATTTGCTAGTCATGACTGCATGATAGTTGGAGGGATTGTCTTTGGTTTACTTAATCATTTTACATCACATTTTTTTGTTCTTTTGCAGAGAGGAGGATGAAGAAGAAGACTATGAAGAGAAAGTTGCATTGAAGCTTGCACAACAGGAAGAGGAAGATGTTGACAGAATTAAGGAGGAGAGCAGAAAACGACGACAAGCAATTCTAGAAAAATATAAACAACAGAAGTCACAGCTACGGGCTGATCCTCAACATGAAGAATCTGGGAAAGGTAATCTTGATTGATGTTAAGATTGTCATTGCTTATTACATGTTATATTACCATGTGACCTCCTTCTATCTTTGTTGCACTTATTTCCAACTCTTATATCTTGGGCCAGAGGAGAAGGCATCTGTGGTTGATGAAAATCCAGAAGAGCAGTCTTTTCCACCGGCTGCTGCCAATTCTGGTCTGGCAGGTCCTGAAAGACTTGAGAATAAGCATGATTCTTCAGATGTTTATGTTGCTGATCCGTCATTCGTTGTGGGTAAATCACCTCTTCAAAATGGAAATTCAGCTTTTGAGAGGAGCTCAGGTGCTGGGGGACTTGGGGACGGTACTCCAAAGGTTTGTAAATCATCTACTCAAATATTTGGTGTTTTTATATTTTCTTGCATATGACCAATAGTTTGAAATCATTGGGATAAAAAACTCGATGGTGAATGCATCGCAGATTGTTTTTCTAATCGGGATTTATTAGTATTCATCATCTTGCGAAGCACAATTGAGTTTAGTTTCAGTTGATTTTCCTATTGGTTTTGGGTATTTTCTTTTGAAATTGTGAGTCTGAAAATAATAATTTATGCTACTTCCGAGCTTGTAATTTGTTTGTTCTAATGCCTTGTGGCTTGTTTATGTTACTGAATTTTTTAGAGTGAGCGATCAGCGGATATGTTCTGTGATGACATATTTGGAGAATCACCTGCTGGAGTTCGTAAATCAGTAAGTTCATTTTTCTTATGTCCTTTAATCGTCTTTCCTGTTTGTAAAAAGAAACATCTTTCATTTTAGTTGGAGTATGTAAATCTTTCTGCCGGATCTACTAGCCAATAAAAAAGAATCTTTCCTGTTTGATAGCAGGCATTTGTTTCATTAGCATTCAAAGCAAGGTGTCCCGTATCGGTATCGGTTGGCGTAACGGTGACCTCCAAAATCGATACGGATACGGGGGCGTAACGGCCCGTAACGGTGCAAATTTTTTTTTTTTGCCAAAAAAATATGAAAAAACATGGATTAAATCCAGAATATTCTAAGCATTCCAAATATGCATTCATTTATAAATTGGAACATGTTTATGGTGGTGTAACGGTCCACTCTTTGGTGAGAAGTTGTATCGGACTGTCTGATGAATTTATGAACCAGATAACCTGAATTTGACTACAAAATTCATATATTTAATTTTCTAACTATCTACTATCAATGATAGATATATTAGAATGAATGTAATATGTCACTAAGCAAATAAAAACATGAAGTCACTAATTCGAAAATAGAAAAAAATTATAAAATGACACCACAAATCTGTAAAATGCACATTAACATGTTCTACTATAATTAACACATCAAATTCTATGATTAAATCAGCAAACTATTCATTAAAAAATGATTTATCGAATTTTTTTAAAAAAGGGCCATAATTAATGCGTAAATAGAAAAAAATATAAAATGGCACCCCAAATCTGTAAAATTCACATTAACATGTTCTACTATGATTAACACATCACATGACATGATTCAAACAGCAAAACAATCATTAAAAAATGATTTTTCGAATTAAAAAAAAGGGTCATAATTAATGCGTAAATAGAAAAAATATAAAAAAATATAAAATGGCATCCCAAATCTATGAAATACACATTAACATGCTCTACTATGATTAACACATCACATGGCATGATTAAAACAACAAAACAATCATTGAAAAATGATTTTTCGAATAAAAAAAAGGGCCATAATTAATGCGTAAATAGAAAAAAAATAAATATAAAATGGCACCCCAAATCTGTAAAATGCACATTAACATGTTCTACTATGATTAACACATCACATGGCATGATTAAAACAACAAAACATATTAAAAATGTATAAATACCTTTTTTGACGAATTTCTGAAAAATGGCTCACCGAGCTTCGATTCAAGAAAATCTGTATTAAAATATGTTTTTATCTCAAATACCAAGCCAAGATTGGTCGAAAATAGTAGTAGAAGGATTGAGTGAGAGTTTGGAAGCAAATGGTTTCAAAAAAAGTGAAAAACGGAGCTTAAAAAGGCAAAAAAAATGTGACCGTTATCTGACCGTTATGGGCTAGCCGTTACGGGTCAGTAACGACCGTTACGCCCGTAACGGGCCCGTATTGGCCGATACGGGTACAAAAAATGGAAATGGCCGATACAGCCCCGTATCGCGTAACAGGTACCACCGTTACCGATACGTATCGGCCGTTACGGCCGATATGTATCCGATTTGGGATACCTTGATTCAAAGTTCAACTGGATACCTTCTATATATATATATTCATTTTTATTCTCATTCTAAAGCGACTATATCTTTTGGTTTTACTAGTACACAACGCGGATTGAAGTATGGTTCCCCCGTCCCTGTCTTTGCATCCCCAGTTTCCATATAAATGGTTTGGTGCTAACTGCTGAGGATATTCTCTTTATTGAGTCCTTATATTACTTGCATAGGCATCCATGGTGACATTAGCGAAGCAGTTGTCTGGCAGCCATAGATAATGCATACGCACAAATGTAAAATGTGAACGAATAATACTATCATCTAGTGAATGTGCATGCACATTTAGTAAAATACTAAATAAAATATGCCAAAAGTAAGGAATAAAAAGTTCTCTAAAAATGTAAAATTAATTTGTGCCAACTACACAATAGCAGTGCCTTTTCTTAGCTTTAGCTCCCCTTACTAGTACATTCGATCATAATTGAGGATTGGGCTCAAATGGTGGATAATTTCAAAGGCAAAATTCCTATAAAAATGGGTTGTGGGTTAAGTTGGCCTATTAACAATTGTGTGTGACAGTTCTAAGCTGAAATATATCAATGATAAGTTGCAGGTACTAACAGTTTCACTTATGGCCCACAATGCATTGTTTGCTCCTTAAATAATGGAAACCATTATGCCTTTTTTTTATGCAATGTTTTGTGTTCTAAGTATGTAATCATGTGTTTTTTAACGTCTCTTGAAGTTCCACTGAAAAATTCTACCATTTTCCTTAAGATTCACTAGTGTTTCCCTCTCAAACTATGATGCATTATGCTATACATGCAATGCTTCCTGATGTCTCCCACAATTTGTTGGTATCCTAAGGGTGTTGTACCGATATTTAGAACACTCCCCTTAGGATTCCATGATTTGAAGTAGCGTACTTCCAATGTTTTAAATAAAGAATTGCGTGTAGCGTAGCACTTACCCCTCTGAAGCATGATGCTTAAGCTATATAGTGTGTAGTGTAAGCTATGGTCTACTCCTAGATTTTAGTTAAGTTTGTGCTTGATTGCACCAAATATCATGAAATTTCATGATATTTTACACCAAATTAGTTTGATTAATAATAAAATTTAATGACATTTGGTGCGACCAAACATATCCTAAAATGATAGGAAAAGAGGGAAAGATTAGGTATAAAAATAAAGAAAGAGAAACCCAACTAATTTAATACTATGATTTAATATTATTACTAATGTTATGGGTGAAAATGGACTGACCAATAAGGAGAGATCAATTCGGACATCTGTGCATGTCACGAGGTCGGCCAACACCAACCATGGCCAAGGAGCTCCTCAACGGCCAGAAAGCAATGAATACGCTGTTAAAGAAATAGCCTACTCCTCGAGCTCGGTCATTAGAAGACTGCCGAGCCCTTCCATGCTCTCATCTTGGTAAGGGCCCCCGAGGTACGACCCTGCATGAGGCAAGACCTTCGAGGCGCCACACTCGGGGAAACTCTGCTCCGTACGACAAGATGAAGAGGATGGTCATCCCTGACTTCGTCTATATTATACCAAGTAAAGGAGCTCGGTCTCAGTGCTCGGATACGACTCCCAAGGGCAGGTCGGCAAGTCGATAATCTGCTCGATGCCAAGGGAAAACTTGACCGCAATTCATTAAAGAATCCAGGTTGACAAACTACCGTTCGGAACAACCCTATAGGCCACGTCGAACTCGCAAGCTTGGCCTCCTACTATGCGCTCCTACTGATGCCGACCTATTCCGGTCGTACCTACTCGAGATCCCAGTTGAGGATCTCGGAAGATGACCGCAACACGGATCTACCCGAGATCTTAGCCGAGGATCTCGAGAGATACGACATATTCGGGATACGAATCCGTCTACAACACGCCCCTACTAAACAGGAAAATTGCCTTCTATGTCACCGCCCCTCCTCACCTATAAATAGGAGCGTCGCTAATGGTGAAAGGTACACACAATCCTACGTCTAAAAACCTTGCTTTTTACCAGACCCAGATTCCCTATCTGACTTAGGTATCGGAGGGTCCCTTGCTGCAGCCAGGGTCTCCTTTGCCTTATTCGTGTGCATGATTTAAAGGTCCTAGAAGGGTTAACCAGATTTCTGTATCAACAGTTTGACGCCGTCTGTGGGAACGACATCGAAAGCCGTTCTCACCATGGACAATGACTCAACAATGGCGAAAGGGAGAAAGAAAGCCCAGACCGCGGTGCTGCACCCAGCCTTGTGTTAGTGGAACAGTCAGTAGACCATCGGGACTCAACCTCCCTACTTCAGGCTGATTCTGCGCCGCAGGCCTAATGCAACAGTCCCTGAATAGGGGAGGTTGGCTCATCTACTTGGAATATCAGGTTGAAGCACTAACCAACAACATCGATCAGATAAGACAGATGCTAGAACGACAGAATCCTTCCCCCAACCAGGGGGCTGGGGAAGCTGTTGCTGGGGTAGCCATTGAAGTTTCTGTACCTTCTCAAGTGCTTGCCGGCTCCCAGAGGATCACACAGACCCGCGAAGCCCCTAAATGCACACTCTCCCATGCTTCGGGCACAGCCGCGTTGGCTGCATCCGACTTACGCCATGAGTTGGAGAAGAAGAGGCGCAACAAGGCTCCCCGAGATAGAGGCCACCCCCGAAATGGTGGCTGAGAACGAGGATCCTTGGGAGGCCGAACTCAACGAGCTACGAGGTTAGATCAACGACATACGATAGGCCTATCCTACGCATGCTCCAACCTCGATAGAGGCTATGCTGGAGGAGACTAAGCCGCCGTTCATCGACGACATCATGCAAACTCAGCTCCTGCCCAAATTCAAGATGTCGCAGATTGTTGCCTATTCTAAGTCCAGTGACCCGACCGAGCATCTAGAATCTTTCAGGGCGTGGATGGAGCTCCATGGTGCTTCAACCGCGGGAATGTGCAGAGCCTTCTACTTAACCCTGACAGGAGCAGCTCGGAAATGGTTCCGATAGCTGAAGCCAAAGTCCGTCAATTCGTTCACTTAGCTTAGCAAAGCCTTCATTATCAACTTTATTGGGGGAAAAGAAAGGTTGAAAACCAATGACTCACCTCCTCACCATCACCCAAAAGGAGAACGAGCTGTTGAAAGACTACATCAAACGCTTCAACCTAGAAGCAATGAAAGTGGAGTGCTACTCAGATTAGATCGCCATAGCCACTATGATGGCCGGCCTGAAGGAGGGGAGATTCCTCTTCTCGCTTGGCAATAATCCCCCGACGACTTTAGTCGATTTCCTCGACCGAGCTCAGAAGTACTCCAATGTCAAGGAACTCTTTAGCTCTCGTAAAACCACTAGGAATGGAGGAAGCTCGACCAGGGAGAAACGCCCAAAGGAAGAGCAAACATCCGCTCACGGCAATAAGCATAGGAGGGATGATGATTTGACCAGGGATCAACGTCCAAGCAAACGACCTGAGAGCCGATTTTGCTCCTACACGCTACACCCGAGCAAGTCTTCGTGGAAGTTCGGGACAAGCGACTTCTGAACTGGCTTAACCGGATGAAGACCGACGTCGACAAGCGGGACAAACGGAAGTACTGCCACTTCCACCGTGACCACGACCATTCTACCAGTGATTGTTTCGACCTTAAAGAAGAAATCTAGGCCCTCATTCGCAACGAACATCTGCGAGAGTATGTCAATAGGAGGGAAGAATGGTCGGATCGGAAGAACGAGCACAACCCATCAATGGCAACAACAACGAAGCTATAGGAGAGATCCGCACCATCTTCGACAGTCCTACCGGAGGAGGAGACTCGAACTGAGCACGCAGAGCCTATGCCCGGAGCATCAGCCATAGCAACTTGGAACATCAAGTCTACCTCACCTATAGACCTCCAAAAGAACAGAAAGTGGCCTCCTGCGAACTGACCTTCAGTGAGGAACGCTCGAGGTGTCCACCACCCCCATGATGATGCACTAGCCATGACCATAGCCAACCGCAAAGTGTTTCGGATTTTAGTGGACACCGGCAGCTCGGCCGACAACCTCTTCGCCGACGCCTTCTATAGACCTGTCAAAACTCCTCTGCTTGGATTCGCAAGGGATAGAGTCACATCCGAGGGATCCATACAGCTTCCAGTCACAACGGGAGAAGGACAAAATTAGATGACGAGCATGATCAACTTCCTTGTAGTCGATTGCCCTTCTGCCCCTCAACGCTTTACGAGCGGTGGTATCGACTTACCACATCACAATGAAATTTCCGACTAGGGCTGTACATGAGTCAAGCTAGCTCAAAAAGCTCGCTCGACTCGGCTCGAGTCAGCTCGGATTGACTTAACTTGAAAGGCCAACTCGGGGCGAGTCAAGCTTGTTTTCTAAAGCTCGAGTTGAGTTTGAGCTGAGTTCGACCATGGTGCATCTCAACTTGACTTAACTCGAAGCTCGAGCTCAAGTAATATATTTTAATATATTATATATATATATATATATAATATGTTTAACTTTAAAAAAAAGAGTTAAAACTCAAAAGTTTTTACTAAAAAACTCTACCCGACCGCGCTGGATTGAGTCGGGTTGGGGTTTGGGTCGGGGTGGGGGCTGAGTTGGGTCGGGTTGGGCACCGGGTTGAGTCGGGTGCGGGTTTGGGTTGGGTTGGCATATGAACAAGCTCGACTCGACTCGACTCGAGATTGACTCGAAAGCTTTGGCAAACAAGCCAAGATTTAATGTTGAGCTCGAGGGCGAGCTCGAGCTCGAACTCGAGTAGCACGGACGAGTCAAGCCGAGCTTGGCCCAGCTCGACTCGACTCGGCTCGATGTACTTCCCTAGAGTCGGGCAGGTCAGAGGAGATCAGCAAGAAGCTCGCCACTGCTACTCCATGGCATTAAGGACACAACATCACACGATGGCCATCACCTCCCTTGATCCTCGGGAAGAGTCGATCGAGAGAGGGTCTCCAATGGAAGACCTCGTAACCATCCCCCTCAGTGAATCCGACCTGAACAGTATAAGTCGGCTCATCACTGGCTCTAGCTCCGTGGGATGAGATCATGGACCTTTTCCAACGACATGCCGACGTATTCGCCTGGTCCCATCAAGACATACCCGGCATCAGCCCAAAAGTGATGGTCCACAAACTGAATGTCGACCTCGACTACCGACCAATGAGGCAGAAACGACAAGTGTTCAAACTATAACGGTACGCCATCATCGGTGAAGAGGTCAGCAAGCTCCTTTAAGCAGGTTTTATTGAAGAGATCTACTATCCTGATTGGATCGCCAACGTTGTCTTGGTGGAAAAGTCCACTGGGAAGTGGTGGGTCTGTGTTGATTACACTGACCTAAACAGAGCTTGCCCCAAGGACAGTTTTTCCCTTCCACGGATCGACCAGTTGGTCGATAGCACAGCCGGGCATGAGCTCCTAAGCTTTATGGATGCTTATTTGGGCTAAAATCAGATTCCCATGCATCCCCACGACAAGCAGAAGACGACCTTTGTCACCGACAAGGGGCTCTACTGCTACAAGGTCATGTCCTTCAGGCTGAAGAACATTAGGGCCACATACTAACGACTTGTCAATAGAATGTTCGCTCAGCAGATCGGACATTCCATGGAGGTCTACGTCGATGACATGGTCGTCAAGAGCATCAAAGCTACATGCCACATCGCCGACCCCGAGGAGATGTTCGCTATCCTGTGAAAATATCAGATGAAGCTAAATCCGAACAAATGCGCTTTCGGCATCAGTTCGAGAAAATTCCTTGGCTTTCTGGTCAGCCAAAGGGGGATAGAAGCGAACCTTGACAAAATTCGAGCTCTGCTGGACATGAACTCGCCCAGGACGATGAAAGAAATTCAGTGCCTCACTGGGAGAGTTGCCGCCCTCAACCGTTTCGTCTCCTGAACCACTGATAAGTCTCCTTTTCTTCAAACAGTTGAAAGGAAAATAGATGATAGAGTGGACTGAGGACTGCCAGCTGGCTTTCCAACAGCTCAAACATTACTTAGGTTCACCCCCGCTACTCTCAAAGCCCGAGCAAGGAGAGCCGCTACTATCATACTTGGCAGTCTTGACAGCAGCGGTCAGCTCGAACCTTATCCGGGAGCAAGAAGGAAGACAACTACCAGTGTACTACGTTAGTAAAGCCTTGGTCCTAGCCGAGACCAGGTATCCAAACATCGAGAAGCTCACCTTGGCTTTGGTCATGTCATTCCGCCGCCTTCCACCTTACTTCCAGGCCTATACAATTATAGTCCCGACCAGTGTTCGAAGTATCGGTATTGCTACAAGTTTCGCTGGCTAGGGATACGGAAACAATATCGATATCGCCGATAATATCGTTGACAACCGGAAATGCGGGGAAACATAGAAAAAACAATGGAATTTTCAGTGAAACTTTAGGAGATGTTAAAATGTACATATTTGCATATTTAGAAATAAAAAATTTGCAAAAAGAATACGTACATAACAAGTTTCCATTTAATGGGGCCTTAAAAGCATGTGTTGTTGTAAGAAATTAGTCCAACCATGCCCTCCAGCATATTTAACCATACAAACATCCATTGATATTGCAAAATATCAACAACACATGATATTTCTTCAAGAAATCATCAACAATTGGAAAGGAAATGAAAGATTGTGGTCTCAATAACTCGCATACTGCGATATCAATAATATCGAGATATTTATCAATGACAAATTGAACACTACATACAACCACGTGCCCATGAAAAATAATTGCTTTTTTTTTTTTCCAAATAAACCAAAATTTGATGATATCAATACGTTGGCGATATTATTGAAATATCATCAATACACTTATGATAAAAGCATTACCTAGAATTTACTTAGTCGAAAATATTGGCGATACATTGGCAATATTGATGCATTACCAATACAAGTGACACCTAGAATTTACATAGTTGAAAATATTAACGATTACATTAGCCATATTGATACATTGATGATACTTAGTGATACATTGCTAATACCTGGAATTTTTGATACTACCAGCGTTATCAGTATCGTTGAGCTAGAGATAAAGATAGTATCGGAGATATTTCGATAATATCAGAGATAATTTGAACACTGGTCCCGACCAATCAACCTCTCCACCAAGTGCTCTAGAAGCCCGAGGTGTCGGGGAGACTCACGAAATGGGCAATCGTGCTTAGTGAATTTGACATCAAATATCAGTCCTGGACCGCCATTAAAGGCCAATCTGTGGCTGATTTTATTGTCGAGCTCGCATGCGGACATGACTTGCAAGCCAGTTAGAGTAGTGAAACCGATCAACTGGTCGATTAGGTGGTCAAACCTGGACATTATATGTCGACGACTCATCCAATTCTAAGGGCAATGAGGCTGAGGTAGTCCTCGAGGCTCCCGACCAGACCTGCATGCAATACGCCTTGAGATTTGGATTTCAAACATCGAACAACGCGACAGAATACGAAGTATTGCTCGCTGGACTTAGGCTGGCGGCAGTGGTGGGAACTTAGAACCTAAAAATCCATAGCGATTCACAACTTGTCTTCAACCAGGTAGCCAACGAGTACCAGGCCAAGGAAGAAATAATGATCGCCTATTTACAAAAGTCCCGGTAACTTATGAGCAAATTCCCCGAGTGTGACGTCAACCTGATCCCTAGGTCAAAAAAATCCACAGTAAATGCACTGGTGAAGTTGGCCACAACGTCCGAACATGACATCCCAAGATCGATCCCAATCGAATTCCTGGCCGAGCCGAGTATCAATGAGTCCGACCCGGATACAGTTCTTCTAGTGAATACAGTCCCGAACTGTATGGACCCGATAGTTAGATATCTTCAGGAAGGCAAGCTACTCAAAGACTGGCTCGAGGCACGCAGACTCCGATCCAGGTCAGCTCGGTACACGATGGTCAGGGACACCTTATACAAAAAGGGATTCTCTTTGCCCTATCTCAGGTGTCTCCGACCTGATGAGGTTGAGCATGTTTTGAGAGAAATGCACGAAGGGATTTGCGGCAACCACTCCGGGAATCGTGCCCATGCCCATGCCCATTAAGTTATCCGACAAGGGTACTTTTGGCCGACTATCCGGAAAGATGTCGAGCAATACACACAGAGGTGCGACAAATGTCAGAGGTTTGCGGTAATACCTCATCAGCCACCTGAGTAGCTAACCCTCATTTTTGGGCCATGGCCGTTCGCCCAACGGGGGATAGACATTATCGGCCCCCTGCCAACCGGCAAAGGTCAGACTAAGTTTGCAGTCATCACGGTCAACTACTTCACCAAATGGGCCGAGGCTGAACCATTGGCCAAGATCACTGAACAGAAATTCACCAACTTCGTTTGGAAAAACATCATATGTTGGTATGGAATCCCGCATATGATCGTCTCAGACAATGGGAGGTTCGACAATGATCAGTTCCGAGGTATGTGTGGGAACCTCAGAATCCAAAACACCTATTCGTCACCTCGACACCCCCAAGCTAACGATCAGGTCGAGGCAGCCAATAACATTATCAAGAACCACTTCTGAACCAAGCTCGAGAAAGCAAAAGGGGCCTGGGCCGAAGAACTCCCATATGTCCTATGGGCATATCAGACCACCACCCAAACGGCTAACAGAGAAACTCCTTTTTACCTGGCCTTCGGGGTAGAGGCCGTTGTCCCAGTCGAAATGGGGCTCCCTACTGCACGGATTCGGTCCTACGATGAAAGTCAAAATTCCAAGCAGATGGCTCTGGACCTTGATCTACTCGAAGAGAAAAGGGAACAAGCTCAACTTAAGGTCGCGACCTAGCAACAACAGGTCGCCCGATTCTACAATTCCCGAGTAAGAACAAGAAGGTGAAAAGGCTGAGCTAAGAGTCCTTAGGGGGGGGGGGGGGGGGGGGGGGAATTAAATGCGGAATTAAACAAATGTAAATAAAGATAGTAATAAACAATCCCACAAAGCATAAATGAATAACAACCTCAAATGTACAAGTATTGAGAGGTTGATACAGATGTTGTTCTAAGGACAACTTTACACCAAAAACCAATGGCTTATGGTAGGACAATTTGATTTCTAGAAGGTCTGTGTATCAAAATCTCAAACCGATACATAGGAATAAAGAATAAAAATAGCAAAGAAAATAAACTAAGCTATTACAACATTCCCACACTTACATAAAAGAGATTACAACATTCTCCACAAATGCTTAAAAAGAAATTACAACAATCACACGATGCCACAATCAATCATCCACCACATGACCAGAAATTATAGTGGTTCGCTTGTGTGTACACCAACTGTTTAGAAAAACAGCCACACAACTACTCTACTCCCAATATCCTCACACAGTGATATTGGCATTCACTATGCAATAGGTTTTTCAAGGTTCACCTAAAACCTTCACAATTGTGTCTTTCAAGTGGGCTTACACAATTCAAAAACCCCACACTCCGAGTTTTCTGGATCACCTCAGACAAACCAAAAAGAAAGAAATTTTTCCTGGCACAATTTCAAAAAAACCAAAAATAGATTTACAGAAATGTAAAATACTTATCTGGATATTCTCCTTTGATGAAGCCCGGAAGAACCAATTCGAAGTAGATGTTCAACGTAGATGTTCAATGTCCACACTCACTTATGAATAGGTTCTAAGTTTTAAATGGTTTTTAGATTAAATCACCTTAGGCTTGCTTGATTTGATTTTGATTCCAAGAAAGTGGAAAACTTAAATCCCTTCTTCAAATAAGATTGGAATGTAGAACTCAAAATCAAATACAAAAAGCTAAATTAAAGAGAATATTAAATGAGCACTAAATAACTTAAGAATATCACAAACTTATCTCTTAGAGTGGTGTCTTGATTTTGTTTGAATTGAATGAAAAACTCTGAAAATCGCGCTCTATTTATAAGTGCAGAAACCGTTCACTTGACTGGCCTAGAGAACAGCTCGACTGGTCGAAGGACTAACAAGAATTCAAAAATTCGGGCGCAATAAGATAAGCCCGTTCCAAGACTGGTTGAGAGGCTTGCTCGACTGGTCGAGTGGTACCCAGTTTGGTTGCTGGACTTTGAGTAGAGCTTGCTCGACTGGTCGAACACTGTTCACTCGACTGGTCGAGCAGTCTCTACGATTGGTCGAGGGTCCAACAAAAAATCTCGAAAATTAGTAACAAATCTTGGACTGGTCGAGCCAGTACTAGGACCAGTCGAACATAAGTTAAGACTAGTCAAGAAACAGCCTTTACAATTATATGGAGACCCTTAAGTATGCAATCAATACGACTTAACCTATGGTCAATCTAGGGTCATTTATACCTTATAAGTGATATTTGAACATTGAATCATCGCTTGCTTCGGTTGATAGTTGATCTTGAAGTACTTGAAACTTGACATCTTGAAGTTCTTTGAAGCTTAAACTTGAAGTTCTTTGAAGCTTGAACTTGAAGTACTTGTGACTTGTATTTCACCTTGAGCTTTGAGTTTCAAAGCAAAGCACTTAGTCTTGACATAGTTGAAGCTTTGAAACCTTGAACTATCACTTGATGTTGTACTTGAACTTATGTTTCTCTTGTTCTTGCATTTGAAGTTCTTGAGGTAACGACCTTTGTTCTTGTACATGAGTTTCATGATCTTGAATATGAAGATGAGCTACACAAGATACAGATTCCAAGTGGTTTTGGCACTACAAAATTTGACAATCATAGGAACTAGATAGAATAGCATTTACAGAAGGTTCCGAATTGGCGATTTGATTCTCTGCAGAACCTTCCAAAACATGAAGGAGCCCGGTTCGGGGACTCTAGGGCCGACCTGGGAAGGACCCTATAGAATAACGGGCACTACTCGACCTGAGATCTATCGACTTGAAAATATATAAGGACGACCTCCACCGCATCCATGGAACGCCGAACATCTGAAGATCTACTACCTGTGAAGACCGACCAGATCTAAGGTCGGAATCTACATGTTTGCCGTTCAGGATCTACAATAATCGACCTACCAGGTTGGAATCTACATGTCTTATTCAGAATCTGCAATAAAAATCCCGAGGTCGGGAAATTTTAAATTCTACTCGTTGTCTACAATGTTCGGTCCACACAGTCTACTGAGGACTTCCCTTAATACAAGGAAAAACTATCCTTTCACCAATCGTCCCACCCTTAGAGAAGAGGTTGGACCATTAATTGATTATACTATATGGCCCACTGAGGACTTCCCTTAATGCAAGGGAGAAAGTCCTCACCAGTCGTTTGACCCTTAGAGAAGAGGTTAGACCATTAATTAATAACCCCAAGCTCGACCTGACACCTCTCGAGGATAGCCTTGCTGAAGACTCGACTCCACCGGAAGCCGAGGGCCCTGCTCCTGCAGGAACCTCATCAAAGCACTTATCGTGCCCAAGGTTATAGGGCAAGTCCTTCTCTGCCCATTCCTTGGAGGCTTTAAACTCCTTCACAACCGCCGCCCGAGCTGCCAAGATAGCTACCTTGGCTTTCGTCAGTTTTGCTCCTAAACTGACCTTCACCTCACCCAGCTCAAACTTCCATCTGGCAGCCTTCTTCTGGGCCTCCTTCAGAAGCGAACCTGTCGCTTCCAGCTTAGAGCCTCTTCCGCCTAAACCTCCATCTGGATCTTCAGAGCAGCGAGTCAGATCGGAGTTGCTCGAACTTGACAGTCTTCCTTACAAGACTTGCCTCTGCCTCCTTACACTCCTCGACGCGCAACATCTCGCGACGGGCAGACAAGATAATAGGGCCGAACTGAAAAACGGACTCATGTCAAAAACAAAAACAAAAAAATCTCTAAGTACAAAAAGGTGACTACTACAATGGAAGCGTCCTACCTTATAAAAAATTGCAGCCACCTGGCCTATAACAGTAGCCAGGAGCATCTCCATTGCCTTAGTGAACTTAGCATCAGGAATATGCTGAGCTATCCATGAAAGGATTGTCATGACGGATGCGGACTTGACGGTCCCCAAGGCCTCGCCCTCTTAGCGATCAGCCGAACTGCTCACCTGAGCTCGGGCTGTGGGGGGCTGAGCCTTAGAAATAGGGACTGCCTGAACCTTAGAGGGCTGGGCTTCGACGACAGGGGCTGCCTCTCTTGATGGGGTGACCTCGATCACTTTTGAGACCACTGGCGGGTTTGAAGTGGTAGTGGCAGGAGTGGCGGCAGGGGCTGCAGCCGGGCTCAACTGACCTGTCGTGGATGAGGAGGTGGTTCCCCTCCTCTTCGGAGGTGGTTTCTGTTTTTTCTGAGCTAGTTCGGCCTTAGAAGGAGCACGACGTTTGGAGCGAGGCTGGTCAAGCATCCCTACACGACAAAAGTAAATGATCAGCAAACGGATAGAGATAAAATGATTCCCGATTAAGTCAACCTGGATATACCTGACGTAGACGGGGCAAGACCAGATTAGTAGAGCAGCTGGGGCGTGATCAACAGCCTCCAAGACCTCGACTTAGTATCCAACGATCTCGCCTCAACAATCTGATTACACTCCGACTCGCTCACCTCGGAAGGATACTTGGGCAGAACTGTCAAAGACCACTATAGTTAGAAGTGAGACTAGAGAAATATAAGTAGAAAGAAAAGTCAGTTCGGATATACCCGACCTAGATGAGCAAAATGGGTCGGAACCCGAGGTCGTAGCCCAGAAGCCGCTGGAGCCTCCCAGTCTCTTAACACCCAGAACCACTTTCTCTTCTAGTTCTTATTTGAGGTCAGGGCGTCTGTAATAATGGCCTTGCCCGTCTTCGACCAAGCCGAAAAGTAATACCGACCCTCATGGTGGCGGTTGGACTTCACCTGATATGGGTGGAGGAATTCATTCACGGTTAGCTCGGGCTGGCCAAGCTGGGACCATAGAATAAACGACCCCACGAAGGTTCTTCAGGCATTTGGGATTATTTGCCCAAGAACTAGCCCCAAGTGCAAGAGAACCTTCCTGATCATGCGATGGAAAGGAAGTCTCAAACCGCACTGTAGGGCGACTATAAACATAGCCACCTCGCCATCCTTGGGTTCACTTGGGATTTCGCCAAGTGTGGGAGCTCGGAGTACCACTGAGTCCGGAATGTGATACTTCGACTTGATCCGCATCAGGTCGGATTCCGTTAGTGTTGACCCAATCGGTCCGATTTTTTCTCACTGTCGAAGATTGGCCGACCTCCCCCATTGCTAGGGCAAACCCCTCAGCTTCCATTGGTTGCTCAGCCGAGGACTGAGCAACCATCCTTGACCCGTGAGATGCCCAGAAATTCTCATCGCTCATCATCACGAGTGGAGATGGCGGATTTTCTAGCAAGCCCCAGTCCTCCGGTTCCCCATCGTGCTGGAATGTCTCTGATTCCTCTCACTGATTCGACGGATTTGACATGATTGGCTGAGATTATGATCGGAGGACATGGACCCAAAAGAAAATCAAAGAGAAGGGAGGAGGAGGGGACGAAGCTCATCAGAGAAGAAGGGTCTGGCTCGCTAGGAATCGCAAAGTCCGGTTAGGGCTTAGAGAAGCAGAGGGATGACAAAACAATTGGCGTAACACTACTAGGGCGTCCCCCTTTTATAGGGAACTCGGCCGCGCAACATTAATCGTCCGCATTCAATATGGCAGCCAAAACAACTCCAAACAGCTCCTCGACACCCGCGCCTGGCCACGTGTAGCTCTCCCACTTGTTGGTCAACCCGACTCTCGAGAAGACGCCACGTATCAACACCCCATAAGCCAAGACCCAAATAGGCGCCATACTAGGGCACATGACATCTAGCCGACGCACGCCACCTTGAGTGTATCGTACCAAGATTGCAGATCCGCTCTGATTCTCGCGCTCACCGCCCTATCCAGCATTAATGACAAGCGGGCTCGACATCCCACGCTTAAGCATGTCCGACCTCACTTAACTGACTTACTTCCCAATCTTGCTGTGTGAACTTGGAAGTAGGGGGGTACTGTTATGGGTGAAAATGGACCGACCAATAAGGAGAGATCACTTCGGACATATGTGCACGTCTCGAGGTCGACCAACGCCAGTCATGAACAAGGAGCTCCTCAACGGCTAGAAAGCATCTACCATTGCTACTGAGGATTCCTCCACCTTTGACCACCCATCAACCCACCCTTGATCTTGAAGTTTTCCATAGAGTTGTAAAAAAATCAGATCTCCAAAATCTACAAACTTAAGAGAAAAAAAGGGCAAAGTAGTGGAAGAACCTGAAACATCTCCCAGACCACCGATTGCTATAGACTATTGTAGTGCCAACCACAACTTGATCCCAACTCCATCGTCAACTAATAAGCTAGGAGTACAGAGCAAATCACCGAAGTTGGACATGAACTGCACTCCCTCCCTGCCATGGTGTGTTGTAAGGCTGTTATGTAAAGGTAACGACGGTAACCGTTGCATGTAATAGGGCCGTAACAGCCGTTATGGAAAAAATGACCCACAATGGCTCGTTATGCCCCCCTGTAAAGGCCATGACGGCTTGTTACGGGGCAAATACAAGTTTTTCAATTTTATTAATAAAAAAAGAGACATTAATGGCCGTTATGACTATATCGTAAAGGTAACGGTGGTGACTGTTATGGCCATCATTATTGTTACGGGACGGAATACCTTACGCCCCGTTGCTACTGTGTGGAATTTGACAGCTACTAGACTAGTGCCTTGATTAAAGAGGTAGGGTTCTGTAGAACACTGGGCCTGAAATCATTACAGTAGCAAGAGACATTTCCTCTATTCTTCAGGATACATCGAAGAGGAAATAAATTGCTTGTAGGCTTTATTGGAGAGGAAACCATTTCCTGTTGCCACACAACGATGATTGCCACCACCTAAGGGATAGACAACCCAAACGATGGGCCGACTATCCATTGTGTAGGACATCTCAACTGTAAGATAAGATGCCTAGACACCACAGGAAGACATTTGTCCACTACTAGAATTAAACACGATAACGCCTTTCTCAGTTTTGGTGGCATCGGAGTGGTCCTAAATGAGCCCGATACTATTCATCCAAATTCAAAATTTAAAAATTTCCTTAGATTTCATGAAATTTGGGCTTGTTTTGGAGGTATTTGAGGGGGGTCATAAATCGGCTTGATACTATGGATATGCATTAGTGGTATTGATATGGATTGCATGGAATTCGAGGGCCTTTGAGTTAGCCCAACATTATTCATCCAAATTATTTTTTATTTTCACTAAATTTCTTAAGGGAAATGGAGTAAATTGGTTGTATAAATGTAGATATATAATCGTCTCATCATTATATTTATGCTCATATAACTTTATTTCTATTGAATCACTGATATTAAATATTTAGAAAATTAAATATAGGAAGTTTGAAGTCAATCTAAGCGTCTTAGGTTAATAAAATCATTAGGCAGCCTGAGACAGCATTCTTACCGAAGAATGGCCTGTCACACCGTAACAAACTTGTTATAGACCAGAAAAGCATACATATTTGGAATCCTCAAAAAAAAATAAAAAAATTCTAATATTTGTTCAGATTTTTTCTTAATTTTTTTTTAATGTTACTTGGGCCATAACGGCCGTTATAGTCCTTAACGTAACAGTTTAATGGCTAGCCGTTTCGCTAGCCATTACCATTATTGAATGTAATCATTAAGCCATTGGCTTACTGCCAGACCAAATGATGTAGGACAATTAACCACTTGCTCTAAAAGCTCGAACTGTTAGAGTATGGCAAATTAATCCATTTATCTCATAGCCCAGGCCCCACATCTCATGGGTTAGGACCTCCGCCGAACCCCCTTCGTGGGCCCCAAATCACATGGGCCGCCCACCCCGAGTGTGTCCCTGCATCCCACGGGCTACCCCACTCGAGTCCGGTGTGAAATGCGCATTAATCACCCCCGGTAAGGAGTCTCGAACATGAGACCTCCCTCGTGAGCCCTAAATCGCATGGGTCACCCACCTCAAGTGTGCCCCTGCATCCAACATGCGACCCCACTCGAGCCCAGTGTGAAAATGTTCCTGCATTAATCACCCCCGGTGAGGAGTCTCGAACACGAGACCTCCCGCTCTGATACCAATTTGATGCAGGACAATTAACCACTTGCTCTAAAAGCTCGAACTGTTAGAGTATGGCGAATTAATCCATTTATCTCATAGCCCAAGCCCTACATCTCATGGGTTAGGACCTCGGCCGAACCCCCTTCGTGGGCCCCAAATCACATGTGCTGCCCACCCCGAGTGTGTCCCCGCATCCCATGGGCTACCCCACTCGAGCCCGGTGTGAAATGCGCATTAATCACCCTTGGTAAGGTGTCTCGAACACGAGACATCCCTCGTGAGCCCCAAATCGCATGGGTCACCCACCCCGAGTGTGCCCCTGCATCCAATAGGCGACCCCACTCGAGCCCAGTGTGAAAATGCTCCTGCATTACCAAATTATGGAACAAAGACAAAATTTGTAATTTGAACGATTTCCACTAGTAAACACCGATCATGCACTGGATATTCGTGGCCCATTAATGCGGGGGCACACTCGGGGTGGGCGGTTCACGAAACCCATGGATTTGAGGCCCACAAAGGGGCAGAACCCATGGATTTGGGGCCCACGAGGGGGCGGAACCTATGAATTTGGGGCCCATGAAGAGGGTTCGGCAGAGGACTTAACCCATGGATTTGGGGCCTAGGCTATGAAATAAAGGGATTAATTCACCATACTCTATCAGTTCGACCTTTTAGAGTAAGTGGTTAATTGTCCTGCATCACCCATGAGAAGGTTGGTTTACTCCTCCCTGTGCTTAATATTCTGTCTGGTGATCTTGAATCATTTGACTCATTTTTGTTTCATAATAGATTGTATTTATCATATTCTTTTTTGTTTATATGCTTTTATAGACCTAAAACAAAGACGGCCCTATTTTGTTAGTTAGAGACGGGAAATGATAGTAATCTCATTCGTGTGCTTTTCTATTCTTTTTTGTTTCTAGAATGCTTAGTGATGCTTATTGCCTGTACTTTCTTCAGGGAAAAGGGGATGGTTTTCAAGTTGAGAGGAGTGGCCTTCATGATAATTGGGATGATGCTGAGGGTTACTACAGTAAGTCATTGATTCTTCTTTTTCTTCTCCTATGATGAGATGGTAGAAACATTACAATGCCCTCTTTTACTGGATTTCTTGATTGAACTCTGCATAATCCTGATCAAGCTTTTGCATCAGACTTGTTTGATCACATGCTAGTTATATATCTTTTCCCCAGGCTACCGATTTGGAGAAGTACTTGATGGTCGATATGAAGTCACTGCAGCTCATGGGAAAGGTGTTTTTTCAACTGTTGTTCGTGCAAGGATCTTAAAGCTGGTAAAGGTGATCCTGAAGAAGTGGCCATAAAAATTATACGCAATAATGATACCATGTGAGTGTAAATGTTATATATACCTTTTGAAGCTTAAGTCTATTTCTCGATACTTGAGCTATACTGTTATCTTCTGATTGTTTTGATGCTACTGCTGGATGTGCTTCCATCACAAAGGTACAAGGCCGGTTTGGAAGAGCTGGTTATATTGAAAAAGCTAGCTGGAGCAGACCCTGAGGACAAACGCCATTGTGTTAGGTTTCTGTCCAGTTTCAAGTACCGGAATCATCTTTGTTTAGTTTTTGAATCTCTTCATATGAATCTTCGTGAGGTTTTAAAGAAGTTTGGCCGTAATATTGGCCTTAAACTGACTGCTGTGAGGGCATATGCAAAGCAGCTTTTTATTGCGTTGAAGCATCTTAGAAACTGCGGCGTTCTGCACTGTGATATTAAGCCAGATAATATGTTGGTATGTCTTAAATATTTGTCTTTCATTATTAAGTTAGCCACCAGCTTGCAGCTTTAGTCTGTGTTCTATTTACCTTTTGAGTGTCCATGTCTTTAACATAGTTGTCTCGCCTCCTTTTTGAGGAATACATCAACTTCTTACTGTCTCTTTTTTACTTCCTGCAGGTAAATGAGGCTAAAAATGTGCTAAAGCTTTGCGACTTTGGCAATGCTATGTTTGCTGGAAAAAATGAGATCACTCCTTACCTGGTGAGCCGATTTTATCGTGCACCTGAAATAAGTAAGCCCTCTTCTTGCTTGTCCTCCTCTATTTGTTACAGTGGTTTTAGCAGTGGCTGGAGGACCTATATCCTCTCTTTTGTTTTTGCTCTTGTGGTGTTTTCACAGTTTGTTCATGTCATGTGGTAATGATTTAGATTGTTTTGTCGCAGTTCTTGGCTTGCCTTATGATCATCCCATGGATATATGGTCAGTTGGTTGCTGTCTGTATGAGCTTTATTCAGGGAAGGTCCTTTTCCCAGGTCCATCAAACAATGACATGCTCCGGCTCCACATGGAGTTGAAGGGTTCTTTCCCAAAGAAGATGCTTCGGAAGGTAAGGAACTAGTAGTGGTTGCTGTTGAAACATGCAAGGCAGTATTAATTTAATTAAAAGAAAACTTGCTTTCCCATTCTTATGTCTGAGCTTCTCAGGGATGGTAGGGGCTGGAAGATCATGTGATCATGGCTCTATTGTTCTCTATCTATTGATTTTCTTAGCAAATTTGGATGCATCCCTTTTTGCTTACTTTAGCTTGACTAATATATTTACATGCATATAGCTGTGTTGTGACTTCATTTGTTTTCGTCGTTGCTGATATATTATCTGTTGTATCAGGGGGCATTTACTGATCAACATTTTGATCAGGATTTGAATTTTCATGCTACAGAGGAGGATCCTGTTACCAAAAAGGTGAGCTTCTACTTCTCAATTGCTTGAGGGTGCAACATTGGGTGATAAGTTTAGCATTTTCATTACCAAGTGACTGGGCCATGCTTACTCTGACATGACATACGAGTGTGGACATTAAAACTGATATAAGCTTTCATTTTGGTTTGCAGATTGTGAAGAGGCTACTTCTCAATATTAAGCCAAAAGATATTGGTTCACTAATTACAGGCTCCCTTGGCGAGGATCCCAAGATGTTAGCAAATTTCAAAGATCTTCTAGAAAGAATATTTGTCTTGGATCCAGAAAAGAGGATGACAGTATCTCAAGCATTGAGTCATCCATTCATCACGGGCAAGTGAATACAGATGCTGATTTTCTGACCCCAGAAATGCTGTTGAGCTAGATACATATACCTTATGATTTTAAATTTATATTCAGCTCATCTAATCATCGGGCATTTATCTGTCTGTATCTCCATCATGCTGGGCCAAGAGCATTGGATGCAGATTTTGGCATGGACGAAGCACAAAACAGATGTTGGGTTGGGAGATGTTCCTACTTGGCGGTTCTTATCAATGGGATATGTTCTGTTTCTATTGTAAGATAACTCGCCAAAGGCGTTTTCATCTCTTGTAATCAATTCTTGATGGTGGACTTTGTGATGATTTATAAAATTTCTATCTTCACAATTTCATTTGTTTCAAGTCTGGTTCCTACCATCAAGTGCAGGTTTTGCATGCATTAAAAATTCTTGGCAATATTACCTAGTAACTATCTATGAGGTTGAATTTTTTCATTGGCTTTGAACTTCCAGAAAAATTGTCCAGGGCTAGAATATGTTTCCTCTTTTTGGGTGTTTAGTTACTATCTTGTGAAAATCATTATTGACTACTTGAACCTTACATTTTGGTTTGTGATTCTCAGGCATTGTAATGTTGCCTTTTCATTTTTTATTTTTTATTTTTTATTTTTTATGTCTACCTTGTCGTTTCATTTTTTACAATTTGTGTGGATCCTGGAGAGCCTAATTGTGTCTTTCATTCAGGGTTCCAGTGCTATGAGGCAACCAATTCACTGCTTTAGATGCTAGAAGGCAGCCGAATGAAGGTACCCTGGTTTGTTTGCTAGGATGCTTACTGTGTTTGACACCCTAGAAACTTGATGAAGCGATAATTGGAAGATTGTAGCTTTTCACCTGTGTTGAAACTCAAATGATACTATCTAATTGATATAAAATAGCTTACTGCCACTAATGAGCTAGTCTGATATTATTAAATTACCGGAGTTTTAGTGTCTATAGACTTCCTCCTGAAGTGATAGAGGTTAACATTCAGTATGAATCATACACGTTTTCACACTAAAAGAATTCAATGAAATATTGATAAAATATCATCATGTCATGCTTCTTTCACTTTTCTGCATGATAGATTGAATGTTTCTTGTTTTCCATACCTATTCTATGACACTCAAATCACATCTGATCCCTGCTTTCATGGTTCTTGAGGCCTTTTGCTCTGGAGATGGATGGGCGCCTGACCATTGCTGTGAAAGCATTACTTGGTGAGTCTTCTGCATTGTCTTCTTTGATGTCATTCTTGATTTGTTTTTTTTTTTTTTTTTTCCAGCTCAATTTGTGTTCAATTTAAATAGAGATGGGCAGGGGTGTCCATGAGTGTCTGTTCTATTCAACAGTTTATAAAAGTGTGTGTTGTCTTTCTATAGGGGCTTGAATGGTAATATTTCTGGAACTCCTGTAAGTGCTCTATCATCTCCAAGCTTATTGATCAGCGTCCTATGTTACACATTGTCATTACAGCCATAGCTTCTATGTTGGAGTTTCATTTCTTCTTAGTCTTTTTGAGAATCTTGCAGTCACATCTGTGATTGTGTAAGCGGATCCATCTTTCTTAAAATGCTTCTCATATTTTGGTAAACAAATCTGAACATTTGAGTTTTGGATATCTTGAATGTTTTAGTATTCAAACTTGTTGAGTTGCATACAACTTGAAAATGGATGAGGCAAGGTCTTGCATGGGTCATAGAAGACTCATTTCAGACCTGATTGTGGTTGAGACATAGGTCAACATATTCCCTCTGAAAATGTGCAAAAAGACTATTATTGGGCTCAGATACAGTTCCTTTTATTCAAACTAGAGAAAGTGGCATGTGCAACATGTGTAGAGGGGAGATTGTTTGCAAAGAAACTTGGAGAGAGGAGATTGTTTTCAAAACATACAATTGATCTATTCATCATTTGTGTGGTTCTCAATGCTGTTCAAGGACATCTAATTAGTGGATAAAGTGCACCCCCACCATGACAATATGATTTATTTTGAAGGATCTCACCATGATGAAATGATGTACCAAAAATTAGGCTCATTTGATTGTCAGGTGGGCTATTCCATAGAAAAAGCGCAGAACCATCCAAAAACATTCACATTCACTTTGTGAATCATCTAATGCTAGGGTAGGCTCAGTTCTTAGGATGTCCCACTTTCATGATGGGTCAGCACTGATGGATGGGTTCGATTTCACAAAGGCATTGTGATGATCCACAAACGGTAGGTGTAAAATAAGGTTATATACAACAACGTATTGTAATCAGCAGAAAGTTGTGTGAATGGTTGAAGACACAGAGGTCTTCACATTTAAAGTACATAAATACCCTCATTTTATAGAAAATCCAGTCACCATACTTCAATATCCCAAAGTTTTGGATGGTCTAAAAAACTAATTGTGGGGACAATTTGTCTGTGGCTACTCGTGTTATACATAATAGAGATGATGGGAGCAAAACGAGGATATTGTCAGCTTTATTTTGAGTTGTCGATTGATATTCCGTGTCATCCCTTTCTTCTTTTGCTGAGAAAGGACTGTATTACCTCACAGTCGTATTAGAAATCTATTGTAAACTTGCAATACACTTTGATTTCTGAAATCAAGAGGATCAAATGTAGTGTTACCATGTCATACAAATATGGTGTTTCAATTTTCAATGTCTTATATACATATAACAGTCAAGGTGTTCCAAAACGGTAACAATGGCTGTAATGGCCACCACTGTTACCGTTATGATACGGGCCGTAACGGCTGTTACAACCCTTTTTTATTTTTTGAAAAATCTGTTACAGGACCGTTACATGGCCGTTATGGGACCGTTACTGTCTGTTTTTTTTTGTAACGGCCGTTAGGACCGTTTCGACCCCGTAACGTGTAACGGTTATCACCGTTACCGTTACGTAACCGATTATGAATACCTTGATAGCCGTGTTTTAAATAGCGGTAGCGTGGTGCGTAGTGTTCAACCTTCTGTAGCGTAAGTAGCGTAAGCTATATAATACTTCTATTTTTTAATTTAAAATAGAAAAATATGATAAATAGTAAGGAAAAAAAATAAAAATGCCTAAAAGATGATTCATTTTTCAAGTATAAGCAATGTTTTAAATATCGACGATATCGACCGATATATCCCACGGTATATCTTGTATCCCACTTGTGCGATACAAAATGCATAGGTAGTGTCGATATATTCCACCTATTCAATCTGGTGAACATTTTCGATATCCAATCCATATTTTTTTGTTGCTGTAAATTACTTTAAATCAATGTCAAATGGTTACAAATCTATGATTCTTCATTTTTTCCATGAAAAATTAATGGATTTGGAGCTTTGATTTCGAGATTTAGGGAGATGGGCCAAGTTGCAGAAAATCTGGAAAAATCGAAATTGCTCAATTTCTCGCAAATCAATTGCAATTTTTGTATCCAAAGTCCAAACACAAAATCAAACATGTATGTAACTTGATCTAGTGATTCTTCTTTTGCTTTTGAATGTATTGCTTGTGTTTCCAAACATGTCTTCTTACGTTAATAAATTATATGAATAGACTTTGAATATACTTGCATCAGTTCAGTTGGACAATGCATATATTAGGACCCCATACAAAGGAAATCCCAATTATGTGCTCTTTTTTTTTCGGTAATGTTTTGATTTATAAGTGTGTATTGATGTCCTTTTCAACAATCCTTGAAGTTTTATTGAAAAATTCCACCAATTTCCCAATGTTCCCATGTTTCCCAAAAACAGCGATACAACCGACATATCCCATGCGGTAACCAATATGTACCCGTATACCAAGGGTGCAGTACATTATGTGATAATGATATTTAAAACATTGAGTATAAGAATGTTTAAACAAGTTATTAATTAGCATTTATCAAAAGCCAATCCACATATATAAACCAAATCAAAGCATTGTCACATCAATTAATAAATGTCTAATTTAAACCACAAGTCACAAGTATGAAAAGAAATTAAAATTTCACAGGCTTATAGTATTAAGTTCAAAATACAAAATACAATTATCATTTATAAAAAAAGTAGTGTACGCTACATACGCTACATGTATGCTACATACATTACGACCCTTGTAGCATACGCTACAGGGGATTTGCACTATTTTCTAATGCTACGTGGCATCGTAGCTACGCTACGCTATTCAAAACACTGATATATATAGTACTTTAAAAGAGCATGATAGGTCTTAGAGCCTGTTTTGATGTTGGGAGTTGCAACTTGCAGGAACTCGGGGAGTCGTGAAGTGGAATATTTAAAAAACTCGTGCTCTTAGTTATGCAATGACGCTATTGGTGCATTCCTTGACAGACGCTCAGAGACTAGTTTCCAAATAGACGTGGGATGGGTGAGGGGACGGTGTACAAGAAGAGGGGAATTGCAATTCCTTGCAGTCAGAAATTCCTTTTGAATTCCCCAATTTTGGGGATTATGGGTTCTTTAGGGGAGTTATAATTCCAGGGTTTGTAAGCCCCTCTTGGAACCAAACACAATACTTGTGAAAATATGAGGATTTAGAACCCCCAAGACTTCAACTGCTAGGATCCAAGTATGCCCTTAGTTTTATGATCTTCTAGCACCTTCAAACCGTATTGTGCCCAAATATGGACAATTGTTTTAGTCAATTAGCAACAATGTTTTTTGTTCTGTGAGTTTGGTGGGGGCAACCCTCGTGGAGGTTGTGCACTGTTTAATTGACAGTTGCATAATCTGTGAAGTGAAGCAGCAAAAAATTCAGGTGCAGGAGCAGAACATATCTGCTTAAAGATGTTAGTGGGTACAAACAACTGGAAGCAGGGCTTAGAGCATGAGTCCAAAGCATTATTCAAAATGGGACACCTCGGTTGGAGGTTCATGCAATTAATCTTCAACCTTTTTGTAAGGGTTAAGGTTCTTGGATATTCTAGAAATGTGATAGAATTGTGCATGACATTCTATGCCAAATATGCTGATTTCTTATGTGGGTAAGATTGCTAAAATTGTAGTTAAGAAAGGTGCAATGAGGTTGACAATTTGTATTGGGGTGACTATCCTTGCTTTACCACATTTCTAAACATTTCTTTTCCATTGCTTAGGAGAAAAAATAAAATATTTCTCCCTTACCAACTAAATCATGTCTTGACGCTTAGGTCATGGGAAAAAAAAAATTTCTCTTTTAAGGGTGTTCGGTTGAGGGAGATGCTGGATCTAGGTTTAGTAAGAAGCTTAGAATCCTAAAATTTTCGCGTAGGGTTTGGAGCAAGGAAGTTTTTATCCACGCCAATGCTTTGACGAAGGCTATCCTTGAGAGGATTGTTGAGTTTGACAGATCTAAGGAGCGTGTGGGTGTGCTGCCCTTGATGGAGTTGCTACGAAAGAAGCAAAGGTTGAGCTTGCTATTATCTATAAGAAGAGACAAATGGATTAAGTAGGGGTACCTTAACATTGCTTACTATCACAAAGTTGCTAGTTTTCACAGGAGTGTGAATTAGATTTCCCTTAATTAGAATGGGTAAGGAGACTATTGGATAGAAAAGAGATGTGTTCCTTTTTTGTTGAACACTTTCAGGCCGCCTTCTTGGAAGAGTTCCATCTCCAGCACTGCTAGGTAGTATCATCCTAGATGCCATCTGATGGGGACATCAGAGGACCTACTCGGGTGTACCAGAGATGGAGACGACCACCCACATCAGCGCAGCTTTCTTTGTAAATGGGAGACGAGTTCCAGATGAGGCCCGCTGGGCCATTTTGAAGACACCACATGCATTGGACGTGCATCAGGAAGACCCTACCTTGGGATGATGCATGTGGGTCGCTTAGGAGACTATTTTAGTCATAGGATTTCTATTTCGTGTCGATCCGACTGTTGATCTTGTCGATCAGGCCATTAGGCCACCAAATCTTTTAGATCTGGGCCCCTTGGACTCTGATCTTGCTTTCTTTATGGTTTTTGGTATTTTTAGGAGTTATTTGATGGTTGAGATTGATAATATATGTTTTAGTTTTTGATGGTAGGGGCAGTAGTGGGTCGGGGTCATCTCAAGCCTGACCCATTTATAAAATGGGCCAATAATTCTTTCCCAAACCTAACCTATGATGCATTACCCTTTGACTTGACCTGATTCACATAAAAATTCAAGTGAATGTGTTAGGCTCGATTGACCCCACACAACTCGCCATGACCCAACTCAGGTTAAGAATGGAATGCGACACTAAGGCCACTCACAACCTAGCCTAGATAGTGAATATATACATACATTAAAAAAAATCTATACTTTATTTTGTTTTAGATTTTGGGTCGAGTTGGGTTATCTGGCCCAACCCATTTATAACCTATATGCTTGGGACGGGTCGGGTGGGGTTCAGTCCAAGCCTGACCCATTTACTTAAATGGGTCAGAATTCTAGCCTGAGCTCGAGTCCAACTTGCCACTCACTTAGCTTGGCTTGAACCCACCTCAAAAGCAAGTTGGGCAGCTGACTCGCGAGTTTTCTTGACCCACTGTGACCCCTATTGGAAGGTGATTGAATATGACTTGATGGCAACAATTTGGGAGTTTCATGAAAGGGCAAATTGATTGAACCCTCCTTTGTATCACTCATTTTGATGGAGGGGGTAGGGTCGGTTTTTGACTCCATAAACTAGTGGGGAGGGTGATGCTATCGCTAGGAAGGAGGTATGTGGGGTGGCTCCTTTCCCAATCATGCATTTAGGTATCCCATTGTTGGTAGACCAGGAAAGGGAATTTGGTATCCGATCATCAAAATGTTTAACAACAAGTTAGCTACATGGAAGGGGAAGATCCCTCTTAGGAGGAGGATGCTATTTAAGTCAATATGAGTGAGCTTACTTGTTTATCTTTTCTATGCTAGGATGTCCGATGTTGGTTTCTGCAAAGATTGAATCGACACCAAAAAGTTTTTGTGGGATGACAATGTCGGTGGATATAAATTTCACCTAGGTGCTTGGACCACGGTGTGCAAACCATTGTGCTTTAGGGATTTGGGATCAGAACGAGATATTCAATAACGGTACCAACAGTCGTAATGGCCTCTGTCGTTATTGTTATGATACGAGCCTTAACGACATTATGGACTTTTTGTTTTTTTTTTCTTTTACTTTTTGAAAAAAGCTAATATTGGCTTATAACAAGGTCTTCCGTATCCGTTACGAAATGCCCGTAAAGGTTGATATGTATAGGTAACGGCCATGACTGTTACGCGATACGGGGGTGAAATGGGGCAGTTGATTTTTTGGGACTGTATGGGCCGTTACCCCCATAATGATCGAAAAATGGCCACTTTTTTTTTTTTTTTTTTTTCTATTTACATCCAATCCCCCCCCTCCCTTCTGTTCTTTTCTTTTCTCGTTCCAAAAACTCTCCCAGATCATTTTGCAATAGATTTCGACAACTCTTACTATAGTTTTTTATATTTTTGATTGAAGTGATTTGAGCGAATAGAAGCTCTGATTGCCTTTTTTTTTTTTCAAAAAATTGAAAAAGTAGTATTTATGCAAATTTTCTTATTTCTAGTTTTAATGCTTGATTGTGATGTGTAAACATTAGATACATATAATCATGTTCACAAATTCACTAGACGGCCCGATACAACACTCTCACCAAAGAGTGGACCGTTATACTACCATAAACATGTTCAAAACAAAAAATGAATACATATTTGGAATATTTACATTATTCTTGATTTTCTAAATATTTTTTTAAAGAAATTTTTGGGCAAAAGAAAATTTTCAACCATTACGGTGGTCGTAACAGTCATTACACCCCCGTATCGGCCGTTACAGCCGATACCGGTATTGGTAATGGTGGTGACCGTTACGGCCACCATTACTGATATGGAATACCTTGGCCTATAACGGGCCGTTACAAGTCATTTTTCCATGATGGCCGTTAGAGGCTCGTAACGCATGGTAGTGTCTACTGTTTTGTTAGATAATGGCCGTAACAGTTGTTACATAGCCATTTTTGCACACCATGCATCAAAGATGACCTTCAAAAAATCATGTTGTGTTTTGAAGCGGCTTTGGGCTTCAAGATAATTGTCGCCAAGTTGGAGATGTTGAGTGTTCATGTGGAGAGGGAGGAGCTTGCCTCTCTTGCTAATATCTTTGGATGTAAACCCAGAGAGTTCCCATGCACTTACCTTGGACTGCGTCTTTGCATTAGAAAGTCGACTAAACATTTATGGAACAAAGTCATTTAGAGGATTAAGAGGGAATTAGCTTCTTGGAAATGCCACTATCTTTCTTTAGGGTGCGAATTGACCCTGCTTAAGGCGGTTTTCTCTAACATGCCAATGTTCTTTACGTCTCTGTTCAGATGCCCCACTTCGGTGTTGAAGATGTTCGAGAAGATGTGAAGAGATTTCTTTTGGAGGGAACCCTCTACTGCTTTCATTTTCGCTCTATTGGGCAAATGGATTTGGAGATTCTCAATAGAAGAGGGAAGCAAGTGGAGGAAGCTTGTTGCTTGCAAGTATGAAACTCAAGCAAGTGGAGGAAGCTTGTTGCTTTTAAGTATGAACCTTAAGAAGGGGGGTGAAACCTTTGGTTCCTTCCAATTTGTCTCTACTGGGCAATTGGATTTGGAGATTCTCAATAGAAGAGGGAAGCAGGTGGAGGAAGCTTGTTGCTCGCAAGTATGAAAGTCATGAAGGGGGATGGTTCGTGAAGAGATCCTCGTTGTATAGAACTTCAAGAATCTGGAAAGCAATAGCGGCCACGAAACATCTCGTTCGTAGCGGCATGTCTTTCAAGCTCGGAAACTAAAGGTGAATCTGCTTTTGGATAGATTTCTGGTGTGGAGACAGCATTTCAAGAAATTTTTTCAATAATGGCTAGCTTAGCCTCGGATCATTTCACCGTGGTTGTGGATTATTTCTTTGTTCGCGAATCAGAAGTCGCGTGGTCTCCCTTATTTAGGAGAAACATGTGGGAAGACAAGATTGGCAAGATTAGAGGATTGTTGGATCTCATTAATTCTATTAAGCCAGCAACTCAGTCGAAGGACAACATTTCTTAAGATAGAAATTGGGTGGGACAATTTTCCTTCAAATCGTTATGTAGCATCATTGTAGAGTTAGGTTGCCATTTTCCAACATCTGCCTTCCATCATTGGTTCTATGGAGCGCCACCTCATGTTGCGGTGTTTGTTTGGTTTGTTGGAAGAAAGAGGTTTCTCACTGTCGACAACCGTCAAAGAAGAACTCTTGTTCTTCCCCAACGTTTGCTTAATGTACATGGAGAGTGAGGAGACGATTGACCACCTTTACATCCATTGCCGTTTTGTTGCTACAGTCTGGGGTCACTTCTTGGATTTATTTCCTATGGCCCGGGTTATGCCAAAATCTGCTGACATGGGAGAGGAATTAGAGCAGGTAAGGCATTGTGGAGAATTCTAATCATGGCTGTATTTTGGGTGATATGGGGTGCCAGAAATGGCTGGTCCTTTCTGTCATGGTCTTGTGTTGTGTTGGGTTGTATTCTTTTCTCGCGTTTGGCGATCTTCTTAATAAAATGTTGTTCTTAAAAAAAAAAAAATGCATCAAAGGTGTTTGATTGTGCAACGTTACCTTTCTTTGCATATGGTGGTGGAGTTGGATATAATTGTTGAGGAAGCTACTTGCAGCGAAATATGATATTGCGGGCAATGGGTGGGCCATCAAGCATGCTTCACACGATTCGGGTTTGCATATCTAGATAGTGATATCTTGCCCAACATTTTTGCCATACTCATCTTCATTTCAAGGGGGTAATGGCTATGCCACTGTTTGCTTTTCGGAGGACACGGTGTTGGGATGCGTCACTTTGTGAATGTATTTGAGGATTTATAAGTGATATTGTCCCTCAAAGTCAGAGGTGTCTTTGTTGATAACTTTTTCCAGAGATATAGTCAAGGTATTCAAAATCGGTTACATAACGGCTGTTATGTAATGGTAACAGTCATAATCATTACGCGTTACAAGGTTGAAATGGCCGTTACGGCCGTTACTGAAAAAACAGGCCGTAACGGTCCATAATGGCCTTGTAACGGCCTTGTAATGGACCGTAATAGCCTTGTAACGGCCCCGTAATGGTCCTGTAACAGTTTTTTCGAAAAATAAAAAAGGGTTGTAATGGCCGTTACGACCCGTATCATAATGGTAATGATGGTGGCCATTACCATTACCGTTCTGGAACACCTTGGATGTAGTAATTGTCTAGTTCTTGCTTTTAAGGAGCTTTGCTAGACTGCCGGAGGTTCTTTTAGGTCGGGTAGGTGTTGATAGGCATATTTAGTTATTGCCATTGGACGGGATTTTCTCTATTCGTTCACTATTTAGGAGCTAGCTGAGGTTAACCCTACCTAGTAGCTCTACTCCTTTTCCTAAAATTCAGAACGTCGCTTTTCCCTTGAAGATCAAAGCCTTTGTTTTGCATGCCCGTATCAATAAGATCTTGACTGTTGACCATTTTTGCTATTGTGTTCTTGGAAAGTTCCATGTAATTATTCATCATAAGGTTGAGAAAGAAGTCTAGGTTGATATTCCGGCAAATTTTGGGGTGGCTTTCAATTTTCTCGAATAATGTTCTTGATTTGGTTTCTGAGTGATTCATGCCAACATGGGGCTTTATCAGGCATGGTATTAAAAAATGGTTATGTAATGGTAAAGGTGGGATCCGTTACACGATACAAGGATGCAACAATCGTTCTGGAAAAAAAGGCTCGTTCAAAGCAAGGTCAATATAGTTCTTTCTTTTAAAAATTTTTGACCGTTACAGGGCCATAATGGCCGTTAACATATCAATGGCCATAAGATTGGCCGTTACAGCCATTGTTACTGTTGTTGAATACCTCCTTGTCGGTGCACCCTTTGGTTTGTGCTGGTGTCTGCAGTTTTGTGGGTTTCATGGATAGAAAAAAGAAGAAGAAGAATGATCTTTGAATGGAAAGAGGCATTCGTGTGCTCTCTTTTGTTTAAGATCTTCCCGCTTATTGCTGTTGGGTTGTGGGTGACCCCAAATCCAATTGTATCTCTTGCTCATTAATCCAACTTAAACGGTATGATCTTTGTAGTTGTTGAGTTCAATGGCCCATTTTCATGAAGACTCCAAGTGGGCATAGGCCACCTCTTTGCTGCATGTAGTCAAAGATGATCGCTTGATTTAAAGTCTTCCTGGTCATTTTTGAAGGTTACTCGGCCAGTGTCATCTCTTGGGCCAAGGTTAATTCATGTCTGTAGAGAACTATGATTTGATTGAGGAATCCTGCCCAGTATCGTTTGCTAAAGATAACAGAGGGTGAATGGTCTCATGGATTTTTTAGCGAAATTTGGGAGTGGCTTTAGAAGACCTTCTCAGTTATTGGAGATAAGTGATCCTTGGGGCTAATACAGGGGTATTGCTTGTCGGCTTTTTCGGCTGATATTTCTTCCATAGGCTTTTCGCGAGTCTTATTTTTTGTTCCTGTTTTCTTTTGCTTTGTTTTTTAAATAAAGAAATTATAATGTCCAAAAAAGATTAGAAAAACAAAAAACAAAAAAAAAGAAAAAAGAAAAAGAAGAGTTTTTCCACTCCCTTGATGTAAAAAAGAAGAGCTTTTCCACTCCCTTGATGTATTCTTTGTTTCTTTTCTAAAATAATTTTGTTGCTTATAAAAGTTGGACTTGAATTTTAGCCAAATAGAGGCAAAGGCCTGCCCCAATGCTCAAAAACTTGAATAATTCCTATAGCATATTTGAAGACCTTCTCAATGATTGGAGATAAGTGATCCTTGGGGCTAATATAGGGGTCTTGCTTATCGAATTTTTTGGCTGATATTTCAGCCACTAGGCTTGTCGCGAGTCTTTTTGTTTGTTCATGTTTTCTTTTTCTTGGTTTTTTAAATAAAGAAATTCTAATGTCCAGAAAAGATTTTAAAAAAAAAAAACTAAAAAGAAGAGTTTTTCCACTTCCACGATGTATTCTTTGTTTCTTTTCTAAAATAATTTTGTTGCTTATAAAAGTTGGACATGAATTTTTGCCAAGCAGACGCAAAGGCCTACCCTAGTGCTCAAAAACTTGAATAATGTGTAGCATACCTATTGTATCCACATGGTAAGTAATGATGCTGGTACAAGATACTTTGTGGATACTTTATGACACGGTCTACCATATCCTATTGTCACTAGGGTCATATTATGAACTCCTGACCTTTCTTTTTCTTCTAAAGAAAAATCTTTTACTTCTTTTCATATAGAGGGAATGCCATACATTATCTCACCACAAAGATTGAGTAGTGAATGATATTTCTAGAACATACTTTGATAGATTTGTCATCATCATCTAAGCCTTAACCCAATCAATTAGGACGGCTACATGAGTCCTGTTCTGCCATTCCACTTTATCGAGGAACATAGCTTCAATTAGACTATAGGTCATCAAATGTTTTCTTACTACCTCTAACAATGTCCTTTTGGGCTTTCCTCTTACCCTTTTAGAGCCTTAAACTTGTACCAATCTTAACTGATGCAATTCTTGCTCTCCGTTGCACATGACCAAACCATCTATTGGTGCAATTCTATCAAGCATTCATTTCTAATTCTTTCCTTCCTCATCTTGCCACTCATCTCAACATCCTCATTTCAGCTGCTTAAGCTACACTTTTGATACATTGCTTTTTGGAAATATTAAAAGTTCTATTAAAAAGAGCATGCTATGAGTACAAGATTTAATAGTTAGTTTTGATGAACTAAAATTAGTTTAATGGTTTAAAATCCATATGAAAAAAAAATAAAATCACTTCACTGAACGTGAATTGGATGGAATATAGCCATATATCTATATTAGTGTTATGGATTTTGAGAAGTGTGGAGTTACCACTTACCACTTTTTTTTTTTTTTTTTTTAAAGGGTGACATTTATTGATCAAGAGGGCCTAAGCGACCAAAAGAATACAAAGCAAACCAAGAATCAAAAGAGAGGGAACAATTGCCAAGAACATCAAGAATTCAAGACCCAGTCACCCAGTCCCTCACATCCAACTTTGCCCTTTTAAAAACCTCTGAAACCACCCCACTTTTGTTTAGCAATGATTATTTCTCTCTCCTCACAAGGCCCAAAGGCTGATAAAGATAATCTCCGTAACTTCCTTTCTCTCTTATTAAATCCACCCCCATGCTAAGAGAGGGGGAAGCTCTCTGTCGAATTTGGCATCACCTATGAGACGCCAAGATAACCAAGAACCGCACTTACAACTCTAGCAAAAGGCTAGTGAATGAGTAAGTGGTTGGCCGACTCCTGATTTTGCAAATATAGCAAGAAGGCATTGATAATCATCATCTTTCTCTTTCGAAGTTTGTTAACTGTTAGCACCTTCTTTCTACCCACCAACCAAGCCAATATTGCAACCTTGGAAGGGACCTCATAGAACCGAATGATGTGCTCTCATTTCTTGAAGAAAGCCCACGGATCAACTCGTAAAAGGACCCAACCAAAAATTCCGTAACTTTTATTTGATCCAAACCATTGCATATCTAGTCGTCTCAAAAGGTCTGTTACTAAGAAAAGTCGCTTTAACAAGTTAATGAACTCCACCTCTTCCTCTTTTAAAAGATTCATGCGGTAAGGAGGGGTCCGAACCACCCTTGTTTGAAGCCGAAAAGCATAGATCGATGGTAACGTCCGCATTCATGGCCAAGCCGACCAACCTTGGGAAGTCTTCGTGAAGAGTTCTCTCACCCAACCATGCATCCTCCCCAAACCTGATATTTTTATCATCACCTAGGGAAAACCCAATCCCTTGAACCTTCTCCCCAATTTGGAAATTGCTTTCCATAGCCCATGTATAAAGAAGATTCTTTTTTCCCCACTTTAATGCCAAACTTCTTTGCAATTACTTCCTTCTAGAGGCCACCCCCCTATATTGAACCTCCATAGCCATTTACCCATAAGTGATGTGTTCATAGCATCCAACTTTCTAATACCCACACCCCTTTCCTCATATGGTTCACATACCTCTTCCACTTCATTAGATGAAACTTGTTTTTTTTTTTTTTTTTTCCCTTCATCTATTTCTTGCCATAAGAAATCACACCTAAGCCTCCCCAATTTGTTCAAAACATTTGTTAGACATTTGGAGAGGGGTAAGAAGTAAAGCAGAAGGTTCGGTAATGTTGCTTTGATAAATGTCAATTTGCGTCAAAGGAAAGATGATGATGTTTTCATGAAGACGGCTTCCTTTCAACTCTCTCAATCATCATCCCACAAATGCATCAAATGCTTGGCAATGCACAAAGGGAGACCTAGATAAGATGAAGGAAATGACCCGGCCTTATGGCCGAACACCTCCGCTAGCATCTTCACCACCTCCTTTGAAGTGCCGATACCCAACATTTAACTTTTGAGAATATTCACCTGTAGGCCCGACATAACTTTGAAGCATCGGATAATCTTCCTTAAGTTGTCCACCATGGATACACCCACATCACATAAGCGAATAGTATCATCAACAAACCATAGGTGAGAAACTTGAAGTTCACGCTTATAAGGCCTATAAACCTTTTTGTCCAACATTTTGGTAGAGGCTTCCACTACTGCCACAAACAAGAATGATGACAATTGATACCCTTGCCTATTCCCTCCCGAGGACTTGAAAAGCTCTTTTGGTGGACCAGGTTTGTGTGCGGTCTGCCAAGTTCTCGATCCTAGTCAATGGGTCTCCACCTCTCCTAGCATCTCAGTCGAGTTGACTCAACATGATCTTAAAGTCCTAGTTGACATGATCATACGCCTTTTCAATATTTATCTTATAAACCAGACCCTTCTTGCCTTGTGGTGAGAGTCAATGCACTCATGAGCAATTAGTGTGCTATCCAAAATCTCTCTCACTTCAACAAATGCACCTTGACATTGGAGATAAGATGCCCTAGGACCGTACGGAATGTAGTTGCCAGAATTTTTGCTAGGATTTCATAAGGAGCTCCAATCAAACTAATGAGCCTGAAGTCCTGCAAGCTATCCGCCCCTTCTTTCTTTGGAATTAAAGCAATAAATGAAGCTCCCAATTCGGAGGAAAACCAATAGCCTTCGAAGAACTTGACAATAAAGGCAATCACATTGCCTTTCATCAACTCTCAAAATTCCTGGAAAAAGGGCAAGGGGAAACCGTCCGGCCCCGATGCCTTGTCCCACCCCAAAGCATTCGCTGCTACCTTGATGTTATCCTCAGACACCTTATTTTCAAGAGATGCAACCTCTTTAGAAATCGCCGAGAGGGCTAAATTATCAAGCCTTGGCCTAACCCAACTCTCGCCTGAAAGATCATTATAGAATTGAACGGTAGTGTAACTTTGTATTTTCCCCCCAACCTGGCCCTGTCCACCACAATGTTATGAATGTCGTTATTCCTCGCCCCAGTGTTAGCAAGTTTGTGAAAAAAACTTTGTTCCTATCCCCTTCACTGAGCTACATGGCTCTGGACCGTTGTCGCCATTTGATCTCCTCCAACTGAATTTTGTAGTCATGCAAAAGAAATTCTCTTTTATATACTTAATATCTGGGCATAATCAAACTGAATATTGAATTTGTTATGTATTTCCTTCCCTTTGGTCATTCTAGTAGGTATATAATCTATTGTTCCCCTGATTTAGCTGACGCGGTTTTTTTTTTTTTTTTTCTTATTTTTTAAAAATGATAGAAGACATGATCAAATGATTATCGATATGCATCATTCCTGCAACATTTAAGTGCATATTCATGTAAAGTTTATTTGATACTAGTTAAATATGTGATAAAATGCTGGTGAGATGCAAATGCACCAGAGTAAGTTATATGCTGTTTCTGTCCTTTGTAATCCTCACCTGGTCCAGTTTCTTTACTGGGTTTGAAGCAAAGGTGGATGATGCCTGTTGTAATGTTTGTTCACTTTTCTGCCTCTAGTTGGGTTTCCTTACTAGGCGTAGATTCTTTGTTGATTTCCTGTCAGTTCTGGATTTTTTTTCCTGCTTTTTCTGTGATCATACTTTTTTAATTATAAATTTTACTCGTCAAATGCTGTACTCTGGGCTTCCTTGTTTTTCTTCCTTCTATTATTTTTTTAAAAAAAGGTGATTGCCCTAGTCAGATGCTGCTTGGATACTCGTAAACACAGGACAAATCCTCCTCCTTAGGCTTGATATCAAGAACTATTGGGATTTGAACTCTAGATTTGTTAGCTAGACTTCTTAGTAAATCACTAATTAGGCAACAAATTCAACTTGTGATAGTGTTAGGAAAGTATTTTTACCCTGATTATACTCATGAGCAGTAACCCATTCTTTCTGTACGCATCCTGAGAATTGGATTGTGAGGACCTGATCCTTGGTGTACATGTGCACAATACCTTACCTGTACTCGGGTAACATTGCATAAATTGGCTTCCTGATGATTTTGCAAATTCTCATTGTCATCTTTTATTTATCTGATTCATATTTAGCTTTGGGGTAATATAACATAGTGCATGTTTAGCTTGGATAATGGCCTTGAATTCGTACAGATTGGTTTGTAGAATTGAAAAACTCTTTAGACATTTTTGACCATCAGAGGAAAAATCTGATTAATAAGATGGTCAATTAGTTTGGCATCCCCTTGATAGGAGCTTTATTGGTAAAGTAGTCATAATACTAATATGTTTTCTATTTGAATTCTAAGTATGCATCATTGAGCATTAAAACCATGCTTCTCATTCCAGTTGGTCAGGATATTTACATTTATGAATATAGGGCCCTTTTGGGGCGTGCCATGGCATGATTTTGTTAGTGTCGCTGTTGCCTGGATATGGTTATTTTAAAATGATTATAATCAGTGTTCGAAATATCGGTATCGCGCAATACAAATACGTATCGGTTATTGCACGGGATATATCGTTTGTATCGCGTAATTTATCGTACTTTTTAGGAAACATGGGGAAACATTGGGAAAATGGTTGAATTTGTCGATGAAACTTCGGGGATTATTAAAAAAGACCTTAATACACACTTTTAAATCATGGAATCTCAAAAAAAAAAAAAAAGTGCACATGATAAGTTTTCTTTGTATAGGGTCATAAGTTATGCGTTGTCCGATTGGACTAAGACCACTATATTCAAATATGATGTATTATTCAAATATGATGTATAACATTTATATATGTATCAAGACATGTATGAAAACACAACCAATTTATAAGGTCATACGAATTTGGATGAAAGACAAACAAATATCATCTTGATGTAGAACTTTTGTGGCCCACAAAAGGTTTTCAATGGTCATTAACCACTCTTTCATGTAATGTGGTCCATCTGACACTTTTATCTTATTCATTTCTGGGACCATGGCCTAAAATAAGTTGAAAAAGCATATGAACGGCGTGGATATACAATTCATACATCAAGGTGGCCCCTACAGTCAAGGGTCCCACCCACATCACTAGTTCGAAGGTCTCACCCAAGTTGGGCTTCACCGGTACCTAGCAAGAGATGGACGTACCTATTAGGGACTGTATGGGGCCCACTATATTATATATGTTTTATCCACGTCGTCCATACATTTTGACAGGTCATTTTAAGGCATGATCCTAAATTTAAGGCTCAAATGGACCACACCACATTAAATAGTGGTGATTGAGTTATTTGCCATCCAATCTGTTCAAAGCGTTATAAGGCCCATCTTGATGTTTATTTGTTTATCCAACCTGTTCATAAGGTCACGTAGACCTAAATGAAGGTTAAAAAATAAATATCGGCTTGATCCAGAACTTGTCCCTACCAAAAGGTTATCAATTGTAAGCATTCAATCTCCACTACTTCATGTGGTGTGATCCACTTTAGCTTTAAAAAGGTCCCATTTTTTATGATTGATGCCCTAAAATGATCTTCTAGTTTGAATGGACAAATTGGATCCCTAAAATGATCTTCTAGATTGAATGGACAGATTGGATCACTAAAATGATCTTCTAGATTGAATGGACAGATTGGATCACTAAAATGATCTTCTAGATTGAATGGACATATTGGATAAAACATATACATCAAGTGGACCCCACATCCCGCACGGGAAGTTCGTCTCAAGCTAACGCCACACAAAAGGGGAAGTGGAGTGTGTTAACGTCACCGAGTTCTGTGGGTCCCATCATGACGTATGTGTTATATCCAAACCGTCCATTCGTTAGGCATGCTTGTCATAACGCTTGAGCCTAAAAATAAGACAGATTGAAAGATCAAGTGGACCATACTGTAAAAAGCAATGGGCGATTGAACATCTACCATTGATACCCTTTTAGGGGTCACAAAAGGTTTGGATCAATATGATATTTGTTTTTCCTCTTCATCCAGGTTTGCGTGACCTTATTAACAGATTGGATGGAAAATAAACGTTATGGTGGGCCCTACAAATGTTTTAACTGTGAGAGTAATTGTCCCCACTTCTAGTTGTGGTGTGTTCCACATGAGCTTTGGGTATGACTCATTTTTGGGCCGATGCTCTAAAATGATCTTGGAAAATGGATGAATGGTGTGGATATAATAAATACATCATTTTGGGGGGCATGATACTTTGATCTCCTTTGGACCGTTCGTACAACTCGGAGCTGAGGAGCGTCAGCGCTCGTCTTTGCACGACACGTATCACAACAATTGAGTAGCTAGATTAGCTACTAAAGTGATGTCACCAAGTTTTGTGGGCCCACCATAATGAATGTGTTATATCCACCGTCCATTTTGGAGAGATCGTTTTAGGGCATTAGCCAAAGAATGAGGCAGATCCGAAGCTTGAGTGGACCCCACCACAAAAAACAATGGAGATTGGATGGCCACCATTAAAAACTTCTTGGGCGCCACAAAAGTTTCCGATCAGGCTGATTATTATGTTTTCCCTTCATTCATGTTCGTGTTAACTTATTAACAGGTTGGATCACAAAAAAATCTCATGATGGGCCCTAGGAAGGTTTCAACGGTGGACATCATTGTCTCCATTGTTTTCTGTGGTGGGGTCCACTCAAGCTTTGGTTCTGCCTCATTCTGTCTATTAACCTAAAATGGTCTCTCCAAAATGATGGACGGTGTGGATACAACACATACATCATGGTGGGGCCCACGAAACTTGTTGACGTCACTTTAGTTGCGAATCTCACCACTCAACCTGTCAGTAGCTAATCCACTCCCATTTTCAAAAAAGAAAAGGGTTTCGGAAGGACCGGAACCCTAAAATCTCTCCAAAATCCCCAAATTCCCTCATTCAAACCCAAATCTATAGGATTTTTTGGCAGATTTCTTGCCGAAACCTGGTGCACAATTTGAATCTTACTTCTATTGGAAGCAAAAAGGTAAGAAATCGAGATTGTTGAATTCAAAGCTTTTTCCTGTTTCTTTTTTTTTTTTTTTGGATTTTTATTTATTTATTTATTTTATTTTATTTTATTTTATTTTTGTAATTATGCAAGCCAAAAGGAATAAATCTACAGATGATATCTGTGATATCGCAAAAAAAAAAAATTTGGTGCGAAATCGTGCGATATATCACATGATACATAGAAATCTGTTTTTTTTTTTTTTTTTTCTGAGGGGTTTCCTGCGGATATCGTGTCGCTAGCCAGTGATAACAATAATATTGGCCGATAGTATCGATATTGCGAACACTGATTATAATTATCATTATAATGGATATTTGGTGTCTGGCAATGACACTACTTATCGGTATATGCCTATTTGAACATTTCAATCTATTGTTTGGATGACACAATCAATATGTCATACATGAATCATGCTACACACTCCAACATTGTGTACTTGTGTGAAATCTGGTCCGTGTACCATGTGGGGCTCCCCCGTAGTGGAGTTAGCAATTTAGATAGTTTAGTTTGTAATATTGTCGAATAGCATATGCGATCGTGTGCGATTGCATATGCGTGTGCGCATATGCGATCGCACAATCGCGTATGCGGTCGCTTTTTTTTTTTTTTGCATTTTTTTAAATAAATCAGAATAAATTATTATATGTTGTTGGCCTTTGAAATATATTTAATTTAAGTAAATAAAACCAATTACATTTACAATTTTACATAATGAATTAAATATTAAGTTAAGCCATCATTCATCAACAATTCTACTACATTCTACAATATGGTTAACTTCTTAACAATTAACATTTAACAAATATAAAATATCAATATTCAACATTCAACACTACATGATATACATCAACAATCAACATCAACTCAACACACTTAGTAAACAATATGAAGAAGTTATTTATTTATTATTTATCTAATCAATAATCATATACATTGATCTAGTAGCCATTGTGTCATATCATCATCAAGTCCACCACCACCACTATCATCATCATCATCATCATCATTCGAGTCATCTCCTTCTTCCACATACACTTCTTCTTCTTCCGTTTCTTCATCATTTGTACGTACTAATACTTCATCAACATCTAATAGTGGATGATCTTCAGCTTGATCATCATTATCACCCTCTCCTTCTTCAATCTCCTCAATCTCTTTAACGGGTTGACGACTACTACTCGCCCCCCGACTCCCCCCGTCCTTCGCCTTCGAGTGGTACTACCTTCACCCGGTGTCAATCCGTATGCGACATCTTCAACTTGTGCCCATGTCAGCTCCTCTCCAGCAAATACCGGGTCCTCCGTCTTTACGAGCCACTCGTTATCTGCATCCAACTCATCTAAGCAGATAGGGTCAATTTTTTATCAATGTATACAAACCGGGCTTTTCTTTTCTAGTTTGGAATCGTTTTCGCAATTTTTGATTGTATTGAACAAAAACTAAGTCGTTGAGCTTTTTTTGCTTAAGGCGATTCCTTTTCTTGGTATGAATCTGCAAGAAAGAAAGCGCATTTGGCATTAGCTATTTTAGGTAATTAATTTAGCTTAGGCCACTAAAAAATTAAAGTTTACAAACAATTACTTAACAGTTTAAACTTACCGCCTTGAACGTGCTCTAATTGCGCTCGCAACCACTGGCAGAACATGTAAGTCCAATAATCTTCATAGCCAACTTCTTTAGAGCTGGATCCTTCATGTTCGGGTCCACACCATAGGCAACCCACCAGTCAGCTGAGAAAAACAGTTTAAGTAGGTTAGAGACACTTTGTATAAAAACTATTTGTAAGAGTACACAGTACACTAACATTCATAGAAGTACTTACTGGGTAATTTCATTGTCCGATGCCTTATTACGATATCTCTTGAGAATATTCCTTCACTTTTTATGTAGAAGTCTAGCAAAGTTGAGATCTTGTCCTGTTCTCCTCTATCCGGAATCATTCTTTCCAAGACATCAATAAATCCAACTATATGCATAGTTAGTGCTTCTGCTAGATCAGCAGAAGCGAATAAACAGGCTGGGTTAAGGATATAACAGCCGAATACAATGAGTATGACATTTGGTTGCCCCATCTTCTATCTATAATATCTAAAATTGGCTTGTAATCACGGTCTCTATAGTTAAAATGGTCCATGATCTTATTTTTCGTCCTCTCCATCGCATCATATATGTAGCCCATTGTAGGCTTCTCATCCCCATCAACCAATCGCAACACGGTGACTAAGGGCTCGGATGCTTTTAGTGCCTTTACCACTTGAGTCTAAAAACTTTGAGAAAGAATTATTTGTTGAACCCGTTTCCCTTCAGCCTTCTTTGACCAAGGCTTACTTGTAAAATCGGCTGACACTATAAAGCTTCTAAGTTCTGATTTCTTTGCATGTAGCCTTTGTAGTGTTAAAAAGGCTGTAGTGAAATGGGTGACTGCTGGACATAGCAAGTTACCCCCAACGTGTTTTCTTATTCGACTGAGAAGAATGAGTTTTTTGTACATAAAGACCGTGATACTTCTAGCCCTTATAATCATATTCATAAATAATCTACCTATATCTTCTAACATAAGATCAATGCAATGGGATGCACAGGGGGTCCAAAATAAGCGTCGCCTCTTCTCCATAAGAAGATGACCGACCATTACATACAAGGCTGCGTTATCTGTAATTACTTGTACAACATATTCCTCACCTATTTCTTTAACTACACTATTTAGTAAGTTAAACAAATATTCTCCTGTGTGTGAATGGCCCGACGCATCCACGGACTTCAAGAACATTGTCTCAGCTGAACAATTTACCAAAAAGTTAATGAGAGATCGACCGGATCTATCGGTCCATCCATCGGCCATTAGTGAACAACCATATGTTTTCCACGATTCCTTATATTCAATTATGAATAATTGTGTATATTCAACTTCAGTTTTTGGGCATGTCTCTCTTATTTCATGATATGAAGGAGGTTTACGCCCAGGTCTAAATTGACCTATAGCCTCAACCATTACTTTGAAGCTTCTCGATTTAACGGCATTGAAAGCAATGCCGGTTTGGTAAAACTACTTAGCAATATATTGAATAGTGGTTTTCCTATCTTTTTGTTTATACTGGTTCTCTAAAGTTGTTTGAGCCAGCCCTTTCCCTCTACCCCTTTGGTCGATCACATGCTCGGGGTGTGGTCTACACCATCTATCCATGGGCCCATGCCCTCAGACTCTTTTTGAGACCGTTGGTTCTACTTGTGGTCTAGACCGGCCTGTCGAAGTAGGGGGAGTGGGACTAGCTTCATCTACATTAACTACATTTATATCTTCATATGCATCTTGTTTCAGATATTCTTCCTGACGTAGGGCACTATCGCATCTCTTTCTTGATTGTTTTTTCATTTACTCCACGATCTCCCTTTGGATTTCTGGAGTAATTTTGTCGCATGCTTTTGCATTTGACCCTGGTAAATGTGCAAGGTGTTGCTTGTGCCTTGTAATGTCACCGGAACTCACATACCCACATAACTCACATACTATGTGAGTCTTTTCCATAGTACTACGGTAGTGCCCATACTTCCAACCCAGGTTATTCGACTTGGGTTTCAAAGAGGAAGATTAGGAAGAAGACATTATGATGGTGGTGTGTGTATTATTGATTGCTAGTAGCCTAATACTAAAAAGAAACTAGAAAGTAAACTAAAGTAAGTAACTCAGATCTAAGAGTAAGGAGACTAAAGAGATGGGACTTGGGAGGGAGAGGGAGAGAGAGTTACACACACACACACTTGCATACTTTACACTAGCAATAGTCTAGTAGACTAGTAGTAGTCTAGTAGAAAAGGAGAGGGAAAAGAAAAGGAGATAGAGGGAGAGAGAGAGTTGAGTTACACTTGTAGAAAGGGAGAAGAAGAGGGAAAAGAAAATGAGAAAGAGAGAGAGAGAGAGTTTAGTTACACTTGTAGAAAAGAGAGGAAGAGAGGAGAGAGAGAGAGAGAGAGAGAGAGAGAGAGAGAGAGAGAGAGAGAGATTTACACAAACAAAATTAAAATTACAAATTTAAAAGAGGTTCCAACTTCCAAATTCTTCAATCGTCACTTCTTGTCTAAGTTGTCTTCTCTTCATCTTTGCCCTTTGACTTGAGTATTGATCTTGAATTCTTGTTGTAGTTGTAAGTTGTAAGTTGTAAGTAACTTCAAACTTGTAAGTTTGTAACTTGTAACTTGTAAGTTGTAACAAAGTAACAAACAAACTAAAATAAAATAAAATTTGATAGAAGTTGTTAGAACTTAGAAAACTTAGAACTTGGATATTATGAAACTCTAAGAGAAAATGAGATAGAAAGAGAGAGTGGTGTGTATGTTCCCTTGATTGAACTAGAAAGTAGAAAGAGAGTTCAATTCAATGGATGGAGAGGTTGGTTGTTTTGTAGATGTAGTAATGTCTCTTGAGTCTTGAAGAGTCTTGAATCTTCTTGAATCTTGAATGTAGATGTATCATGTATGTACCCTTCCTTGATTGAAACTTCAATGTCAATCTTGATTCTTGATTCTTGAAAGTTGAAAGAAATATGGAATATGGATGGAGAGGAGTGGATGTAGAGTGCTTAGAAATATGTAAGAGAGAATGTTAGAGAGCAAAATAGAGAATAGAGAGAGAGTTTGAGCTTAGAATGCATGTAGGAGTGCTTAGAATCCATTTTTATAGAGAAACTATCCGGATTAAAAAAAAAAAAAAAAAGGTCAGAAATATGATCGTTGGCCAATATGCGATTGCATATGTTGTATGCGATCACATATACTCGCACATGTGGCATATGCGATTGCATATGTGCAGTGATCGCATATGCCACTGGCGCATATGTGATTTGGGCTTTAGTATGCGAATGTGCGATCGCACATGACAACACTTTGTAGTACAACTATGCATGTGTATAGCTCAAACCAAGTGGGGCTTTATTGGTTTGGATGGTTTGGATTGTCGAACAACTATGCCATGTGTACGGTTGAAACAAAGCAGGGCTCCATGCTGTTGAGTCAGTGACTTGGACGGCTTGAATTGCTGTGCAACTATGCTATGTGTATGGTTGAAATCAAGTAGGGCTCCATGTAAGGTTGAAGAGCAATCACTGTTTAAACAAGTTTTAAATGGTGCAAAACTGACAGAATAGCTTTCTCCTGAATTCACGTAAACTTACATTAAAGACTCTACTTTTTAACAAATAAAACAACTCATTTTAGAGCATGGATAGGGTAATTCTGTCCATTGATCTATCTATCATTTCATTCATTTCCCCCCCCCCCCCCCCCAAAAAAAAAAAAAAAAAAAAGCGAAAGAAAATTTCCGATTGAAAAATCCCAGGTCACTTGAATATATAGATAAATGTTGTTTTCTCTTCTTAACTATCTGTAGGCAACACATCGAAGGATTAAGATTGTCCCATGGATTAGTTTTTTAAGGTTGTCTCCATCTACAATGGGTCCAGTGTTTTGAATGGTTTATTTTGATTAATGGTGACATGAGTACAAGTTCTTGAATGTGTGCACAAACCATCTGTCCTTGATTACCATCACGGTCATCTCCACTTTTTATGCCTTATCAACATAGCTGGATTACAGTTTTTTTTTTTTTGCTAGTGATGAAATACTATTATGCTAATAAGCATGCAAACAACATAGCATGCTCTCACACCAAACAAGAAACAGTGTATTCAAATGCTCCAATTTCAATGCAGGTAGCATTGTAATGGGCTCTGAACAGACCCATTATTACTATTTTGTCTCTACTTATGAAGACAATAAGTTGGCCTGTTGATGATACTATGTTATAAATATATAGCATCAAAGAATTGTTAGGAAATTCACCGTCTCTAGTACCCACCCAAGCTGAGGACCTGAGGTGATTTATGTTTAAGCTCCTTAGCAGAATCTTTTCTGAGAATATACACAATGTCATGTTCTGGGGATACATGGTGCAGCTTTGCTAGTTCTAATGAGAATAATTGTTGATATGGTCTTTATGTGGTGTGCTAGGTCATACAGAAGGAACATTGTTTGTAATGGCATGATATTCACCTCTGCATGTTATTCAACTGTGCATAAAGTTTTTATGGAAGTATGTTATATTAGTCCTTTGCATACTTATAATCAAGATTCTGATCTCCCATAGAATGGATCTCTGATGCCATGCGAATAACCCAGCAACTTGCGCATGACTTCTGAAGGATTTTTTTATCAATTCTATTTTTGGGAGCCACATATATATGATGTATATGTAGAGTTATCGTCTTGTAAAGGTATTAACTGATTGGAACTTATATTCACCATTATCAGCTTGAGTTTCTAGTGCACTATTGGAGTTTCCATCAATTCAGTCTTTCATTCTACACTTGATTAGAAGTCCACTGCATTTTTGTGTTGCAAAAACTTCATATCACCAGTTATAATTGACTGTTTTGCAGCAAACATGGTTTCTTTGTTAGTAAACTAAATCACACAATGGTGGCTATTTCTAAACAAGTTCCCTTCCAGTCTATTTTGCAAAGTCCATTTTCTTTGAGAAACACTAAGTAATGCCTAGTGAGTACGACCATAGTTATAAGTTATAACCATTGGACATATCTATGGTCTTTATGTAAAGGCTGCTTCAGCCGGCCTTCTTTTTAGTCCTTTGTCGTTTCCTTTTTGTTGTATTCTTTTCTCGCTTCTTGCGAGCTTTCTAATAAAGTGGCTTATATCTCTCAAAGAAAAAAAATCTATGGTCTTTGTATTTGGCTTTCTTTAATGAAATTTTAGTATTTTATCAAGTTAAAAAAGCAAGGTTATATTCTACGTCACTGGATCCACAAGGAATTTGAGGAGAGGATAGATAACTCCTAAACCTCATCATCAACGTTACTTAAATCTCCAAGGGCATGGGGTGTTCCTTGAAGATTATGAAATTAGTCAAGGGAATCTCCCCATGCCAAAACCCAGCCGTTTAACTGCTAAAAATTATGGACCATCAAGGAGTTGTTACTCCAGTCTCAACATCTTTTGGGACATTCATTAGTGGGTCTAGAGTGCACCAATCCGAGCACTAGCTCCAAGCATTTCAGCAAAATTAAGCTCAAGCATACGTATTGGTGATTGTAACCAGTGTTTTAAGTATTGACGATATCGCCCGATATATCCCATGATATATCTTGTATACCACCTGTGCAAAACAAAATGCACAAGTAGTGGGGTATATCCCACATGTTCGATTTGGTGAGCATTTTCAATTTTTGATCCTTTTTTCTATAAATCATTTTTAATCAATGCCAAATTGTTACAAATCCATGATTTTTCATGTTTTGCATGAAAAATCATGGATTGGGAGCTTCAATTTCGAGATTTGGAGGGGGTGGGCTGAGTTGCGGAAAATTGAAAAAATAAAAAATTTCTAATTTCTCGCAAATCGGCTGCAAGCTTTGTCCAAATATAAAATCAAACATGTATGTAACCTGATCTAGTGATTCTTCTTTTGCTTTTGAATGTATTGCTTATGTTTCCACACGTCTTCTTACATTTATAAATTTTATTAATAGACTTTGAATATACTTGCATCAATTTAGTTAGACAACGCATATATTAGGAACCCATACAAAGAAAATCTCTTATGTGCACTTCTTTTTTGTAATGTTTTGATTTTTAAGCGTGCATTGATGCCTTTTTTAACAATCACTGAAGTTTCATTGAAAAATTGACCGATTTCCCAATGTTTCCCCATGTTTCCAACAACAACGATACATTACTCGATACAACTGATATATCCCATGCGAATGTAATAACCAATATGTATCCGTATCCCAAAGGTGCAATACGTAACGTGATACCGATATTTCAAAAGCTGATTGTAACGCCTTTACTTTTTGAATCGGCATACCCAACCAAATTCCTATCTAAAGCCGTGTCTTGCATAGACACTATTTTCATGCGCCCTTTAGTTGCATGATCCTTCTATTTAGGTGCAGCTCCCATGGATTCCTACTCCCACTTCCTAGCTATTTGTAGTTGCAAAATTTTGACCTGAGTCTTTCCTGGTCCCCACTTGAATTTGTTTATGCCTCGCTTCACGCTTTGAGCAAGTATAATTTGCTACACCAACATTTTATGCCTGAAAAACTGCTTCTGATATTTTGGATAGTTTGTGAAAGACCTAGTGAGTCCTCCCTTTTCTAAGCGACCATAATTATCAAGAAGGGACTATCTCCACTGAGCTTTGCAAGCTTTAGCTTTCCAGCCTCAGTTACAATGTCCTCATCATTCTGCCAACTAATTGCGGAGAGGTAATAAGTTCTAATAAATTTGAAAAGGAAGCTCCTTCCCTTTGACTTTAATTAATAACTATAGCATTATGTTTAAAGACCCTGACTGCACTGGGCGGTCCAACCAGTTTAGACCAGAATTAGGCCCCAAAATGAACCATACCACCCTTAAACCATGTTGGTTAAATTCTCTAACCACTGATATATTAGATTATATACATTTTTTTTTTAAAATGAAACAAATTCCTAATGCAAGGTGAGTGTGACTAGTTGGTCCGGCGGTTTGATCCCTAGTGCAAAATGGGGAAAGCAAGTGTGACTGGTTGGTCTGGTGGTTCGGTCCCTAGTGCAAAATGGGGAGTGCAAGTGTGATTGGCTGGTCTGGTGATTGGACCAAAGCCTTAAAGAATGGTCGAGATACAGTTTGTGCTTTAAATCATTGTTTCCTGAGATAGTGGAAATCTATCGAGCTCTTCGTCTTTATTCCCTCAATTGGGTAGATCTGATGGTTTTATTTCCATTTGGATGAGGGAGTTCTAGACTCTAGAGCTTCAGTAGAAGAGACCTGGTTATTATCAAATAGGATCATTTAATAAACTGATAGGCTCACCAATTTGACGCAGTGGGCTTCCTCTAGGGTATTACCCATAGTATTAAAAAATGAACACACATTGGCCGATATGTAAAGGAAATGGTCTTCCTCCCATTACGTGGGGCTGAGTTGGTCCATTATGAAAAAAAGGGTTGTATCAGGCTATCGGCCAGTGTTGGCTGATACAGGCTGGTGTTCCGTGTAGTGGTGCCACTACTGTGCCAATATGACTGTTATCGTTTTTGTACTTCTTCATTTCTACTATGAATGGAACTTAGAAAGTAATCTTAAACTATATATGGGCATATGTTGAGGATCAATCAGAAAATTTTTAGTACAATTCGATGCATCGAGGCAGATTAGACCCTTTTTGGGAAAATATCGGTAGGAGGGATAAGCCATCATTCATTTTTCTATCTTAGTTTTTATATATATATATATATATATATATAATCCACAAAATCGTGCTTTCTTAACCTTTGATTAGTGCCTATTTGGTTGACTGAAAGTAGTTCAATCTGACACTACCCAACAGCCAACATTGTTACCAATGAATGGCTCGTTACACCATAAAATGTGTCCAAAACAAAAAATTACATGTTTGGGATCGTTACACATATTTTAGAATTTTACAAATAACTTTGTTAGATTTTTCCCCAAAAGAATTTTTTGGGAAGGTACATGGCCATATTGGCTGATACGGGGCTCGTTTTGGCTCGTACAGCCTGCAACATATTGGCCAGCTGATATGCCGACTAATACCATTGCGCTATACATTGATTTAACCTAGAGTCTTGGAGACCATGGTAAGAAAATTCTCTGAGTTGATTTCATGATTCACTTGAATCAACCCATTTTTATTTCAAAAGTCGAGAGACTTTATATCCAAGATGGACTTGACTCGCCAAATGTGCTGAGTTTCTTTATGACTCGATGACTCTGAAGTTGATAGGAATTGGCTGATATGCCAACCCATACTGTTGCATTATACATTGGTTTAACCTAGAGGCTTGGAGACCATGGTAGGAACATTCTCCAAGTTAGTACCATGACTGAATTGAATCAACTCATTTTTATATCAAGAGTTTGGAGACTCTGAATCCAAGATGGACTTGACTCGTTAAGCTTGCTAAGTTTCTATGTGACGTAATGACTCTAAAAAGTTGAAAGAAACTCATCTGAGTCATGGTGTTTTAGTCCATTGCAAAAGACCCATACAATCAAGCCATACTTGTTGAGTTATGAATCATGACTTGACAAGTTCGCTACTTCAAAAGATTCTCACTTATCAACTAATTCTAGGTGTTTTTGATTTGTCATCTAAGATCTTAGGTAGTTTTTGAGATTTGAGATTTTCTACTATAAAAGTGTGTTTCAAGTCTTGAGTCTCAGCTCATAAAATTGGTTCTATCGATTAAAGCTTTAAGGTGATGATCAAACAATATGAGACCAATTTGTGCAATTTTTGCAATGATTAATGGTGTCGTATGACTTTGTAATTGAAAAGAAATACCTAGCAAAAATTGTCAGGGTTTGTAGAAATACTGCTTAGGTTTATCGTAATTAAAAAAGACCCTAGTACTTAAGCTTCTCCCTCATGGCAATTCTAAAATTTGGAATTTTTACTGTAGATTTCGGGGTTCCATTAGTGGCGGCTTAGGAAAAAAAGAAGAAATTAATGCTCTAGTGCTTTCTTTCAAATTTATTTTTTTAATCAAAGGCAAAAAGGAAGAAGTGAAGTGAACAAATTTATCTGTTTTCTCTTCTACATTTTCCTCATTTCATGAATGTTCATCGCCTTTAAACATATTATTGTTTCTTCTTCACCAAATGTGGGAAAAAAAAAACCTCCGGCTTTTTGAAGTCATCATGTCTATTGCTTGTGGCACAAATCCTTCTAACGAGGTGTTGCATCGCCTTTGTTTTTCCATTGAATTGTATCTCTAGCCTTTGGTTAGAAGAAAGGCTTGTAGAAGATAACCTAGGCCAAGGATCAAGCAAAATAGGAAAATCGGCAAGGGCCTTTATATTGAAGGTCCATTTGATTTCATCTGACTTGGCCTTTCTAAAGACCTCAACAACCTTTTGATTTGGGAAGCATCTATTATTCCTCTCCTTCCATAAGCAATGCAACACTATAGACTTCGGTATCACCCACATAACATTAAATAGACTCAAAAACTTTTCCCACAATCCACTAGTGAAGGTGCAAAGAATAAAAACCGCATGGTCTTCATACACTTCATGCAAATGTTAGGGATCACCATCTTCATTTTCTGAAGGTTATCTACCGTGAGTACGTTGTTCCTCCCCACCAACCATGTGAAAGCTGCAACCTTAGGGGGGCATCGTAGTGCCACTCAAAGGAGGTATGGAAAGGAGGAACTCTAGGAGAGCAGCCATGTAATCTATAGAAAGACAATTGAGAATGAGCCCGACTTCTCTTGTACCCATACTATCTCATCTCTACTAAGCCAAGTTGGGAGTTGGGAAGTGTATTTTGAAGTCGGGCTCATTCTCAATTGTATGGGTTGCAACACCACCACCTGAGATTGAGTAACACTTATCTATAGTGATATCAGCATCCGTAGCTAGCTTTGCTAACCTCAGAAACTCTTCATGAAGTATCCTCTCACCTAACCAATATCTTTCGAAAAGCGGATCTTTTCCCATTACCTAAAGAGAACCGATGCCCATCTCCTAAAGTGTTGAGTCGTTAGAATGGTGTTTCGTTGAGGAACAGTTTATGGAGGCCATCTTTTCTTTGTAGGACAGTAAAACCCCATGGTTTGGAAGTATCTCTTTCAATTCCTACAAATGTTGCACTTTTTGAAACATGATTTGATAAAAGTGTTCCTTCATTGACAATCATACATAAATTAGTTGTTTTATAAGATTGCAAAATTGGAAAACTACATGTGGAAGTGATGCACCAGCCAGAACAGAGCCCATGCAAGGGTACGGAGTTGATGTTAGGTGGATAGCCGATTGT
>JAJHSJ010000014.1:44604588-44699779 GCA_021015155.1 Magnolia officinalis | reverse complement strand
ATAGCTTGCGATACCACGTACTATCATCTCTACTCCACACGCCAGCTCTGTCATTGCCCTTCCATCGTATGCCATATGGTAGAAATTGGAATTTGATTATCTTGTTCATGATGATTGGCTATTTTAATGATTCATGTTCATTTGTTGAGTGACATGCTTATTATTGATGTCATGTTTATGATAACCTGTGTAGTTGTACGACATGATTGATTGATAACCTACTCACCTATGATAACATGACTGGTTGATAACATGCCTATGATTGTTTTGGATGTCTTTACGGGAGCGCCCTGATAAGACATGTTTTACTCCTGGCACGCAGTAAACTCACGAGCTGTGGTTTGCTCATACGTATGACTTACACTTTTTTCAGGATGTATGCAAGAGTTGTTGGAGTTTGTTGTTGTTTCCTTCATTACTATTGAGTTGGTGCACCATATTATGTGTGACATGTTGAACAGGTTCGTCTCTTCGATATGCGTTAATACCATGAACAAAATGTAACCGCCTAAACGGATTAACTGTTCAAAAAAAATTCACACTGAAAATCCTCCTTGTAGGACCCCAGGATCGGAATCTGGCATATGGGTGTCAGAGTTGAGAATGGGATACTATGGAGGCTGTCAGTGCCGAATTCGGCGATCGAGATTTTGTAAGCCCGGTTTTCGAGTTTAGGGCGTGATAGTTGGGTTGGAAAAGTCCATTTCTCCCTAATCGCTAAGTGTGACTCGATCCTTTGAATGGACTTGCTAAGGTCCTAGAATGCTTGTAAAGTGTTTTGATTAAAGAGCTCTTGGTTTTGAATGTGTTTGAGAACCGGATTCTCTTAGGGTCTTTGCTGATTTAGAAGTTGAGGAAATGCCCCTTGAGAATTCCTGTTTGTGTTAGCCGTTTAACCATTCCTCTAACTGAAGTTGGGATGGTTCCTCCAACTGGAATTGTATGTATTCAAGATGGGGGTGTTGAATGGCATTTGATAGTTGTTTATGGCATTCAATTGCTCATGTAACAACTCTTGAAACATAGGAATAGTTGGACATTCATGTGTCAAGTGTATGTTGCTGGCACAAATCCCGTATATAACTTTAACGATATCCTCAGGTTTGGCCGTCTCTACTTTTTTCAGTTCCATGACCTTTATCTTCCTTGTAATATTGGCCACCCTTGCACTCATGTCATCCTCTTCCTATAAGACGTACATTCTGTACATTTCTTTTGATTGATTGGTCATAGAAGTCGAGGCTTTTGAGGAGGTGTCCCATAACTGTGCGTTTTCAGCAAGTGAGTCAAAATAGTCCCACGTATTATCGGCTTCTTTGTTCATGAACTCCCCATTGCACATCATCCCTACGAATTGGTGCATGGGCGAAGTCAGTCCATCATAGAAAAAGCTTATGACCCACCAAAATTTGTATCCATGATATTGGCAAGAGTTCAAAAGGTCCTTAAATCTCTACGAACTTTGGAAGGTCTTGAAAAGGGGTGAGCTCTCAGTCCTAAAGGGGGGGGGGGGGGTGGTGAATAGGACTATGCCAAATAAAAAATAAAAGTGGAATATAAATGCAGATAGCTGAAATAAATAACAACCTCAAATGCACTAGTCTTGAGAGGTTGATAGAAACTTCGTTCAAAGGACAACCTTACACCAAAAACCAAGGTTTATGGTAGGACAACCTGATGTCTTGAACTTAGTAAGGATAAAAAAAACTCAAACTAATACAAAGGATAAATAAAATAAATCTAGCTATTACAACATTCACCATATGAACATGAAAATAAAATACATCATTCACCACATCACATGCATCATCATCATCATCATCATCCAAACTCCAAAAATTATAGTGGTTCAGTGTATACACCAACTGTTTTCAAATAGCCACACCTACTCCACTCCCAATATCCACAACCCACGGGATATTGGCTTTCACTATGAAAGAAGGTTTTCCAAGGTTCACCTTAGAACTTTTACAATTGTGTTTTTAATGGGCTACCACAATTAAAAACCCTACACACTGAGATTTTTTGGCTATCTCGGTCAAAACCACAAAAGAGATTTTCTGGTAATCTCATAAACCAAAATACAATAATTGAAATGATAATACTTATCTGAAGATTCTTCTTCTTCGATGTAGCCCGGTAGAACTACCTTTTTGAAGATGTAGATGTTCAATGTTCAATCTCACAAATGACGGGGTTCTAGGTCTAAATGAATTTTAATTTAAATCCAACCTTGGGCTACTTTGATTCAATTTCTTGGATCTTAAAAGGATAAAACAAAATTTCCCTTTTAACAAGTAAGATTGAATAGCAAGAGATCAAGAAATTCAAAATAAAAAAGCTATAAAAGAATCTTAAATTACCATACAATAACTTCACAATAGCGGGGACTTAGTTCTCAGAGAGGAGGCTTGAATTAGCTTGGAATGAGTATGAAATGCTGAGAAAAGTCCTCTATTTATAAGGTGAAAAGGACTGCCTCGATTGGTCTTAGTAACCAATTTTCAAAAATTCTGGCGCAATTAGATAAACCCGACACTCGACTGCTCGAGTGAAGTTCAAAAACCTTGCTGGACTTTGAGTAGAGCCTTGCTTGACTGGTCGAGCCAGCCTCCACGACCGGTTGAGCAGGGTGCTCGATTGGTCTAAGACCTACCAGACTTTTTCGAAAATTTGAGTTAATTTATGGACTGGGCGAGAAAGACCCTAGGCTGGTTGAGCCAGTGCCTAGACTAGTCGAAGTATGATTAGGGCTAGTCGAAGCAAAGCCTAAAATAAGTACAATGACTCAAATTCAATATGCAATATGAATGACCTAACCCTAAGGTCTTTCTATGGTCACCTATACCTTAAATGTGAGTATTGAACTTGTAAACTTCGATCTCTTTGGTAGATAGTATTCTTGAAGTACTTGAAGCTTGATCTTGTACTTGAAGCTTGATCTTGTACTCTTTGAAACTTGAAACTTGTATACTTGAACTTGGACTTGTATACTTGAACTTGATCATAAAATGCATTTGGACTTGAATTAGTATTTTGAAGTCGCACTTGCACTCGGTCTTGTGTATGAACTTGATCTTGTATTTGCAGTTGAACATGCACTTTGATTTGAAGTTGTAGTAGCATTTGATGTTGATGTAGATGACTTGAAACTCATCTTCATATGAAGGTGAACTTTCCATCTATTGAACTTGAAGGTGAACTTTCCATCTATCAAACAAGTCAATCACTCCAAATTGGCTTGTCACTACAAAATTTGATAATACATGGTGCTAGATCTAAACCATAGCACTTACAGGTCTCTTCCTCTCTTTGAGAGAAATTTATTATTGCTCTCCTTAGGGTGTTGGTCTTTTTAACCGGGAAGAACTTTTTAAGGAACTCCCGGTTCATCTTAGCCCATGTCCTTATCTATCTCGCTCATAAGGAGTGTAGCCATGACTTGGCCTTTTTCTTCAAAGAGAAATGAAATAATTTAAGTCTTACAGTGTCATCAGTCACATTCGGGAAGTGCAAGGTTGCTACTATCTCATTAAACTCTTTGAGATGTAGATATGGACTTTCAGAATCAAGTCCATGAAACTTCGAAAGTAGTTGGATCACTCCCAGTTTGAAGTCCATGTTTCCTACGTTGTGTGGAAACACGATGCAGGAAGGAGTACTTGCCCTCGCTGGTTAGAGATAGTCTCTCAACGTTCTTGGTCAAGGGGCATTGTGCACCTTATTCTCGTCTTGATGTTCCTCAACAGGATGATGTGGTTGATTTGCAGCCATGATTTCTGTTGGCTCAGAAGATCTTAAATGGTGTCTAATCTAATGATGGATATGCAACCATTTAATCAATCCTCATTCACTTAAGAGACGTAGAGTGTCGTCACGAACCCACTTAGGTATGAAATACTCTCAGCCCTTAAGTTCTAAACAACAAAAACCTAAGAAAAAGAAAACTAGCGAAATTAGAAAAGAGAGAGTTAGAGAGAGGTTACCGGATTAGAGTTGATATGTAAGTTGCTATAAAATAGAAAAACAAATTAGTTTTTAAAAACAAATTCAGAAAAATCTTATACTAAAAACACAATAAAAGTTAGTCCTAATCCTAAAACACAACAAAAGTTAGTCCTAATCCTAAACCAATCCTAATGCTAATCAATCTCAGCAAAAGCAGCCGAAGTCCCCAGCTATGGCGCCAAAAACTTATTCACAACCCCAAGTGTAGGGCTGCGCTGTAGTAATAATCTTGGTGAGACCGATGTCGAATCCACATGGACTTAATATATGTGTGCTTTTTGAAATAAACTAGAATTTAAAATCTAGAAATTAAGAGAGATTGTTGTAAATTGGATTTATCAAAGTAATGAAAACTAGAGCGCCAAGGATCCACTTGTAGCTATCTTAATGTATAGGGTTTATGATTTTTTATTTAATAAGTAATATATAATTATGTATAAATATAATATATAATATAGGGTTTATAAATTTTTTTATTTAATAAGTAATATATAATTAATTAATGATGTATAATATAGGGTTTACTGTTTAAGATTTTTATTTGATAAATAATATATTATTAATTAATTTTGTATAATATAGGGTTTATTGTTTAGGGCTTTTTTATTTAATAAATAATAAACAATATATATTTTAATTATATGATATATAATATATATTTATAATATATAAATAATATAATGCAACGACCGGTGACCGGGCTGCCAGGCTACCAGCCATGGACAACGTTCGGGCCCGTCCCAATCCCACATACATGATACAAACAACAACTGAGTTCAGTTGCTTATCGCACCAGACGAGTGGGCAGGGCAGGGCAGGGGCAACGGGGGAGCACCGAGCAGAGATGGGCGACAACAGCAATGGAGGGCCGGACTGGCGGTAGGGGCGACAAGTGAGTAGAGACGGACGATCGAACTGGCTGAGAGAGGAGAGAGGAGAGAGAGAGAGAGAGAGAGAGAGAGAGAGAGAGAGAGGGTGAGAGAGGTGGTTCGAGCTCGATAGAGTTCGGGTGGTTGGGTTGTGTAATGTGAGAGAGATGGGTAGGGTTTTAAGTCTGGGATTTTTATATCACTTGAGCCAAGTCGAGCCGAGTTAGAGTTACATACTGATCTGAGTCGATTTGAGCACAGGCCAGCTTGAATTCGGCTCAAAATATTTTCAAACTCAAAAAATTAGCTCGACTCGGCTAGAACTCAGTTTCAAACCAAGTCGAATTAAGGTTTTTTGAGTCGAGTCGAGCAAGTTAACCGAGCTAACTCGGTTCGTGTACAACTCTATGCACGAAGATGCTCCTCAAGCTTCGAGTTATATGAATGGTTTAAAGGAGATCATAGTTACATGGCCTCAAAATGATATATTTATTATATCCACACCTTTCATCCATTTGGTGAGATCATTTTAGAGCATGTGCCCAAAAATGAGTCATATCCAAATCTCAAGTGAACCGCACCACAAATAGCAATGGGGATGATTTTCTCACCGCTAAAACATTCATAGGGCCCACCATAAGGTTTATTTTCCATCAAATCTGTTCATGAGGTCAAAAAGACCTACATGAAGAGGAATAACAAATACCATACTTCTGTGACCACCAAAAGGGTTTCAATGGTAGACATTCAATACCCCACTGCATTTTGCATTGTGGTCCACTTGATCTTTGAATCTGTCTTATTTATTTTTGGGCTTAAGCATTAGGACGAGCTCACCAAATGGACGGACAATTTAGATATAACATATATATGTCATGATGGGACCCACGTAATTTTGTGATGTCAAGACACCAGCTAGGTCGGTGGTGTGTGGTACATCAGCCAATCCGCTTCTGCCTCTGAGCCATTCGTACAACTCGGAGCTCAAGAAGCGTTAACACTAGTCTTCGCACGACATGTATCCACACCAGCCACAACGCGGATTAGGTACTACCCTCGCGGAGCTCGGGACAGGTGGAGTCTCCGAGGGCCACTGAGGGGCCACCGTGATGTATGAATTTTATCCACACCGTCCATACAAATTTCTATATCATTCTAGAGTTTTATTCCAAAAATAATGAAGATCCAAGGCTCAAATGGACCACAAGGTGGGTTTTAAAATCCAACCGTTGAAATTTCTTAGGGACCACAGAAGTTTTGGATCAAGATGGTATTTGTTTTTTCACTTCATCCAGTTTTATATGACCATATCAACAGGTTAGATGGAAAGTAAACGACACGGTGGCGCCTATGAAGGTTTTAATGGTGGACGTCCTTGGCACAACTGCTTCCTGTGGTGTGGTCCACTTGAGAATTGGATATTCCTTATTTATGGTCCAGTACTCTAAAATAATATGGAAAAACGGATGGTCGGTGTGGACAAAAGTAATACATCACAGTGGCCTTTCGGTGGCCCTCGGAGCTTCCGCCTGTCCCAAGCTTTGAACAGGTTGGGGTAGTACCTAATCCAAGCCCCAATAGCCAAATCCACCTATGTGTGGTACACCAGCCAATCCACTTCCGGAAGCAGATTGGCTAGTGTACCTCACACTATCTATATAGCTATTGTATTGATGTCAGCAAGTTCTGTGGGCCTAATCATGAGGTATGTGTTATATCCAAACCGTCTATCCATTTGGCGAGCTAGTCTTAAGTCTTGAAACGAAAAATAAGAAGACTGATATAACTTTCAAGTGGACCACACTACAAAAAGCAGTGCGGGATTGAACATCTATCATTGGAACCCTTTTTAGAGTCACAGAAGTTTTGGATCAATATGAAATTTGTCTTTCCTCTTCATTCAGGTCTTTTTGACCTTACGAACATATTCGATGGAAAATAAACGTTACGGTGACCCCACGAATTATGAATTTTTTAGCCATGAAAATCATTATCTCTGTTACTATTTGTGGTGTGGTCCAGATGATCTTTGGATATGATTCATTTTTTGGATAATGTTCTAGAATGATTTCTAAAAATAGATAAACGGTGTAGATATAATAAATACATCACTGTGGGGCCCGTGTAACTTTGATATCCTTTGAACCGTTCGTACAACCCATAGCGTCAGTGCTCGTCTTTGCACGACACGTACCTACAACAGCTATATAGCTAATCCGCTTCCATTCATCGTCCTTTCCATTCTGAGAAAATTAGGACTGTGGAACCCACCTTTTAGCCAGCTGGTTTTATGAAAGAAGACAAACCTTCTTTTGCAACTTAGACCTCCACGTACGGGGACAGAATTTCTGGACAAAAATACCCCTCCTTTAACGGAAACGGATTGGGTACTCCCCTGCCACCATGCAATGGTGGATGTTCGGGTGGTCTTGTGAGCCCACCATGATGTATGCTTTTCATCCATGCCGTCCATATATTTTTCCACATCATTTTATGGTATGAGACAAAAAAAATGGGTATATGCAAATCTCAAGTGTACCACATTATAGGAAACAGTGTTGAATGAGCATCAACCATTAAAAACTTTTTGGGGGCCCACTGTGATGTTTGTGAAAATCCTCCCTGTCTAAGTTCATTCATAGGGTCACAAAGACCTGGATGAAGAGGAAAAACAAATTCATAATGATCCAAAACTTCTGTAACCCCTAAAAGGGTTTCAATGGTAGACGTTCAATTCCCCACTGTATTTTACAGTGTGGTCCACTTGATAGTTAGATCTATCTTATTTTTCGTCTCAAGCCTTAATATGAGCTCGCCAAATAGATGGACGGTTTGGATATAACATAGACATCATGATGGGACCCATAAAAGCAACACAACATATATATATATATATATATATATATATATATATATATATATATATATATATATATATATATATATTCTATATATATATATATATATATAAAAAAACACAGACCGCATCGATATATTGACAATATGTAGATATATCGACAAAATAAAGCATCGATATATTGACAATATGTAGATATATTGACAAAATAAAGCATCGATATATCGACAATATGTCGATATATCGATGTTACATGAAATTTTTTGGTTAAGTCGTTGGACAAATGATGACTTAATCGATATTATTGACCATATATCGATATATCGATAAAATCAAGCATCGATATATCGACATATGGTCGATAATATCGATATATCGATGTGATATATCGACGTTACATGGAATTTTTTTTCCCCCGCCGATTTTCATGCTTGTCCCGCCGATTTTCTCCCTAGTTTCCCCCCCGCCGATTTTCATGCTTTTCATGCTTGCCCCATCGATTTTCTAGTTTGTTCCCGTCGATTTTCATGCTTGCCCTCGCCGATTTTCTAGTTTGCCCCGCCGTTTTTTCTAGTTTGCCCCCGCCGATTTTCTAGTTTGCCCCGCCGTTTTTCTAGTTTGCCTCGCCGATTTTCTAGTTTGCCCCCGCCGTTTTCTAGTTTGCCCGCCGATATATCGACATATGGTCGATATATCGATATATCGATGTGATATATCGACGTTACATGGAATTTTTTTTCCCCCACCGATTTTCATGCTTGTCCCGCCGATTTTCTAGTTTCCCCCGCCGATTTTCATGCTTTTCATGCTTGCCCCATCGATTTTCTAGTTTGTCCCGTCGATTTTCATGCTTGCCTCGCCGATTTTCTAGTTTGCCCCGCCGTTTTTCTAGTTTGCCCCGCCGATTTTCTAGTTTGCCCCGCCGTTTTTCTAGTTTGCCTCGCCGATTTTCTAGTTTGCCCCGCCGTTTTCTAGTTTGCCCTGCTGTTTTTCTAGTTTGCCTCGCCGTTTTTTTAGTTTGCCTCGTCAATTTTCTAGGCTACGGATATGGCTACGGTTATAATCCGTAGCTATAGATTCTTTTTTATTTTTTATTTTTATTTTTATTTTTATTTTTTTGCTGTTATAATCCCACCGCCTTTTGTGGGTCCCATCATGAGGTCTGTGTTATATCCAAACCGTCCATCGATTTGGCGAGCTCATATTAAGCTTGAGACGTAAAATAAGACATATCTAACTATCAAGTGGTGGGCCCTATAAAATTTTTAATGGTGAAAATCAGTTTTCCCGCTGCTCTTTGTGGTGTGGTCCATTTGATCTGGATATGATTTTTTTTTTGGATAATACTCCGAAATGATCTCTAAATATGGATGAACGTTGTGGATATAATAAATACATAGTTTGGGGCCATGTAACTTTGATCTCTTTTGAGCCGTTCGTACAACTCTTGGCCGGAGGAGCGTCAGCGCTCGTCTTCGACAGGGAGGGGTATTTTCGTCCTCAAATTCGCTATCCGTACGCGCATGTATAAGTTGCAAAAGAAGGCTTGTCTTCTTTCATAAAAACAGCTAGATAAAAGGTGGGTCCACAGTCCTAAATTTCTCAAACATTCCCAGGGGCACACTTTGGTAAAAGTGCCCGTCCTTTTTCGTTTGTCGGAAGTCCCCTATCTTTTTCAATTTCTCCTCAGCCCGCCCTCCCCGCCTCTCTTGCTCTCTCTCTCCTCGACGGAGGCAAATGGCGCCTAAGTCCGACAGCGTTGAAGGTAATTAATCATCTCTCTCTGTGCGCGCGTTAATCGTCTTTGAATTTCTTTATTTCACCACCTCCTTGAATTATTATAAGGAAATGATTTGATGTTTTCCAATCTCTCTCTCTCTCTCTCTCTCTCTCTGTGAATGATGCTATGCAACTCATGTTAATTTAACTACATTTTGGTGCAAATTGCGTGTATTCGGCACATGAACTGTCCAAAACATCGATCAGATCATCAACCAGGTTTACTTATTCCACATCTCCAAGTTACACCCACTGGATGACCCTAACCCCTCCTATCAATGTGATTTTTGTTACAACCCTACCTTTTTTAGGCAACGGATCGGATGGCTAGGATTGTCTGATCAAAATGATTGTTGAGAGACAATGGGATCCTGCCAGATGGACTGTACAGATGAGTGGTTGGACATTTGTGTTTCTATTAAAAAAAATATTTGGATCATGCATTTTACTGGCCATTGATTTGATGGTTACAAATTTACAATTATATTGGTTGAAGCAATTTTGGCATGCTGGCCATGGAAAGTTGGCTAGACCATATGAAGATTCATTCAGATCCGATGCACCTAACGTGAATGGTGCACCACAATATGGACCATGATCTGGACCCTTCATTGGGTGCTTCCATCCAGGGATTAGCCATGGTAGAAAACTCCTAATGAATTGACAATCTTAACCATCCAACCTTTCACTTAAAGAATATTGGGAAAGATCTTCACATAATGTTCCAAAGATTGGATGGATGGGATTGTCCAATCTTTGTGATTAGCAGACTGTTGTCTGGACCTACTTGAGGAATGTTCAAGATCTCAGATTATTGTGCCAAATGTTTTAGTCTAACTCGTGCAGGGCACCAAATGGGAGATTGGCGTGCTCTTGTTTAGATTTCTCTTCAAGTGTATGCTCATAATGGTAGTGTCAAATTAGCATGTTGATGGAATTTTTGGTTCCCAGAACAGAATTACTTAACTACATTTTAAAACTGATTTACAGGTATCGTGCTGAACTTTGTAAATGAGGTATGACTTGGAAATGGCCAGATATGCTGCTTCTGCCAATTTGAACTCTTGTTTTTCTTTTATATATATATATTTATAATATGGGCCCCACCGTGATGTGTTGATGATATCCACTCCGACCATCAATATGGTCGCTTGCCATCCATCTGTTCCGATTGTGGTCCCTTACTATCCTTCCAATCCGTATTGAACGTCACACTTTCCTTTTTTTAATCAACATGCCTATATTTGTGTATTTTGCTAACTTTCTTATTCAGATCAAAACTATGCATCTTTACTCTATAACTTGTTGACTTTATTAATTGAGTCTATACTTATTGTAGGAAATCAGGAGTATGCAAATCGTACTCTCAATTACTTTACCTGGATTGATTTTCCCATTTTCCTATCAGAAGTTGAGGTTTATTTGGTCAATGTGTCTTCTGTATATTTTTTAAAATAGGAAGGGAGGTGCATCTTGAGGTTATGCAATATTCATATGTACATTCTGGCTTCTCTTCCAGGGTAGAATGGTTGTGTTGCAAAATCCTGCCATATAAGGGGCTTTTATAATCAATTTTCTACTTTATTTTTGATAGAGTAGAATGGCATAACATGATTCATGTAGCCGACCCCAATTAATTGGGAATCTGGGATAAGGCTTAATGACGACGACAACGATTTTTCTACTTATTTTTGTAATATTTTCCTTTGTAGTTATTAGCATGGAGAATGGGGTTTTCTTCATACATGGGTTGTAGATTGTCTATGTTTATAATCTTCCCAATTAATGAAATGGGAATGAGTTACTGTTCTCCATTAACTGATTGTGGAATTTCACATGATATTGGAGTCCTTTATATTGTTCCTAAGGATTATTCATGGATTCCTTGAGGTAGGATGGGGTTTTCTTCGTACATGGGTTGTAGATTGTCTATGTTTATAATCTTCCCAATTAATGAAATGGGAATGAGTTACGTTCTCCATCAACTGATTGTGGAAGTTCACATGATATTGGAGTCCTTTCTATTGTTCCTAAGGATTATTCATGGATTCCTTGAGGTAGGATGAGTTTGAAATGGTGCAAATTGGAATCTCCTTCATTTGTAAGTTGTTGACTTAAGCAGGCATTTATCACATCTTCTATGCTCAAAACCCATTATAATTGCCATCAGAGCTGGAGTCCCTGTTGTTGTTGTGACGACTGACACATCACCAACCCCATCCACCCACGACCACCTCCATTATCATAGGTTTGTCCCAGCAATTTCAGATTGACTTCATGAATCATGTTTTTTCGATCATCTTTGAGACAAGAATTCTCATGATGCTTGGAAAAAGTTCTACCAGCAGTTGTGCACCTTGCACTAAACTTACTCCTTTACCAGGCTTTGGACGGGCTGACCATTGACATCATATATTATCTAATTCATTTCCTTCAACAGCTCATCTATTAAAAATTTTCCTGCCGTTAGTAGGTAATATAGGAGTCACAAATCACATCCTTTTTTTTTTTTTTACAATCCAAAATTGTTGTAAAGAAACCTTTAAAAAAAGTTGTAAAGAATGATTCCAATTCTAGTGAAGCAGGTAACAGGAAGCAAATTATTCTGTAATTTGGTGCACAAAAGCCATTTGAAAATGGAGAGAAATTCCAGTTCTTACTAGATAAATGTTTAAGTGTGAGTTATCATCAGTAAGGACATTTCTTCCGGGAGAAGATGGGCTGAAGATTGTAGACATGAAGAGTCACATGTATGCATTTTTAAAAAGGATAAATAGGAAGAATCATATTATATGATGCTTTAGAATCATCACTGCAATTCTCCATGTTTGTCAAGGCAATACAACTAATGTAGGTTAACTTACTAACCTAAATGAGGAACAAAACATGAGAAGTGTCCATGAAGAATATCAGGACATTGTCACAGTTGGTAAATCTTCCAATAACGGAGCTGTAAATGGTATTAATGTGTTTGGTTTTTGCCTTCACAGACAGCTACAGGCTTGGGTTATGAAAACTTACCAGCTGATATTGTGCATCAAGTGGATGGCCTTCTTTTTTACAATTGGCATATATAATATATCCTTGTCCATTCTGTTTGTTGCTTGTCCTGAATGGCAATGTTACATTTTTCTAGTCACTTACTGCAGATGCATAAGATTATGATGCACCCTTTTCTGTAATTGATTATGTTCTTCATTATGTGAAACTTGAACATTGAAAGCTGGAGTTCAAAACATCCAGCAATTGGAAAAGATTATATAATGCTTCACTTCTTTATTAAAAAGAAAAAAAACTTTCATTTATTGATAAACAGTATGATATTCTTTACAAATTCTAGAGTTGTTGCCATCATCATCGTAATCTAGGCCTTATCCCAACTATTGGGGTCAGCTACAAAATCATGTTCCGCCATCAGGATTCATGATAAAACTTGTGGCAAAAGTTTCATGCCTGATGCCAACGTTAACACAACCCTCCTCTATCCGTGCTTGGCACTAGCAATGAGAGCACAACTCTCACAGTCATTATTTTACAAATTCTAGTGTGTCGTAATTGAGGTTTGTAATGAAGATGGAAATGAATCATTCACAAGAAAGCAATGACGAATTTGACCAAAATTTCCCTTTGGAGGGTTTTGTTAATTGTGGGGTCAAACTACACATGCGTGGCTGTGACATAGCACAAGCCATTAGTTACACATCTCATTGGAGAAAATTCTTGATTGAAAGAGAAAATCAAATATTCCAAACTATGTGAGTGTCTGTGAATAGTGCAGTGTGTGCAATGTGTGTACTAATCAAGTTAACATAATGTAATCTTCTGTTGCTTTAAGCATCATAGATTGTTGATGTTGAATCCCTGGCTGATGCAAGTCTTGCTAGCTGTTGAGTGTCAAGGTGGACTTACCAGCTATTGCAAGACTAAGCTGGGCTATAATTGTCTAGTTGTTGGACCAATAGTCCGACTTTACGAGGTGCTGCACCTGGGTGCAAACTTAAAAGTGGCTATGCGCCACTCACCTATGTACTAAGTGTGTTTGAGCTGTGGGAGGGCAGTCTGCTAAGTGTTAAGGTCTGATTGTTACAAGATGCCAAGTCTTGAAGTCATCAAGTTTTCTGGATGTTGGGCCTAGGAGACCCTTTTTGTAATGCCCCAAATTTTCATGGCCCGAGTACATACTTGTGCCCGAGAATTCTGGGTGTTAGTGAAACGAATGAATGAATAATTCATAATTACACTTTTTTTTTTTTTTTTTTATCCATATCACATTAATGAAGGTATTCATTCACAAGAAAAAAAATCAACCATAATATAAATTTTATTCCATTTAAGCATAAAAGTTCAACCAATCATTTAATGCTCACTTAGGCAGGAGCTTATTACAAAATTCGCAGCATGAAACATAAATAAAACTAAACTAAAATTTAAACATCAACGTCATTATCCCTCATTACTCAGAATAATCCTCCGTAAGGAGGTCATCACCCATATCTTCAACCTGTACGTCACCTACATCATCTATATGGTTGGAGAGGGTCAACGCCCTTCTCATAGTGATGGTTGTCCTTTAAGATTAACAATAATTCAAGTGATTCATTATAATACCAATATAAGGGTTCCGATACTCCTTGTATTCCACCATTACGAGTGATATCGATATGTGCAACAAATTTACATGAATGCATGCCTAACATAGCGTGTGCGGCTCATCAAACATAGTGACCACACATTGTGGAATATAATTCATACAAACCCTGCTTGCTCCGCATCCCATAACTATGAAGATTTGTTGGCGTGTCCGACACTATCGTTGATTTATGTGAACACCTCGAGATGACACAACTTATGGATTGGAAGAATTACGTTACACGATTTGTTCATGTAGTGACTAATTGTAACATCCAATCCCAGGAAAGTGTTATAACATGTGCCCACAGATTACTTACATCGATGTGTGCACCACTAACCAAATCTAAGGATTTACGCATCGACCAAGAGGGTTACTACCCAGAGTGCATTATGTCCATGATAAATACATACAAGTCACTAGTTGTGAGACCTTTAACACATTACTTGCATTAATAGGGAAATAAGTCGAAGCACGAGAGTTTTGGAATTCTAACACACATGCCCAAGCCATAAAATAAGGGAGGTACCACAAGGCTAACTTGATAAAGGAGAAAAGTAGCAATAAGCTAATTCAATAAAAGAGAAGAGTAGCATTAGGCTAACTCAACAAAAATAAGGAGAGATGAGCAAAAGCCAACTCAATATAGAGTGGAAACATGTCTCTCTCAAAATCGGCGAAGCGAATGCTTGTATCCATCACTCCACATGAATCCATAAAAGTCCAACTGTGTTTTCATGGACTAATTAATATGGCATTACAATAAAATAAACCCCAACAGTGTAGAAAATAGTCCATACACTTCAAAGTGAATCAATAGGCACAACAATGCGAATTCGGGTTAAACGGGTCACCTGATAAATCCATATTACTCCAAAAGTGAGTCCCGCTACCCTAAGGTTTAAAATATGAATTTTATGTTAGATTAATATCAATAAAATCATAAGGTTTACTGACATAATTATCCCGTCCATTGGATGTGCAAACTATGCACTGTTCGGGACCCGAACGCTTGTAGTTTTACTATTTCAGACAGTTTGTCATATAACCCATAAAATATGTCCAACATGATTAAAATCATATCTTAAACATAATTCCAACATGGATTAAGAAATCATAATAATCCAGCAACTTATTAGCATGGAAATCATAGTATACATAATTTTAACGCTAAAATAAGAGAACTATAATAAATTTAACTTAAATTAGTGTAAGCTTAAAGGAATCCCTCACCTTATCCTTAGATGCAAACCCTATGTAGATCTTGATGTAGGAGAGCTTCTACATGAACCACGGTGTTGCTCGAGCAAAAGGGAGACACCACACGTGTAGGGAAGGAGGAAGATGATGGTTTAGGCGTGCTTGAAGGAGGGGACGCCTACTCTCACTTACTCTCTCTTTACGTGAAGAGGGCTAATGTATTGGGCCTAGTGTTCGAGTTGTCGGTATCGCTACAAGTTTCGCTGGCCGGAGATAAAGATACAATATCGTTATCGCCGATATCGGAAATGCAGGGAAAAATGGGGAAACATGGAGAAAATGGTGGAATTTTTTAGTGAAACTTAAGGACATGCCTAAATACACATATTTACATATTCAAGAATGAAAAAATTGCAAAAAGAATGCATTAAATTAGAAGTTTCCATTTAATGGGGCCAAAAAGCATGCGTTGTCGTAAGAAATCACTCAAATAGTAACCAAAATGAGTTCATATTATACAAATGCAGCTGACATACAGTAATTAAGACATGTAAAAGTAAATGAACTCAAAGATGCCAAATCAAGGATAGATTAGATTATCCAATCAGTGTGGTATTTGATACTCTGGCTGCGTATGACACTTGATACCTAGCATTTGAAAATGGTACATGTGGCAAATTCTAACATAATCTAAACCGTGTTTTCGCTTCATCAAGATTTGTGTGACCTAATCAAGAGGTTGGATGGCAAAAAACAAAACCATTACAATGGCCCTATGAAGTTTTTAATGGTGGGCATTTAATCTCCACTGTTTCCTTTAGTGTGGTCCACCTGAGATGCAGTCATGTAGATCTGTCTCATTTTGGACTCATGCCTTAAAATTATCTATCAAAATAAATGGACGACATTGATAAAATATTTATCATTATGATGGCCCCACATAACATCGACCCATCAATCCACGGATACAAATCAGTGACACGTGCGCACCCTATTAATCAGTACACTTATCGTACTGAGTCAACTGTGTGGGGCCCATTGTGATTTATGTATTTTATCCACCCCATCCATTCATTTTACAAGATAATTTGAAGGCTTGATCCCAAAGATGAAGCATATCCAATGCTCAAATGGACCACACCACAAGAAACAATGTGAATTGAACATGTCTTCCATTGAAAAATCATTAGGGGCCACAAAAGTTTTGGATCCATGCCATTTTTGTATTTTACCTTCATCCATCTCCGTGTGATCTTATGAACAACTTGGATGACAAATAAACACCACTGTGGGCCATAGCGCCTAGGAAGGTTTCAACGGTAGGAATCATTGTCCCCATTGCCTTGGCGGTGTGGTCCACCCTAGCTTTGGATCTACCTCATTTTTGGGTTCACTACCTAAAATGATCTCGCTAATTGGATGGACCATGTGGATATAACACATACATCATGGTGGGGTCCACAGAACTTGGTGACGTCCACACGCCACTGACGTTCGCACCCGCACACCACACTAAAAGGAAGCGGATTGCGTACCGAGTAACTTAGTAGGCTAAGCGTACTGAGTAAACTCTGTGGGGTCCACCGTGATTTATGTATTTTATCCACTCCGTCCATCCATTTTAATAGATAATTTTTGGGCTTGAGCCTAAAAATGAAGTATATCCAAACCTCAAGTGGAACACACAATGGGAAACAGTGTGAACTGAACATCTACCGTTGAAAATTTCTTGGGGGCCACAGAAGTTTTGGATCAAGCTTGTATTTGTGTTTTCCCTTCATCCATGTCTGTGTGAGCCTATGAACAGGTTGAATGACAAATAAACATCATTGTGGGCCCAAGAAATGTTTCAACGGTGGAAGTTATCATTCCAACTGTTTCCAATGGTATGGTCCACTTGATCTTTGGGTATGCTTAAATTTTGGTCTCAACCCCTAAAATAATATGGAAAAACGGATGGATGGCGTGGATAGACCAGATACATTCAAGGTGGGCCTAATAGAGTTTACTCAATGCAATAAGAGCGTACTGAGTAACTCAGTACGCAATCTGCTTTCCGCGTAAAAATTGGACACGGATTAGATACTGATAGGTTGAGTAGCGAGACTCCCTACACGTCACCAAGTTCTGTGGACCCCACTATGATGTACGTGTTGTATCCACAACGTCCATTCATTTCGAGATATTATTTTAAGGCATTACCCAGAGAACGAGGCAGATCCAAAGCTTTAGTGGACCCCACCACACAAAATAGCGGGAAGATTGATGTACATCGTTGAAACCTTCCTGAGGCCCACCATAACATTTATTTTCCATCCAATCTATTCATAAGGTCACAAAGACTTGAACGAAGAGGAAAAACAAATTTCATATTGATCCAAAACTTCTGTGACCCCAAAAAGTGTTTCAATGGTAGACGTTCAATTTCCCACTGCCTTTTGCAGTGTGGTCCACTTGATAGTTAGATCTGTCTTATTTTTCTGCTAAAGCCTTAAGACGAGCTCGCCAAATGGATTGACGGTCTGGATATAACACATACCTCATGATTAGACCCACTGAACTTGCTGACGTCAATACAGTAGCTATGTAGCTGGTACACCAGCCAATCCGCTTCCGTCCATAGCTTAATCCGCGTCCTTATATCGTCGAGCCTCGAAATAAAGAAAAAAAAAAAGAAGAAAACCCTAAAATGTCGTTCGCGAGCAATTCTTGCTGAAGAAAGGGGGTTTTTGAGGGAGGGTTTTGAAACCCTATATCATTCCCAAATCGCGAGGAAATTCCCAAAATCGCTGATTTTTCGCTGAAATTTCAAGCTTCCAATCGAAAAAGGAAAGAGAATTTTGAGGTTTTCCTTACCTCTTTGCAATGTTCGAAGATCGACAGGAGGCATTCTTCCGAGTTGTGAGTTCCGATTAACCAGGTACGCGATCACTCTCACGTATTTACAAAAACAGCGAAATCAAAGCGATTTTTTGATTTTTTTTCCCCTTATTTTTACCTATTTATCAAAAAAATAGGTTGTCGGCTACAGTTTTCCATTAATAGGTTATGTGGTTGGTGGCTACGGTTGATATTCTCGGTGATAATCCAAAATTATCGACAATATCTCCGATTTTTCGCCGATAATAGGGAGAGAAACGAAAAATTGGGGTTTCGGTATCGCTAGACTAGCGATACCGATATTATCGGCGATAATATCGACATTTCGTCGACAATTTGAACACTGATTGGGCCTGAGGGCATGAACCATCATAAGCTTTATGCGAATAGGATAGGATTATGAAATAGATACCTATACTTGGGTGAATTATCAAAGGAACTAGGAAGTTGAGGGACTAAAAACCCACATTCAGGTCTCCCCTTGAAATTATTAAGATAGACGATGAATCTAGAGATCGTGGATATAGGTGCCTTGGGAGTAAATTCTCAAATCCCAAACAAACTTACCATGGATTAAAAAGTTTGCTTAGAATGGAGTTCAACACAAGCAAAAACAAGTTTCCCAAATCGGAATTGCAGCTTCTCCAATTTTTCTAAAATTTTTTGCCATTTTGGTGAAAACTTTTCCACATTAGGAAACCCCACCGGTTTTAGTAGTTAGACGGATCATAAAATTTCGAAACTTTTTATGTAACTCAATTAGGTACTCAGAAACCTAACTCTAAAATTTTATCTTGCTTGGATCTGTACGAAATTCTAGAAAAAATAAACAGTGACAAAATTTTACGAAAACTACTACTCGACAACAAGCCTTTTTGCACCTTACAGGGATGAAACACAGACCAAACTATGGAATCTTATTTCAAAATTTTTTCCGGAGTCTCAAGAATAAGTTTTGAATCTAAGTTTTAAATTTCAGATCATTCAGATACGTGGTTTAGAAATTAAAATTCTGGGAGTGAATGGCTATCAAGATAAAACATTTTTGGGATTTTATATCTTTTCATATAAATGATAACACTAAAGCTTAGGTTCAACAAGGGATGGGCCATTTGGGCCTATCCTTTATAAAACCTAGGGTACTTTTATTGTGGAATGAAAAAAGTACATAATATTCCCCAAGGATCTAGAACGGTCGGGACCACAAGCTTACAGAACCATATTCAAGCAATGTATAAGCGATTAGATCCAAATTCAAATCTTGAGGGTCAACACTTGGAATTCTGGATTGATACTAATGAACTCGATACTCAAATTTGAGTAGAAGATATAAGTATCGGACCTGAAACTACTCAAACCACTCTTCGGTGATGCCGATACCATATGAATCACATCTTTGTCTTAACCTGGAATATTTATGTATACTCCTAAAATGTTTGTGGGTGTGTTTTCTTTGTGTTAGATGACAAGAGTGAGATAGACGTGTAGGCAACCTTAGGGTGTCGAAATTGTGTCACCTAGAATCTAACGAGAGCTAGGTTATGGTATCCCCAACGTCATCTATCCGTTAAGCTTCCCATTAAATCTTTTCCCATTAAGCAAATTTCGGGGATGAAATTATTTTTAAGGGGGGTGGATTGTAACATCCCATATGTTACCATTTTAGCCTAGGTTCATCCTGTCGTTTGATATATGTATCTCCTTTAATTAATGATAATTTTAACTTATTTGGTGGATAACTCTTTAACCATAATGATTTAGATACGAGTTCTTTTGTAAAAATTGCTTAGAAACGTGCCTATAACCATGCATAATCATTAGATTTATCAAAACTCTCAGATCAGAAATAATTACAAAAATGCCATTAACCTAGACCATTGATTTCTAGATCACATGGTTCTCATAATCCATTTGATGTGAAATTTTGTCCCATGCCTATCTATCATAAATTAACTATACATGTCGAATTTCAGCCCTTATATCATAGTATAAGTGGTCTGATTGACAAATCAACCCCTTTAACCCTTGATTTTGGTGTTCATCAAGTGAAGAAAGTTCGTAGGTAGTTGTAGCAAGATATTTCCCTTCATATGAATGACTTGGATTGCCCATTATATGGACCAAGTGTGAAATGTGAGAATCCCACCTTGGTAGGCTTTTCCTTAGGCACGAAGTTAGCCGTTTTAGGCTTACCAACTCTTTCTAAATCTGGACCTTCTGATTTACCCACTTCCTGCCATCCATCGCAACTTAAATTTGGACCACACGTTGCCCTCATATGACCACGAGATCATACAAAATTTAGACCCCGTGTGTTGAATGATTGATATTGCCGACATGGCATGCTGCCTCCACATGGCAAGCCTTGAGTGGTGACAAGCTGGTGCTTGAAACTGTCAACGCCATGCATATTGGCTGGTGCCAGGTGAAGCTTGTCTTGATTTGTTTTGTCATTGGGTGGACCCATGCTAGGTGTAGAGATAAGGGTTAGTTGTGTAGAGATAATAAGGCATTGCTGAGTTGATATATTGAGGATTTGATTAGATTTGGATTCTAATAAGATTAGCATGTATGTTAGTGTTCATATATATATATATATATATATATATATATATATATATATATATATGCCCCACTAGTTATTTATGCAAATATAACATAACATCTTCTCCACAAAATTCTGATTCTCTTGTATTAGTTTTGTCACTAGGTGTTTTAAGAGTAGCATTAGGTGCAATTAATCTCATTGCCACAAGTCTATAGATTCCCCCATGCATACCTTTGTAGCTAGCGAGAGCCCTTGCACTGCTTCCATTCTACATGCGGTGCAAGTAGTATATGCTCTAAATGACCTTCGCCCTTTTCGCTATACAACGAGTGTCGGTCTCTTTTGAAATTACTTTTTTGACTTGTTTTATTAGTGTTCTGATGACACTTTTTAAGGTAGTTAATAACCTGTCGGCTCCTGCCCTGGCACCAACGCCACCTTCCAGGTTGAGCAGATGATGCTAGATGCATTCGGGTGTGGCCAATCAAGTGGCAACTACTATGGTTGGCACTAGTGGGCGGAGACCTGCTTTAAGTCTAGCAATAATCCAACTAAGGCCTCCTTAGTCAGCCAATGCCTCAAGAAGTCCAATCCAAACCAAAGTAGTCCTATGCTATCACATCTAGCACTGCTACTTTTGTAGCACCTAGTTTGTGACGCCTCTCTTCTTTGGCAAACCTCAAACGCTATCTACTAGTGCTAGTAGTCGGGGTACAATGCCTCCTGTGACGCCTGGTGTTTGTGCCGGTCCTTTCCAGAGTGTGTACCCATTTATTTTAGAATCTTTGTCTTCTTCGTTTGCACCTTGGTGTTAGTGACATGGTTGTATAGTAAATATCTAAAGGCTAATTCTCCCAACTTGATGAAAAAGAGTTGTGGTGTGAGCTAGGTATAATAGTCATAGAAACAACAATAAAAATCATGGTAACTGTAGGCCGCAAACCCTAAGGTAGTTTATTTGGCCAGATGGTTCTCCTACCTTTGGTTTGCATTGCCACAACTTTGGCACAATACATCCAGGAACATACATTGCTTACCCTCTGGGTTCTTACATGTCTTCCGAATGCATGCTCTCTCCCCTAAGTAGTGGCAATGGAGCATCATTGCAGAGAGAAGTCACACTGTGTGACTACAATGGTGGAAAAGGCCACACTTGACGAGGTAGAGATTGATGACATAAAGAAGGGTTAGGACCCTGTTTGATGTAAGACGATTGAAACTAACCTAGGATGCCAGATGTGAGATCAATTACGCATTAATTTCAACATTCAACATGTAAATCAAATATATTCACATAATAGATTCAGAAAATTCAGATTTGTACCACAAATGGTAGCTATCACATATGAGGTGCACGAAAATATAAAATATTATGAGTGGCCCACTTGGAAGTGGGGACTTCTGATCTAGCATGGGCAGTGCAACAACCACGTGAGAAAACAATGACGCCAATAAAATCAGGTTTGGGGAAGGGATTTATAAAAAAAAAATTAGATTTTCGTTAGGGTTTTAGAGTTTAGGGATTGTGATTTGGGATTTTTTGGAAATTAGGAATATAAGGATTATGGGATGTAGGGATTATGTAGGGTTTGGAGGGGAATCAAGGAGGGAAGGTACCAAAAGGGGGCCCACACGTGGCAACCCGTATAGATGCACATGCGTGCGTGTCTACGTATGGATGGGTAGGGGAAAAGAGAAAGGAGGTGGATTAGGTTGGGTTTTGATGGGTTTAGAAGAGATGTAAGGGAAGGAGAAGAAGAAAAAGAGAAGAAGTGGAGTTCCCAATTGGAGAAGAGAATGAGGAAGAAAAAACCTTGGAGGAATCAACCACCAAACAAGCTTCTACCCTTGCACAATTCGATTGGAAGTGAGGGTTTCTCACAAACCCTAAAACAAAGAGGAAAAATACCCTTTCAAAACAAGAAAGATTTTTTTTTTTTTTTTTCCTTTTTTAAGCTCCAATTAGGGTTCAACATTCCCCCCCTTCTTTTATATTAAAACTTAAAAAAAAATAAAAATATGCCACTCACTTAAGTGACATGGCCCATTATCCAAAATAAGCAAATTAAGACACTTACCATCAATCTTAACCGTCAAATAAATCATAAAAATAACATAAAAACATAAATAAAACAAGATCAGGTCCAAGAGGCCCAAATATGAAAGATCTCAGATCTGGTGGTCTGATTGATAAGATCCAATAGTTGAATCGAGATGAAAAAAAATCCTATAACTAAAATTGTCTCCTAAGTAGCCCACATGCATTATCCCTATGTGGGGTCTTTCTGATGCATGTCCAATGCATGTGGGGTCTTCAAAGTGGCCCACTAGGGCCTATTTAGAACTCGTCCCCCCTCCACAAAGAGAGTTGCGTTGATGTGGGTGGTTGCCTGTCTCTGGTATACCCGAGTAGGTCCCTAGATGTCCCCATCAACTCTCCCTTACTGAGAAGAATTCGCCACTGGCGAAATAAAGTTGTGGTAATGCTCAAGGAGGTTGGGATCCATGCGCTGGAACTTTGCCTCTGTAATCCAGGTGTTGTCTAACTTTGTCCTGCTTTTCCACTTTACGAGGTATTTTGATATCCTCCATGGCGGGTAGAGACCGCTTGATGGTCCAGAACATCCTCGATCTCTTCTTTTCGTCGAGGTAGTGATTGAAGAAAAGGCAATTGGTGGGAAGTAGGGTCTGGTAAAGGTCATGGGCTGGGGTCAGGGACACCATCATCTGGGGTAGGAGAAAGGTCTGCAGGAGGGCTAGAAGATAGAGGTGTGGGTTCATCACAAGGCACATGGTCCTCCACGTTGAATGTTGCGCTAATGACCATGTTGGATCAAAGATCCACCACATACGCGTTAGGGCCTACTCTTATCAAAATTTTATATGGACTCGCACTGAGGGCATGCAATTTTCTCACGGTTCCTTGTGGGAATCGTTCAAGCCTAATGTAGACCATGACGTAGTCATTCACCTGAAACTCCTTAAACCTACGATGTGAATCTGCAGAGATTTTATAATGTTGATTACTAGCATTAATGCACCTCTTGATCTCACTATGCAAGTCATGAATATGCCGTGCAAATGCTTCTACCCTTCCATAATTCGATTGTAAGGGAATGTTTGAATGTTTCCCACAAACCCCAAAACAACGAGGAAAAACATCATTTCAACACAAGAAAGATTTTTTTTTTTTTTTTTTTTGTCTCAAGCTCCAATTAGGGTTTGACGTTCCCCCCCTGCTTCTATATTAAAACTTTTAAAAAATACAAATATGCCACTCACTTAAGTGACATGGCCCATCATCCAAATAAGCAAATTAAGACACTTACCATCAATCTTAATCGTCAAATAAATCCTAAAAATAATAAAAAACATAAATAAAACAAGATCAGGGTCCAAGGGGCCTAGATTTGAAAGATCTGGTGGTCTGATTGACAAGATCCAACGGTCGGATCGAGACGAAAAAAAATCCTATAACTAAAACTGTCTACTAAGCAGCCCACATGCATCATCCCTATGTGGGTTCTTCCTGATGCACGTCTAATGCATGTGAGGTCTTCAAAGTGGCCCAGTGAGCCCCATCTAGAACTCGTCTCCCATCCACAAAGAGAGCTACGTTGACGTGGGTGGTCGCCTTTGTCTCTGGTATACCTGAGTAGGTCCTCTGTTGCCCCTATCAACTCTCCCCGACTGAGAAGAATTCACCACTGGTGAAATAAAGCCGTGGTAACGCTTAGGAGGTCGGGATCAATGCGTTGGAACTCTGCCTCTGTAATTTAGGCGTTGTCTGACTCCATCCTGCTTTTCCACTTTACGAGGTATTTCTGATATCCTCCATGGCGGGTAGAGACCGCTTGATGGTCCAAAACATCCTCGATTTCTTCTTTTTTGTCTAGGTAGTGATGGAAGAGAAGACAATGAGTGGGAAGTAGGGTCTGGTAAAGGCCATGGGCTCGGGTCGGGGTCGGGGTCAGGGACACCATCATTTGGGGTAGGCGAAAGGTCTGCAGGAGGGCTAGAAGATAGAGATGTGGGTCCGTCACAAGGCAGGAGGTCCTCCACGTTGAATGTTGCGCTAATTCCCATGTCAGATGGAAGATTCACCACATACGCATTAAGGCCTACTCTTGTCAAAATTTTGTATGGATCTGCACTGAGGGCATGCAATTTCCCCACGGTTCCTTGTGGGAATTGTTCGGGCCTAATGCAGACCATGACGTAGTCACCTACCTGAACTTCTTTAAACCTATGATGTGAATCTGCAGAGATTTTTAATGTTGATTACTAGCATTAATCCGCCCTTGATCTCACTATGCAAGTCATGAATATGTCGTGCAAATGCTTATGCGGACTCAGATGAACTATGTGAGACGGACTTGGGTATGAGACCTATAGGCATTCTAGGCTTATACCAAAATACTATCTCAAATGGACTCATTCTTATGGACCTATTGATGAAATTGTTGTATGCAAACTCGGCTACGAGCAAAACTGCATCCCAGGTCATAATATGGTCTCCCACCAGACATCATAGCAGATTCTTTAAGCTTCGATTGACAACTTCCGACTGACCATCAGTCTGAGGATGGTATGCATAAGAGAATTGCAACTTAGTTTCCCATCATGTGCCATAGAGTTTTCAAAAAAAAAAAAAAAAAAAAAAAAAAAACTCATAAACCACACATCTCAATCAGATACAATGGTCTTCAGTAAACCATGTAGACGAACTACCTCCCCAAAGAATATCTTACTATAAACATGGAATGGTGCTTTTTAATCGTCTTGAGGAGCCTAAGCACGAAATCCATGCTAATATCAACCTATGGGGTGTGGGGGAATGGCAAAGGTGCATATAAACCGGTGTTCTGCTTCTTCTGCTTTGCTAGCTAACAAGTCCTACATTGCCCTATAATGTTAGCCATGTCTTGCTAGAGACTTGGCCAATAAAAATGCTCCTCTATAAGAGAAATAGTCTTGTCATGCCCAAAATGATCAGCTATCCCTCCAGTATGAAGCTCCCAGACAAGAAAGTCACGATGGGACTTACGGGGTGTACACAATCCATCACATCTAAACAAAAACTCACTGACTAGGACAAACTCACTACTACCCCCAGACTGACTATCTATAACAATGATGTGTACACTTCTCCAAAATCTAGGCAATTAGGATAATCTTCCTTTAATTGTTCAAACTTAGTGACTTTGACATTCATGGATTAGATTAATACAACCCTACGACCAAGGTGTTCTGTATCCGTTACGATATGCCTGTAAAGGCCGATATGTATAGGTAACGGCCATGACCGTTACGTGATACGGGGGTGAAACAGGGCAGTTGGTTTTTTGGGACTGTATCGGCCGTTACGGTGGCCGTAAGGCTGTTACGTGGCATAACGACCGTTACCCCCATAACGATCGAAAAACGACCACTTTTTTTCTATTTAAATCCATTTTCCCCCCCTCCCTTTTATTTATTTATTTATTTACAACTTTTCTCATTCCAAAAACTCCTAGATCATTGTACAATAGATTTCGACCACTCTTACTATAGTTTTTAATATTAAAATCAGAGATTGAAGTGATTTGAATGAATAGAAGCTCCGATGGCCCTTTTTTTTTCAAAAAATTGAAAAAGTAGTATTTATGCCTTTATTATTATTATTATTATTTATAGTTTTAATGGTTGATTGTGATGTGTAAACATTAGATACATATAATCATGTTCACAAATTCACTAGATAGCCCTAAACAACTCTCACCAAAGAGTGGACCGTTACACTACCATAAACATGTTCAAAACAAAAAATGAATACATATTTGGAATATTTACATTATTCTTGATTTTCTAAATATTTTTTTCAATTTTTTTTGGGGCAAAAGAAAATTTTCCACCGTTACAGTGGTCGTAACAGTCGTTACGCCCCTGTATCCGTAATGGTGGCCATAACGGTCACCACCATTACTGATACAGAATACCTTGCCTACGACTCAACTCATCGGCAGGTTTATTCTTAACCCTGCCCTTGTGCTTCAACACAAAAGTGTACTCCTGAAGAAATTGGACCCACTTGGCATGCCTCGGGTTCAACTTCTTTTGTAAGTTGAGATAATGCAAAGCCTCATGGTTAGAGAAGAAGACGAACTCCTGCGGCAATAAATAATGTCGCCAATGGCACAAAGACTGCACTACCACATAAAATTCTTTTGTCTCGCTTCATTCTGCCTCTCGCTAAAGAAAGTGACAGGGTGCCCTTCTTGACTAAGCACTCCACCTATACATACACCAGACGCATCACAAGAAACCTCAAAAGCCTTCGAAAAATCTGAAAGTCGCATGGCAGGAGCTTCAATCATCTTGACTCTGATCTCCTTAAACGCCCTATAGGTTGCTTTAGTCCATTGGAACTCTCATTTTTTAATGCAATCGGTAACGGGAGCCATGATGGAACTAAACTGTTGAGGACATCACATCACGTACACTTTTGTGTATGAATTAGAGGAGGCGGGCCGCCTCGATTTCTCTGTAGCTAGGCGAGTATCCATGTTGAAGACCCCATGTGCATCTGCGAGCATCTGGAAGACCCCACGCTGGGAAGATGCACATGAGTTGATTTAGGGAGTGATTTGGACCGTTGGATTTGAGGGATTTTCTCAATGGTGGATATTCTATCTAAAAAAAAACAAAGTTCCTTTGCTTCTTCTTCTTCTTCATGTGATGTGAAGACTTGTTCCGTGCGATTTGGAACGAAGATCGGTGCGATGCCTATCTTCAATCACTAGAGTGCGAGGCTTCCAGGTATCCATCTTTGAGTTTTCCTTCTTCGTGCAAGGTATTTTGTTGAAATCTCCTTAGTTTTTCATCCAAAACCTCTTCCAACACCTTCCTTTATTCTTCATCATCTTTTTCCTCAAAACCTTTAAGTTATAGACCAAACACTAGCCGACCGGACCCCACACGTGTGACCGTACGATCACATGTGCGAGCCCACGGGCTGTTCCATACGACCACTCCTCTAGTCCCCCTTGCCTCTTTGAACAATTCCTCCAAAACCCTATCTTCCCTTGTCTAAAACCCTAACCGTAACCCTTAAATCTCAAATCTTTCAATTTCCTCAAATTCCCAAACCCTAGATCTTCATATCCTACAATTAACCTAAAATCCCTAACTTCCATATATCCAAAACCTTAATTCCCATCTCCTAATATGTAAATCCTTTAATCCCTTTATTCAATTCCCTGCTTTAACCATCATTTTCCCCAAACTTTCCTAACCCTAGCTTTGCCCACATCCAAATCTAGTAAAACTTAGGTAGCATTAGACCTTCTCCTTTAAAATAGGCCTAACCCTATGCTATTTGGATGTTTCTATATCCATTAGACCCAGTTACTCATGTTTAATAGTCTTGTAAGGTGATGCTTGACAACTTAGGCTTAAACTATGCGTGATTTCATTTTAGAATCTTGATATTTGTGATGATGGTAGTAAGATTTATAGTTTTCATTAATTAATTTAAATTTGTTGATTGATTTCTCACATTATTTGAGTTCTTGCATTGGTCCTACATCATAAACCCTCTAATGAACCGCCTATAAAAGATGGCTAAGCCGTGAAAGCTATGCACTTCATGAATATTACGCAGCTCAACCAACTGACTATGGCTTTGACTTTCTCAGGATCCACAGACACACCCTTAGATGGCACGATAAAATCTAAGAAGATGACACTACTAGATAAAAACAAACACTTTTTGAGGTTAGCATATAACTTCTCCATCCTAAGGATCCCACACACTTGCCTCAAATGGTGGAGATGTTGTTCCTTAGTCATGCTATAAATAAAGATGTCGTCAAAGTACACGACTAGGAACTTCCCTATTAAGGGTCTCAACACCTGGGTCATTACCCACATAAATGTACTTGGGGCATTGGTTAGCCCAAAAGGCATGACTAGCCGCTTGTACAACCCATCCTTTGTCTTGAAGGCAAATTTTCATTCATTGCCTGGGCGAATATGGATATGATGATACCCACTCTAAAGCTCTATTTCGGAGAAAATTGTGGCATTTTCCATCATATCCAACATATCGTCAAGACGCGGTATAGGAAATCAGTACTTAACGGTAATCTTGTTGATGGCTCTGCTACCCACACACATACGCCATGTGCCATCCTTCTTGGGCGTCAGAAGGGCGGGCACGACAATGGACTCGTGCTCTCATGAATGAACCCTTTTTTAAGAAGCTCATCAACTGGCTTCTTTAGTTCTGCATGCTTCGTGGGGTTCATTCTGTAATGAGGGAGGTTTATGAGAATCGACTTGGGGACAAGATCAATGGCATACTGGATGTCCCTCATAGGTGATAGCTCATCCGGGAGGTCTTCAGGAAAGACATCACTGAACTCCTCCATCACCAAAATCACCTCACTAGGCAACTTTATAGTAACCTAGGGGGTAGCCTCTCTAGTCGCGCGGGCATACACCTTTGAATCCTCCATAGTCTTTCTTTCAAATTCTTTTGCATTAATGATGTGAAGAGACTTAGGCTTGGACTTCCTCGAAGTTCCGGGATTACCCTTCTTGGTGGTCTCCTTCTTTTCCGGTGTGCTCTTGGGTGGAAGAGGACTCGATCTAATTTTCTTGCCCTCAAACATGAATGTACAAGTATTTGAGCGACCGAATATTGTAACATCCAAGTCAAATAACCAGGGCCTACCCAAGATAATGTGACCGACATCCATAGGAACCACATCGCACCACAACGAATCCCTATATGACCCAAACTAGATGGGGATACAACATCGCTGTGAGACCGGAATGGAGGACTCATCAACCCACAACACTTTGTAGGGCTGAGGGTCAGACTCAACTTTTAAGCCCAGTCGACTCACGGTGCTGGTAGAGACTACGTTGGCACGACTGCCACTGTCCACTATCACTTTACAATTCTTTTCTCCATATTTGGTATAAGTGTAAAAGATCGTATTCCTACGCCAATCATTATTTTCTTTAGCTCGGGCAAAGGCTCATCTGACTATTGCGAGAGTGTGGGTCTCCTGCTCATCAAACTCCTCATCACTAGTACCAATATCAGGCTTATGTTCCTCTACATCACAATTGCCCTCGGCATCCTCATCTATCATAAGAGCTTTACCTCTTGCTTTGTTTGGGCATTCCTTTGCGAGGTGACCGTAACCATTGCAAGAGAAACACTTCATGTGCTCACTTCCCTTCGAACTAGTGCTGACTAGACCCTTACCTTTAACATCTCTGTTATAGGTGGGAGCACTAGTTGGAGCTTTAGTCTGGCTCACAAGGTTAGGTTTGGCTCCTTAAGGAGCAACCTTGCCACTAGAATCACGAGATCCAAATCGCTTCATGGTCGGTTGCACTAAGTATCGTTCAAGCTCCTTTACCCTAAGGTAGGCCTCCTCTAGTGTACCAACATCATGAGGGATGAACTCATGCCTAATCTCAGGGCGCATGCCGGTTCAAAAACGAGACAGGGTCACACCATGGGACTCGTCAACATCGCATCGCATCATGTACTCCCTGAATCTCTCGATGTAATCCGATGCAGGTATTAACCCTTGTCTCAAGGACTGCCACTGATCCAAAAGGCGATCATGGTAGAAGAGTGGGATGTAGCATATGCGATCATGTGCGATTGCATATGCATGTGCGCATATGCGATCGCACAATCGCATATGCGGTCGCATATTTTTTTTTTTTTTTGCATTTTTTCAAAAAATTAAAAAAAAATCAGAAAAAATCAAAATAAATTATTATATGTCATTGGGACATGAAATACATTTAATTTAAGTAAAAATAAAATAAAACCAATTACATACATTTACAAATTACAATATAGTTAACTTAACAATTAACATTTAACAAATATGAAATATCCATATGCAACATTCAACACTACATGATATATAATATATCAAGTTATCAACAATCAACAACATTAACACACTTAGACTTAGTAAATATTAAACAAAATTAAGAAGTTATGTATTTATTATTTATCTAATCAATAATCATATACATTGATCTAGTAGCCATTATGGCATATCACCACTAGGTCCACCACCACCACCATCATCATCATCATTCGAGTCATCTCCTTCTTCCACATACACTTCTTCTTCCGTTTCTTCATCATCTGTACGTACTAATACTTCATCAACATCTAATGGTGGATGATCTTCAGCTTGATCATCGTTACCACCATCTCCTTCTTCAATCTCTTCAATCTCATCAACGGGTTGACAGCTACTACTCGCCCCCCCCCCCGTCCCCGTCCTTCGCCTTCGAGTGGTACTACCTTCACCAGGTGTCGATCCGTATGCGGTATCTTCAACTTGTGCCCATGTCAGCTCCTTTCCAACAAATACCGGGTTCTCCGTCTCTACGAGCCAGTCGTTATCTGCATCCAACTCATCTAAGCAGATAGGGTCAAAGAAACCGGGCTTTTCTTTCCTACTTAGGAATCGTTCTTGCAATTTTTTATTGTATTGAACGAAAACCAAGTCGTTGAGCTTTTTTTGCTCAAGGAGATTCCTTTTCTTGGTATGAATCTACAAGAAAGAAAGCGCATTTGGTATTAGCTATTTAGGTAATTAATTTAGCTTATGCCACAAAAAAATTAAAGTTTACAAACAATTATTAAACAGTTTAAAGTTACCGCCTCGAACGTGCTTCAATTGCCCTCGCAACCACTGGCAGAACACGTGAGTCCAAGAATCTTCATAGCCAGCTTCTTTAGAGCTGGATCCTTCCTGTTCGGGTCCACTCTATAGGCAACCCACCAGTCAGCTGAGAAAAACAGTTTAAGTAGGTTAGAGTCTTAGAGGCACTTTGTAGAAAAAACTATTTGTAAGAGTTCAGTACATAGTACACTAACATTCATAGAAGTACTTAGTGGGTAATTTTATTGTCCGATGTCTTATTATGATATCCCTTGAGAATATCCCTTTGCTTTTTGTGTAGAAGTCCAGCAAAGTTGAGATCCTGTCCTGTCCTCCTCTATCTGGAATCATTCTTTCCAAGACATCAATAAATCCAACCATATGCATAGTTAGTGCTTTTGCTGGATCAACAGAAGTGAATAAACAAGCTGGGTTAAGGATGTAAGCAGTCGAATACAATGGGGATGACATTTGGCTACCCTATCTTCTATCTATAATATCTAAAATTGGCTTGTAATTACGGTCTCTATAGTTAAAACGGTCAATGATCTTATTTTTCGCCCTCTCCATCGCATCATATATGTAGCCCATTGCGGGCTTCTCATCCTCGTCCACCAATCGCAACACAGTGACTAAGGGCTCGGATGATTTTAGCGCCTTTACCACTTGAGTCCAAAAACTTTGAAAAAGAATTGTTTGTTGAACCTGTCTCCCTTCAGCCTTCTTTGACCAAGGCCCCCTTGTAAATTCGGCCGACACTACAAAGCTTCTAAGTTCTGATTTGTTTGCATGTAGCCTTTGTAATATTAAAAAAGGCTGTAGCAAAACGGGTGACTGCTGGACGTAGCAAGTTACCCCCAATGTGTTTTCTCATTCGACTGAGAAGAAGAGCGTGTTTGTACATAAAGACCGTGATTCTTTTAGCCCTTGCAATCACATTTGTAAATAATCTACCTATATCTTCTAACATAAGATCAATACAATGGGCCGCACAGGGGGTTCAAAATAAACGTCGCCTCTTCTCCATAAGAAGACGACCGACCATTACATACGAGGCTGCGTTATCTGTAATTACTAGTACAACATATTCCTCACCTATTTCTTCAACTACACTATCTAGTAAGTTAAACAAATATTCTCCTGTGTGTGAATGGACCCAACGCATCCACTGACTTCAAGAACATTGTCCCAGCTGGACAATTTACCAAAAAGTTAATGAGAGACCGACTGGATCTATCGGTCCATCCATCGACCATTAGTGTACAACCATATATTTTCCACGAATCTTTATATTCAGTTATAAAGGATTGTGTATATTCAACTTCAGTTTTTAGGCATGTCTCCCTCATTTCATGATATGAAGGAGGTTTAAGTCCAGGTCCAAATTGACCTATAGTCTCAACCATTACTTTGAAGCTTCTCGATTTAATGGTGTTGAAAGCAATGCCGGTTTGGTAAAACCACTTAGCAATATATTGAATTGTGGTTTTCCTATCTTTTTATTTATACCGGTTCTCTAAAGTTGTTTGAGCCAACCCTTTCCCTCTACCCCTTTGGTCGATCACATCCTCTTGGTGTGGTCTACACCATATATCCATGGGCCTATGCCCTCGGGCTCTTTTCGATGGTTGTACTTGTGGTCTAGACCGGCCTGTCGAAGTAGGAGTGAGACTAACTTCATCTACATTAACTACATTTATATCTTCATATGCATCTTGTTCCAGATATTCCTCCTAACGTAGGGACACTATTGCATTTCTTTCTTGGTTGTTTTTCCATATACTCCACGATCTGCCTTCGGATTTCTGGAGTAATTTTATTGCATGCTTTTGTATTAGACCCAGGTAAATGTGCAAGGTGTTGCTTGTGCCTTGCAATGCCACCGGAACTCACATACCCACATAACTCACATACTATGTGAGTCTTTTCAGTAGCACTACGGTAGTGCCCATACTTCCAACCTGGGTAATTCGACTTGGGTTTTAAAGAGGAAAATTGGGAAGAAGACATTATGATGGTGGATTGGTGGTGTGTCTATTATTGATTGCTACTTGCTAGTAGCCTAGTACTAAAAAGTAACTATTAAATAGAAACTATAAGTAAATAAAAATAAAGTAAACTAAAGTAAAGTAAGAGACTAAGAACTAAGAAGTAAGATCTAAGAGAGTAAGTAAGAGTAAAGAGACTAAAGAGATGGAGACTTGGGGGGGGGGGGGGGGGGGGGGGGGGGGGGAAGGAGAGGGAGAGAGAGAGAGAGAGAGAGAGAGAGAGGAGGAGAGAGAGAGAGAGTTACACTTACACACACACTTAACACTTACACTAGTAGTAGTAGTCTAGTAGAGGGAAGGAGAGTTGAGTTACACACTTACACTTGTAGAAAGGGAGAGGAGAGGGAAAAGAAAATGAGAAAGAGAGGAGAGTTGAGTTACACTGTAGAAGAGAGAGAGAGAGAGAGAGAGAGAGAGAGAGAGGAGAGAGAGAGAGAGATTTACACACAAACAAAATTAAAATTACAAATTTAAAAGAGGTTCCAACTTCCAACTTTCAGCTTCCAAATTCTTGTCTAAGTTGTCTTCTCTTTACCTTTGCCCCTTGACTTGAGTATTGATCTTGAATTCTTGTTGTAACTTGTACTTGTAAGTTATAACTTGTAACTTGTAACAACTAACAAAGTAACAAATCAATTAACAAACAAACTAAGAAAAAAAATGATAGAAGTTGTTAGAAGTTAGAACTTAGAAAACTTAGAACTTGGATATTATGAAATATGAAACTCTAAGTGAAAATGAGATAGAAAGAGAGATAGAAAGAGAGAGTGATGTATGTCCCTTGATTGAACTAAAAAGTAGAAAGAGAGTTCAATCAATTCAATGGATGGAGATTGGAGAGCTTGGTTGTAGTTGTAGTCTCTTGAAGAGTCTTGACTCTTGAATCTTCTTGATTCTTGAATGTGGATGTATCCTGTATGTTAGTACTATGTACCCTTCCTTGATTCTTGATTCTTGAAAGTTGAAAGCAAAGAAATATGGAATCTGGACGGAGAGGAATGGATGTAGATTATAGAGTGCTTAGAAGTTAGAAATATGTAAGAGAGAGCGGAAGAGAACAAAATAGAGAATAGAGAGAGAGTTTGAGCTTTTTTTGCATGTAGGAATGCTTAGAATACATATTTATAGAGAAAAAAAAAATCTGGATTAAAAAAAAAGGGTAAAAAAACGGTCAGAAATATGACCGTTGGCCACTATGCGATCGCATATGCTGGCACATGTGCCACTGCCGCATATGCGATCGCATATGCCATTGCCGCATATGCGATCGCATATGCCATTGCCGCATATGCGATCTCCCCTGCATTATACGCATATGCGATCGCATATGCGAATGTGCAATCGCACATGACAACACTGGGTTCATCCCCACGCCGCTTTGCCTTCCGCTCTGTATTGGCTTGACTCATCAACTTCATCTTAGCGAATCTCGCTTGACGACGATCTGACCTGTCATGCCACTTGAGGAAGTGATCCATGTCAGCTAGCCAGTCAAGGAAATGTTTTAGGTTTAAGCGACCATCAAAATTGGGAGCATCAACTTTGACACTCTTCATAACCCGTTCCTCAGGGTCGCAATGATCCCGCAACTCTACATGACCTACTCATTAACCAAAGTTCCTATTACGACTCCTAATGGGTTCTACTAGGATTGGATCTTGTTCAATTGGGTCCTCATCCACTGACTCTCCTGCCTGAGATTGGTAGTCTTCCTCGGTGATAGGGGTACTGTGAGAGGTAGCCACTAGTTGTGTGATACGCTGGTTGTTGGTAGTCAATTGTGCGACAATGGTTCTATTGTGCGTCTCAATGGTCGTTAGATGGCGGTTAATACTTTTGAGAGCCTTGGCAATCTGATCTGGGTTCATTGTGGGGAATAGACCGAAACCACAACCTGTTTGCGTTTGCATACAATAAACAACCGTAATGAAAGGCAACCTAGTTGTATGTGTACTATATGATGAATGTGATGCAAAATTCAAATTTGATGATGCTCAATATGATACTATATGATGCACCCGTACTTTATATATGGTGACCCTAAGTACCTTAAACCTATGGACAATACTATAATGATTCTAATAAGGTCAAAACTAAAAATTCAGCAACTAGGTGTCTTAAAGTCACAAAGTTTGAAAATTCCAGCAATATATAACTTTTAAAATATTCAAGCAGAAAATTCAGCAAGCTATATGTGATCTATATGCTCTACTATTGGTTTAGGAATTTTGTCAAACACCTACCATACGCTAGACTTAGGCTTTGATACCAAATTTGATGTAGGACAATTGAAACTAACCTATGATGTAAGATGTGAGATCAATTATTTATTAATTTCATCATTCAACATGTAAACCAAACATATCCACAATAAATTTAGAAATTTTAAATTTATAACACAAAGGGCCTATGCTATCACATACGCGGTGCACAAGGTGTTTCGTAGCGGTAACGGTGGGCGTAACGGTCCCCACCATACGCCTTGTATCGGCCGATACGGGGCTTGTAATGGTTTTTTTTTTTTTTTTTTTTTTTTTTCGGTCGGAAAAATTTGGAAAAATACCCAAAAAATCCGGAATATTCTAAATATTCTAAATATGCATTCATTTATAATTTTGAACATGTTTATGGTGGTTTAACAGTCCACTCTTTGGTGAGAAGTTGTATCGGGCTATCTGATGAATTTATGAACTTGACAACCTGGAATTGACTACAAAACTCGTGTATTTAAATTTCTGACTATCTAACATCAATGATAGATATATTAGAATGAATTTAATATCAAAATATCTTACATGTGTAGTCGTGTAGGTGTTTGCAATTATTTTTCATAATTTATTCTATATTATTATTAAGTTATTAACATACCTGAGGTCTTCAGAGTCTAGACTTGCAGAAATTACAATGCTCATTCTATTTTAAAGTCTTCAACATATTAGAGACTTCTCCTCCATCTTGTGATTCCTGTCCTGTCATCCTCAAGTCAAGAATAAAAAATAAATAAATAGTAGTATCTGATATTCTCACATGCAACTTGATTAAGGATTACTTGATTGGTTGTCAGGGGAGTTATTTTTAGTACAAGTTCGGCAATGTGTGGGTAATGGACTAATGGGTATATATCAATACTTAATAAAAATCACGAATCATCACTCAGTCACTCGCACCGTGACTCACCACCAAAATGAAAATCTGCTTTGTTGTGGTTGCTCGACCTCTACCTCCACGTCATCGTCATCATCAGGCTGCGACTGTGGAATAGGTGCTGCATATTCATAATATCCAGTGCCAGAGGGAAAAGACCAGGTCAATGAAACCAGAGGATGACTGATCCTGACTGAGCAACGACTCCAACCCCGAGTAAGGATATCCACTAGTGCCTGACGAGTAGATGTACTGGTGCCCGTACTCAGGCTGTTGGGATTGGGAATCCTGAGATTGAGAAGGATCTAGATATCTGTAATCATGTGGATATGGATCAGGAGGACTACTCTAATATGAAAGTGACGAAACAGGCTCATTATAACCATAATCCCATTGGCCATAAGAATATCCATCATAATGCGCAGGACCATGGGCCTGCTGATGTTCCAGACCTCTCGGTGCACCACTAGACCTAGCCTCCTCCTGTTGGCTGTATCGTGACTTAGTACACTCATAATTCCGACCTCTTGTACCTCCTTGTCGATGTTCATCGGCCTCACGATCTGTAGACTGTTGTATGGTGTGCTGAGCAACACCAGAAGTGCCAGCATCAGGGGCGTCATTACCATCACCAGCTTCATCATCTGATTCAGTCTCGCTGCTACTACTACTCGTACTCTTCCGTTGAACTTGAGCCGGACTTTGCATGAAAGTTGCCCCTCTTTTTGGGTCCAACACAGCTGTACGACTCTCTTGCCGCGCCGTGCATATTATTGGGTCATCAATTTCCAATTATTCACTATCCTGGTCAATCTGTTTTTCTCTTGCTTCCAACCAAGGTAGAAGCGGGTCGTTCTCATCATAAACATTGTCCAAGTTTATTGGACAGTAGTCCTTGTCGGTGCCTGTAATGCTCTTATGATGTCGTCGCATTCTTAGCCTCATGTTGTAATGTATATAGACAAGTCTATCCAACGTCCTAGTTTGCAATCTATTCCTATTCTTTGAATGAATAAGTGCAAAACAACTCCAATTCCTTTCACAGCTAGAAGAAGATGTTGTCTGGCTCAAAACTTTTACTGCGATTTTTTGGAGAGCCTTCGTACTCTCTTCGAAATTCATCCACCATTTGGCCGGTTGTAACCTAGTTACTGCATGATGTGCAAGAGCATCTCCAAAGCTACTCTGGCGATTTCCAAATGTCTCTAATTAATTCAATGCCTTTATTTGCATATCTAAGTCAGACTCTAATATCTTTATCACGTTCTTTAGCCCAACATGAACTTCGTTATCTGCAACAAATGATTGGGCATATCTGTACCTAGGGTTTAGGTAGTTACCTGCTACGTGAAGATCATGATGAAGTTGTGTTGTTTATCTCTTGTCGATCATCCTCCAATAAGACTCCCAGCTTGTACAATCATGTTGAATTGCCAACTTCGCCTTATCCATGGCATCGTAGAGGAAGCCCATGGTAGGTGCTTCGTCAGTTTCAACAAGATGGAGTGCCCTCATTAGGCTCCATCACCGTTAGGATCCTCTAGACCTTCCAATATTTATTGTCCCGTATGGTGTTCACAATTTCAACCGGTGTCCCCGATGTCTTCTTCCCATGTTTTGTGTTTAGTCAATCTCGGGAAGCAAACATCTCACTCAACTCTCCCCTATGTTGTTATAAACTCTCTAAGGCTATAAAGTTTGTTGTGAATCTAGTTGCCGCAGGCCTCATCAACTCACGTCCTTTCGTGAACTTCCTCATTATTGCCACTACTTGATAATGGTTGTAAATAAATGTCGTCACTTGTCTTGCCTTTTGGACCATTTCCCTAACATATCTTTTTCCCAATATCTTCTAACATAAGATCAATACAATGGGTAGCATATGGTGACCAAAATATATGTGGTCTCTTTATCATCAACTTATGTCCTGCAGCCTTATATGATGCTTCATTATCTGTCACAATCTGTACCACATTCTCTTCTCCAATCTCATCCACCATTTTATCCATTAGTCCAAAAATATAATTAGAGTTTTTTGTTTCGGCTGAGGCATTAATTGACTTATGGTATACAGTTCCCAAGTGGCAGTACACCATGAAGTTGATCATGCTGCGTCTGGTTGGGCCAGTCCAACCATCGCACATGATCGTGCATCCTATAGCTTGCCATATAGGTTTAAAGGTAGCCACTTATGCTTTCACATCTGCATACACTGCATCTGTCCATTTCCCATAATCTCCCTAGCCGTGGGAGCTTTAATTCCTTCACTTGCTTCTGTTGCTGCATCAATTACCACATGCCAATATAGAGAATTGGCCGCGTTAGGAGGTATGTTGGCATGTATAAATAACTTTGCTGCTGCCCTACCTAGCTTTTCAATAGAAGTTCTACTCCACATTTGTTTTATCTTCTTTTGTTTGGTTGATTCTTTCCTAAATAAGATTGGATCAATAGAGGGTCTCTTGGGCTCATTTACTTCTTCATTTAAATGTATAGAGGCATCACGTGAAGATGCCTCTTGTCAGCTCCCAAACATGCATCGTAATCCACCCAACATACCCCTCTCCCTCGTATCATGTATTGACCCCCCTTGTGCCAAATATGCGTCGACGGCCCGACGTTCTTTCTCTTCACGAGCAAAACACAAGCTCTCTCCTAACTATAGTTAATTCCTGGTTTGAATCTTCGTCAGAATCAATAATATCTTCATTATGAACACCCATATATTCATGACTAAACATCTCCTGTCGGGCCGCTTCCAAAATCTCATCTTTCTTCTTCTGTCCAACATCATATTTACCCTTTGACTCATCCAAACTCGCTTGCGTTAAAAAACATTCTCTCTTTTGGTACACTAGTATATCCCACAACTTGACCCTTTCGATGTGTCAAATGTTGTTTGAGACGCGTAATTCCACCAGTTATTAATCTCTCACAATAGTTGCACTTCATTTGGTGTTTAGTACCACCTACCCTCTAACAATGTTGCCATCTATTTCCTCACTTGTTGACCATACCCAGACATTTCCTTGGGTAGATATGACCTATGTGAGTCTACTCGATTCTCTAAGTTTATATACAATTTTTACTTTTTATATGAGAATGAATTAATTAATTTAAATCTTGAAACCTATGTAAATAGATTAATAACATAAAGGTTGAACTTCTGAATCCAATCAATAAAGATGAATTTATGTTCTAAACCCTAAGAAGCTCCAAAACCTGTCCAAAATAAGAAAATATAAACATAAAGTCACTAATCCGAAAATAAGAAAAAATAAAAAAATATATAAAATCACTAGCATAATATGTTAAATGCACATTAATATGTTCTACTATGATTAACATATCATATTCAACCATTAAAACATAAATAAAAAATGATTTTTTGTAAATTTTAAAAAGTCCGAAAATAGAAAAAATTCAAAAAAATATAAAATCACTACCACAATCAGTTAAATGCACATTAATATGTTCTACTATAATTAACACATCATATTCAACCATTAAAATAGAAATACATTGAAAAAAATGATTTTTCGTAAATTTTTAAAATTGGTCGAAAATAGTTCGAAAATAGAAAAAAAATATAAAATCATTACCATAATCTGTTAAATGAACATTAATATGTTCTACTATGATTAACACATTATATTCAACTATTAAAACAAAAATATATTGAAAAAATGATTTTTCGTAAAATTTAAAAATTGACGAAAATAGTCTGAAAATAGAAAAAAATATAAAATCACTAGCATAATCTGTTAAATGAACATTAATATGTTTTACTATGATTAACACATCATATTCAATCATTAAAACAAAAATACATTGAAAAAAATGATTTTTCATATTTTTTAAAAATTGGCCGAAAATAGTGTGAAAATCAAGGTGTCCCATAGCCGTTACGATACAGACGTATCGGCCGTTTCGTAACGGTAACGGCTCAGGCCGTTCCGCGATACGGGGTCGAAACGGGCACACCCCGATTCTGTGACCATAACGGCCGTTACGGGGCGTTACGGGCCATAACGGCCGTTACAGACCCGTAACGATTGTTACGGAAATAGGGTTTTTTAAAAAAAAAAGAAAAAGAAAAAGAAAAAAGAAAAAAGAAAAAAGAAAAAAAAAATACATCCTTTCTTCTTCTTCTTCTTCTTCTCGGGCTGCGGTTGCGGCCCTGCTGTGGCTGCGGGCCCCCCCTATCATTTTCTCCTTCTTCTTCTCGGGCTGCGGCTGCAGCTCTTGCTTTCCCCTTCTCTCTCATTTTCTCTTTCTTTCCCTCTCGTTTTCTTCTTCTCTCTCCATTTCCCTTTCATTCCCTCTCATTTTTTCTTTTCCCTCTCATTTCACTCTCCCTCTCTTGGTCAGGAAAAGAATGGAAGCCGATTGGCGATTGGCTGGTGTACCACACACTAGCTATGTCGCTGCTGTAGGCACGTGTCGTGCGAAGACGAGCACTAAAGCGGATGGGCTGGTGTACCACACAGCAGCTATGTAGCTGCTGTAGGTACGTGTCGTGCGAAGACGTGCACTGACGCTCCTCGACCTCTGAGTTGTACGAACGGTTCAAAGGAGATCAAAGTTACATGGGCCCCATAGTGATGTATTTATTATATCTAAACCGTTAATCTATTTTTAGAGATCATTTTAGATCATTATCCAAAAAATGAATCATATCCAAAGATCCGGTGGACCACACCACAATAGCAGCGGAGAAAATGCTTTTTGCAGTGTGGTCCACTTGATAATTAGATCTGTATTATTTTTCGTGTCAAGCTTTAAGACGAGCTCGTCAAATGAATGGACAGTATAGATATAACACATACCTCATGATCACACCCACAGGAATTGTTGACGTCATTCACTGCGGAGTTACGCAGCACACTTTCATGGCACATGGTACACGTGCCACGTGGGCCCCATCATGATGTATGTATTTTATCCATGCCGTCCATCCATTTTGCCACATCATTTTAGGTCATGATTCAGAAAATTAGTAAGATCCAAATCTCAGGTGGACCACAGCATAGGAAACAGTGGTTATACAATGTTTACCATTAAAAATTTCTTAGGGTCCATTGTAATGTTTATTTTCCATCTAACATGTTAATAGGGTCACATTGACATGGATGAAGGGAAAACACATATGTCAGCTTGATCTAAAAGTTTTGTAGCCCCCAATAAATTTTTACTGGTGGACGTTTAATTATTGTTGTTTCTTATGGTGCGGTCCACCTGAGCTTTGGATCTGCCTTATTTTTGGGCTCATACCCTAAAATTATTTGGCAAAATGGATGGACGGTGTGGATATAACACATTCATCACGGGTGGGGCCAAAAAAACTTTGACACTCGTGTGCTACACTCATAATCTAAGTCAAAATTTAACCAATTAAATTATGAATTGTAATTGCTAACTCATAATGCCAAAATCAAATTGTTTGAATAGTTTAATTGTTAATTTGTGGACACTTATTTTTAAAATAGGGCCTTTTGATTTATTTTTTTCATGATTCACTATCCAATAAATGTCCACCAATTCATAAGTGGGATAATGTCAATAAATTGCATGAATTTGAGGCTGATTTGGGGCATGGATTGGTCCTCCAAGTCAACCCCAAATTGGCAACGCCATCTACTTGAATTTAATTTCATTTTTGTTAAAGAACTATTGGGAGAAATGATATCAAATTGTTAAGTATATAAATTAGATATTTAGAAAATTAAATATATGAATTTTGTAGTCAAATTCAGGTTATCTGGTTCATAAATTCATCAGATAGTCTGATACAACTTCTCACCAAAGAGTGGACCGTTACACCACCATAAACATGTTCCAATTTATAAATGAATGCATATTTGGAATGCTTATAATATTCCGGATTTAATCCATATTTTTTAAATATTTTTTTGGCAAAAAAAAAAAAATTGCGTCGTTACGGGCCGTTACACCCCCGTATCGCCGTTACGCCCCCGTATTTGTATCGGTTTCGGAGGGCACCGTTACGCCAACCGATACCGATATGGGACACCTTAGTGAAAATAGAAAAAAATATAAAAATATAAAATCACTAGTATAATCTGTCAAATGCACATTAATATGTTCTAATATGATTAACACATCATATTCAACCATTAAAACAACAATACATTGAAAGAAAATGTATAAATACCCATTTTTGAAGATTTTTCGGAAAATGGCCCACGGAGCTTCGAATCAACAAAATCCTTAAAATAACTTGTTTTGATCCTCAATTTCAAACTAAGAGTGGTCGGAATTTGCAATAGAATGGTTTAGGAAAATTTTGGAAGATAAAAGTATAAAAAAATGTGAAAAATCGGAGCTTTAAAAACAAAAAAAGAAAAGAAAAAAAGAAGAAGCTGTTTTTTGACCGTTACGCCATGACCGTTATAAGGTAGTAACGGCCGTTATGCCCCGTAATGGCTGTTATGGGTCGAAAAACTAAGGGGTGACCATTATACCCCGTAACGCGTAACGGTCACGGTCGTTACCGTTATGTATCGGCCGTTACGGCCGATACGTAACCGTTTTTGCATACCTTGGTGGTGCACGAAAATATAAAATATTATGAGAGTCGCCCACTTGGAAGTGGGAACTTCCATTCTAGTGTGGGTAGTGCAACAATCACGTGAGAAAATAATAACGACAATAAAATCAGGTTTGGGGAAAGGATTTAAAAAAAAAATTAGATTTTCGTTAGGGTTTTGGAGTTTAAGGATTGAGATTTAGGATTTTTTGGGAATTAGGGATCTAGGGATTAGGTAGGGTTTGGAGGGGAATCAAGTAGGGAAGGTACCAAAAGGGGCCCAACATGTGGCAGCCCGTACGGCCGCACGTGCGTGCATGTGCACATATGGACAGGTAGGGGAAAAGAAGGTGGATTGGGTTGGGTTTTGATGGGTTTAGAAGAGATGTTAGGGAAGGAGAAGAAGAAAAAGAGAAGAAATGGAGTACCTTGTTGGAAAAGAGAACGAGGAAGAAAACGCCTAGGAGAAATCCATCACCAAGCAAGCTTATACCCTTCTACAATTTGATTGCAAGGGAAGGTTTCTCACAAACCCTAAAACGAAGAGGAAAAACACCCTTTCAACAGAAGAAAGACTTTTTTTTTTTTTTTTAATCTCAAGCTCCAATTAGGGTTCAACGTCCTCCCTCCCCTTGCTTTTTTATTAAAACTTAAAAAAAAGACAAATATGCCACTCACTTAAGGGACATAGCCCATCATCCAAAATAAGCAAACTAAGATGCTTACAATCAATCTTAGTTGTCAAATAAATTCTAAAAATAACAAAAAACATAAATAAAACAAGATCAGGGTCTAAGGAGCCCAAAGATCTTACAGATTTGGTAGTATGATGGCCTAATCGACGAGATCCAACGGTTGGATTGATATGAAAAAAATCTTATGACTAAAAATGTCCCGTAAGTAGCCCACATGCATCATCCTTAAGTGGGGTTTTCTTGATGCACGCTCAATGCATGTGGGTCTTCAAAGTGGCCCAACGGGCCCCCATCTAGAACTCGTCTCCCATCCACAAAGAGAGCTGCATTGATGTGGTTGGTTGCCCTCGTCTCTGGTACACCTGAGTAAGTCCTCTGATGTCCGCATCATTGTCAAAAAGGGTAGATCCTTCTTTAGTTTTCATTTCACCAATAGGAGATGGGTGAATGTTCCCAGTCTCTTCTTTTTTCACTTGGTGCACTCCTAAAGGGTCATTACAACATGAAGAATATCATAATGTGATCCCTAGTGAAGTGGGAATCTACAGTGGCTTCATGGAGAGCTAGGGTTGTCAACATATGAAGGGTGAGAAGGTGAATATGGATGGGTTCTATTGAAGCCAACTGAAAATTCGCGAGCTGGCCATTATCCCATTCAATTTTAAGCTATTCGTCAAAGAAGACCTCATAGTGAGGAGATTTTTAGCCATGAGGGTTGACATTGTATTTTTGGGGATACGTTGAGTTGATGGATGACATTCCAAAGTGTTTCAGGCAGAAGTTGTGGGATGTGGGTATCTACAATATAGTTAGGGCAACTTGTCGATGGTTTCAGAGGGACACGAGGCTGATTGATTTCTAAATTTTGGTGTTACCAAGCAACTCCTTACTTTTTCATTTGGGAGATGATATTACTTTGGACTTGAAGCATATGGTGGGATTTCGTGTAGTGAGTGGAATTGCAGGCAGCATGAGCAATTTGAGCATGGTTTTAAAAACGGTTATGTATCGCCATATTGGCCAATATGTAATTGTATCGGTCATCCCGTTATGCAATATGGAGTGAATTGGTCCGTCATGAAAAAAATGGACCATATTGGTCCATATCAGCTGATACATGCCAATACACTTCATATCAACACTATTACTGTAACGCCCTGAAAATCGGGGGTCGAGCAAAGCTCAACTCCCGAGTTCAACGCATCACTTATGCAACATAGATAATGATGATTATGATGAGTGCATTGAAACATGAGTGGGATTAAGCTAAACGACATATCATACTCCAGAGTTAACATAATTAGGCAAGCGGAAGACTGTGATAGATATATACAGGACATAAGTATTTCACAATTTCCAGAGTATTGTATGTCACCAGGCTGAACATATACATGTGCTGTTTCTAATTTGTGCCAAATACCAAAAATATAAAGTGTTCAACTAAATTATATAGCCCTGTAATCCCGTCGAATTAGCACAAGGTCTACATAGACCCGCCTGATAACTACATGAAGAAGAACTCCTCATCATCATAAAAGTCAGGCTCCGCCTTGCAAGCGTCGCCATCATCTGCAACTACAACAGAGTCTGGTTGGTGTTTAAAACACCGTCCCAGAACGTGGTAGTGAGTGATCAACTCAGTGGAATCATAGAATAAAGGTTAACATGTTATCAACTCAGTCAAGCAGTAATGATAAAGCAGACATATCAGACATTCCTAGATACTCTTATTAATGCAAGGATGAAATGTATTCATGATGCATGCCCTCGCCTACACTCCCTCGTGCGACACCATCTTACGGTTGCGGCATGCTTTCTTCCTTCTGTGCTCTTCAACCCGGGGCACATGCAGTGCGATGTTATAAGCGTGATTACCAAGTTCTTATTAGTCCTTTTCATACAACAGGATTGGGAAACTAAGGTACCTCCCTTATATCATTTCCCAAACAATGATCCTTTCTAGGGTCGTCAGTCCTAGTCAATCTCATACGATGTTGCGGTTCTAGGTTGCTGCAAAGGGCTCGTCACCTGATCAGTGCAGGCCTAGTTTATACTCTTGTTGCTACGGAAGGGTCGTCGCCTCCACGTAGACTCAGAGTACTCTTGAGGTCACTACAAAGGGCTCGTCACCTAATTAGTGTAGGCCGACAGCTCGAATACAGGGTCCCATATCACCGTATTCGGCTCATGAGGCTGTGTTGCTCACTGGTCACTACGGGGAGGCTCGTCGCCCTAGTGTAGGCCGACAGCTCGACCACGGTGTTCCATACCACCATGCCCGGCTCATGAGTCTTAGCGGATCGAGGTACCAAGGTTACTAGGGTTTTCCAATGGTGAGTTTGGTACCTTAGGTTCAAGCAAGAGCATCCATACATGGTGAACATACATCGGGTCAATCGGGTTACTTAACGAGCTGGACTATTACGAGCGCACCTTAAGTTGATCGACATGAAGTGCGTAAACACTCCGTGTGGCCTAACCACTGCCGACAACTCTAGTATGGCTCGGGTTCGTCAAACATGTCCTACGTGACGAATAATCTCGGCCACGAACTCAAAGTCTGTTATCGATTGCCTGGACCATAGCATAGCCCCATACACATTCAACCTTAACTAATAAGCATGTGAAGTAGTTAGAACAGGAGTAACCAAGTAGTCCAATCATATTATCGAGCATGTTATAAGATGTAACATAAACAAGAATCCATACACATGCCTTTCACAAGTAAAGCGAAGAAACTAAACAACTTGCAGGAAAGAAATCATACCATCCCTAAGGTAGTTGAGAATCCTATCTCAACACCCACCTAAAGCACTATCTCTTAAGTACTTATACAAGCATTTTCACAAACACCTAGACTACACTTCTTAGCCTACACAACATAAGTTGGCCCAAACATATATTAGGGCGAATCCTTTCGCCAAGGAGTTGTTACACACATAACTAATATATACACACGGCAATTAATCATGGCAAACACACTTTCAAATTTCGTACATATACGGTACTTTCTACAAATACAGAGAATACGCTAAACTCCACATAGTTCGTATATAACTGAAACGCAAAACAGACATTACAATTTGCATGTGAAATAGCATCCACGTCAGGAATCTATCATTAACCGACATTGAAAGCTTTGAAAACCATAACCTAAACGTCTATAGTCTGCATCTTTCGTCGGTAAACGAGTAACGGATTCAGTTTAGACACTAAGTCCTTGTCTACGGCACCAGAACAATCTATAACAGGGAATAGGTTAGCTATTCTATGATCTGTTCTATTTGAGTTGCTACAAAAGGTTAGGGTTAGGATTTCTTACCCAAGTACATTGTTGGAAACGCCGGATTTGCGATACAGACATGGTAAACAAGTGCTTGGAGTAGCGGGATCGAATCCCAGGAAGAAGTGCCTACTCTCTCTCTCACTTTCTCTCTCTTTCCTTCCCTTTTTCTCTCCTCTCTTTCTTAGGGTTTCTAAATTCGTAGGTATGGGATGGGAGAGGGTTTAAAGCCCTTATATAGGCCCAGAACTGATGGGAATGACCCCAGGGCCAAGGTATACTTAGGTTATGTCCAAAGAGCGTCTGTTTCAGCTCAACGGAGCACTTCCGGAGCCCCCCTTGAGCCTAAGGTCGGACTTAAGCTCCCTTATGTTGGATCTAGGTCAAGCTGAGTTTTCGGTCTGATCGGGTTTACAGATCGCCCGTGGCGGACCAGTTTCAGTTCAACGGTCATCGCCACTCGATCAGGGCCACAAGTGCACTGACATGTGTATGAAATTTTCCCTGATCCGAGGGTGTAATTTGGTCAGATTCCGACGGTCTGAAACCTTAGAATTTGGCCCGCAAGCGAACGACCAAATCACTTAAATCTGAGTTCAATTTCTAAAGATATTTGCGTTTCTCACACACTTCGCTCCGGGCTCAAGTTGTGTGTTTCTGGATACTATCTGGATTCGATTTCCGAGATGGTTGTCAAGCCCAGCAAGGCGACCTAAGCGCTTAGTCTCGTGGTCATTGGACTTTCGACGTGCGGTCCAGGTCCGATACGAAGTTTCAATGTGCTCCCGAGAGCAACTGGGTAATGAGATCGATCCTAGATTTTTGGGTAACCTAGCGTCAATGATTCTACAAGTTTTGGGTCTTGCAGTTTGTATTTAAAGTAGAGGTGGGCATCGAGCCGAGTCGAGTCGAGGTGGGCCAAGCTTGGCTTGGCTTGTCCATGATGTACTCGAGTTCGAGCTCGAGCTTGGCCTCGAGCTCAACATTGAAGCTTGGCTTGTTTGCCAAAGCTGTCGAGTCGAGTTCAAGTCGAGCTAGTGGTTCGAGTCGAGTCGAGTTTAACTCGAGTCAAGCTCGAGCTTGTTGGGTGAGAGAGTAATGGATTCTGTTCTCGATCCTCCTCCATTGATGAAAAATTCAAAAATCTTAAGAGAATCAAAGTAAAACCAGATGAAAAAACCAAACAAAGCTTTGAATCGGATGAGGAAACCTGTAAGAACCGATCTGTTCTTGATCTTCTTTCACCAGCAGAAATCCAAGTACTAGAAAAGAAGTAGAGCAGAACACAAATCAGAAATCCAAGTAAAGAGCTCTAGCCAATCAGATCATTGGATTTCCTTGAAGCTCTAACAAATCTGAGAAGAACCCATCTTGAATTTCTTGGGTTTCTCGCCTAAGAAGTAGATTTCAAGAGATTGAAATCAAACTATTGTGGAGCTGAAATGAAAACTGGTGGTGGTGGTCGGGGCGGGCGTGCGGCTGGCAGTGGGCAGAGAAAGAGAAGAAAGGGAAAAGGAAGGGGGTGCGTGCGGTCGGGTAGAGACTCTAGGGTTTGTTTTTTATTTTTTTATTTTTAAGTTTAAACTTAAAACTTATATATATATATATATATATATATTATATATAATATTTAATATATTTATTAATCGAGCCAAGTCGAGCTCGAGTTCGAGCTTTGAGTCGAGTCGAGTTCGAGTTGAGTTGAGTTGAAATGCCCCCTGGTTGAACTTGGCTTGAACTCAACTCGAGCTTCAAATAATTAGCTTGGCTCGACTCGAATCGGCCATTCAAGCCGAGTCAATCCGAGCTAACTCGAGCCGAGTCGAGCGAGCTTTTCGAGCTAGCTTGACTCGTGAACAACCCTAATTTAAAGTAGTTCAAGCTAATTTTACTGATTGTTCAGTTTAGTACTTAACTAAAGCGTGCCCTAATTACGACAGAATAAGGTCCTAGGGCAGTTCTACGCCCGTTTCTGGCACTTTTAATTAGTATATTATTTTAATTTTTTTTCTAGTAGTTCATCATCAAGTCTACTTCATCTCTACCAAATTTCATTAGGTTTCGTGTTGTAGAAAAATTCTAATAATTCTAGAAGCAGCAGCTGTCCAAACTGATGATTTTCGGACAGTTATCACAACAACCTATATTTAACTATATTAAACAATTTATTATATTTTTTCACTTATTTTTATATGAAACTAGACTTATCAAGCTTCAATCTGGCTTTTGAATCACCTAAATCAGAGTTATAATGAGGGAGATATGATTTTTCAAAGTCGGATATATATTGCAGAATTTTTCTGCCGAAAACGGCCACCGGCCTGATGCGGCCGACCGGGCCTGCTGTACGGACGAGGCCTCACCGGTCGCTGTCCTATCTGGGGTGGTTTCGCCACCCGATGTTTGAAATGGGTGTATTTTGTAAACCGGAATGAGTTATTTGACGTGTGATATATGTTCTTGGGGTAGGAGAAGCTGGTCTATCCAACTAGTCTACTTATTTCGTGAGATTCCAAAAGGTTAATGGCTAAAAACCCATTTTATTTATTTATTTACTATTTATAGTAAATTTTAATTTAAGTATTGTTCTTCCTCACCTAAACTGTAGGATTCATGTCTAATGTGAAAGTAATTAAAAAATTTTGGAGAATAAGGTGGTGAAAGGTGAGATTTTGAAGGAAATGGGTTAAAAAGGGATTTTGGACTTTGGGATTGAGTTTTGAGAAATTAATAAGGTGTTAGGATCGACCTATTGCCTAAGGACATCTAATTCCAAGTGGCAAAAATCCGGGGTGTTACAGTTACAGTTACAGTTGTTACATGCTATACAACTATTACACCCCCATTTTGAAAATTTTACTTTTTAAAATTTCTTTCTTTTTTCCACTTGTTTCTTCATTTCTACCTTGAAGGAATTTTAAATACTAGTTTAAAACTAGATTTAGTCCTATTTTGAGCATTAAAATGCAAGTTTTGAGTAGGATTAGATGAACATCAAAGTGTAGTGGGCCATTTTGAGAAATATCGAAGAAAGAGTAAACCACCACCTTTTATTTATTTATTTATCATTTTCCATTTTTTTCTTGTTGTATTTATATGTAGCAGGCCTTAATCCACCAAATCATGCTTGATTTATGTTCAATTAGGACCTATTTGGTTGACTTTTATCAAGTCAAGCTAACGTTGCCCTACAGACAACATTCTTGCCAAATACTGGCTTGTTAAACCATTAGATACATGTTCAAAACACAAATGAAATGCATATACAACATCCTCCCTATTAAAGAAAAAAAAAAAAAAAAAAACCAACAACTTTTTTTGAAATTCTTTTCAGCCTTTTCTTTTTTTAAAAATCTTATCGGCTAGGGGCCAATACTGATACTTAAAACCTTGAGCAAGAGAGACAGGGAACCCCAAGTGTTGGCTTGAGAGTGCTGTTTCATGAATTGGATTGTCTCTAAGGTTGGCAATGCCCACCTAAGCCAGGCAAAGTTAATACTTTGGTTAGTCCCAACTCGTATTCAAAATTCAGGCCAGAACAACCCCGGGCCTGCTCGTTGTCAAGCCCAACTGTTTCCACTGGGAAGGCAAGGTCCACTTTACTAGGAGGGTTCACCATTTCTATCCACAAGACTAGTACTATGCATTGCCTTTGTCTAAGTGGAATGCAAAGGTGGGAGAGAGCTTACTAAGATGGTGAGGGTCCTATGCCACTAAACTTAGATCCTGCAGAGATCTCAAACTTTTGCTAATTTACGGCCTATCTAGTCTTCTTCTTGACAAGGTGGCTTTGCCAAGTAGTTACCAAGTTGATAAGGTGCATTTGTTGATTTTTGTTACGATGGTAGCTAGTGTTCGCAGTATCGGTATCGATGCATGCATCATCCTTGGGATACAAAAACATATCAGTATTGCAAGGAAATATTGCATATATCAGGGAATTTATTGTTATCCAAGGGAAACATTGGGAAATGGATTTTTTCAATGAAATGCTATGAGATGTTAAAAGATACATGATTTTTTTTTTGAAAGTTGTTAAAAGACACATGATTACACACTTAGAACTCATATTATTACAAAATACAAATATTGTATAATAATTTCCATTGTATATGGTCCTAAACTATGCACCGTCTGGCAAAAGTGATGCAATTATATCCGAAATGAGTTCATATCATTCAAATAAATATCCTACTACTAATTCAAACTAAACCATCCAAATCATGGGTCCCAAGTTAGTGTATAATGAAACAAAACTTACAGTTATTTAATTATCTGACTATTAGATTGGTGGACATTTATTAGATGGTTAAAAATAAAAATATATCCCGTACTTTAAGTTCTAGTGCTCCTAGTTGCATTGGTTTACTTGGACTCTCTAATCAATCGACCTGAACTGTCCATTAAGTCCATTGCAAATTTCATGGGCTACCATGCAAAAATCACACTAATCGGATGATCCAACCATCCTTGATTTGCCTTTTTTCTATAGCCATCAATTTTCCAATCCATGGAAGGATGGAAGGATGGCTACAATTGCTCAAGAAAAGTGATTCTTTAGAATCATTAACAATCCATCATGGGTCCTATCAAACAGATGGATTAAATTGCTGATATGACCTATTTTTGTGTAAATGGTACTAGCTATCCACATTAAAGACCATTGATCAAATGGTCAACATTTGTCAGATTGACATGATATTTGCATGCTAGCCCATGTAATGTGCCTTGGAACAAATGGACAGTCTTGATCTATGGATTGAACTACCTAAGTGTAGCTTATATTTGCAAGCTAGCTAGTGTTCGATTAGGGCCTATTGATCGACTTTAAGCAGGTCAAGCTGACATTGCTTGACCGACAACATTTTACCAAAAATGGCCCATTACATCATCAAATGCTTGTCTTAAAAAAGAAAAGGATACATATTGGAGATCCTCACATTTTTAGATTTGTACCAATATATATATATATATATATATATATATATTTTGGATTTTTCCAAAAAAGAAAGAGAAAAAAAAGTTGTTACAAGGTTGCATTGGCCAATATGGTCCATACTGTATCAGCTAGCTTGCTGGCCACTAGCTGATACCATCATGTAATACCTTGTAGACAATAGTTTCTTTCTTCCCTATTCAATATTAATGGGATATTAATTTACTTGATTCAACGATAACTCGGTTGGAATCGAAGTCCTATCTTATCTAATTGGATGATGGAGTAGTTAAAACATAATGGGATTTTGAACTTTCATTGGATTAGTTCCCTCGCATAGCACCAATGTAATGATTCCAGGGAATTTAAAAGATCTACCATGCCCTGGAGACAATGGTAAATCACTGAACTTTACAAATCACACAATTGTAAAACAGGTAAGAAGATATTAAAAGCTTCCCAACCATCTACTGTAATTGGAATTGACAATAGATCTTGGTAAACTAAAAATATTCCTTCATTCAAACTCAAAATCAATGGAAATTCAACATAAACTTGAATCAAAGTAAACTAAACATTAAGAAGAACTACAAGTTTTATCCCTTAGCCTTATCTAAGGCCTAACAAGACTAATATTTTAGAAGAAAAACTAAAAATATCAACTAGAACCTGTGAAGAAATCGAAGTGGAAGAATGTTGTCGGCACTCCACCTAGGCCTTCTCTCCCTTTCCAAACCCCAGAAGATGATTTGGAACGTCATAGGGACTCCTATTTATAGTTGTGGAACTCGAACTTTCGCAGTCTTGGAGAATTCGCAAACCGACCTTGGATTTATGCACTTATCTTACGCTTCGGTTGCACCGAAGTTGCATCTAAAAAATTTGTGCAGAATCTATCAAATTTAGGTCCCACCTAAGCTGTCTTAGGTAGGACCGAAGTTGGCTTCGGTGTGACCGAATTAAGTCCAAAAATCACGATTTCCCGCTAGACTGTTTTGTGCACTTTTGGTCGGACCGAACAGTCTATTTTTTTTTTTTTTTTTTTTATATTTCTGTTTAACTTGTGATTTTGCCAATTTTTTCTCCATCCTTTGCACTTGGTTTTCTTGGATCTTTGGCATATAAATTCTTCATTAATGATTTCCAAATCTCCAAGTCTTCACTTGGTAATCTTTTAAGCATCAAACCCATGCTTTTAACATCCTTTTCACATTGAGCTCTCAAAACATGTAGAAATAGATTGATTATGCACTATCACATTCATAAAACCAAGGGATAAATAGGGGGAAATATGCAATATTTGACACTCAACACACACCCTAGGCTAACTTGTTTAATTATCAACCTTTCAACACTTCCCCTTAAGCTAGGGCATCCAAATGTGGCTCAACTTGAAATAAGGGCTAACATAATCAAGCCTAAGAAAGAAAGAAATTCTTCTATAGCATCCCCCTCAAATTCAAGGTGCTCTAAAAAGAGAAACTTGAGTTTGGAGAGGCAAATAAGAGATTTCTTAAAAGCCAAAAAATAAAAAAGGAAATAAAGTAAAAAAGTAATGTGGTTATGGAGATGATTAGTGCTAGCTGTGACGAGAGGTGAATGAGTGGATGAGAAGTGTAGGGGATGAGAACACCGGTATTTTCAGGCGAGCAGGCACTTTTGTAACTTCAGTGATGTGAGCCACTGGAACAAAAATTTGGCACAAATGAGTTTGGATCAACTATCCAACTCAACCAAGGCTGGGCCAACCGCCCAACACAATCATAAGTCCTAACAACTATCTGGAACAAATAAGAACAGACCAACTGTCCAATATAAATGATGAGTCTGGACCAACTATCCAGCTCAACCAAGGATGGGCCAACTACCTAATACAATCATAAGTTCGGACAACTATTCGAAATAAATAAGAATGGACCAACTGTCAAATATAAACGAGTTTGAGCCAACTGCTTAAAGTAAACAAGCCCAATACAATCATAAGTTTGAGCCAAGGCTTGGACATTCACCCAGTCCAAACCAACGTTTCCAGTATTGACGATATCGGTCGAGATATCCCATGATATATTTTGTCTCACACCTATGTGATACGAAATGCACAGGTAGTGTTGATATATCTTACCCGTTCGATCTAGTGAGCATTTTCGATTTTTAATCGATGTTTTTTGCTGTAAATCATGTTAAATTAGTGTCAAATGGTTACAAATCCATGATTCTTCTTGTTTTGCACGAAAAATCATGGATTTGGAGTTTCAATTTTGAGTTTTGGGGGAGATGGGCTGAGTTGCAGAAAATTGAGAAAAATCGAAAACTTTCAATTTCTCGTAAATTGGTTGCAATGTGTCTAAACACAAAATCAAACATGTATGTAACCTGATCTAGTGATTCTTGGTAATTTGGGGATTTTTAGAAAAAAATATTTTTTATTTAAAATTGTCAGTTTGTTTTTTTGAAATTCCACTTCGATTAATGGTTAATTGGCCCCCTTTTTAGAGTATTTAGGAGTGTTTGATTAAATCATTATCACATACACTCCAATTTTGGGTTTTGGGACAAGATGGGTGGATTTGCGAAAAATTGGGGAAATTCGGGATTTCTACAAATTTTCTCAAATCGGAGAGGATGAGTTCTAGCGTTATGTTAGGGAGTATCTTCAATGATATCATTCTACTATGACATAGGTATAATATTGTTGGTTTGTGAAGCAACAGTACTATGCTCAGTCTCGTCGAGATGGAGATGATAATTTTGAGCTACTGATAGTTCTATGTGGGTTTGAGCCACAACCACACATTATTCACAGGTATATTTCTAGTTTTCTACTTCTTTTGCTTTTAAATGTTTTTTTTTTGTTAAAAATTTTTAAGACACAGGGTGTCCCCACGTCTTTTTTTGAAGTGAGACTAATCCCTGCGGATACACGCAATCACCCACAACCATGTGTATCGGGTAAAGCCTAGGAGGGGAATCGAACCCTCACCTATAGGGAGCAAACCTATGCTTTTAAATGTATTGCTTGTGTTTCCGTACATGTTTTCTTACGTTTATAAATTAGTTGAATAGACTTTGAATATACTTGCATCAGTTCAGTTGGACAGTGCATAGATTAGGACCCCATACAAAGGAAACCTATTATGTGTAGTTGTTTTTTGTATGTTTTGATTTCTAAGTGTGTATTGATGTCTTTTTTAACAATACTTGAAGTTTCATTGAAAAATTCGACCAATTTCCCAATGTTTCCCCATGTTTCCCAACTACAACGATACTTTATACGATACAATTGATATATCCCATGCGATAACCGATATGTATCTGTATCCCATGGGTGCGATACATTACGTGATAACAATAAGGAAAACATTGGTCCAAAGAAGCCCAAACCAACTGTCTGGTGCATAAATGGGTTTGGGCCAAAGTACTTGTTACATTAACGAGTTGGGTCAACTACGCTGAATAAATATTGGTCACATTTGAAGTTTCATTGAAAAATCCAACCAATTTCCTAATGTTTTATCATGTTTCCCAACAACAACGATACATTATGTAATACACCTGATATATCCTATGCAATAACCGATATGTATTTGTATCCTATGGGTACAATGCATTACATGATAACGATAAGGAAAACATTAGTCTACACAAGCCTGAACCAATTGTCTGGTGCATAAATGGATCCAGGCCAAGTACCCAGTACATAAATGAGTTGGGCCAACTGCCCTAAATAAATATTAGTAACATCACACATCTTGGCAATGAGAGCTTGAAATGAAGAAGCTGCTAAGTCATTGAAGGAAGGCATGGAGAGGAAAGAAAGAAAAGAAGATTAGGTAGGAAAGGCAGGGAAACATCACTTGTTGAGAAAGATTCGAAGAATAAAACTCATAGAGTTAAGAGGAAGAAGAAGAAGAGGAAAAAGAAGGAAAGAAAGAAAAAGAAAAAGGACGGAAAGAGGAGAACTATCAAGGATTAGGGAACGAAACACCCAAAAAAATAAAAAACCAAAAAAATCTACTCTAATAGAAAAAATCAGTAAACACCCTAGCCAATGCAACACAAAAAATATGCTTAAGCAGAAAAAATCTAGCAAACACTAGCCAAGGCAACATAAAAAAAAAAATTTGCTTCAACAGGAAAAATCCCTCAAACCCTAGCTAAGTCAACACAAAATCTGCTTCCATAGGAGAAAATCCAGCAAACTCTAGTCAAGGCAACACAAAAATCTGTTAAGTCCTTCAGAAAAATCTTCAAAAAAGAATTGAAGAAGAATAAGGGAAAAAATGAGGGAAAAGAAGAAAAGAGAAAAGAAGAAGAAACCCTAAAAGAAGAAGAAGAAGAAGAAACCCTAGGAGCACTTAGGCTATGATACTATGTTAGAGAAACAATGAGAGCAAGAGAGGAGAGAGGTAGCAAGAACATGAGATGCTTAGGGTGTATTGAAATCCTAGCTCTCTACTTTTATTTATAATAGTAAAAATGTTAATGGATCCTATGTGCCTTATTACATGGACTTGTGAATGAGCCGTATGGGTCTTTTTATATGGAATTGGCCCCATATAGGCCTTATTAAACTATCAACCTTTCAAAACTCCCCCTCAAGCCGGAGCATCCTAACGAGGCACAACTTGGAACAAAGGTTAACAATTAACATAATCAAACCTAAGAAAGAGAGAAACAATTGGTAAAGCTTGTTATCTATCAAGTTTGAGTCAATAGATTGAGAAAAGAATATACATTCATAAATCTTTTACACGGGAAAAGACTACATCTAGAAAGCTCCTGAACTACATCAAGAGAACTAGACTTATTTTAAAGTCTCTATATTTCTATGTCACTGTGTATTAGCTGTCTTTTTATTAATTATCTGCAGTATTTTTGTTGTGCCCATTAAAATCAACCTGCTGGTTGCCCTATCCAGGCTTCCTTTTTCTCTTTTTAACCATGCTTCCTGATCCGAAGATAGGCACATTATCCTTGGATTTTCAGTTAGTACCGAAAGGGCCCATCGTTCCATCATCCAGGCTGTTGGTCTGGTGCAATTTACCATGGATAGAGCATGCCCCAAATATCCCCGGGATAGGAAGATTTTGACCACCAATCTTAGTCCCTTTTCCGGTTGTTGTATTCTTCTTCTTGATCATCCAAATTGACAGGCTAGGATTTTTCTATAGAGGAGTTGTTTAGATGTGGTCCATCCATGGTGGACCCAACAGACCCATGGTCTGGATTAGTAACTGATGGGTGCTCTACTCGTAAAAACGGAAAACCTGAGTACACCATGCTGACTATAATTTCTCCTTCTAATCATGCTGTTGAGTTTCTCATGCACCACTGCAGAATCTCAAATTACTGGTATCTCTTATTTATATCATGCGCTGATTCATTTAATTTGCATTCCTATTTTGATTTAACACCTCTTTCCTTTTCACAGCAAAATAGACCACTCAATTCACAAAATGTTGCCGATGCTTTGCAAAAGTTCAGCCTAAAAAAGACTGCTGTCCAGAAAGCATTGGACACTCTATCTGATAGTGGACATATTTCATTCAAGGAGTATGGTAAACAGAAGATATTCCTTGCTCGGCAAGATCAATTCGACATTCCCAACAGCGAAGAGCTTGATCAGATGAAAAAAGACAATAGCAAATTGCAAGAGGAGTTGGAAGATCAAAAGAAGGTAATAGGTGAGGTAGAAGCAGGTATGTTTTTTCTTCCTTTCTTTTAAGAGAATTACCTAAATGGATTTGTTCTAAATTTTGTTATCCAAAAACTATTCAAATAGTAAATTTCCTAAAACACAAACATCCTGAAAAGATTTACTAAAATGTACCTCTTGATACTTCAGTTCCCATCTCTGTTAACTTTCATGTATAATGATGATTTTGCCCTGTTTACAGGACCCTTTTTGTTTCAAAAATCACTAGACCCCTTTTTTTAGTCCATTAATGACTTAACGTGCACGCAATTGACCCGTCGATCAGGTGCTACACTACCTTTTGGCCTTGATCTAAAAAATCAGGCTGATTCAATGTTTAGGTGGGCCTCCCCATAAAATTATACATAAAACATCTAAATTCACTGTGATTTTGGGTAATTCTTTCATCCTGATGAGGCATATCAGATGAATGGACTGTATGGTATATAAAGTTATAAACACCATGGTGGACCTACACAAAACTAATGGTGGGTGTCCATCTCAACTGTTTCCTAGGGTGTGACCCACCTCAGTGTTGGTTCGTCATGATTTTGGGTTCCATGGTGAACATGAGGCAATGCACTTGATGGATGGGGTGGATCTTATGAAAGTGCCATCCCATGTGGCTCTTGGTTAGCAAACGTAACCTAGCGAGAAACCCAGGAACCGTTATTGTCTTTGTTGGAATACATCCTGATATATTGCAATACGATATGTCGGGACTTTAGGCTTTGAATCTGCGTCATCTTCAAATGATCCAAACCGTTTATGTGACAAGTCTCACTTTGAATAGTGGAAAAGCAACAAATAAAAGCTCTAACTTGGATTATTTCAAACCTTTGATATTTTGGCTCTTTTGCTTTGAAAATGAACGATCACCATAGCCTTTGGATAATTAATGGGTTGAAATATTCACTTCAAGTGTTTTTGGGTATGCCCAATCCAAGGGGACTCCTATCAAATAAATACTTGGATCATCAATGTTAAACTCAAGAGTACATTGTGGAAGACATGGTGAGGAAGAAAAGGGAAGGGGGGAATATTTTCTTTATCTCTCTTGCCATCTACTAGCTCTTATTTATCGACCATTTGTTATAGTTGATAAGCCCGATTAAAAATACTACCAATCAATATCTAATCTTAAAAGATATACACCATATGGGGCGAATTGCGGAGCATGAAAACACTTTGCATTCTTATATGTACTCACAAGTTTGTATACTCTTAACACTCTCCCTCAAGTTGGAGTGTGTATATCACACATGCCAAGCTTTTTGATGATTTCGGAGACTTTGGAAGATGTTGATTGAACTTCCGATGACTGTGATGGTTGGGATTTGAATTGAAAACACTTTTGATGGCCTGAGGATATTCCTGTAGCAATTTCGATGGTTGGATGATGTTCTAGCAACACTTCTTGTGGTTGGATGACGATCTGGCAGCACTTCCAGTGGTTGGATGTTGATCCGGCAACACTTCAATGGCTAGATTATGTTTTGGTGGCACTTAATGTGGCTGGATTGTTGAGATAAGCAAAATTGTCTCACAAAGATTATTTATTAGCTTACTAATATATCATTGATTAGATTTGTTAGGTGTAGAATATTATATACATGGTACATAATTAGTTAGAGATTTTGTATGTTTCATTTATGTAAACCCATTTGGGGTTTGTAAATAATACACAATTTTCTCCCAGCTTTATGGTATCAATTGTCATATTGACATGGTATCAGAGCGATACATTTGGGCCATTAATTGTTAAAATCCATTGTCCCAAACTCCATCCCGTTTTGGCCCACTGATTCATTTTGAAATCTGTTTTAATCAAATCTGGGCCTTGCAGTCTCGACTTGGCACCACCACCATCGTCCCCACCATCCCCAATTTGCATCCTTGTTACAACAATAAGCCACCATCACCATTGTCATCCAGGTCCCGCAGCACCATCATCATCTTGACCTGACACAACTATTGCTGCTTGACCCAACACATTTGTTGCAACCATCTGCACCACCAATCAGAGGGGCATGTTAGCACCACCATCATCATTATTGTCGACTGGCCTTATCACATACCAGAATCAATCCATCAACCATCCATTTTTTCCGATCAATAGCACTACCACTCATGATTGTCTTCTTCGGCAACCAATCTTCAACCCACCACTTGATGGGGACATTATGCGCACGCACACGCCCCCAACCCTACGCACGTACTCAAGGAGGAGGAAGGCCCCACTATCGATCTGGATCAACGACGATATCTATGGAGGACCTCTTAGTTAGGTGGCCGTGCTGTGGAGCATTGGAGTGGACCCGACATCATAGGGATTCCACCATTGGATCTCATGATCGTGGCCCACTACCCTAGATGATCTAGGATTTTGAGTTTTGGTTATTATCGTTATTAGAAACATCATGAATGGTTTTGATCGTGTTGATTAGTTGTTATTTTTGTTACTTCGTCTCCAAGTAATGGTGTACGCACATGGTGCGGCTTTTGGGGTTTAGGGTTTTCTTATAAATAGGCAACCCCATGTAGGTTTTTATTATTGAAGTTTATGAATAAAATTTTGCATTTTTTCTTCTCTATTCCTCGGAGTTGAAGAAGCTAATTGGGTGCGAAACCCTTCCTTCCTCGAAGGGCTAACTACCGTGGTGCGAAGCCATAATAATCTCAAATCGTCCCCACATCCATCATCTCCCACAGCCTTCCCATCTTCAGATTTATCTTTTCTTTACACATAAATTCTCTTTTACAGTAGATTTTTAGATTTTGGCCCATCAGGGGGTCGAAACTTCGGCGGAGCACCACGTACACACCGGACCGCGGATCAATGTGAAACTTGGTGTGAGGGTGGACCTCCCCTGGCCGACCAACCCCTAGCTGGCTGTTTCCAGTTTCGACAGGAACCCAAGCACGTGCGTTTAGGCTGGGCTGCTGTCCACACGTGTGGACTGTCTCAGTTTATTCTCTCTTCCATATTTCACTCTCTCGCCTTAATTCCCTAACCCTAACCCTAAATAATCCCAAATTCCAAGTTTTTTCAACTTTTGCAAACCCCAGACTTTCTCCAAATTGAAATATGGTGAATCTCTTGAATTGAGAAACAATCCTTTGCAAGGATGGATGAATCTTACACTCCTTTGGGCATTGTTTGGTTTTTAATTTTACTTGATCCAGCCCTAACCGTGTATAGGCTTGGACCCCCATAGATTCCCCTTGTTGAATGTTTGAACATATGTGGGACGTGGAATATTGTGATTGTTTAAAATTGGTATGATCTAAAGCTTGAGATCTTGCATATCATATTTAATTTTCATGTCCTGCATCAAATTTGGTATCAGAGCTTAGGGTTTTCATAGGGGAATGCATTGCATGTTTAGAGTTTAGTCTATTCACGGCTATTTTGCATCAAGTCTCATCATATAGGGCTGTTTAGGACCCATCATTCACATGGACTGCTGAATTTTCCCTTGTCAGAAAATCCCCATTTTTCATGGCTGAATTTTCTGTTAACGAACTATTTGGGCAGTTATGTTGCTGGAATTTTAGTAGCGTTGTGTAGTTTCCTTCATATAGAGTCCTATAGGATCATTTAGTCCCATTTAGACGCATATAGTTGTATTAGAGGGTCTTTGAGTTGAGTGAGTAGTTGTATGCCCACACGTACTGGTCGTGGTTTTGGCTTGCATCTTACACTAAACATGGAGCAATTGCAAGAGTCAATGAACAATATAACCCATCAGTTTGAGTCTTTGCGTAGGCATTTGGAACAACGTATTGACCAATGCTTTGAACAACTTAATGTGCGTGTTACCCAACTAGAGACCTCCGCCCGGGCAAACCCCACCATTGGGGAAGATGCCCAATCTTAGACAGGTGGTCAGGAGGATAGACAAAGGAATGGAGGCGGCCAAGGAATTGGTTATGGGCGCGCACCCGTGCACCTACCTCGTGATGGGCATCATGATCACTATGACCTAGATGCGGGACTCATCCAAGGAGTTAGAGTAGAGGCCCCTACGTTTGATGGCCACTTGGACCCTAAAATTTTTCTAGATTGGTTAGTGGATATAAACCACTATTTTAATTGGTACGACATGTCGGATGCTCGTTGAGTCCAATTTGCCAAGATGAAGCTTGTGGGCTAAGCAAAGAGGTTTTGGGCTACTGTGGAGCGAAAGAAAGAAAGGTCGAGGGAGCCCCCAATAGTCCATTGGGGAGAAATGAAAGAAACTCTTAAGGAAAAGTATCTCCCTTTCTCCTATCACTTGAGGTTGGTTGAAGAATGACAATCTCTTCGACAAGGTTCCATGAGTGTGGTTGAATACATTGAGAAGTTCGAAGAGTACTTGGCTCGATGTGAAGTTGATGAGGATCCCGTACTCACTCTTGCTCGATTTAAGACAGGCCTCCGTTCTTACATTAGGAGAGAGTTGCTCACCAATGACATAGACACTCTTGAGCAGATGTATCAAGTAGTGTTGGAGGTCGAGCAATACCTCAAAACACTTATGGAAAGACGGTTTGAGCCTCGCGATTCTGGCGCTAAGGCCAACCCTTCTGGGGCTAAGCCTAGCACTGGATATCAATACAAGCCTTCCAGTAGTGTTCAATCTGGGCCCAATGATGATAAGGGTAAAGGAGTTGTCAGGTCTAGCTCGTGCAAAAGTGATGTGACTAGGTGTTTTAGATGTTAGGGGTTTGGTCACTTTGCCCACTAGTGTGGCACGAGAGAGGGCACCAAGGTGTTCTTTTTTGATGGGTAAGTAGAAGTAGTGCATCTAGAAAGTGACGGTGAGGAGGAAGAATATGAGTCAGCAGAAACCCTTAGTGATGAGGAAGAGGGAGTGCAAGAGTCTGCGACCCTTGCAGTTGTGCGTTACGCCTTTGCACAAGCAAAAAAATCGATGATTGGCGGCGCAACACGACCCTCTATACTCACACAAAATGTGGTGATAAGAGCTGCAAAATGATCGTGGATAGTTGTAGTTGTACCAACGTGGCATCAATTGGCACTGTGAGCCGTTTGGGCTTGAAGCATGAAGTCCATCCTCAACCCTATAGAGTGTCTTTGGTTGATGAAACTTCCAGTTCAGTCTCGCACCGTTGTGTTGTTCCTATTCAGTTTGGATCATATAAAGCCACACTTTGGTGTGATGTTGTTCCTAGGAAGCCTATTGATCTTATCCCTATGTCCCTGTCCCATAGGTCATCAGAGTCTGCAGAGTCCTTTGCACATCACATTCATTCATTGCATCAAGAAATCAGGCGAAAGATCAATACTTGTAATGAACATTATAAAATTTTTGCAGACCAATATAAACGATTCAAGGAATTCAATGTAGGGGACTCTGTGATGGTCCGCATTAGGCCAGAGCGGTACCTTCAAGAAGCTGTTTGTAAATTACACGCGCGTAGTGTTGGACTATTCAAAATTATAAAACGAAACGGTCTCAATGCGTATGTGGTAGATCTTCAACCTTTCATGGGAATTAGTTCCAAATTCAATGTGAAGGATCTAGTTGCATTTCAAGGGACCACTGATATATTGTCCAGCTTTGCACCGAACCATCCTGATTCCCCAGACCTTTCCCTTGATTCATGGCCTCTTCCTGACCCATCTTCCCAGCCTCTACCTCCCATACATACCCTTCCCACACCCAGAGAGGAGATAGAGGATATTTTGGACCATCAGATAGTATCGACATCGGACGACGGATTTCAACAGTTCCTAGTGAAATGGAAGTCACGACCAACTTCAGACACTGCGTGGCTCACTGAGGAGCTTCAGAGACTTGATCCTGACATCTTGGAGCGGTTCAAGAGTTTTGTTTTGTCAGTGGCGAAATCTTTATAGTCGGAGAGAGTTGACGGGGACATTATGTGCACGCGCACGCCCCCCACCCCACGCACGTACTCAACGAGGAGGAAGGCCTCACTATCGATCTGGATCGACAACATCTATGGAGGACCTCTTAGTTAGGGGGCTGTGCTATGGAGCATTGGAGTGGACTCGATCAGCATAGGGATTTCACCATTGGATCTCATGATCGTGGCTCACTACCCTAGATGATATAGGATTTTGAGTTTTGGTTATTGTTGTTATTAGAAACATCATGAACGGTTTTGATTGCGTTGATTAGTTGTTATTTTTGTTACTTCGTTTCTAAGTAATGGTGTGCGCACATGGCGCGACTTTTGGGGTTTAGGGTTTTCTTATAAATAAGCAACTCCATGTAGGTTTTTTATTATTGAAGTTTATGAATAAAATTTTGCATTTTTTCTTCTTTATTCCTCAGAGTTGAAGAAGCTAATTGGGTGCGAAACCCTCTCTTCCTCGAATGGCTAACTATGGTAGTGCGAAGCCACAACCATCCCAAATCGTCCCCACATCCATCATCTCCTATAGCCTTCCCATCTTCAGATTTATCTTTTCGTTACACCCAAATTCTCTTTTATAGCAGATTTTTAGATTTTGGCCCACCAGGCGGCCGAAACTTTGGCGGAGCACCACGCACACACCGGACCGCGGATCGACGTGAAACTTGGTGTGAGGGTGGACCTCCCCTGGTCGACCAACCCCTAGCTGCCCGTTTCCAGTTTCGTGGACCCCACACACGTGTGGACAGGAACCCAAGCACGTGCGTCTAGGCTGGGTTGTTGTCCACACGTGTGGACTGTCTCAGGTTATTCTCTCCCCTATTTCACTCCTCTCTTGCCTTAAATCCCTAACTCTAACCCTAGATAATCCAAAATTCTAAGTTTTTTCAACTATTGCAAACCCTAAACTTTATTCAAATTGAAACATGGTGAATCTCTTGAATTGGGGAACAAACCTTTGCAAGGATGGATGAATCTTACACTCCTTTGGGCATTGTTTGGTTTATAATTTTACTTGATCCAGCCCTAAACGTGTATAGGCTTAGACCCCTATAGATTCCCCTTGTTGAATGTTTGAACATATGTGGGACGTGGAATATTGTGATTGTTTAAAATTGGTATGATCTAAAGTTTGAGATCTTGCATATCATATTTACTTTTCATGTCCTGCATCACCACCACATCTCCACTACTAAAAAAAACCCTTCTTTGCCCTAAACCAAGCTTGACTTGAAGCCACCACCATCTTCATCACCATCTACTGCAACTAGCTACCCACTGTCGTTGACTAATGCACTAACCCTCATTGTCTCTGTCCACTCCTTTGCTTGCTGTCTCTGCACCATCTTCACCAGATCTAACACAACCCTTGCACATAGGAATATTCCATCTCCATCGGCACTACTCTCACCAAACCCTCATCAGCTAAATTCAACCTTCCGAATCCAACCCTCGACACTCATCTTCTCTGGTTGGACCACTTGAATCCGACCTAAGACCATTATCTCTACCGTCGCATCTACTCATCACCACCACCATTGCCACCACTTGAATTTGACTCGAGACCTCCACCATATCTACCACCACCTGTTGGAGCACAAAAATCAAGACTTGCGCAAGATAACCGTGTTGTGTGGCCGCACAACAAAGATGGACTACACAGGCACACAACTTAAGACATAGTAAGAGAAAGAAGCTGGCAAAGCACAAGCCTGAACAAGTCGCACAAAAGAAGGTGATTGCACAACAGTGCAACAAAGAGATGTTGTGCGGCATTGCAACATCTTATTGCGTGGATTTGATAGCTCACACGTGTAAAGGCCTATAAATACCTCCTCTCCATCGCACTTGAAGATCAAAGAGCTTAGAGAGAAACATTTAGAAGCTTTCGAAATCAAGATGTTCACAATTCATGTATCCTGTGAGTTAAAGCACGGGAGAAAGGGAGAAAGAAGATGTAGGAAGCAGGGAGCCAACTGTTGTGCGATCGCGCAACAAGATCTGCTTGCGCTACTGCGCAATTGAGGTCCCAAATGACCTATGTGCTATGTGGCTTTCACAGATTTGTCATGGATTATAAATCTTATGCGCATCTCATGTATACTGGTGTGAAGCAAGGGTATCAAACTTGCACAACTTTTCTGTCATTGCGACGGATACTCTACAAGCCGATATGCTGCTGAAATCATTATCAAATTTTTTTCAATTACATTAATTAAATGTACTTTATTTTAGAATTAAAGGCAATGAGAGGAATATAATAAGAATTCATATTAATGAAATAAAATGATGACGAGTATTCTTTGATTGAATTTCTTTCGTTATTATTGAATATAGATATTCCAATCTCCAAAATATGTTTCTGATTGAAATAAAATGACGACTTTGCTAGGGATCAAACATAGAATCTTTGGTTGGAGTATGTATATTTAATACTAATGATAGAACAATCAAAGGGTACTCATTATCAAAGGGCGCTATAATGGCGACTCTTGATAGGAACATTCCCCCCTTCATATATAAAACAAAGTGCAGTTCGATTCAATCCGAATAACTAGTAGCCTGTTTTAGAATTCAAGTATTTCGTTCTTACATAATCGCGATGTCTTCTCTTCCGGTCAATGTAATCTTCTATTTCATGCCCAACGGGTTCTCTCTGGATTATGCTGGCAATGTTTAACTGCCACCGGAAAGGATATCGGGGAAAGCCAGGTCAACTGTAACTGGAAACAGACAACAACATGTAATGTCTGGGGTGATCTCCGCCTCACCAACAATGCAAAAGGATGATGAGGAATGGACAATAGTGACGTCCATGAGACGGAAGACTCGATCCCCTCCAGCGAGAGGCCCAATTCCGTTGCAGACAGTAAGAGAGTCAATTACACGCAACATTGTGAAACGCAATCCCGGGCTAGCCTCGCCCCTGCTCCATACTAGAGAGGCCGAAATAACTCTCTTCACCCCGCACGACTTCCCCGCCTTACTGGTCATAGCTTTGCCACATACCCAAAAAGAAAAAGGGAAAGTTGCTTTGACAAATAGGCCGTCTTCCCCCAAGTCTATTGCAATGACTTTGCCACAAGCGTTAACACTAGGCACGTCCCGTTCAGGACCGATAAAATCCCTAGGACCACAGAAGGACAATATTGAGTCGAGCAGCGGGTTATTTTCTCTGAGATCCCCTATGACAACCTTTTCTCTCTCCCCTTTGGCATTAGGGCAGTCAAGAAGTGGGAAGGCGACAATTTTCATGGCAGGAACTAGTTAGACCCAACTGTTGTCCACGGATAAGCGTTTAGCTGAGATGGCACGTACACAAACAGTATTAATGGAAGAGTATAGAAACCTTAGAGAGGCGTTGGTGACGTTAACCCACAACGTGGCTTAGGTTACTGCCCCTCCGATGATGGCTGTCGCGAATGACAATGAATAACAAGCAGAAGGGTCGTAGCCGCAGAGGGCAGGGTCACACAGATCAGTGTCCACTGCTCGCACTGTGACCTAAGGTGAAATCCGACAGGTAGTGGCTGAGGTTGTTCGTATGGAAAGAGACAGAGCATAGAGGAAGATTCTGGTTTCAAATGCCCTACCCTCGTGAAATTGAAGACATACCGTTTCCCGCAAACTTCAAATATTCGGATTTCCAAAAGTTTAATGGCATGCGAATCTACTAGGGTAGTAGGGTTCGGGCCAAAATTCGCTACCCTTCCCCAAAGGGAGGCTGCTGGATCTGATACATATAAAGAAGATACATTCACTCAGAGATAGTGAGTCATTGTCAATGGTATCTCTATCTTCAGAGATATTGGAAAATGGGAACTGGAAAAAAGTAATGGACTCTGTCCTCTCGATCTTGTCCACTTCCCAATCGTACGTCTTCTTGATCATCTTCCGCATTTGATAGTGCCAGAGTGGGAGGTGGTCCAGATTCACGCATGCCTTTTCTGGTTCATCATAAGTCCACAGGAAATATATGCCCAGCCACCCTGCAAAGTAATGCCAGGGTGCATAGGCCGAAGACGCTCCGAATGCCAGGCTCTTGTAGTGAGTGGCCACATCGTCAAAGGCACGATATATCGAGCAAAGGATTGGAGGAGCCAGGGAATACTTTCTGCCATCTGCCATTGCTCCAACAACCACGAATAAGGTGGGTTTGATGGCATCGGCCCATTTTGAGCTGGGTAGCACCACCAGGCTAAGCGAGTAAGCCAGGAAAGTAGTTAGCTCACCAGATGCATTATACTCTGTTGGCCCCTTGATCTTTTTGTCTTAAGGCCGTTTAGCTTCTGTGTATGGTTTCCCGCAAAGCTGCAAGGCCAAAGAGGTATAGTTATGAAGAGATAATGAAGAAGTACATGAAAGATCTAAGCAGAGCGAAGAAAGACAACGAAACTACTGAAGGTCTCTCGTAAAATGCGCTACCCAGATGAGGTGTGGGACTTTGCTGATGTTGAAACTTCGTTATTTCTCTAAAGAACTCTGTGGCAGTTTTCGAAACCTTTGGCTGCAAATTGGTGGGAGAAAAATGTGCAAATTCCTCATTTGTAGGCATGCATTCGTCGAAGAAACAACTCCTTATTGGAAGACCAACCATCCTATGAAGATCTCATAGCGTGATGCTAACTTCGTCGAGAGGAAGATGGAAAGAGTTGGTTGGCAGGCACTAGTAATTAAGGAAGCCCTTGAACACGGTCACATCTTTGCAAAAATAATCGGATGCGACTTCGATCGCGTTGAGGAGATCGATCTTGATTAAACGTCTGAGTGCTTTTTAATTATTGACCTGGCCCAGGCATTGTAATAATTACGAGAAGATAAGAAGTCGCAAGTTTTGAATTCTTCTGTACCTCATAAGGAATCTCTGGTGTGAAAGCGTTGTTGCATGGTCTCAAAGAAGTAGGTAGGGAAGAGATGGTGGGGGTTGTAGTATGGCATCAAGAACCACATCGAGGAAAATTTGTCGGTTCTTTTGCCAAAAACCCTTCTTTATTAGATAGCCCTCCAAGATTTGGGGTTCCTTCATGGTTCAATGGGTTGTGTAAAGAATCCTATTATGCGTCATCCTGTCCGTAGGCTCGCTATGGAGGATCGAGAGATGGCGGCGCATATTCATTGGGATGATGACCATCTCGTCCTTAAAAGGATTGTTGAATTTAATCATCTCTTGATGGACCTTCACGTCGTCCCAAGTATTCTGGAGACGCTTCTTATTGAATTCCATGATTTTCTCTTGGAGTTTTTGTTCCTTACTCTTCGATGATTTCTTCTTTGTGAAAGAGGGAGGAGGACTTGTCTCTGTATTGGACAGCCTAGAACTATCCATCTAGATGTTTGAAGTGGCCTTCAACCAATCTTCCCATGCTGCTTCGTGACCCTACTAGGGAGGTCTTTCTATACCTCCCATGATTATGGCCCGGTGGATGGGGCTGGTCAAAATAGTTATTTGGTCTGAGAAGTCTATTATTGGAAGGCTTGGCTCATTGAAAAGAGAGGGGTGTCTAGTTGTCATTTTAACTCGTTTTCTAGGACGATCGTTTGCCCTATGGAGATTGAAGGATCTGTGGTGATCTTGTTCCTTGGCTCCTAGAAGATTGATGAGTAGGAGTAGAAGGTTCTTGGGAGGTTCCGAAAATCCTCTTACTCTTTGCCATTTGATTGGAATAGAACAAGAAAGAACGAGATGAAATTTTGGCAGAGTCTAAGGACTTAGCCGAGTTTTTGCCGAGGCAAATGGGAGTTGTGCGGTTGCAAAATGGAGATCAATTGCATGGTCATGCAAGGGAGTTCTGTTGCATGGTCGCGCAAAGGGATAGTGAGATGCAGTAACAAAAGAAGAAAGCAGAATTATTGACGAGAAGGGTGGATGGTTTATATAGAGAGTGGACCCGACTGGCTGTTGCGTGGGCCCGATCGTGCAACATAAGTCGCGCGGTCGTGCAACGGATATTGAGAAGATTTTCGCACGGATAAAGGTTCGATCCTCCGTTTGATTTTAAAGCAAATTCAAAGGTGGATCAAGGGGGCATTTGTTGGAGCACGAAAATAAAGACTTGTGTAAGATAAATGTGCTGTGCGGGCACACAACAGAGATGGATTGTGCAGGCGCGCAACTTAAGATAGATAGTGAGAGAAAGTAGTTGGCAAAGTACAAGCCTAACCAAGTTGCATAGAAGAAGGTGATTGCATGACCGCGCAACAAAGATACGTTGCGCGGCCGCACAACATCATCTTATGGCGCGGATTTGATAGCTCACACATGTAAAGGCCCATAAATACCCTCTGTTCCTCTCATTTGAAGATGAGAGAGAAAAACCAGAGAGCTTAGAGAGAAAAACATTTGGAAGCTTTCAGAATCAAGAGGTTCAGAATTCAAGTATCCTGTGGGTTGAAGCATGGGAGAAAGAGAGAAAGAAGATGCATGAAGCAGGAAGCCAACCTGTTGCGCGACCGCACAATAGGATTTGCTTGCGCGATCGCGCAACTGAGGTCCCGAGTGACCCATGCGCTATGTGGCTTTCGCATATTCATCATGGATTATAAATCGTATGCATGTCTCATGCATACTGGCATGAAGCAAAGGTTTCAAACCCGCACAACTTTTCTGTCATTGCAACGGATACTCTACAAGCTGAGATGCTGTCAAAATCATTGTAAAATTATTTTCAAAATGTACTGTCTTTTAGAATCAAGGGTAATGTGAGGAATGTAATAAGAATTCATATTAATGAAATAAAATGATGACAGGTGTTCTTTGATTGAATTTCTTTCATTATTATTGAATATAGATTTTCCAATGTCCGAAATACGTTTCTAATTGAAACACCACCATCTGCCCAATTTACTACATGGCCACGCTACCGCATCGCCGTCGCCACCACACCAGCCATCACTTGCAAATCCAGTACCACTCCCCTAAGAAGTTGCTCCACGTCCATCTGCCACTGGCATCTTCTTTTTATCCCCTTTCGCTGAAGGGTAGAGGTCTCTATGCATCAAGTTCATACCTCTTTTGCGTTCAATTCGTAATCCGCAAGACTAGCTGTCTCTGTATATGTGCATGTGCATGTGCATGTGTTGAGCTGCCCCTTTCATCATTTCTTCATCATGGTTGATATGTGTGTGGGTGTGAGGCATGGCTTTTGGAAAGGCAAGCTATTAGCCATTAAGTTTGATGGAAAGAATTATCCTCTTTAGCATTTTCATTTCCAATTATTTATTGAAGGGAAAGGTTTGTAGGATACATTGATGTCTCCGTTCCCCAACCCAATGAATCCGGCTCAAAGGACCTTCAATTGTGGAAGATAAACAATGCCAAGATTGTCACATGGACATCGCGGTGGGCACCACACAGTTCCACCTACAGTCCCTTTGGGCAGGTGTTACAAGAAAGTTGTCTCCCTCCTAAAACTTCTCCTTGCAAAGTGAACGTGAGCCACTGGATGGAATCCAACAGCTCATGGTAAGCCTGCAAGAAGAGACCTTTTTTTTTCCTGTAATTCCCCATGGGAGCTTGTGACACATGCGTGAGATCTAAGCTTTCCATCAAGTGAACTACATTGTTTAGATATTCTGGCATAAAAATCAGCTTCTTCACACTTGATGTGGGCCACACCAAATCAAAACAATTGAAAGGGATTTATAACTGTTGAATTTGCTTCGAACCCTTCAAAAAAAAAAAAAAAAAAAACTGTTGAATTGGAATCCACAAGCTCTCGATAAGCCTGCAAGAAGAGACCTTTTTTTTTTTTTTTTTTTTCCTGTAATTCCCCACGGGAGCATGTGACATGCATGAGATCTGAGCTTTACATCAAGTGAACTACATTTTTTAGATATTATGGCATAAAAATCAGCTACTTCACACTTGATGTGGGCCACAACAAATCAAAACAATTGAAAATGATTTGTAACTGTTGAATTTGCCAAAAAAAAAAAAAAACTGTTGAATTTGCTTCGTACATTGTGGCCCCCACATGAAGAGTGAAATTGTATATGATTTTTCAAGCCAAAAATCTAAGCATTATTTCCAACCTTTTGGAAAGCTTGGATCTCATACAATCATTTGAACTTGCATGCGTGCCTGCGTCTTGAGATGCATCATGTATGGCTCTACACTACTGTGGAATAACAAACCTTTAAATAGTGATTTTCAGCCAGGATTATGTAGAAATGGAAAGGCCTTCTGTAAGAAGTCAAAAGTCTTCATTATACATGAAAGTTAAAAGAGACAGGAATGGAAGTATAAAATAGATTTTGGGAAAAATTATCATGATGTTCATATGTTTTAGGACATTTTTAATATTTGGGTAGTTTTTGGATAAAAAGATTTAAAATAAATCTGTTTTTGTAATTTTCCTTTTTTAAAGTCATCAGTTATTCTGTAGTAGTCAATAGGAACTTTGTATTTGAAGCCCATTAACAGCAAATCAGCCGCCCATTTAGGGATGCTGGAAGTTGGCATAGTCAGCAGGTGGTATGGGATGCACCCCCATTAAATTTAAAGCAAGATAAGAACAACTTTTACCTTTTCTTCCCTTGCTGTCAAGGTAAGGAAGGAAAAGTGGGGAAAAAAATGGGAACCTGCTTGATGTGTTTTCCATTTTCTATGGTGCTAGGCCCAGAGCGGATGGTTTCTGCTAAAAATGCAAAACCAGCAGCTGCATGGAAGCACTGCTAAAGATCTCCTTAGTGAGATCCCTTGAGTTTTTAAGTTTTAACAAGAATAGCAGATGAATTTTGCAACTATGAGATCCGTGCGCCTGTTACAGAAATTCGAGCCTTGCAGTCAAACCTAACACTGGAGCAAATACGTCTGAAAGAAGCTAAACTGAAAATTGAGGTAAGCGAAAGTCGAACCGAACCAAAGATATGACACTAAAAAATTTTAATAGAATGTTCAAACCATTTGATCCTTGACCAGGTCAGAGAAATGGAAGAAAAACTGAATAAATTGCGTGGAGGGACAACTTTGGTGAAGCCGGAGGACAGAAAAGAAGTCCAAGATAAGTATTCGGAGAAAATCAATCAGTGGAGAAAGCGTAAAAGGATTTTCAAAGACCTATGGGATTCTATTACCGAAAACACACCTAAGGACCTCAAAGAATTCAAGGTTGTTTACATGTGTCAGGTATATTACATGTCCATACACTTGTCCCAAACTGTTTCTGACAAATGTATATGACTTTTGCAGGAGGAACTTGGAATCGAATATGATGAAGATGTCGGCGTGAATTTGCAGTCTTACAGCGAAATAATGGCCGTTGGAAGGAAGCGAAAGATGGGTCAGTGATTCCTCTGGTATGTTGTACTTAGTTTAGATATCAGGCCTAGGTTGTTTGAAATGTCTCTAGGCTAATTACTAGGGGCCTTGTAGATTCTAAGTCGCAAAAAGAAAAATGTATTGCTTCACCCACTGATTCCCTGTTTTGTTTTAGTACTGAGATCAGTGGTATTACCACTGTCCCCTGCCATTCTGCTAAAAACACATGCATCACCAATACAACAGCTTATAGCATTTCAAGAAGGGACGAGTCAAAGGGTCTTTTTTGGCTGTAAGAATGAGTCCCAGCAGAAAGGACAAAATGTTTCTTACTAATCTTTCTCTTATCTCTTGAGTTTGCAACATCATGAACAAAATATTTCATTACAAATGCTGCTGAGCAGCTTGTACAATCATACTCATGCTGGTGCTTTCGTTGTTCCACATGCTTTTACTAAACTTACATGGTCATAAACTCAATGGAAATGGAAGGAACAAACCATCTTCATAAATGGGTGATGCTAGAGTCAAATTCAATTCTTATTCTGTAGGGATACACACACACACACACACACACCCTCGTACTTTTCACTGTTTAAAGCCTTTTTCACTGTTTAAAGCCTTGTCCGGTCCCCACAGAAACTGGCCTTTTCTCTGTGCTTGAGTGCTGCACACTATCTGTAGAATTCCTTTATTCAGTTTCCGGTTGAGATCTTCCTTCCATGTAATAAGCTGCAGGGTTGTCTCCATTTTCAAATCCCAGCCCCACCTTATCAAGCCGTTGCAATGAATTGATACCATCAGCATGAGATGTTATTGAGTTTCGGTTTTGGTATGGGCAGTAAAGGTTGGTGCCTTCATACTCATCTGAGACTGCATCAAACTGTCTATATTTTCTGAATTGATTGATAGCCAGATCTTCTATAATTTGGCCGTTGCTGCTTGTTGGGGATGATTTATTTGCTTCCTTAAGCAACATAGTTTCCCCATCAAAATCCAAACCGTTGTTCTTGAATGAGATCCTCCCCCAGTCCGTCTGATTCTCTTCATTACTCTCATAAAAGGACATTGCCTTCTCCGACGGCTTGGTCCAGCCCATTTCATTTGACATCATCTTCATCTCCTTCAAAGTAACCTGACTTGAATCCAAGCTTAAGACAGATGTGGATCTTTCCAGTTCTGCGTTGGAATTACCTTTGAATTCTTCGAGGAGAACATCTCCATGCTTCACTGACGGTTCTTGGTTTTCTGATTCGGAACTAGAACTTTGAAGTGCATGAATCTTCTCAGAACCTGATCCATCAGAAAATAGTTCATCCTTCTCCTTTACTGAAATCCCAGTTGGAGTTTCTCCAAACCCAGATCTAGATCTTGAAGACCCACCATCTTGGTCTCCATTGTATTTTCTTCTCCTTCTAGGGCCAGAACTAGTCTGATCATCTAAACCTTTGTCCTGTGATTCAGATCTTGAAAGTTCTACAGCAGCTCTGGCTGCTGCTGCTGCATAAGCCGCTGATTCGAAAGCGGCCTGAGCTGCACTGGCAACATCTGCGTACTTCCTTTCTTTCATTAATCCAGAGAATTGCTCATCCTGATCCAATTCTCTCATACCATGAGTGTCATCTTCAGCCCTCTCTTTAACCAAATTCTCTGCATTTTCACTAATGTCTGATTGATTACTCCTAGGCTGGCTTTGGCTCAAGTTCGATTCCTCCTGCAATTGTATATTATTAAGAGATGAAAAACATTCAAATCAACACGTAATAGAACCACTATCTATGCCACCCTCTTTGAAAAAGTTCTTTTCTTAAAAAACTTTGGGTGTTACAATCATAGTCCAACAACCCAAAACTAAATGCCAGTTGGGTCGGATCGACTCAAAGACTTGATCAAGTCTTTACTTGACTCAACTCTATATTTAATAGTTAAATTAAAACTTATCTTGATTAGTAACAAACGTTCTAGAGTGCATAGCATGCCTTTCAAGAACAATAAATAGATAAGTGCAAAGCATGTGGTGTTTAGGTTTTAGACCTTTACTTTCTTGTCTGAGGTCATGAGTTTTGAACTCAGTTCTAGAACTCATGGGCCCCTTCTACCTTTCATAAAACACTGCCAGTTGACAAGGGAAGCAATTCAGTTCCAATTAAGGTGAGTCACATGGAGTCTCAGCAAGCCGACTCAATGAGTCTTGTCAAGTCAGGACTAAGACACTTGTGAGTGAGTTTCACATTGACTTAGCTCGAAATCTCATCGAGTTAAGTTGACTTGGTCAAGTTTCCTAACTATGGTTACAATAGGGTAATATTGTGCTATTGTATTGCCAATTTTGAAAGAAGGATGTGTCTTTATTGACATCATTAAGGATATCTACGACAGAGTGCTAACAAAAGGGAGGACCATTAGTGGAGATAGAAGTAGGTTCCCAATTACTAGAGGCTTGCATTAGGAAGAGATCCCATGGTGTATGTTGTTTGCAGATGACATAGTTTTGATTAACAAGACAAGGGAGGGCGTAAACACAGCTAGATTTATGAAGGGGTGCGTTAGAATCTGATGAGGATATCAGACCCTCAAAGTTTATCAAAGACGAAGGCGGCCGATGAATACATCTTTATGGCTCGATGATGATTTGTGGCACAACCAAGGAGGATTTTGAAGACCTTACATGTGTCCTTGGATTAATTGAAGGCCGCACATTAGGAGGACACACATGTATGATGAGTTAGAATACTGATCTGTTACGCGGGATTATTATTATTATTATTATTTTAGAAAGCTTTGTTTTGCGTGTTTTTTGCTTCTTTTGTTATAGGGGTAGTTTAGTCATTTCCTTTTCAATCTGAATTTTATAAATACGGTGTTTTCTACCCTAAACCTAATAATGTTTTTTTTTTTTTTAATGAAAGCTTGGTGCCTCCTTCCCCTTTCTCTTTGTGGTAAGTTCTTCTCTTCTCCTAATCTCTTCTTCTAAATTCTATTTCTAGCCCTCCAACCTTCTTCTTCTCTTTCAATGCCTAGTATTCTTTGATTGCTATTAACCTTGAAAATCTGAGAATTGATCCCAACCCTCGTAGATTTTTCTGCCGTCATTATTCTAGAAATCCTTTGATTTCCTAGAATAGAGAAGTTGCATTGATTGTTGGATTGAAACCATGCAAGATCGGGAGGTCTCATCCCTCGCCGCATCCAATCCACGCATGATTTGAATACGGTACTGCAGGATTGTGACGATGGTCTGCAACCATTGCATGTTTCCCTTGTTATTATCTTTACTATGATGTGAAATGCTGAATATTTCAATTGATTTGCTTAGTTTATTTCGTTGGATAATTTCTGTGCTCACACATGCATTCTAGTTTAGACTGTCTTGCATCAAATTTGGTATCAAAGCTTTAGGTTTTGCATGGTTTTTGTTAGATCGAGTTATCTGAACTTAGGATCATCCGTTTTCTCATCTAGGATTGTCTAGATAATTCCAGATCTACATCCCACAGAAATTGCGAACCTTATTTTTTAGATTCACAGTCTTGTGAGATATAAATATGAATTTCCAGATTTGTGTTTTCATTCTAGTTAAATCTGAAAATCTGCAACATTCATACATCATATAGAAATAGGATCATTCATCCATATTGAGGTCTGTTCAAACCTTAGGGTCGAGTTTAGGAAAATTGAGTTTGAGTTTTTGGTGTATGCCCACTAGAAGTGGTAAGGGTTTTGGCTAACACCCCATCATGAGTAACGAGCAATTAATTGATCACCTCACTCAATTACTCCAAAAGATAATTGCCATAGAGACATCCAACAAAAATATCGAACGAAAACTGACCGCCACCGAAGCTAGACTTGAGTGATTAGAGGCATCCCAAAGGGAAAACCCCACTGTTGGGGGAGATGTGCAGTTGAAGACAGGTAGTATTGGTGAGGAGCCAACCCTTAGACAAACCCCCACCAATGGTGGGCATGTGGGTAGAGAACAGGCATATCAGGACCGCTTTGATCCTAATGAGAGGGCCATGAAGAATGTTATGATTGATGCCCCAAGCTTTAATGTTCGCTTTGACCCCAAGGCATTCCTTGATTGGTTAGCTGACATGGACCACTATTTTGAGTGACATGAGATGTTAGAAAATCGACAAGTGCGGTTTGCCAAAATGAAGCTTGTGGGGCAAGTGAAGATGTATTGGACCAATAAAGAGCATAGGATTGAACGGGTGGGAACTCCCATTACCCAATGGAGCGAGATGAAAATTATGCGAAGAGAGAAGAACCTTCCTCTTTCTTATCACCAGAAGCTCCTAGAACAATGACAATCTTTACGGCAAGGATCCATGCACGTCATGGAATACATTGCAAAATTTGAGGAATTCATGATGCGGTGTGACATTGAGGAAGACCCTCTAGTAACACTCACGCGTTTCAAGACAGGCCTTCAATTGGATCTTCAGCGTGAGTTTTGGGCTCGTCCCGTGATAGATTTGGATGAGATGTGCCAAGTGGTGCAGGAATTAGACCAGTATTTGAAGACTCCTGTCATACGACGGTTCAATTCCCAAGACTCTAATGTTAGGACTGGTTCTCAGGGAGCTAGACTAACATTTGTAATCAACCCAAGGCGTGGGTGAATGTTTCGCCTAGGCCTAGGGATGATAAAGGAAAAGGCGTCCTTGGTGCTAGTCTAGGTGGAGGACAGAATGTGCGATGTTACGAATGTAGGAATATTGGCCATTTTGCAACTCGGTGTCTCACTAAGAGCAAAGGAAAAGCCTTGGTCATAGGCAATTCCTAGGATAGCAAGTATGATCAGGGCGACTCTGAAGTTGAAGAATATTAGCCCGTAGGATCATTGAGTGATGAGGATGAGGTGGGTGATGATGCCACATTAGCAGTTGTCAGGTGTGTGCTAGTCCAGACTAGAAGTAGTGTTGACTGACGTCGCAACACTATCTTCTACACGATCGCCAAGTGTGGCGAGAAAAATTGTAAGGTGATAGTGGACAGTGGGAGTTGCCAGAATGTAATTTCCACTAGCACCTTAGGCCGTCTAAAGTTAGAGGCCACCCCTCATCCTGACCCGTACAAAGTCTCATGGGTAGACAAGACTTCCCTTCCTGTCACCTATCAATGTCTTGTACCCATCGAGTTCGGGTCTTATAAGAAGTCCCTGTGGTGTGATGTGTTGCCCATGGATGTAGGTCACGTCATTCTAGGCAGACCATGGCTATTTGATAATGACGTCATGATCTACGACCGTTCTAATGCGTGTACCTTCATGCATAATGGTAAGAAGATCAAAATTAATCCTATGCCATAACAAAACACTGCACAAAAGAAAGGTGAGAAAGCTAGTGAGCCTAAAGAAGTGAGGAAATCCACACCCGAGTCTCTCCACATCATCACAACTAAAGAGTTTGAAAGAGAGACCGAGGAGGATTCGATAGTGTATGCCTTGGTGGCTATAGAGGCTACACCAAAAGTACCAGTAGAATTACCCCACGAGGTAGCCCCAATCTTAGAGGAGTATAGAGATGTATTCCTTGAGGATTTGCTAGATGAGTTACCACCCATGAAGGACATCTAGCATGCCCTTGATCTTGTCCCTGGGTTGACTTTACCAAACCTTCCTCACTATAGGATGAACCCTGCATAGCATGCAGAGTTGAAGAAGCAGGTAAATGAGCTCCTGCGAAAAGATTTCATCCAGGAGAGCATGAGCCCGTGTGCCGTACTTGCTTTGTTGACACCTAAGAAAGACGACACTTGGCGCATGTGTGTGAACAGTAGAGTCATCAACAAAATCACGGTCACGTATAGGTTTCCCATACCCAGACATGATGACATGTTAGACATGATGGCTAAATCCACCATTTTCTCCAAAATAGATCTCAAGAGTGGGTATCACCAAATCCGTATATGCCCCGATGATGAATGAAAGACAACCTTCAAGACGAAGGATGGGCTATATGAGTGGTTGGTCATGCCTTTTAGCTTGACTAACGCACCCAACACTTTCATACGGGTGATGACTCAGGTCTTAAGACCGTTGATGGGGAAATTCTTAGTGGTGTGCTTCGACGATATCCTGATCTATAACACCACCAGATAATCACACCTTGAACATTTGAAGTTGGTCTGTAGCGTCCTTAGGGCGGAGAAATTATACGCTAACCTTAAAAAGTGTTCGTTCATGTCCGGTTAGGTTGTGTTCTTAGGGTTTATAGTGTCAGCAGAAGGGATGCGTGCAGACCTGGAGAGAGTCAAGGCCATAGTTGACTGGCCTGAACCGAGGAACATCCATGAAGTGCGAAGCTTCCATGGCTTAGCGACATTCTATCGTCGGTTCATTAGGAGTTTTAGCACGATTATGACTCCCATTACAGTGTATGAAAAAGGGAGAGTTTGTGTGGTCGAAAGCCGCAGTTAAGGCTTTCAAAGAAATTAAGGGCAAGATGGTCGAAGCTCTCGTCATGCGCCTTCTCGATTTTTCTAAAGTCTTTGAAGTTGCTTGTGATGCATCTGGTGTTGGTATAGGTGGAGTCCCGAGTCAAGAGGGTCATCCTGTTGCCTATTTCAGTGAGAAACTGAATGAGGCAAAACAAAAATACTCTACCTATGGTAAGGAATTCTATGTGGTTGTGCAGTCTTTGAGACATTGGCGCCACTACCTCCTACCATAGGAATTTGTCTTATTTTCTGATCATGAGCCTTACATTATCTTCACTCCCAGAAGAAACTTAACCTAAGGCATGCTAAGTGGGTTGCGTTCCTTAAAGAGTATTCGTTTGTCTTAAAACACAAGGCCGGAGTAGAGAATAAACCAGCTGATTTCCTTAGCCATAAAGTGGCGTTGCTCAATTCTTTGAGTGTAGAAGTTGTCGGCTTTGAATAACTGAGAGACGAGCACCCCACATGTCTAGATTTTAGGGGTACCTATAGTCACTCTCTAGTGATTAGCAAAGTGTGAGGGATTTTGTGTTGAGAGATAGATTCATTTTTAAAGGAAATCGTTTATATATTCCCCGTATGTCCCTCCGTGAATTCTTCGTCTGGGAGCTTCATTCGGGAGGGATAGCTGACCACTTTGGCCGCGATAAGACTATTGCCCTCATAGAGGATCGTTTCTATTGGCCAAGTCTTAAGTCAGATGTCACTAAAATTTTAGGGCAGTGTAGAATGTATTAGATGGCGAAGCAGCAAAAGAAAATTTCTGGATTATATACGTCATTACCTGTGCCACATGTTCCGTGGCAAGACATTAACATGGATTTTGTGCTTGGGCTTCCCAAGGCGATTAAAAAGCACGATTCCATTTTTGTTGTTGTGGACCGCTTCTCTAAGATGACGCATTTCATCCTATGTTCTAAAACTTCGGATGCGTCTAATATTGTTAAGGTCTTTTTCGATGGTGTGGTTCATCTCCATGGTTTACCTAAGACCATAGTGTTTAACCATGATGTCAGATTTACCAACTATTTTTGGAAGACACTATGGCACATGATGGGAACATGTTTGCAGTTTTCTACTGCATACCACCCCCAAACTGATGGCCAAATTGAGGTAGTTAATCGTAACCTTGGAAAACTCCTACGATGCTTAGTGGGTGAACATGTGAAAACTTGGGATTGTCTTCTACCTATAGCTGAGTTCGCCTACAATAGTTAGTCAATAGATCTACAAGGTTGAGTCCATTTGAAATTGTTAGTGGGTACAAACCTTAGATGCCCATAGACTTGTTACCCATGTCAGTTACCCAAAGATTTTCTGAGTTAGCCGATGCATTTGCACGACACATTCATGACTTGCATGCACATGTTAGATTGCGAATAAATGCGAGTAATGATAATTATAAATGTTTACCTGACCAACATCGTAGGTAGACAGAATTTAATGAAGGGGATTATGTAATGGTTAGGATTAGACCAGAGCGGTTTCTTCCGGGTTCCATTAAGAAATTACAAGCTCGTAGTACTAGACCATTCAAAGTATTGCGTAAAATTGGGTCTAATGCGTACAAGGTAGACCTTCCACCTGAAATGAGAATAAATCCGACGATCAATGTTGAAGATCTAGTCCTCTGTCCTAACCCTTCCATTGCTTCTTCTTCCCAACCTTGGCCACTTTCCAACTTTACTTCTCAACCCACTCCACCCCTTCCACCATCAATTGATCGTAAGGAAGAGATTGAAGGGATAGTGGATGAGGAGATTGTTTCCACACAAGATGGGGGCTTCCAAAGGTACCTTGTCAAATGGAAGAACATGCTACCATCCGATTCCACGTGGCTTAAGAGGTGGAACTGCAACGGATTGATCCGAACCTTCTCGAGACGTACAAAAGTTTTAACTCATTGGAGCCGAGTTCTTCTCACCCGAGGAGAGTTGATAAGGACATCAAACCCTTCAAAGTTAATCAAAGATGAAGGTGGCCGACGAATACATCTTTATGGCTTGATGATGGTTCGTAGTACAACCAAGGAGGTTTTTGAAGACCTTACACGTGTCCCTGGATTAATTGAGGGCCCCACATTAGGAGGACACATGTAGGATGAGTTAGAAGACTAATCTGTTACGCAAGATTTTTATTTTATTATTTTTTAGAAAGCTTTGTTTTGTGCGTTTTTTTTCTTTTGTTATAGGGGTAGTTTAGTGATTTTCTTTTCAATCCAAATTTTATAAATAGGATGTTTTCTACCCTAAACCTAATATTTTTATTATTATTATTTTTTTTATTTTTTATTTTTTAAATAAAAGCTTGGCGTCTCATTCCCTTTTCTCTTTGTGGTAAGTTCTTCTCTTCTCCTAATTTCTTCTCTTCTTCTAAATTCTATTTCTAGCCCTCCAACCTTCTTCTTCTCTTTCAATGTCTAGTATTCCTTGATTGCTATTGACCCTGAAAATCTGAGAATTGATCCCAACCCTCTCTTAGATTTTCAGCCGTCCCTATTCCAGAAATCATTTGATTTCCTGGACTAGAGAAGCTGCATTGATTGTTGGATTGAAACCATGCAAGATTGAGAGGTCTCATCCCTCGCTGGATCTAATCTACGCATGATTTGAATACGGTAGTGTAGGATTGTGATGATGGTTTGCAACCATTGCATGTTTGCTTTGTTATTATCTTTACTATGATGTGAAATGTTGAATATTTCAATTGATTTGCTTTGTTTATTTCGCTGGATAATTTTTGTGCTCACACATGCATTCTAATTTAGACCGTCATGCATCAAAATCTAAGGGGCTGTTTGAATTTTTAATTCCATTTGTAATTTAGAGTAAATAGGTAATAATTATTTCTAATTGTAATTACGGCTTGCTTCCCAAGGTGACGTTGACAGCCACCGTCTTTGAAAACTTTTCGTCACGTAACCTGGAGGAGGAAAGCCTTAAAATTTTGGGGCCAACCACAATGTTTGTGTCTTATCCACACCATCCCATCCATGCAGCCACAAATCATTTTAGGATATGAGCCGAAAAATGAGGCAGATCCAAAGGTCAAGTGGACCACACCACAAGAAAGAATGAGAATTGAACGCCTACCATTAAAAACTTCTTGGGAGCCCCAGAAGTGTTGGATCAAGCTGATATTTTTCCACCCTTTATACATGGTTGTGACCTTATGAACAGGTTCAATGACAAATAAACTTCACTGTGGGCCCTAGAGTGAAAGCAACTTTCAACAGTGGACGTCTTTAGGACCACCATTTCCTAAGGTGTGGTCCACTTGAGCTTTAGATTTGCCTCATTTTTGGGCTCATGTCCTAAAATGTGCAAGTAAAACAGATGGATGGCGTGGATAAGTCACATACATCACGGTGGGGCTCACAAATTTAAATCAATACCAACAAGGTTCTTTCCTAACCAATTTTCAAGGCGGAAACCCTCACCAATTTCCGTCTTAAACAATCAGATTGAAAAAGTTATTATTACCTATTTACTTGTATTTACTATGGTAAATAGCCCCTAAAGGATTTAAAATTAGTCGGACTAAAATAAAGTATATGGAGTGCAATTCTAGTTACAATAAGAGAAAATGAGGAATTAGTTAAGATTGTCGGCCAAGAAGTTTCCTAAAATGACCACTTCTGATACCTTTGGTCAATAATTCATGAGAGTAGAGATATTGAGAAGGTTATTGCCCTAGAATTCAAGCTGGGTGGAAGAAATGAAAATGTGCCTCTGGAGTTCTATATGCTCGTCTTGTACGACTCAAACTGAAAGGTAAGTTTTATAGGATAGCTGTAAGACTGATGGGGACATCATGCGCACGCGCACTCACACACCCCCCCTATGCACATACGTACACATAAGGAGGGCCCCACCATCGATTTGGCTCGATGACGACATCCAGGGAGAGCCTCCTAGCTAGAAGATGAAGTTTTGGTTCAAAAGGGTGGGCTCGATAGTCAAGAAAAGCCCATTATGGGATCTCATGATCGTGGCCCACTCGTCGGATTTTTGCTTATTGTTATTATTTAGAACATCGTGAACGCTTTAAATTTCCTTGTTTGGTTTTTATTTTAGTTTACTTCATCGCCAAGTAATAGGTTGTGCACATGGTGCGAGTTTTTGGATATAAAGTTTTCCCTATAAATAGGCACCCCTTGTAGTTATTTTCATTTATTGAAGCTTAATAAAAATTCTTGCTTTATTTTTCTACTCTCTTAGTGAGTTGTGGAAGAATTCAAAAGTGAGTGCGAAGCCTCCCTTTTCGAAGGGCTAAATATCGTGGTGCGAAGCCACATCTATCCCCATCCGCCCCTACCCTCTTCCATCCATATCTCTCATCTGCTATTATCATTATTGCTTTGAATTTCTCAGCTTTTGTATCTATTCATCTTCCTACAACCAGTTTCCAGAATCTAGACCTGTAGGAAGGCTGAAACTTCGCCGGAGCACTATCCCTCGACCTTACGTCGGATCGTCGTCAAACTTGGAGGGATTGAAGGTCTCCCATGACTAACCAAGGCCTAGGTGTCATTTTGGGGAGGCGGGCTTCCATCACACGTGCGGCCAGCCCCAAGCCACCATCTGCACGCAAGAGTTTTCTCTGGGTCAAGTTTTCCTTTTTTCATTCATATTTCCTAAACCCTAGTCTTAGTTTGCATTAGCCCTAATCTATTTGCCCTTTTTTTTCCACCCTAGGTTTCCTTTAATTGAGATTGGGGAATCCCTTGGATTAGGGACTGTTTGTTATGCATGTGTGGTTGATTTCTATTTCCCTTTGAGTATCGTTTAGTTTATAATTTTTATTGGTCCAGCCTTAGCCTGTGTAGGCCTGGACCTGCATAGATTCCCCTTTACTTGAATGTTTGGACTTTTTATGTGGGATATGGAATTTGTGTAATTGTTTCTGAACTAAGGTGATTTTAAGCCTGAAATCTCACACATCATGTTTAATTTCATGTCCTGCATCAAAGACCAGCTATGCTTTATAGGATAGGAATTTGGGCAGTTAAGGAACAATATGCTTGTGGGATGTGTAGTTGAAGTTAGGATGTTGAGATGGATGAGTGGCAAGACGAGGAAAGATAGAATTAGATATGAACACATTCGAGGGAACTTGGGAGTAACACTAATAAGTAATAAGATGATGTAAAGTAGACTTATATGGTTTGGACATGTGCAACAGAGACCAAGAACTGCATTTATAGGAGTGAGTTGGTACAAGTTGAAGGCCCAAAGGAATATGTACGGAGGTAGTAATAAAAGACTTGATGACCTATGGTTTCACTAAAGGTGTGGCCCTTGATAGAGTGAAATGGTGGAGCATGGTTCATGTAGCGTCAATCCTAATTAATTGGGTAAAGGTTTAGATGTTGATGACGACGATGATGATCTATCAAAACAGTGGTGGATAAATATCACCTTCCTAAATAAATAAGGTCTAAGATTTACCTCAGTCATCCCAAAAGAAGATTCCTCCAAGTCCGGTGCAATTCCATTCTCGTAAGCTATTCCCTTCATCATCTTCAATCTGACTTCCAAACTCGGCTGCCTAGTCGACATCTTCTGGATCATCTACATGTACCAAAGAGCATTATTTGAGAGGGAGGGAGGCAGGGAGGCAGCATTTGAGACTGAAATCCTACCTACCTTGGGATTCACACCACAACTGTTACGTAATTCAACTGCAGCTTCTACGAATTCCTTTCCAAACCTTGTGATAAAAATGTAACGGATCTCTTGCAGTTCTGGTAACTCTCCACACCTGGATCCTGCGAATATTAGACTTGCTATAGCTTCCTTGAGCTCGTCGGGGCAGTCTCTATGAAGCAACCATCATCAAATAGGAAACAATGAGGAAGAAACCAGAGAAGATCATATGTAAAAGCTGTCAGATTTGTATCAAGAATTCCTTGTTGTGGTTGACTGGAAAATTTACTTTTGGTTTTCGATGAGCACAACCCTTTCCATCAATACATGGCAGTACCCTTCAATCATGATGAACGTGTCCAACATGTTCTGATCATTTATCACATGCTCGACCTGAAACAAAGAAACAACAGTTGGTCCTATATCAGAAGCTCAATTGATTTGCATAAAGAGATTAACGAGCTGTTTTTGCAGCACACATGCCAATGTTTCACGCATGTGCAAGATCTGGGTTGCTGATTAGATCAAACATGCACTGACCCAAATACAAGTCCACTCACCAGGTTGAATGTAGACTGACTGTTGCTCATTCCTTTGTAACTATCAACTATTCTCATGCATGAGTTTTTTTTTTTTTTTTTTTTTTGGGTTGGGGAATGTTCCCACCAACCTGATGATTGGCCCAGATCTTCCACATGTAGAAGTTGTACATTGGGATGCATGCCGCATTCTCCTGCTTTTATATCTTTTGAATTATTTGGAAATAGAGAATCACCCGAAGATGAGCACGTTCTTGCTGTCGAAGGCGAAGGAGCTGGGCAACATCATTTCGAGCCAGAGAGCAGCGGACTTGGCGCTGGTTCTTGAGGATGGACAACCGAGATACGACGAGGCCAAGCAGTGTCTTGAATTTTGAGGTTTTGAAGGATTTTCTTCGAAGCAATGCATCGAGTTTCTGACCCATGCTTTCTTTGCTTTGCTGCAGAACACCAGCAAACTCCAAGCAGAAGAATCAGATGAAAACGAATGAGCTGCTTGTTTTTGTTGTTGTTGTTGTGTTGTTGTTGTTTGCCTTGTTAGCCCTTATATATCTTAAGTATACATGTATGGGCTTTGTTTCTGCGGTGTTTGTGTTGGTGGTCTTGAAATTTAGGAGGTGGGCTTTGAAAGTTTTACAGGTTCGAGACTACTAGTTTTACACGCTTCTGATGAACCAGTCTTGTATGGAAGCGAGTTTCCCAAAGCTCCAAGGGGCCCACTGCAATTTCCTTGTGAAATCCAATCTGCCATCAGTTTCTCCAGTTCATGTTAGGATGGGAGCCTAAAATGGAGACAGATCCAATACTCAAATAGCCTACACCACAGGAAACATTGGGGATGGAAACGCCAACTATCGAAACCTTCCTGAGGCCCACCGTCATGTTTATATACCATCTAACCCCATTCATAAGGTAAGTCCCACCAGGATAAAGGGAAAACACAAATATCATCCTGATCCAGAAATTCTGTGGGCCCCAAGAATGTTTCAATGCTGTACGTTCAGTCCATACTGTTTCCTATGGTGTGGCCCACTTGAGTACTGGATCTCTATCATTTTTGGCCTCTAATCCGAATATGAGATTGGAAAAATAGATGGAGTGGATTTTACCGGACATCGCAGTGGGCCCCACAGAGCTTTGGGTTAATGTTACAGGAAACTTGCGTCCGTTTTGTTTGGCTTCCAGCGACTAGCGATTTAGCTAAACGTTGATGCTCCGACAGAATATGATAATCCGTACATACGCATACTGCCAGTTGGCATACATGCATACCCGGATCGGAATTGTTGTTCGGATACTGGGGTCCGCCTTTTATGTTGGTTATTACCCATACAATTACAGTTATTGTCCGGTTGGTGGCCAAGGAATGAACGGTTAAAATAAACCAGTTTTCAGGATTTCAAATTCCACGAACAAATGCGGATCATCAAATCAATTTCAGATTTTACGGTTTGGATGTGGTACATATATCACATCATCGGCATCAACGGTCTTAAGGATTTGGACGGTTTGGATGTGGTACACGTATAGCGTCGTACGGTGTCAGGGCCCCATAGGCATCGACGGTCGTAAGGTCCGACCGGGTCTCATGACTCCTTTTAGCCGTGACTTCGGGGGTCGCCTTCGGAAGCTTCGGCTCCTCTTTTTTCCTTTTTTTTTTTTTTTTTTTTTTTTTGTTGTTTTGTCTTTTCTTTGAAGCAAGAGTAAGGATCCTCGATATCAACGCCAAACTTGGAAACGTATTTGAGGTTAGTCCTTGTGTAGTTAGCTTATTATTCTAGAAGTGGTGGGGTGGGGTCCACCGGGGTATGGGCATGGCATTCGACCAGTCTAGGAAAGTTTGAAGCTTGGAAGATCAGGCGATCCAAATAATCACGTGCATTTGGAGGTTGTTGAATGTGGAGGTGGTGGTGAATATGCCATCCAAACGTGCATTAGGGGACGAATCGTCAGGCCGATACCCTCGTTATATTTACAGGTTGGATCATGGATCTCATTCATTACACAATCAGGTGGGCCACAGGCGCAGCGAATGCTCCAAGGTTCAAATTGAGACTTTTTCATTTCACCAATGCCTAGACTATTATTAGCTAGTCACTGGGGTCAATTTTTGGGTATTACCCCAGCCTGTACCGGCTCCGGACATCATGGACGTCTCAGGTCCACCATATTGTCCATTTATTTTATTATATCATTTTAGTTTATGAAATATGCGCTAATGATGTCCTATAGGGAAGTGAATAGGATACTACCAAATTTTTTGAAATAAAGTAGAATAAATAATTTCAATTGTCCAAAGTATTAAAACTTCGATTCCAAATAATTTGTAATGCATTCTTCATCTAGTATTTTAGACAAAATAACTTTATATCATGATGTTTTTGAAATCAATCTTTTAAACTAACAAGAGAAGATAAAATAAATACAACATTCACTACAAAGAATGAAATAAATATAATATTTACCATAAACAATGAAATAAACAATCACCACATATGCACAAGGGGTTATAGTGCTTCGTTATTTAAATTCACGCCTACTTCATTCTCAAAATTACTATCCTCGTAATTTTGGTTTTCACTATACCAAGGTTTTCATAAATTCACCTTAACAATTTCTTACAGTTCTTGTGATTTTCACGGGTTATCACAAATCAATTCTTTTTGTGATTTTCACGGGCTATCACAAATCAACACATAGAGATTTACGGACTATCTCAGAAAAATCCAAATAAAGAATATAATTGACAATTGTACTTATCTTCGAATGATGATTCGAAGACGTGATCGAAACTTAAAGCAGCGATAATCTTTCTTGAGTGTCGAGGAGGCAGTATATGCTCAACCAGAAAGAATATAGGGATCTAATGTATTTTGAGAAATATAAACCCTAACGCTACATATTCAATTCTCTATTTCTTAAGTGGAGTATAGATTACTCTCTACAATGTATTTGAGATCAGCTTGAGAAAATGAATTGAATAAGTTAAATGAAATTTATAAATACCTAACAAATAGCTTGATGAGGACTTGAGCTTCTCTCTTACTTGCAGAAGGTTTTTGAGTTAATTTCATTGTAAAATAGAAAGGGAGAATGCCCCTATTTATAGCCATATGATTTGGAAATTCGTTAACCTACGAATATGTTCGGTTTGCTAGATTCCAATGATTCTGTTATAACGACTATCGGATTATGCAGGATAAGATTTATCCAAAATTCGGCTGCCCGAATTCCCAATTCGGCTTGCTAAATTGCCTTAAAAATATGAGAATCCTTTGTTGGAAAATGACCCAAGCTTTCCTTGGGCTGGTTGAACTTCAAGTTAGGCTAGCCGAATTTGTCATAGATTTTCAAATTTTCAAAATTGAAAACTTGGCCGAAACTGAAGTTAGGTTAGCCGAATTAAGTTGGGCTGGTCGAACCTGAAGTTAGGAGGCTTGCCAAACTTCAGTGAACTTATAAAGAAGTTAACTCATTTTAATTATTTTTCAAAAGCACCTAATCTATGGTCATTCTACCTGGTGGTTGGCCTATACAGAGATCTTCTAATCTAGATAAACTTGAAACCAAGCGACGTCATTTAAGTCTTGAGATGTTGAACCGATCTTAAGCCGATCTACTCGAGATGCGATAGATTGTTATAGTGTACTTGTGATCTGACCAGTATATTTGTTTACAAAATTTGACAACTTCATGTGTGCTACAAATACAAGTACTTACAATCTCCCCCTTTGTCAATTTCGTGATATATATATATATATATATGCACATCATATCATTTTATACATACACATTAAACAATCACAACTCATCATCTCAACCATAAAAAATAAAGCTCTAGTTCAACTGTAGATTCAACAATCATTTGTACTCCACCTGTAGCTCTCCTTGAAAAATATACCAAGTACTATGCCATCCAAATATATTCTCAAGTATATTCACAAGCATTCATAAGATATATTTCCATGGTTTTTCAATTTCTACACATATTAGATAAATTCCACAAATTTCCATAAGCTTACCACATTACATATGTATATCATTTATTTCTCCTCCTTTTTTCACAAGTTGACAAAGAATAATTCATAATATAGATGCATTAACAGTAGAAATGTCAGTATATTATCATGCGAGTCAAAAGAAATAGCATCATAATAAAAGTAGCAGACACTGTATAAAATGGTATATCAAGTCACACTAAACCATCATAATATAAAGTTATTACAGACCCAACAATAACAAAAAGAATATTCTCACTTCGACTCAAAAGAGGATGGAGCAGGCATCTTAAGATCATTAATCATCAAACTCCGACTAAATCTATGAAAGTATTTTTTGATGTACTTCATATTCTTTTTTTAAGTTTGGACTAATGATTCTTGAGATACTTGTAAAACATCCACTTTATCTTTTAATGCTGACAACCTCTCATGAAATTGAGAGGGTGATAGTCTGAGTTAATCGCCTTTTCAAAACCTTCCAAGTTATGAAAAATGCCATCGATATTTATGTCTACTTCATGTATTTCTTCATGATCGCCTCTTTATTCAGGAAGGGGAGATAGCCGCATCATGTTAAATTAGCATTATTGAATGGAAGTTCGGATTTCGGTGTTTCAAATGAAGGAATTTGAACAAGAGATTGTAATGCAAGGGAAGACATAAGGTGTTCAAATCGAATCGAGCCATGTTTGGGATGCAGTCTATACTGAATGATAACAAAACAAATTCACGAAGGTAGACAAATACGAACGCCTGTGGCGATAGCATGAACAACTCTAAGCATAAAGGGAGTAAAATTAATCTTATTCTCTGCCCTTGGATAGACGTTAGAAGTGAAGATACGATGAAGGGGGCGATATTTGGAAAATAATTTATTAGTGGTAAGGCGTTACCGGACCTCCATTCAGCATTAAAGCCACACAACCACGAGTAATGGCCTCTTTCTTAGAATTGTTTATTTTATCCGAAAGAGTGAAAATACGTATCCCGTCTTTCGCCATTTCAATTTCCATTAAAGAAGAAATGGTGGATGGTTTTATGGTGATAGTTTCTTCAAAAATTAATTTTAAAGAATATCATCCAAAGAACCTTCAGAAATAGAGTGTACATGCCTTGAATAATGGACCGGTATGTCGTCCTGCCCCATTGCAAAATTTTCTCCCATCCAACGTCAGAAAGGAGTTCAATTAGACCAATTGAGCAATATGGTCAACATTAACTGATCTTTATATGATTATACTCCTTGTTCTAAATTCCAACAAAATTTTCGAGTCATCATCCGGTGCGCATAGGGTCCGCACATCGCGAGGATCCGATCGAGAAGAGGAACCCGCATAAACCTTGTGTACAATATAAATTCATTGTATTTTGATTAATTCCAAAATCAGCTAACATTTGTTTTATTCCACATAAGCTGAGTGCAAACATTCCTATAGCGATGTATTCTGCTTCTGCAGTGGATAATGATACATAATTTTGTTTCTTGCTTAGCCATGATATAAGACAGTTTCCTATATAGAAACATTCACCACTTGTATATTTTCTATCATCAACATTACATGCCCAGTTTGCATCAATATATCCTACGATTTGTACAGACATAATCTTAGATACCACAAACCTAAGTCAACAATACTCACAACGTTCTGATTATCTGTTTAACCTGTAGAAAATGAGATTCCTTAGGATCAGATTGATATCTGCTACAAATGCCGACAGTGAAAGAAATATCAGATCTGCTGGTAGTTAAGTATACTACTAATCATGCTGCGATAAAGTCAAGAGTCAACACTCTTACCTGATCCATCCTTTGATAATCTAAGTGTTTACTCATATGAGTATTAAAATTCATACCATTTTAAAACCAAACTTCTTTACCAAGTTTATGTGCATATTTGGTTTAACAGATGAATATTCTATCTTGAGCTGTTTGACTTGTAGTCAAGAAAGTAGTTTAGCTCACCAACCATACTCATTTCAAATTTGGATTCATAGGATCTGCAAACTTAAAGAAAGATTAACACAAGTAGATCCATAGATAATGTCATCCACATAAATTTGAACGATCAAGATGTCATCATATATTTTTTTAAAACAAACAGAGTTTTGTTAACACAACTCATATGAAATTAGGACTAAGCAGAAATTTAGTCAAATTTTCATACTATATTCTAGGGGCTTGTTTTAAGCTATACATTACCCTTTTAAGACAATATACATGATCAGGAAGTTTAAGATCTTCAAAACCCTTGGTTGTTCAACGTAAACTTCCTCACTCAAGTCATTGTTTAAAAAAGCTCTTTTAAAACATCTATTTGATATATTTTTGAATTTTTTATAGCAAGCAATGGAAATAAATAGTCCGATAGATTCAAGTCGCGCAACTGGCGCAAGTGTTTCATCATAATTAATACATTCAATTTGAGTATAACCTTGCACAACCAGTCATGCCTTGTTTCTAATAATGTTACCCATTCACAGATTTATTTTTTGAAAATTCATTTTTGTTCCATCACATGTTTATCAGTTGGTCTCAAAAAGATATCATACATACATCGTTTCTTACAAATTGATTCAATTCATCTTGCATGGCCAAGATCCAACTTCATCTGCTAGTGCCTCATTTACATTAGTCGTTCAATCTCTGGAAGTGAACAAATATGATTGCATATATTTTCATGCTATCTTCTGTTTTGAACACCAGTTGAGGGTCCCAAGTATTTGATCAGTCGGATGGTCTTTGACTACCCTTAACTCAATATTATCTGATTTAGATGATGAGTCTGGTTGATTAACCAAACTGATATCATTATTGTCATATCTTGATCAAGACTGGGAATGATCGGTTTAATCATTAGTTACTACTTTACGTTTATAAATTCTTGTATAACCCCAGTTCTTTTATTTAGAACCCGGTATACTCAACTATTTAAAACATAACCTAGGAATATTTCACCATTGCTTTTAGCTTCAAATTTGCCCAAATTTTCTCTCGTCTCGTAAAATAAAGCATTTGCTTCTAAAGTTCAGAAATATTTAATAGTAGGCTTTTGTTAAACCATAATTCATAAGCTGTTTTGTTTTTAGTTGATCTAATGTAACATGATTATTATATAACATACATTACTCACAGCTTCAACCCATAAATATATAGGTAAATTCATGCCATTAAGCATTACACTAGCCATTTTTTGTAAAACTCTATTTTTCCTTTTAACAACTCCATTTTGCTGAGGTATTTTTGGAGCAGAAAACTCATGCAGTATACCATGGTCCACAAAATTTCTCAAATTGCTATTTTTAAATTTAGTTCCATGATCACTGCTTATTCTGATCATAGATAATTCCTTTTCAGTCTGTATGCTTTATAATTTTTCGACTTCATCAAGAGCATCCGATTTTCCTCTTAAAAAGGCTACCCATGAATATCTAGTATAGTCATCACTATAACTAGGAATATTTCTTTTTACCTCTACTCTTCGTTCTAGTTGGTCCAACTAAATTCATATGGATTAGTTCAAGAGGTCTTGTAGTGGTTAAGGAGTTCACTTTCTTGTGACTACTCATAATTTGCTTTCCTATCTAACAGGCATCACATACATTGTTTTTATCTTTTTCAATTGAGTAAGCCACGTAAGTGATGTAATTTGCTCAATTTATATAGATATCTATAGTTTACATGTCCAAGATATTGATGTCACAGTTCAGTCTCATCTGTTTGGACCCATATAGCATGAATGATTTGTTAAATAAGAATCATCAATTTATTAGCAATTTTCAGACGTTCTGCGACCATTTAGTATCGCATGTCCTTTATTAGTAATTATCTCACATCAGTGATCCAAAAATTTCACACCATGTTTATTATCACATATTTTAGATATGCTCAGAAGATTATGTTTTAAGCTTTCAACATATAAAACATTTTCAAAGATAGGTAAGTTGGGAAGTTGTACATTACCCTTGTCAATAATCTTGTAGTTACTTCCATCTCCGAATGTAATTGAGCCGCCATCAATTTGGTTGATGTTTGATAGAATAGCTTTATCACCTATCATATGTCTAGAACATCCACTATCCAGTTCCCATCTTGAATGATATTTGCTTTAAAAGCTGTGTGGATAACAAGACACTTAACCTTTATAACCCATTTCATTATGGTTTTAGGCTTATGAGTGTCTCTTACCTCTCATTGTGTTTGGGAGTTAGAATTTCTCCTATTTCTCTATACTCCATTCTTACCTGAGTTAGATCTCAATAACTTTTGAGCAAGTCCACAATTTTATAAGCTAAATGAGGATTTCTTTTCTCTTCTTTGATATTCGTGGTAGTTGGCACAATTAGAGGTTTCTTGAAAGGGTTTTTGGCATTTTTGAAGTTCTTCTTTTTAAAGTTTAAATCTTTTAGAGTTTCTGTTTTGAGTTTGAGGACTCTCCTTTTACAAAAGTAGGAGCAGAATACTTAGACTTCAAAATGTTATTTTTAATATAACCCAGTTTAGGTTTGTCACCACATCGTTGAGATGAGGTTAACAACTTTTCAACTTCTGGTCACCTTGGGTATATTTCCAAGTATCCTTTGAACTCTGAAGAGAGGAAACTTCAAGTTTTAATATCTCACTTTCAGATTAAGTTTTTGCAATTCAGAAATTTTCAGACTTAAACCTAACTTAGTTTTTTTTTTTTTTTTTTGTTTCAAAAAGTCAGAAAACTGAGATTTTTCTAAAACAACCTTTTCATGTTCTAATTGAAATTTCGCACAATTTTTCTTTGAAAATTTCAGTTTGGCCACAATCTTACAACTTTCTCTGTATAGGGCATCATATGCAACTTGAAGATCAATCTTCATCTTTAGTGTCACTTCCTGGAGTTTCATAATTAGATGTTTTGCAATCACTGAGGAAGCGAGTATGGCTATAGTCATATAGGCTTTTCAGATCATTTGCAGTTTCTTGGTCTGATTCGGCAATTTCTGAATTAGTTTCAGATTTTGATAATTCATCCTAAGTAGCTGTCATGCATTTTCTTCTAGATTTATCCTTTTTAGTACATTTAGAGGCAAGATGCCCATATTCAGAACAGTTGAAGCACGGGTGTCTTTTGTTTTAGATTTTCAATAGTTTGAATTCCTTTTCTTTTGTCAAAAAGGTTTTTTAAAATTTGTTCTTTCTTTTTTTTTTGAAAATTCTATAGAATTTCTTGCCAACATAGCCATATCGTCCTCATTTTCCTCAATGTCTGAATTTACATTAAGAATCTTTTTATTTAGATTTAGAGGATTAAGGGTGATGGACTTGATCTTAGGAGCTTTGAAATTCAGCTCGTAGTTTGAAGAGATCTAACTAACTCCTCCACCTTTATAGTATCGGTATTCTTTAATTCCTGTATAGCAGTAACTTTCGAATTAAACCTATCAGGAAGTGATCATAGTATTTTTGCGCAAACCTTTCTTTTAGGTATTCTATCTCTAAGACCCATATGGAATTGACTATGTTATTCAATTTCGTATAAAAGTCCATAAAAGACTCATTCTTTTCATATGAATTTTCTCAAATTTGGTTGTGAGGATTTAAATCTTAGATTTTTTTATTTT
>JAJHSJ010000014.1:44504488-44604488 GCA_021015155.1 Magnolia officinalis | reverse complement strand
TGATATCAATATTGTTTTTGTACCCCTGGCCAGCAAAACTTGTAGCGATACCGATACTTCGAACACTTGACTACAAGAAACACATATAACCCATCTCATAGTCGCATGTACCGATAATCTATCTCTGGAATTTATCAATAGATATCCTTCGTAATACATCCATAGCCAAGGATTTGTTCAAATGTGAAAATATCTCTTACCGACAGGTATTTCGACAGACTTATGCTCTCTGAAACATGTGGAAAATGTGTCTAGCAATGAGCCACCTCACCAAAAGATTTCTCATCACCCGTTTATTTCTCATAGATGTGATTGTCCACATGTCACCTGGTGGACCAAGCTAGATAGGATCTACACCACTAGCATTACCACTCCAACCAAGGTCTTTGCCATGTAACCCTCGTTCTTCCCCGACATTGGAGGGGCTGTTGTATAGGACAGCCTAATCCGACCCTAAATGAATGTGAAATTTAAAAGTGGCAGATTTATGCAAGCATTAACAATAAAAATTCAACATTATACATCATGAAACAAGAAGGAACTAAAGAAAATTCAGCAATGATCACGGTCATCCATCACAAACACGTTGTATTGAACCTCATCTCGCAATGGATCCGTCCGATGATCCAGGTGGATTTTCTAATCCAGGAAATAGGAATTTTCTATATTGGGAAATCTGAAAATTTTAGAAAAATAGATGGTTCTTTGATTATATTTCAAATATAGGGCCTTGGGTGATGGGATTTGAAAAAGATCAAAATATGTATATGTGGGGATCAAAATCTTCTAAGATCTAATGATTTGGAATAAGAAGAAAAGAGACCGTCTTCTAGATCTAGAGAATTTAGAAAAAAAAAAAAAAAATGAAGAAAAAAGGTTTAAAGAAGAGAATACTTTGAGAAAAGAAGAGAAGAAAATGGAAAATTACTTCCCTAGGCCTCACGCCATCTTCCAATCATGGGCCTCACGCCCTCTTCCAATCACTGGAAGTCGAAGACGGAATCGTCCAGCCTTAAAGAAGCAAAAGCTCTCTTTTTAATAAACATGGCGTAGCATTACCCCTACTAAAAAACTTTAAATAAAAGGATTCGCTCAAAAAATTGTTCGCACACAGTCTCAAAACTCAAATAAATAAAATGTACATAAAATAAACTCAAATCCAAGATGCCCGATGAGCCTCGAAGATAGGGCAATGAAGGTGGGCCGCAACAATCCAACGATCTGATCACACCATCCTCACAATCCAATGGTCCAAATATCTCATCCAAGTAACTTACACACGTCACGGACACGTGTATGGTCTTCAACCTCTAGAGACCCGACCCGTACCCATCATCTAACCACATTGATATAGGTAACGCACGCCTCCTACGTTGATATACTTTGAATAGTCTAATGTCCGCATCAAGCTGGGATAGAACCATGGTCAAATGTCGAATTCCTAAGAATGTTGACCTGAGGCATGGGGATAGAGATCCAAGTTGTGGGAATCTCACTACTTATCTCTACGAGACGTTTTGAGGTCTTCACCACATAAGTTTGGACAGAGGTTGCTAGGAAGAATTTGTCGAAGCTAGGGATTTTGGACTTTGAGAAGTTGGTCTTCCTATTCATCTTCAAAATTCCATTTGAAATGTTAAAGGAGGATCTTTGGCTAGTCTCTAGGAGTTTCGGCAAGGTAAAGGATGTAATCATCCCTAGAAGTGAGGAGACCAATCAACAACTAAGATTTGTTATTTGTGAGTTATCATCAGTGGAGGAAACTTTAAGGGTCATCGAGGCCCAAGCCTTTCAAAGGCAGATCCATCAAAGTACAAATTTAATAAACAATTGGGAGTTAGGAAGACACTCGGCCAATGGTCGATCCAAACATGGACATGAGTTTTCAAAAGTACATCCCTCGGAAGGGAAGGACCTGTTTGGTTAGCTATAAATACCGATAAATGATGGTAAAATCATAATGATGATATGTGCTCACTGCTTAGAAGAGAGGCGGAATCTCACCTCGAAAACCGGGCAAAACTCGACCTCTACCAAGCCAAAAACTCTATGGGCCCTACGATGATGTGCGTGTTATATTCATGCCCTCCATTCATTTTTTTAGATCATTTTAGGGCATGAGCCGAAAAATGAGGCAAATCCAAAGCTCAAGTGGACCACACCATAGAAAACAATGGAGATTGGATGTCTATAATTGGAAACTTGTTGGAGGCTATAGAAGTTTTGGAAAAAGCTGATATTTGTGTTTTCCCTTGCCCTGTGTGACCTTATGAATGGGTTGGATGTCAAATAAACATCATAGTGGGCCCTATGTAGGTTTCAACATTGGGTGTCCTTATTACCACTACTTCTTGTGGCGTGGTCCACTTGAGCTTTTGATTTGCCTCATTTTTGGTCTCATGCCCTAAAATGATCCGACAAAATGAATGGACGGCATTGATCAAACACAAATATAATGGTGGGGCCCATGACGTAGTAACGGTACCAACGTGACACAACCCAAGTCTCCTTTCAAAATTCGTACATGTCAACATGGAAATACCAAAGTAATTATTACTTATTTACCACTATTTACTGGTATTTATACCTAACCAAACAGGCCCTAAGGGTGCTTCGTCACCAGCTAAAGAAAAGGGAGGGAGCTAGACTGCTTGAATGGAACTATGAACCCCATTTCCACGATGACAAGTGGAGGTAAAAAGCCTATTTCCGGTTTTGAAGGATACAGATCTTTCTTGGAGGTTTCGTTACCAGAAATGCTGGTAAGCCTACACTGGGAGAAATCCAAAATTGAAGTGGAAAATGATGAGGCAACACAAAGAAGATCACTTCTAAAAGCAAGAATGACTGGCATATGATTGCATGCAAGCCACTCAAGCTAACTGATTGAAATGGGATTTAGGGAGACTCGGTCAATAGATGAGCAAAACATGGACATTGAGTTTACAAAAGTAAACACTTCAGAAGAAGAATAAGGATGCTTTGACAGCAGCTAAGAAAAAGGTAGGGAGCTAAACTGGTAGAATGGAACTACAAACCCCATCTCCACGATGACAGGTGGAGGTGGAAAGCATGTTTCCAGTTTTGAACAATCCAGATCTTTCTTGGAGGCTTGGTTACTGGAAATTCTAATAAGATATATAGGTTTTGGTGAGAGCGCACTGGAAGGAATCCCAAAATTGAAGCGGATAATGATGTGGCAATGCAGAGAAGATCACATCTGGAATGTTTCAAGTTTCCAAACTAGATTTCTGGGTGCATAAATCCAATCAAAAGACCTGATTGAACATGTTTAACGGATCACCTTTGATATGTAATCCAATACTCAATGATTTCCTGCATGGACCGATTGCCAAATAATGACATAATCACCCCCATGCAATAATGAAAATGGCCAAGATGCCCTATACATGCTATGAATGTGAATCAGCCCATATGGAGGGCTATTTTGAACATTCCCCTCGCGATTTAGAGATCTTAAAAAGATATTTTATTTTCCTTGTCAGTATTAGGAGTCTAGGACCTCCAGGTGTCTATCTTATATTGATTAGAGAGAGATTTAGAAGCTAAAAATAGCATAAGTCAAAATCTAAGAGGATTCTATGAGTGAGCTTTATAAATAGGCATATTGGTGCATGTAAACTCTTCTATGCTATGAATGAGTAAGAAAACAATTCTTTCGTGAGTTCTTCCCCCCTGTGAGGGGAAATTTTCTGCACAAATTCTAGCATCACTGCTAGAAGGCTGCTCAATTTTTCAATCTAGTCCATAAACCACGGTTTTCTGCTACTCTTGTTGTGCACAGATCTGGATGGAATTGCACCACTGCTGCATAGTTGCGTGCTACTGAGAACTGATTTGCATCAAGAGCTGAAATTACAAGACAAGAATCAGATTCCTGCGTGCCAGAATTTGTTTTCTGCAGTTTGGCCATTATCTGATTTATAGTCAGATTTACAAGTCACCCTGCATCAGCTTCTCTAATATACCCAGTGAAAAGAACAAACAATTCATGAGAAAAGTTGTAGATGGAGGCATTTGGAGCTCCTCAAAACTCAAGAATGTTTGAAGTTTCTCCACAAAACTAAAATTTGAAATTGATGCTCGTCTCCCTGAAGTATCCTTGTTTGGAAGGTGCTTTAAAAGCAATAGTACCGTGGAATGACACACTCGGCAGAAACAGGGACTAGTTTGGATAACATTTAGAGGCATTGGTCTTCACACATTGTTCAGGCAGATGTTGACTACCTTGGAGCAAGCCTTGGGGTGGTCATGGATGTAGACCAAAAGATAACAACAGGGGAGGTAATCAAATATGCTAGATTGCAATTTTTCAGTGGGAAGATCTTCAATGGTAAAGAAGAGTTGGAGCCATTTGTTGAGGATCTCCTTTGTGGTTCGCATTAAATTGGAGGAAAAAACAAACCAAGATACTATTCAAGAGAAAGGGCAAGGAGTTGAACATGGGACAACAAACCCGATATGGAGCGTGACTTGGCTGCGACCCCAGAACCAGCCATGTGGGTGAGACCCTGAGAATAGGGCCCACCTCGATGTATTCATTGTATATCCACACCGTCCATCTGTTTTTCCAGCTTATTTTACAATATTTTCCAAAAAATGAAGTTGATACAAATTTTAGGTGTACCACACAACAAGAAACAGTGGTCATTGAATGCCCACCACTAAAAACTTCCTAGTATCCACCTTAATTTTTATTTACCATCCAACCTATTGATAAGGTCACACAGACTTCAATGAAAAAAAAAAAAAACAAAATATCTGCTTCATCCAAAACTTGTGGCCTACAAAAGGTTTTTAATGGTCAATAACCACTGTTTCCTGCGATGTGGTCCACCTGAAATTTGCATCTGCTTCAGTTTTGGGACCATGGCCTAAAATAAACTGGAAGGACAGATAAATGGCGTGGATATACAATTCATACATCGAGGTGGGCCCCTATGGTCAAGGTCTCATCCACATAGCTGGTTCCAGGGTCGCAGCCAAGTCTCCCTCCCCGATATGAGGTCAGGCTCGATCCATTGAGCTGTAGTTCTTACCAGAAGGATTCTTTTGTAGCAGTGACAGAGATCTACTGTTGTTGGTTCATGTTGAGGTGGGCCCCCTCTAGACCAAAGGCAGCGGGAGCAGATGTGGGCCAGAAACAGCTACCACACATGTGTATGGTTTTAATTATAAGAGTCAAGCACGTCCCATGTGATTCGTTGAAGTTGACTCGGATTCAGTCAAACCCAATCCAGTTAGATACCTCTATTCACAAAACCCGGGGGCAATTCAGCCCTACTTCCATCTGAGTCACTACAGAATCAGACCATACGGCCAAGTCATATCGACTCAACCCAGGCAACTCGTCCAGCTGAGAAATTGTACATTGTAATCTGCCTTTAAATTTGGGCAAGTGGTAGCCACAGTTGGGCAATCTAGACCGTCTGTATGTTGTCCTGCCATGGATAGCCTATGCCCAAATGTTTTCATCAATGAGACTAACTAATTTTTTATTTGCTGCCTATGGATATACACTATACAGTTAAGAAGAGAGAAATAACGACAACACACATTCGACTGAAAAAAAGGTCCTAGTATAGGTTGCTTTACTGTTCCAGCTTGGAAATTTGTTGGGACGTGCTCTATCCAAGATGTGAATTGACAGACCAATGGTTTGGATTCCCAAACCATGGCCTCCCATCTGTCAGAACTGGAAATAGGGATCAACTAGGCCAAGTCGCCCAGGACTCATCCGGTACGACTCAACTCAAGACCAAACAAGTCAGTCCAAGTCCCTCTCTTAAAACCACGCACGTCCGCCTTTCAAATTTCAAACCCAAAGGTACTTATTACTTTCTCCATACCCACAACTCTGGTACAGTGGATGTGTCTGTGTTTGGCTGGAGTGGTAGCTGGTGATTTAATGATGGAGGAACCTATCATCTAGTGGGTGGAGTAGCCTCGCTAAAAAAAAAAAAAAAAAATCTTGCTGAGCTATTATTGTGACTAATTTTATTGAGAACCATCAGCCATATTCCGCCGAGTGATAGTGAACCTAATTCACTTGAGACGAGGATATGAGATGCTGCCATCTGAAGTGAGAGATGACGTTTTAGCTGCTAATTATCAGATGACACATAATGAAACAACTGTGACATCTCCATGGAAAGATCTTCAACCCGATGAGGAAGACATGTTGCATAGGCTCAAAATTTCAATCCCAAGCTTTAGTCCATCAATCAAGAGTGTTCAGAACCCTCTCTTGGATGGTCTAAATACCAAGTCAAATGGGAGGGCTAAAATGGGCAGAGAACAGAGTTGGCACAAAGAAACCTCCAGCTAAAATATTCTGAAGGAGAAAATAGTTGTGCCTCAAGTAGAGCAGTAATAGAACTTCCAGAGACAGTTAAGAAATCAAAAGGGAGACCTGGCAGACATCTCAAAGGGAGACGAGTCAAGGGAGAACCAGGAGATGGAGTTCCACAAACAGCGGGTGTGATCCTGTAATACCAGATGCGAGAGTATGTTACAAGGGAAGATTGTATCTTTTTACCACAGGTATCTCGAACAGAGGAAAACAATGACAGAGAGAACATTCCAGGTCTTGAATAGAGACAATGGGACTCTCCCATGAAAAGACAGCTTTCCATCAGTGAACGGAGAGGGCAGATTGGTAGAGGATGCGGAGATCGAGAATGAGGATGAAGCAATGTTAGAGGAAAATTCAAAGGCTGAGTTTATTGATTCATACACTAAGATTCAAGAAGATTGTAACATGTTAGGCTTAGTTTTCAAAGGAACTTTGAACTGAGAGAGACAGAAATGGGGGAGAGGAAAAGGATCTGCAAGGCAGCATGATCAAAGAGGGAGGCTCTCAGGCTTGAATCGTCAGTGAACTATGCGAAGAAAAGCAGGAATGGACAGGTTGGTCAAAGTAAAAGGGTGGTGGGCTTTTTAAATCATCAGATATCCAATGAAGATTCATGGTGAAATATTGGAGGCCCTGGCTAGGCGTTATAAGAGGACTTCTAAAAGATATGGTTAGGAAAAGGAAGGTGGAAATAACATGACATAGGGAACAAAGAAAGAATGGATGAATAAAAAATTAAAGAGGCATGGACCGTGGGGCTACTGCAATATTGCCCAAAGGAACGGCTGAGGATATTGCAAAGAGACAAGGTGCTGAAGGCAAGGAAACAAGGATCGGTGATTTTTCAGTTTCCGTTTTGTTCATGACAAATGAAGATGGATTTAGGTGGATCCTTACATTGGTTGGCAACAGTGTTTTAAACAGCTTCACTATATAGCATGTAGCTTATGCTACGTACTCGTAGCTTAGTCTTACGCCACGTAGATCATAAAATAGCTCAAGTCACATCTTGCCTAAATTCCATGCTAATTTTGCATACACTACACACTACGTAGCCTATGATATATGCTAGCAAGCTTACACTTCAAATTATTTTTCACTAAAACATTAAAATCAATTAAGGTTTTCAATGATTTGTTACATTTCTCATTTTTAAATAAAAATTAGCTAATATTTTCAATGATTTAACTAAAATAATACCAATAATTGTATAAAATCGATTAGGTTGCTCTTTCTTTACCTTTATATTTAATAATTGCATATTTTTTCTATTATTTTAGGCTGTGTGGTTGCGCCAAATGTCATTATATTTCGTTATTAATCAGACTAATTTGGTGCAAAATACCATAGAATTTCATGATATTTGGCACAACCAAGCATAACCTTAATTAAAAATCTAGAAGTGGTGTATAGCTTACATTACACCCTATGTAGCATCCATTGATTAAAGAAGCATCATTGATCCAATACTTTGTCTCATCTCCTTTTTCTCCCGTTTCTTCATTCCTCTTCTTGTGATTGAACCCTAACATGTTTAGGGCTGATTTAACCTAAATCCATTTCGTCATTGTACCATCACCATTTGTTGAGTGGTGTAATCATGTTTTGTGAAGATGTGAGGCCCACTTTCATATTCTACCACTATGATGGGTCAAAGCAGGCCATTGTGTGTCTATAGTCAAATTTATAGCCAGATTTACAGTCAGATTTGAAGACAATAGTTGTGTGTGGAAGTTGTTGATGGCTAAGATTAGAGAAAAAGTGTATGAGTAAAAGAGGTCAAGCAAGTAATGTTCCCAATTGATTGTTTTTGTGGATATATGTCATCCTGAAGTGTGTGTTTGGTAAGATTAAGTTGAGAAGTTCTTCCCTTGTGTGTTTGATTTCTTTATTTCTCTTAATATGGATCTTAAAAATGAAGCCAAGAGCATGGTGTGCCTTTACAGCCATTACGGGGCCAAAAAGACTGTTACATAAAGGTCACGGTCGCAACCGTTACACGTCACGGGGGTCTTAACAGCCGTTATAAAAAAATAACCCGTAACAGCCCATTACGCCCCCCGTAAACACCGTAACAGTCCATTATGAGGCTGATACAGGTTTTTCGGTTTTTTCTTCAATAAAAAAGGAGAGAGAGAGAGAGAGAGAGAGAGAGAGAGAGAGAGAGAGAGAGTAACGGCCGTTTTGGGGGCCGTAACGACCGTTACAACCTGTATCGTGAAGGTAACAGTGGTGACCATTATTGTCATCATTACCACTACAGAATACATTGGCCAAGAGCAATCCCTTGTCCCCATTTAAGTGAATCTACAAATCACATCAAATAAACTTAATAGAGAATATTACATATGATAAACCATATCTGTAGAAGTTTTCTTACAGGTGATAGAAAGTTAAAGTATTTGACTTCCCCCGAGCTTACAAAAGACTTGACAGAATATGAAGATTAGGTAATAGAAGATGCCCAGATTAGAGCGTTGCTGTGAAATAGTATGAAACCTCACATCAGTGGGATGTCATCTTCTTCAGGACAGCCAAAGAAGTGTGGGAAAAGTTGAAGGAGATATATTCAGGTAAGAAGAACTTAACCCATATATATGAGTTACTCCATAATATTTGTTTTCCAATAGAGAGATAAGAGTGGGGGGATATTACTCAACCTTAAGAGGCATATTGGAAGAATTGAATGTGCACCAACCATTATTAACAAATTATGACACTATGCAATGGCAGAGGGAGGAATTCCGTGTTGCTAAATTCCTCTCTAGTCTTCATCTCGAGTTCAAGCCTATGAAAACTTAGATCCTTAAGAGGTAGTGAGATTCCATCCACAATTGCACAAAGTTCATCCTCATCTAATTGGTCTGCATTTGTCTCTGCACTTAATACAAGAGAAGGGAAAAGTCGAGGTGGTCATAGTCATGGCAGACGGTTTGGTGGTAAACATTATGGGGGAGATCATTTGGAGGCAGGAGTGCATGAGGTTATCATGGCACAGATTTTGGTGAAGGTCATGGTCATGGTCATGGTAATTGGCAGTATACTCATTGTGGTCTCAATAACCACATAACTGATACATGTTGGGGATCTTGTTGATAAACTAGCTTGGACAAATCAAGGTCACTCTCTAGAAGATGGTTTTGAGGGTTATGTCTCCAAATTTGTCCACATCCATTCTAAACCAAGTACTTCAAGTGACACAATTACACTGTCCAGGGAAGAGTATGCCAAGCTTCTGAAAGACAACTCCACTCATGCTTCATCCTCCTTAGCTACTCTTGCTCAATCAAGTATGATTGATCATGCTTCTTCCGGGAGTGTTCCTTGGTTCATTAACTCTAAAGCTTCTGATCATGTGACCGATAAGCACAACATGTTCTCTCAACTAGTCCAATCTTCATCTCTTTCCTCTGTAACATTATTCGATGGTATTATCAACCCGTGCGTATGGGTTGATTACTGGTCATCCTAATCCAGCTCTTCCATTATTGTTAGTACTTTACATTTCTAAATTTCCTTTGAGTTTATTGCCAATGAGTACACTAACCAAATCCACAAACTATTCTGTCAAATTCCATCCTTCTATTATGAATTTCAGGATCTAAAGATGGGTAGGATGATTGGTGGAGGACATGAAGTGAATGGACTATATTACCTCTACAGTAGAATAACTTAAGTTGCACTATGAACAGATGTCTCCCCTCGTCAATGGCCTTCCAGGCTTGGTCATCCGTCCTTAAGTAGTTTAAAGAGTCTCATTTTGTCATTATCGTATGTATCTAGGCTAGAGTGTGAGGCTTTCTATTTAAGCAAGCATCACAAAGTATTATGTCTTCCTCATGTGGACTAAAGAAGTGATAAACTTTTCTATTTAATATATTATGATGTTTGAGTTCTAGTTCATGTTGTTAGTTTATCTTATTTCAAATATTTTGTTATCTTCTTGGATGATCGCTCTAGAATAGTATGCTTATACTAGTGTTACGTAGCATGTAGCTTACGCTACTTAGCATAAAATAGGCATAACACTACATAACTCATGAAAACAGCTTAACTCACGAATAGCTTACACTACATGATAATTTGCATACGCGACGGCTACATAAACTACGCTCCACGCCATTTGTAACTTCCATTAGAAGTTAGTTTTCATGCTACACGCTATTTACTATTTAAAACATTGGTTTACACTTAATGAATAACGAATGATCATTCTAAAGTGTTCTCTTGTTTAAAAGAATTTTATATGCAAGTATAAACTCAATTTCATAATAAAGTGTGTATTTTACGTTTAGACAATACTAAGGAATATGTTTCTCATGACTTTATGACTCAAATCTCCTATCCCATGGCATTATTCACCAAACTTAATATGCACTCATACTGTAACAAAATGGAATAGCGGAATGTAAGAATCGACATTTAATTGAGGTCGCTAGGGAATTATTTTTAAATATGAAGGTTTCAAAACATTTTGGAATTGCACAGTTCTGACTGCATGCTATCTAATAAATTGAATGCCTTCATCGGTCTTCAATGGAGAATCTCCTTTCTTTGTCTTATGTCCTTGTAGTCAAACATTTTAAATTTCTCATAAGGTATTTGGTTGTGTGTAGTTTCACCATGTCCTTGACAAATTTGAAACAAAAGCTGCGAAGTGCATTTTGTTTGGGCATTCTCGCACCTAACAAGGATACATATATTATTATTGTTGTTACTTGTAATGGTTACATGTCTGCCAATGTTACATTCTTTGAACATAATCCATATATCTCTGAGGGAGGATGGTCATTGCAATTTGAAGAAAGCTCTATTACTTCGCCCATTGTGCAAGACAACTTCATTAATGGAAGAGGTTCTTATGCAATGTGTAGATCCGCATCTGTAGGTCCGATCCAGACATTCCAAGAGAAGAGATGGAGTACATACAAACGTGTCCTCTATCAATCCGTCTACCTTGTTAGAAGATCATTCCTCTAAGCCTTCACCAGTACCATTAACTGAAGTTGACTTTCTCATCACACTTTATAAGAATATATGTTCTTGCCAGTGTTTTAAATAGCGCTCGTAGCGTAGAAATAGCATACACTATGTATCATATCGTAGCCGTAGCGCTACGTAGCATAGCTAAATAGCGTAAATCCCCTGCGTTACAAGGGTCGTAGCATACGTCGTACGCTACAACTACATAGCTTGTAGCGTTTGTAGCGTACACTACAATGCTTCTTTTTTTTCTTTTTGTTTTTCTCCAAGTAATCTTATTATATGGAGAAGTAAGAAGCAAAGCATATTTTCCCATTCAAGCGTTGAGGCAAAATACAAGGCAATGGCCAACACGACATGTGAACTAATTTGGCTGAAGACGTTAATGTGCGAGCTTCAATTCATGGTTGATATCCTTATGAGATTGTATTGTGATAATCAAGTTGCTTCTCACGATGCTAACAACCCGGTTTATCATGAAAGAAGCAAAAACATTGAAGTAGACTATCACTTCTTCAAGAAGAAGGTTGCTCGCAATGAAATGAGTGCGTCATTTGTCAAGTCTCAAGAAGTGGCAGACATGTTTTACAAAGGCTCTAACTCGTGTTCAGCTAAATCACTTCTTTGTCAAGTTGGGCATTCATAACATATATGCTCCAACTTGAGGGAAAGTGCATGTTCATCCGGTTCCTGGATAAGCAGACTGCATCTCTTGGTCGCATTCTCCTTCTAGCAAATTCACCTCCGAATCTTTCTACAACGTCATCCATGACCCTCCTTCGCTTCAAGGAGCTGCCTTACCCTCCTCCTGGTTCTACAAAGCTCTCCAAAGGTCTCTGTTTTTGTCTAGCTCCTCGCTAGAGGAAGGGTGATATAGGACAATTAACCACTTCATCTAAAAGCTCAAACTGTTAGAGCATGGCGAATTAATCATTTTTATCTCATAGCCCAGGCCCTGCATCGCATGGGTTAGGACCTTGGCCGAACCCCCCTCGTGGGCCACAAATCACATGGGTACCGCCTCACACGGGCCGCCCACCCGGAGTGTGTCCCCGCATCCCACAGGCTACCTCACTCGAGCCCAACGTGAAATGCGCATTAATCACCCTAGGTGAGGAGTCTCGAACACGAGACCTCCCCCGTGGGCCCCAAATCGCATGGGTCACCCACCCCGAGTGTGTCCCCGCATCCCACGGGCTACCCTACTCGAGCTCGATGTGAAAATGCATCTGCATTAATATTTGATGCAGGACAATTAACCACTTACTCTAAAAGCTCGAACTGTTAGATCATGTCGAATTGATCCTTTTATCTCATAGCCCAGGCCCCACATTGCATGGGTTAGGACCTCGGCCGAACTCCCCTCGTAAGCCCCAAATCACATGGGTACCGCCTCACACGGGCCACCCACCCCAAGTGTGTCCCCCCATCCCACAGGCTACCCCACTCGAGCCCGGTGTGAAATGCGCATTAATCACCCCAAGTGAGGAGTCTCGAACATGAGACCTCCCCCGTGGGCCCCAAATCACATGGGTCACCCACCCCGAGTGTGTCCCCGCATCCCACGGGCTACCCCACTCGAGTCCAGTGTGAAAATGCCCCTACACTAATCACCTCCGGTGAGGAGTCTCGAACACGAGACCTCCCACTTTGATACCAATTTGATGTAGGACAATTAACCACTTGCTCTAAAAGCTCGAACTATTAGAGCATGTCGAATTAATCCTTTTATCTCATAGCCCAGGCCCCACATCGCATGGGTTAGGACCTTGGCCGAACCCCCCCTGGTGGGCCCCAAATCACATGGGTACCGCCTCACACGGGCCGCCTACCCCGAGTGCGTCCCCGCATCCCACAGGCTACCCCACTCGAGCCAGGTGTGAAATGCGCATTAATCACCCCCGATGAGGAGTCTCAAACACGAGACCTCCCTCATGGGCCCCAAATCACATGGGTCACCCACCCCGAGTGTGTCCCCGTATCCCACGAGCTATCCCACTCGAGCCCGGTGTGAAAATGTTCCTGCATTAAAGGGTCTTGACAAGAGATAACCTGCAGCGTCGCGGTCTAATGCTCCCCAAGTCTGCCTTAGTGATGTAGAATCCATTCCCCATCTATTCCTCCTTTACCCTTTTGCTACGGAGGTCTAGTCCTCTATCTGGATCAGATTCAACATTCCCTGGGTAATGCCAATCTCGATCCAAGGTCTCTTACATGCCTATCACGGCTTGCGTCTCGGTGATGACTCGAAAGCTCTCTGGAGATTGGTGGTGATTGCCTCCCTTTGGGCTATCTAGCGCAAAAGAAACCAACAATGCTTCTGGGACCGTGTGTCTTCCACTTCAACTGTGGTGAACCTCATCGTCAGGGATCTTTGGGACTGGTCAATCATTTTAAATCTCTGAGACGGATCCTCCATTTCCACCACTCCTAATTAACATGTCTGCTCCGACTTCTTCTCTTATTTTGATCTATTGATCTCATTTTGTTTTGCTTAGTTTTTTTTTTTGCTTTTTTTTTGTCTCGAGTTGTATAGCTCAGGTTTTGCTTTCTCTTTCCCTGTTTGTTTATTGTATTTTTTGAGCTTGCTCCTTCAATATATATATATATATATATATATATATATATATATATATATAGATATATATATATATATATATATATATCAGTTCAATCTTCAACAAAAAAAAAAAAAAAAAAAAAAAAAAAACTTGAGGGGAAGTGTTGATGGCCTAATATTGATCACACATGTGGTGTGTCACACGTATGGTCTAGTGGGCCAAGTTTGGTTCTCATGTGATTTGGTTTGGTTTTTGGGCCAAAACATGTTTTGGGTTAAGCCTTAGGTCCATAGGCTGATGTACTACAATGAATTAAAAGGTGAAGGGCATACTTGTAATTTTACATTAATTAGTGAAGCCCTAATCTAATAAAGAATAGAGGTGGGGGCATGTGGAGGCTATTGCAGTCCCCTCTCTCACCCCTTTGTTTATCTCATTTCTCCTCTTTCTCTCTCCATTACATGTTTAAGAACAAAGATAAATTGCCATACAACCTTTCCTTCCTTCCCAAACCCCTCCACCATGCCAAGCTAAAAGGAGATCTCCAATAGACTCCAACATCACTAAGATATGTTGAAGAGAACGAGGAAGCTCACCCACACCCTTCGAACAAAAGGACAATGAATGTAGAGGCAATTGATCAACTTCACATCATTCATACACATCACGTAGATGTTGGGGAACACCAAGGATGTTCTTTGAAAGTTGACAACTGTCAGCGGCCCATTTCTACCCACCAACCACAAAAACCACTACCTTGGGAGGGGCAACATAGTACCAAGAGTAACATGTGTGGACACTCTTCTCTTCCCATAGCGGTTTTCGAAGCAGCTTGTAGGAGTGAACTAAGAGGTGATCCAACTTGTCTTTATGCCACATTATTGCATCCCTATCGCCCACTAATGGATGACAACAATGAAGGCGCTCTAGGAGCCTAAAAAGGTTGTCCACTTCCTCATCCAATAGATCCCTACAGCATGGGGGGAACCATACCACAACATGTCCACAAATGGAAAAACAACAAAGCACTATCATATTCCTTTCCAAAGATAGTCGAGCTAATCTCAGAAACTCCATCTGGAGCAGGCTTCCTCCACACATCCTCGCAAAACCAAATTCACCTACCATCTCCAAGGGACAAGGACACCCCCTCTTTTAGGAGCCACCCTAGTAACCGCTTTCCTTAGACCTGACACCCTATATTGAGAAGAGTTCGTAACCCACCATCCCCCTTCCTAAACCCCATACTTGCTAGCACTTACCTCTCTCCACATGCTCCTTTCTTTTGAGTTGAACCTCCACAACCATTTTACTAATAAAGCCAAGCTCATAGCATCCTGATCCCTTATACCTACTCCCTCTTACAATAGGCTTCCACGCCTCTTCCCATCTTAAAAAGAGAGATTTTTGTTTGCCCTCTGCCTCTCTCCACGAGAATATAAAATAATATATTTATTATAATCATTTTATTGCAAAAAAAAAAAAAAAAAAAGTATTTAAAACTATTAAGATAAAAAGTATATCTATTAAATAAAATACTATAAGAACCATATAGGAAGTATAGGAACCATATATTAAGGTTTTTCCTAGTAGAAGTTTCAACGTTTCCGACACATGTTTGAACACAAAATGTTTTTAAGAAATTGCAATGCACGCGTTACATAGATTCTATGCTGATAGTCATCATGAATGCATATCGAAATGTAACATGAAAATGAAAGAAGAAGCCTTTACAAATATCGTGGTCTGGTAAAGCTTCAGGTACTTCAAAAAAAATATTTAAAAAAAAAAAAAAAAAAAAAAAAACACACACACACACACACACTTCTCATGATAATACGCCATTAAAAGAAAAGTTTGAGCATGTTTCTACCTTTAGATGTTCCCCCAATATTACAGATTGTTGGAGGAGCTCAATGAGCTTAAATCTTATCAGCGCTTTTGTTGTCCTGTTGGAGCATGTAGTTTTTCTTCATTTCTTCCAAGATTGAGTCGTTGGTGCTGCAAATAAGAATTTGAATTTTGAAATTTTCAATTACTTTGTATTAATAACAAATAAAGAGGCAAAGTCCACTTTTCGTTTTTGTTTTTCCTTTCTTTCAATGGATTAGGCTTGAATCCACATTTTCTACAATATACACATAGGGGAAGTTGTGAAAATGGATCCATAACCTCGGGATTAGGAGTATGTTACCTAAATCATCAATGCCCATACGTTTTCCATTTCAAATCCTACGATCTGGATTATGGGTCATTTGTGATCCAGATTGCTATTTTTACCAATCCAAAATTATGGTTTTGTACTCCCCTTGTAGATTAACTTGTAATATAAATCTACATACACAACATAGAGACTTATGCTTTGATTTATGAAACAACATGCATATACATATAATATAATATTATGCGCACAAGACCTATAATAATTTATTCATCACGTTATATATAAATTACAATATCCATTTGTATACAAAACGATATTGTATTTGTATACAACTAGTGTATGTATTGGAGCAACCCACGTGATCCTACTCCTACCCCTAGCGTACCACAGATTGGAGGAACTAGCGTGTGCACCCAATCTTGTACCATGTACCAGAGCGACCCACGATCCAGGTAACCTTGAATAGCACCCTTCATGTGTGTGGCACTTCGTGCTTAGTTGTTAGCCTAGCAACTGCCCCTGCATGAACCTATTATGCCTGCTCACCCTTTGGGCATGCACATGGTATTCGTAAACGGTTATGTACGTAATGGTGGTAACCATTATGCATTATGGGGTCGGCCATTACGAAAAAAAAAAAAAAACATTGATACAGCCGAAAGGAAGAAATTGAAGTGATATGGGTGTGGCAGAAAGCCAAGACCTGGTTTTAAAGTCAAAGGAAATGTGACAAGAAGCTGACAACCATATGTGCCTAAAGCAAGCAAAAGTTGTAGCAAAAACTAACAAGAACACAAATGGCAACCTTGAAATGGCACTATTCTCTCTATAACATGATACTACATTCCAAGGATGATCTCTCTATCACAATGGCAGTTTAGTTACTAGAATATGAAGCAGAGAGAAGATCAAGTGTAAATTAGGTATTTGAGAAGAAAGGGCCTCCTTGGAACGACAAGATTCAAAAGTTGTCCATCATCCCAAGTAGAAAATACTAGTAGCTATTCTTATATTGGCTATGTTACTCATGTATGGATTTAGAAACAATGTGTAAGGGTATTTGGGTGGGAGCACCTCTTATTCAAAATGTTAATTATAAAAGCCAAGGATGTAGTAGTGCAACTCTAGAGTGAGAGTTCAAAGTAGGAGTGGATCCTCCGTAGAAGGTACATGGTAGGAGTGGAACCTTAGGGCTTGTTTGGATTCACCGAAATTTAAATTGAGGAAACATCATTTTCATGAAAATAGCATTTCTGTTTTTTTCTTTCTTGGAAATGTCATTTCCATTTTCATCTCATGATCAAATCACAAACTTATTCATGAGCGATCTTGGAAAATCTCAGTTCAACAAACTTGTTTCCAAGCTAGACATGCAAGGCATCTATGCTCTAGCTTGAGGGAGAGTGTTAACGGTTATGGCTATGGGCCTACGGCCCACTTATTTCTTAGTCTTTTTGGTCTAAGGGATATGCTAGACATTGTGTTTAATGTATTAGGGGCAATTTTGACATTTTTTGCTTTTTAATAATTAAATATAAAGAATAGGGGGTGGGAGCATGTAACCTAACCCAATTCTTTTCTCTTTCTTTCTTCTCTTTTTCATGTCTACACAATCTACAGTCATCATGAACAAAACTGCAAGACGAGTTCCTCTCAACTTCAATCCATTGAATCATACTCAAACCCTTTTATTCTCCAAAATAGCTTACATCTAGTCAAAAAACGGAGTTTCGAACCTTCTCTACACTTGAAATGAAGAAAATACAAAAAAAAAATTAAAAAAATTTAAAAAAAAAAAAAAATTAAAATTAAAATTAATAATAATGGCCTCTTATAAAAGTATATTGACCACCACGCGATACGCAGGCCCATAGCAGTACTGATACCCGACCCAAACTGGCCAATATGGGCCAATGTGCCAACTGGTTTCTTACGTGGCCCATTTCCTATATAATATTAAGTATTAGCATCAAAAGATGTGCATATAATATGCCCATACTGGCAATAAAATGCAGATATTTGGAACCATGATTGTTATCCAAACCATTTGTCGGGTGGGTGATCCCATTACAATTCCATAGCCCTAAATTTAGGTTGCCGCACTAGGTAGTGTATGTTAAATATAGAACATCCACCTATCTCAAGCAAGCAATCATCATCACTCTAGTAGCTTTAAATAAATTGGTGAAAAATGGGTTGTGGCCAGCATCCAAATGACCGCATTTAGCACCATATGCTTCCCCAACTCAAATCTCAGTATGACCAGGCTTCAATGCAGTATCATAACAATACCAAACAAAAATAACAATTCTACTATAGTATGGAACTTACTATTGATGGAGACAGTCATTCAACTCTTTTGCTTGTTTCCGACAATGCCAAACAACGGATATAGTTCTTCCCACAGCACATTCGGCATACTTCGACGTGTACTGATCACATTCTTTAAGAGCCTTTTGCTTCATTTTGCTGCGTAAAGCTGGAAACATCAATAGTTAGATGCCCATGCACTCCATGTGCCCAAAACAGATCAATATGAGATTCAAAAATGAACTTGGAAAGGAAATGAAATTATATTTATAATAGGAAAACCAATGACATTTCCTTTAAGAGATCTGTCTTTTATATCATTAAAATACCCCAAGGAGAATCCAATAGCTACTCACTCTTTCTCCCTTGCAGCAAGAGGACTGAATCACCAAGTGATTGGATGGTACAACTATTTATTTTACTATATCAACAGTAGGGTGAAAACATGGAACGATAACATCAGAAACTACATATGCATATCAACCCTTGGTATTATGAATGTCTATCTTATCTCTCTCATCAGGTTAGAAATCTAGAGACCACATCAATTCCATGTTCTTTCTCAATAAAAAATTCTGTAATATTTTCCTCGTATAATTTATAGATTAATGGCAATAATAGAAACAGAATTTGACCCAAAAGCTCATAGCAAAGAAATCAGACCTTACAGCAGCTCCCAGCCTTAAACACATATTAACTGCAGTGAGTTCACTTAATAAGACAGGTCTGCCTAAAAAATTGTTTAAATTATTTAACAATATGTTAAAACTCTTACCGTCTTTTGTTTTGCATGTAACAACCAATGCATGAGGAATATTTGACAGCCTAATGAAGTTAGAGTTCTTGGAAAGCGAGTGAATGAAAAGTTATCGCTGAAATAGCACCCCCAGGATAGCCCCAACCCAACTGGATTTGAGCTTGGCAACTTTTGACTTGATGGCTTAACAGTTTGGCACAATTGTAATATTTCAGGATGATTCACACCAACTCAAGGCAAGTCATGATGAGTCAGAGCGAAGGGAGCCCATTTGTGTTATTTTTCAATCATCCAACAAATGTCCACCAATCAGCCAGTTAGAACTGAATCAATGTCATCCTTAGTTTATGATCAATCTAATTTAGGTCCCACAATCTAGACTATTTAACTTTCATCATGAATCCAAAAAATATGACATTCCAAACTCAAATAGTGGAATGGCGGAACAGCATTCATGTAGCCGACCGCAATTAATTGGGGTAACGCTTAGATAATGATGATGATGTATGCCTTGTGTACAATTCTTAGCGCTTGCATTTCAACCATCACACTGTCAGAGTATCTTTCTCTTTTGGTATTTATAAGCAAAACTCACTTTCATACTCTTTATTGAGTTCCTCCACCCAGGTGAACTATGAGTAAAAATTGTTGAGATACTACTTTCTTGTTCTAACCTCCTGGACAGTGCACCCACCACCCAACTTTATGTTCCTTGACAGCAACTTATTTCATAGTGGTAACCCAACAATTTGAATTATTTCAAGCATCGATGATCCAGAATGATTTTTTAAATGACTACATAGGTATGGCCGCCATTTGGTGACAATATGATGGTTAGCATTTCCTTAGCATACACTAAAGTCCTAAGTTTATACCTAATTTAGCTTCGCATGTATAAATCAAGGGATGCCCTCTTGGGATAGTACTCTGCCCATTCAAATTCCTGATTCATCACATTTCATCACAAATGTTTTGATGAAATCTAGCTGGGCTACTAGCATTGCAGTTGTCATGGCCTTCTTAAGAAAATTGAATACTTTATCTACTTTGGGACCCCATAGGAAAAGGCATCTTTTTAAGCAAGGAGGTGAGAAAAGCATTTATGCATCCATTGTCTTTGCCGAACTTCCTGTAGTGACCCATCAAATCGAGAAATCCACATAGGCCCTTTGGAGACTTAGCAATGGTCACTCATTGACACAAGCCACCTGCCTTGGATATGCCCATGACTCCATGCTGTGAAATAATGTGGCCCAAATATTCTCTCTGCCAGAGATATATCACAACCCTTCGTCACATCGGTCTTTCATCTCCACCAACGGCGACACTAGATGGGTGGGCTGATGCCTTGGGACTGATAACAGCATTGGGGGTGTTTGAAGTTTGAAATGACAACATTGGGCCTTGTTGGGCCTTGTCTGACAACACGGGGGACTTGCTTTTCCTCGTGCGGGAGTCCAATTGTGGTCGTTGTGTTGATGGAAGAAAAGATTGTACCACATGATTCGATCCATCCTTCCATCTGCTAATGAAATAGCTAAGAAAGACTGCCTTTGTTAGCCTAGTTGTCCAATTTGCCAACCATTCAAATTGAACTTTAGGGCCTGTTTGGGCGATGGGATTAGAAGGGATTAGGTGGGATGGGATTCATCTGGTCCTGTGTCAATTCCACTCCATGTTTGGGAAGAATGGAAAAGCTTGGAGTTACATTAAATGGAATTGCATTGGGTCCCGTGCCAATTTCACTCAATGTTAGCAAGTTGTGTAGGTCCGATGATGCAGGACATGAAATTTAAATATGATATGCGAGATTTCAGGCTTAAGACCATGTTAGTTCAGAAACAATTACACAAATTTCATATCCCACATGAAAGTCCAAACATTCAATTAAGGGGAATCTATGCGGGTCCAGGCCTACACATGATAGGGCTGGATCAATAAAAATTATGAACCAAACGATACTCAAAGATAAGAAATAATCATCCACACATGCGTAGTAATCAGTCCCTAATCCAAGGGATTCACCAATTTCAAATCAAGGAACCTAGGGTCAGAAAAGGGGCATATAACTTAGGAAAAACGTAATCTAGGGTTAGGTTTCATAAAAAAATGGCTATGAGAGGATAAAAGAGGATAAAAACCTGAGCCAAAAGACGATCCCGCGTGTGGACAACAACAATGGCCCAGACGCACATGCGTGTAATCTCGGCCGCACGTGTGTGGGGCCCACTATTCAGAAAAAGGTCACTTTGGCCCTGGTCGGCTAGGGATGGACTCCAAAACCCCCAAATCCCAGCTCGATCCGATGTACGGTTTGTGCATGGTGCTCCGCCGAAGTTTCAGCCCTCCTGTAGGGCCAGATTTTGAAATTCTGCTGTGGGGAGAAGAATTGCTACAATAGATGATTGATTCGAAGTGTAAATGATAAGGTGAGATGGGAAGAATGGATGGTAGAAGATGGTTAGTAGAGATGGCGATGGATGGGGGTGAATTAGGATAGATGTGGCTTCGCACCACGGTAGTTAACCCTTCGATGAAGGGAGGGCTTCGCACCCAATTAAGCTTCACAACTCAGAGAGTAGGAAAGCGCAGAATTTTTATTAATCTTCAATTCCTTAAAAGAACTACAAGGGGTGCATATTTATAGGAAAACCCTATACCCCAAAAACTTGCACCATGTGCACAACCTATTACTTGGCGATGAAGTAAACTAAAATAAAAACCAAACACAGAAATCTAAAGCGTTCACAATGTTCTAAATAATAACAATAAGCAAAACCTAAAAAATGAAATCAATCCGACGAGTGGGCCACGATCATGAGATCCCATGATGGGCTTTTCTTGACTATCGGGCCCACTTTTCTGAACCAAAACTTGTCTTCTAGCTAGGAGGCCCTCCCTGGACGTCGTCATAGAGCCAGATCGATGATGGAATCCTCCTTCTGCGTACGTACATGCATAGGGGTGGTGGTGTGCGTGCGCGTGTGCGCGAGATGTCCCCATCATCCCACCATGATGTGTGGGCTATATCCACACCGTCCACCCATTTATCGAGATTATTTTAGAGCATGGGCCAAAAAATCAGGTAAATCTAAAGCTCAAGTGGACCCCACCATAGAAAGCAACGGGGATTGAATACTTACCGTTGAAAACTTCTTTGGGGCCACATAAGTTTTGGATCTGCCTCATTTTTAGGCTCATGCCATAAAATGAGGTTACAAAACAAATGAACGATTTAGATATAACACATGTGTGTTATTCTCAGTAATTTCAAATAATAGTGGTATATCCATTCAACGTACCACCGTATTATCAACAAAGCATGGCATTAATCTTATCCCATGGCAACAGGGGACAATCCCTGCCATGGGTAATAATTATGTTTTTTGAATCCCATCCCACCTAATTCCTTCTAATCCCACCGCCCAAACAGGCCCTTAGTTTCCTGTAGCTTGGTGGGGGCTCCTATAAAATCTCCGAACATGGTCGCTCCAAAACAAATGCATAAGGGCCTGTTTGGCCTGGCGGATTGGAAGGGATTGGATGGTATTGGAAGGGATTGGAAGTTAAATCCCGGGATTGGCCGGGCGTGCCAAACAAACTGGGTGATCTGATCCCGGGATATAGCAATCCCATGGATCTTGCACCAATCCACTGACAACACCATCATTACCTTTAAATCCGATCCAATCCACCCTAATCCGTTCAAATTTGCCTGGGACGTGTTTGGTTTGAGGGATTGGAAGGGATGGGAAGGATAAATCCCAGGATTGGCCGGGCGTGCCAAACAGACTAGATATAGCAATCCCATGGATCTTGCACCAATCCACTGACGCAGCCATCATTACCTCGAAATCCATGCCATCCACCATAATACCATTCAATCCGTTCCAATCCAACCGGCCAAACACGCCCTAAAGCCATACTCACGAGTTCAGAACACACCAGTATGCCACAACCTTTTTCTCCATCCCTGATACCATCATACTATGGTACACATGACTCCAGCATTTGAATAAAAGCAAAGAACCATTCAGCTCAATAAACCCATCTTGTTGGATCTTCGACATCAAACTACAGGGACAATGTTCCCCAATGAAAGAAATATGGTCTGTACCACTCTACATGAATCAGTGTGTTGGGTCATTGATCCAATAACCAAGTTTGAGCATCCGCCCCATGCATGATGTGCTAATCCAGATGAGGCTGCGTTTGGAGACCAAAAAAAAAAAAAGATCTGAATCACGAATACTCAGCTTCATCAAAGAGAAAGTGAGTTCCAATCATGGTGTTTCCTAGTATTTTTCAGATTGAGAAAGAAGCCCTGAATTTTGCAGCTGCGTTCCAATTGAAGCCCGATAATCCCTCAACGTAAATGCTAAGGAGGGGGATTGCCATTTTTACGTCATTGCACTAATAATAGCAATCCAATTCGTTTGTGTATCCAAACGCAGCCCAAAACGAGTAAAATGAGAGAGTAGAATTGGAAGATGAAAGGGTTTCTTATGTTTACCTTCTTCCACTTTTTTCTTCACATGATTTTCTCTCGCTTCTTGCACGTAACCCATTCCAATGCTCTCTCTCTCTCTCTCTCTCTCTCTCTCTCAAAAGAGTTCGTTTTGTCTCTGTCGCGACTCTGGACCCTACTAAACAGAGATGATCATCACAATCGAAAACCTAAAGTGGCTCACATCGAGCACTTCGTGGTGGTGACAGAGACAGGAGCTGTACACGAGTTGAACCGAGCCTGACTGGCCAGCTTGACTCAGATCGGTCAGCCAGCTCGGGCAGCTTGAGCCTGTGTAGCAATTTACACACGATAGGCAGCATCAAAATCAAAATTAAAGGGTAATTTTATCATGTAAACCTTTTCTTGTAGTGATTTGTTTCGTATCCATACCTTCCCCACCACTAGTCAAGTCCACGGAGATTGTATGCAACCCAAACAACACTTCATTAAGTCATTTCATCAACACTAAAGGAGCAACTACAATATCAAAAAAATCGAGTCACCGAACTGATTCGATCTGAGTTCGATTCGAGTTGAGATTCGATCCGAGTTGATTCGAGTTCGGATGAGCTCGAACTTGGCTCCAATTTTTTCCGAGCTCCAAAAAACAGCTTGACTCAGCTCAAACTCAGTTTCAAACCAAGTTGATTCAAGCGTTTCCAAGTTGAGTCGAATGAGCTAACCGAGCTAACTTGGTTCATGCATAGCTCTACAAATAATTTATTGTTACGTGATCATGCGTCATTGATCAGTGATCTTAACCCTTGATTTTTAGTGTTCATTAAAAATCAAGGGTTAAGATCATCAGTCAATGAAGCGTGATTATGGAACAATAACTTATTTGCAGGAGTAAAGAGAATGTCTGGATGGCTCAAATCATCCAATCAGATCAGGAGTTGCCTAACTCCAGTAGGTAGTGGGGTGTAACTTTCCCCAACCAAGCACAACGACCATTGATCCCATCTATTATTAGACCGTTAATTTCGTCCTGATAACCAATGAAAACAATCTGAATGGTTGGATTGTAGTAACCAGTTTGTGTGATCATTTGGTTGCATCATCCAACTTTTAACCCTTGGTTCACATGGCTTTGAGGACTTTGGCCTGGGTTTTCTGTTTTTTTTTTCTCTACCGACCATTAGCCCACCTATAGGCCTTTTATTTCTCCTTGTTCTTTTGGCCCTTGGCCTTAAAATAAAATAAAATTTTAATTTATTTATAAAAATAAATAAAAAAAATAAAAATAAAAAAATAAAAAAAAAGAAAGAAAAATACTCTAGCCCTAGCGAACTTCTAAAGACCAATCCCATGGGATTAGGAGGGATAGAATGGATTTTAAGGTAATGATGGTGGTGTCAGTGTTTCTCCATTGATCCCATGGGTTTCGGATAGCCCATGGGATATACGACAGCCTGTTTGGACCATCCCAAATGGATGGGTTTGCATGTACACTGCTTCTTGTGGTGTGCCCCACTCACTGTTTTATATTTGCCTTAAAACAAGTTTATGGCTAAATGTAGGCCGGTGAAAATGATGGACGGAGTGGATATCTCATTGATATCTTGGTGGGCCCCACATAGAGGTGAAAATTCACATCCTGGGATTGACAGAATCCATGTTAGCTAAGGGCGGTGTTTATGAGGGTGAGGTACATCCCGCCATCCCAAATGGGGGATGGGATGAGATGGCGCAGGATTACCCTCCTAATCCCATCTAATACCATATCCAGCGTCGTGCCAAACACGCCCATTTAATTATTTAAAAAAAAAAAGACTCTAGCCCTAACGAACTTCTAGGTTTTATTAGTTAGTCATGACGACTTGTCCACTTTTAGCTTGGTGAACTCCTCTGGTCAATCATCCGCTATTCCATATCAACACCACAAATAGTGGAGTTCAGAACTTAAGATATTGGTTTCTCTTGATCTTCAATCCAAAAGCATGGCCACACGTATTATGAACAGCCTTAGTTTGCATACTATTAGGATTAATGTTGGGCATGCCAGAATTATACTCACTCGAATAGATTTAATGCTTGTGACATCCGTGTCAAATTAGTCGGATTAGAATCAAACTTGTGAAGGTTGATCCAACTGTTAAGACAATGATGTTACAACGATGAGGCGATTTATGAATGGGAGGATTAATCCTTTAAAATGAGATTTTTTTACCTTGGCGCTAAGAACTTTTCTTTCAACCGCGATAGCATTTTTAGGTTTCTGAGTACTTTGATGATAAATGAATAAGATTAAAAATTAATGTTCAGTGAAAGAAAAGTAAATTGAAATAAGCAAATAAAACAAATATAATTACCTATGACTACCTATGTGGACAGAAGAATCAAGGTGTGCAATCCGCAGAATGTGATTGGTGTGATTTACCAAGTAAGAACTGAGGTCGTGGACATTTAATCTACTCCTAAGGCGTAATACAGTAATAACGTTGGACAGTAACCAATATAAGCTAAAATATGGATTCCAGACTTGCTCCAACTTGGTTGTACAAAAGTGGAATATATAAGCTAAGAAGTTAAAACCAAGTTAGGCAGTATTGTATTGTAGAGATTTATTAATTGTGTATGGCGAGGGTTCGAAGCCCTTCGCCAAATTCTGCTTTTATAGGCTTCTAAGAAGCAGAGGTCGTGTTGGGGTTTCCTCGTTGGTCGTTGAATGTGATCAGCCATGTCCTATTAGGATTCAGACTCCTTGAATGTGATCAGCCATGTCCATTTAACCACTCAATTCTCTGTGATTCTCGTGAAATTATCGATCACCTCTGGAAATTTTTCCTTTTTGGCATGATTATATGATATGGCCTTGTTGTGTGTATCCTTGATTATGAGATATCCAATATTGATGCTTTAAGTAACTTCTCGCATACGCTGCAAGTCATACAAGACACCTGTCAATAATCGCGTGTCCTTCATGTAGTGTCCATTTTTCTCATCTGCAGACATGCATACGGCTCTAAGCAGTTTTGCTTTGGCAGGTTACATGTTATCGAAGAGAGTAGATTGAAGATTTCTTGAGGCACAAGTACAATTTCCGTCTCATTGTTCTGATGTGTGGTGGCATCTCATTGGACAACACGGACTATGTTAGGGTAGGTTCTTCCCCCCCGTCGTCGCTTTATATTAAGAGAATGTTAATAGATGTTTTATGATGCTTCGATTCTGATAGTCGTTCAGTGATCAACACGTGACGGCATGGGGTTCGTGCTCGGCTGTCATGCATAATATTTCACGTTGAAAATTGCCTGTCATTAATTGTTTAATAAGAGCTTTGATCGTCATGGTCTTTTATAAATTACGCCCCCTGGTATGAGTCGATACTCGATTTTCACTATTTTTGTCTCCTTCCAGCATTTCATTGTTAAGATTTTATCTCAATTGGTTTTGATTAATTAAACTAATACAAATATTAGAGTCTTGCATATGCACTTTTCTACTTGAATTCAATTTGTTTTTATTTCGATTTCCCACCAAAACTTTGTTTGAAAAATGAAAACTTTTGAAAACTCTTTAGTCCTACATTGCTTAGAGAAACAGCTAAAGAGATTTATAAGCTTTCAGTTCTTTAGTATTCTTATATGGAGAATGGAGAAAGAAGAAGGTTAGCTTACATGCTCTAGTGCGAATGCACGTGCGCGCACGTTCGCGCTAGCAATGGTGCTCGTGCGCACACATGTGCAACATGGGCAGTAGGCTATAAGGCAGTATGGCTGTAGAGGCACTAGTGATGCACTTCACAGGTGTGCATTTTGTTGCGAGCGATGCTCCCACGCAACCTACCGTGGACCGACATGGTCCGGTGCGAGTTGTGGTGCGACTAGGCTAAGCCGTTGTAGATTAGTGAGTATGTACATCATAAGATCGACCATTCAAAAGATTGGTTGGAAGAGAACAACCATTTTCCTATCGACCAATAGATATGGTCATCCCACCGATTGACCGATGGATTTCGACCGTTAGAAAGTGGCCATGTCGCCAATCGACTAACGGATCTCGATTATTACTATGTTTCAGTTGGCTGGATCTTATTGTTGTGCCTTTAGGCCATAAGAATGGTCAGTTTGACCGAATCTTTCCATTGCGCCAAATGACTGATGGATTTCAACCATTACATCGATTGGTCATTAGGTGTCAACCATTGTGACGATTTGACTGTCAAAATCCAACCGTTGTGAGAAACAGTTACTTCCACCTTTTTTTAGTTAAGTTGCATCTCTTCATAAAAGACATGACTGGTAAGTCGCGTCTCTACTTAAAAGACATGGTCATTAAGTCACGTCTCTTTTTAAAAGACTTGATCGTTGTGAACGGTTTCAGATGCATCTTTAAGAAACGTCCTATTGCGAAAACATACTGCCCTTCATTCTCCATATAAATCCAGTGTAAAATGAGGATTAAACACAACTTGCATTGCTCTCTCCAGATACAAAAATCCTTTGTTAGAATCTCTTTTGTTCTCTCTCAAACAGCGCGTGAAAGTGGGTTTTTTATTTTCATTATCATAGAATTTGCCACAATAGAAAATTGTGTGCCAAGTTCATGTTCTGGTCTCTTTGTGATTGTATTGCACGTAAAACCATCCTGAAGCAACTCATTAATAACCCGACAATGATCTCATACCGATGAGAGGGAGCGAATGACGCTTTTGTAACACCCCGAATTTCGAGGGTCGAGCAATGCTCAACTCCCGAGATCAAGCACATCACTTATGCAACATGGATAATGATGTTTAAATGTGGTCCATATTAATGCATTAAACATGAGTGAGATTATACTAAAACAACATATCATACTTCAGGTGTAATTAAATTAAGCAAGCAGAAGTCTTAAGTATGTGTATTTAAACATGAGAGTGTTTTACAAACTCTGGAGTATGAATATGTATCGGGCTGAATATATACAAGTGTTGTTTCAAAATATACAAAATATCAAAATGTAAAGTGTTCAACTAATTAATATATCCCTGTAATCTCGTCAAATCAGCACGGGGTCTACATAGACCCACCTGAGAGTTGGTAGTAGGAGAACTCCTCTTCGTCCATGAAGTCTGGCTCAATCGCATAGACTTTGTCATCACCTGCACCTAAACCATAGTCTGGTTGGTGATTTAAAACACTATCCCAAGGTGGGAGTGAGTAATTAACTCAGTGGTATTATAAGACAAAGGTTAACATGTTATCAATTCAGTCAAGCAGTAATGATAAAGCAGTACAACAATCATTCCCTAATTACTCTTGTTAATGCAGGAATGGTATGCGGTAATGATGTATACCCTCGCACAAAGCTCCCTCACAAGCGACTCCAACAACCAAGTTCGCGCATGACAAACTCCCTAAATGTGCAATTTTCTCGCTAAAGCACATGCAATGCGGTGCATGGTAGTGTTATCCAAGTTCTTAATTAAGCTTATTCATACAGCAGGTTCGGGAAGTTAAGGTACCTCCCTTTATATCATTAACCTAAACCGAATGATCCATCTAGGGTCGTCAATCCTAGTCAATCACATACGATAGGCAAGTTATAGGGCATCACCCCTAATGTAAAGCAGTCAATAGGAAAATTCATAGTTTATACTCGCGATCACTACAGGGAGGCTTGTCACCTCAGCGTAGGCCGACAGCTCGAACATGGTGTCCCATACCACCATGCCCAGCTCGCGAGTTTGGGTTACTTACTGGTCACTAGGGAGGCTTGTCACCCCAGCGTAGGCCGACAGCTCGACCACGGTGTCCCATACTATCATGCCCGGCTCATGAGTCTTAGCGGATCGTGGTATCATGGTTGAAACGGGCTTTTACATTGGTAAGTGGTACCTTAGATTCAAGCAGTGATGTCCATACATGGTAAACACACAATAGGCCAATCGGTTTAATAGATAAGTTCAACTAGTACAGGTATACACTGACTTAATTGACATGGAGCGCATAAGCCCTTCACGTGGCCTAACCACTGTCGACAATCGTCGTACAACCTGGATTCATCGAACATATCCAATGTGGCGAGACTAGTTCGGCCAATCAAACGAGAATTGTTACCGATTGCCTGGACTATGTTGTAGTCTCAATCTTACTCAAATGTACCAGGTGAATACATGTAATAATCATATCAACATTTAACAAACAATTCAAGTGAATCCTTCATTTAAACATTTCATCAAACACATTGAACATGTTACAATATATATGCATTTCATCCATAAATTGCGTAGTAGAAATTAAGATTTACATGAAGGAAACTATATATATGGATAAGGTAATTGAGAATCCTATCTCAATACCCTTACTAAATACAATTCATCAACAATTTCTCATTCAAGCATTTAATCAAACACTTAGACTACACATTACCAAATACATAGACTAGACTAGTTACGATGTGTATTATGGCAAATCCTTACACAAAGTGATCGTAATACATATGACAAACATGAATCCTAGATTTACAGTCATGACAAGCACAAATCATAATCTCATGTTTATTCAATCATTTCAACAAACACATGGAATGCATCTTGTATTCAACATAGTTCACACATGTATAATATATCGAAAACGTTGTGACTAAGATCATATGGTAGCAATCAAGTCAGACATAAACCATTAGCTGACATTGAAAGCCTTGAAAACCATAACCTAAATGTTTATAGTCCGTACCTTTCATCGAAATACTCGTTTTGAACTCGGTTCGAATCTTACGTTCCCGAAAATGGAATAACGGGTACCTAAATCACGAAATCTGTTAGCTAGGTTGACAAACAATTATTTTAGATCTTAATTACGGCATTAGGGTTTGGATTTCTTACCCAAATCGTAGTTGAAAACAATTGTGTAGCGAAGTGGGGAGGTGAATCCGTGGCGTGGAGTCGTGGGAAAGAATCCCAGCAACGATCTCCCTGTTTCTCTCTTCTCTCCTTACTCTTTTATCTTCTTTTCTCTCTTCTCTCTCCTAGGGTTAGAGAAATTCATATGGAATGGAAGTGGGGTGGTTTAGTGGCTATATATAGGCCCAGAAGTGATGTAAATGGCCCCAAGGCCATGGTATACTTAGGTTATACCCAAAGGGAGATTGTTTCGGGCAAACGGGGCTCATCTGGAGGTCCATTATTCACATACGTCGTAGGGTAAGTTTCCCAACAATGGATTTATGTCAGGATGCGATTTCAGCATGGTTGGATTAGCTGATCGGCCGCGGGGGACCCGTGTCAGTTCAACAGTCGTACATATTCGATCGGGGCCTCAAGTATACGGATAAGAGCAGGAAAATTTTCTTTTTCCATGGGTGAAGTTTGGTCAGGAACTGATGGTTTGAAATTTTCAATTTCGCCTGTGAGTGAATGACCCAATTTACTTTAAGTTCTGGTTCATTTTCTAAAGATATTCGCGTTTCTCACACACTTTACTCAGGGCTCAAGTTGTGTGTTTCTAGATACTATTTGGGCTCGATTCCCGCAATGGTTGTCAAGCCCAATAAGACGGTCATAACCCTATAGTTTCGCGGTCATTAGACTTTCGACGTGCAGTCCAGGTCCGATATGGATTTCAATATGCTCCCGAGAGCAACAGGCTTTTGAGATTTTTCCTAAGTTTTTAAGTAGTGCCGAGTTAGCGACTTTTATGGTTTTGGGTCTTGCCATTTGCATAAATAGTGGTTCAGCTAAATCCACTGATTAATTTAGTTTAGTACTTAATTAATTTTTGCCTAAATTTCTACAGAACACGGTCCTTAGGGATTTCTGACTGAGGTGGTACTCAGGCCTTTGTATGGATTTTTTTGAGATGTTACAGCTTTAAAGAAAGCGTATCTGATACATGCTTCAAGCTGGGTCTGATTTTCTATTTTATTTAATTTTGATTTCCTCTATTATTTACTATTTTCTCAACATTTACCCTAGCGTCTGATACTCCTTCCACTCACTGGATTGCAAGAATTTGAGAAGAGCATGCCTTTTATGGGCAACAGGCAAAGCTCAGGGGTTTGGCTGCTATTTTATTTTATTATTATTATTTTTTTAATGAAGAACTCTCCTCCTGAAGGACAGTCGGCCAAAGATCATTTTTTGCTTCTTCTCCTTTCTCTTTTTTGTTAAAGAACAAAAATATTTTAATCATTTATAAAAAGAGAAGATTTTGTAATGATCTTATGTAAGGGCTGATTAAACGGGAATTTTTTTTTTTTTTTTGTTACACACTGTCTTCTTTTGTCTTCTTTATTCTTCATCATTATCACTTGTTCTTTAGCCGACTCATCTTGTCTTAGCATAAATTGCCAGAGAATGGTGTAGTATATCTTCAAATAAAGGCCATTAATGATATTTTTTCTCTCTTGGTCATCCATATCCTATGATAGATACGCTTCTCCTTTTGACACTTTCTTGACTACTAGTGGTCCTTCCCACATTGGGGACCACTTACCAAATTAATGGCTTTTGGTGCCAATGGGAGTATGGTCTTTTAAACCAATTCTCATTCCCCAAAGGATTTACCCTTCACTTTCTTATTGTAGGCCCTAACAACCATGGATTGTTGTACTTTTAATGAATCTAGGGGCTTCAATTGGATGTCGTTGAGCTCTTTTAACTCCATTAACATTGCTTTAGAGAATTCTTGTGAGCTCTTCTAACATCACTGAGCTCTTTAGTGAATTCTTGAGGAGTCAACTAGTTTTGAAATGCTATTAAGTGAAGCAACGTTCACTTCTATAGGTAGCACAACGTCATGCTCATACGTTAAAGCAAATGGCGCCATCCCTGTGCTCATTCTTTGTGGGGTCCGATATGCCCAAAGCACTTTAGATAATGTCGTGTGACACAACCAAGGATGGTATTTCATCATCCATTTGATCATATTCTTCAATATCCTATTAGTCGACTCGGCCTTTCCACTAGCCTTAACATAACACAATGTATAATAAACCAATTTGAACTTATACATATTTGTGAAAGCTTGGATTTTGGTTCCTAAGAACGCAGCAACACGTCCGTTGACAGTGAGTCTCAGAAATACCAAATTGATGGAGGATTTGTTCTTTAATAAAATCAATGGCTTCCGCTTGGCCAACTCCTACCATCAGTCACGCTTTAACTCATTTGTTGAAGTAATCGGTTGCAACAATGATAAAGCTGCATTATTTCAAGGAAGGCAGATATATTTTTCCAATAAGATCTATAGCCCACCCCCGAAACAATCTTGGGTTAACGATCGGATGTAGCTTAAATGAAGGCACGTGCTATAACAACCCATACCTTTGATAGGCTTGGCATCTCTTTGCATATTTCATATTATCTTTTAGTATAGTTGGTAAAAAATAGCCATGTCTTCGGATAAACCATCTCATCTTTTTTCATAGTTGATTGTAACGCCCTGAAAATCGGGGGTCGAGCAGAAGCGCAGCTCCCGAGTTCCAACGCGTCACTTATGCAACATAGATAACGATGATTGAATATTGTTCGTATTAGTGCATTAAACATGAGTGGGATTATACCAAAACAGCATATCATACTCCAGAGACAGTTAAATTACGCAAGTGGAAGACTATGGTAGATATATAAAATATATAAACTGTTGTAAGTCTCCAGAGTGTGAACATGTTACCAGGTTAAATATATATATATGTATACTCCAAAAATGAACAAAATGAATATACATGGGTGTTCCAAAAGTATAAAATAACAAGTGTAATGACATCTAATCAGCAACCCTGTAACCCCGTCGATCGGAACATGGTATACATAGACCCACCTGATAGCTACATATAGGAGAAACCCTCCTCATCATCATAAAAGTCTGGTTCCACTTCGTAAGCATCGCCATCATCTGAAACTAAAACATGGTTTGGTTGGTGTTTAAAACACCGTCCCGTAACGTGGGAGTGAGTGATCAACTCAGTGGAACTATAAGACAAAGGTTAACATGTTATCAATTCAATCAAGCAGTAATAATAAAGCAATACAATTAAACATCCCTAAGTACTCTGATTAATACAAACATGATTGTATTAATGATGCATGCCCTCGCCTACACTCCCTCAGCATCTTCATCTCACGACGCGCATGACAACCTCCCGAAAGTGCTCTTCCTCGCCAAAGCACATGCAGTGCAGTGCATGTTCATGTTAGCCAATATTTAATTAGATTGATTCATACAACAGTGTTGGGAAGCTAAGGTACCTCCCTTATATCAATTCCCAAATAATGATCCATTCTAGGGTCGTCAGTCCTAGCAAATCTCATACAATGTTGCGGTTCTAGGTCACTATAAAGGGCTCGTCACCTGATCAGTGCAGGCCGACAGCTCGAATATAGTGCCTCATACCACCATATTCGGTTCACGAGGCGGTGTTGCTCACTGGTCACTATGGGGAGTCTCGTCACCCCAGCGTAAGCAGACAGCTCGACCACGGTGTCCCATACCACCATGCCCGGCTCATGAGTCTTAGCGGATCGAGGTACCAAGGTTTAAACGGGATTTTCACTGGTGAGTTTGGTACCTTAGGTTCAAGCAATGACGTCCATACATTGTGAACATACATCGGGTCAATCGGGTTACTTGACAAGTTCGATTGGTACGAGCATACGCTGAATTAATCGACATGGAGTGTTAACCACTGTCGACAATCATCATACGACTCGGATTCACTGAACGCATCAACTGTGGTGAGACTAGCTCGGCCACTCAAACAGGAATTGTTACCGATTGCCTGGACTACGTCGTAGTCCCAAACACATTATGATGTAAGAAATATGTACATGTGGTAATCATACAACACTTAACAACCATTTCAATCATGGATAGCATTTGAAAATACAATGAAACACATATAACATGCCATGTTACATATACATATTCTACTCAAACACACCATATAGATTTACAGCTACTTGAAGGAATTTATGTACATAGCTAAGGTGGTTGAGAATCCCATCTCAACTGCCTTATTAACTACAGTTCATCTAACAACAACTCATTCAAGCATTTTGTCAAACACTTAGACTACACATAATCGACATACATGACATATGTTGATTTCAACAAATAATAGGGCAAATCCTTTCACCTAGGAGTTGTCTAATACACATCAATTATGTTCTTATATTCCATACATATGGCAGACACAAATCATGAATCCATATTCATTCAGTCATTTCAACAAACACTTAGACTACACACTATAACATACATGACGTATGTTGGCTATAACATGTATTAGGGCAAGTCCTTTCGCCAAGGAGTTGTCATAAATACAACAGGCATATATCCACGACGGATAATTATGGCAAACAGGGATTCAAATTCCATACTCAATCATTTCCACAAACACTTAGACTACACATTTCAACCTACACGATACAACTTAGTTATAAGCTATATTAGGGCAAATCCTTTCATAAGGAGTTGTCATGTATTCAACAATCACATGCTCACAGTGAATAATCATGGCAAGCACAAAACTAAATTCCCGACATATCCAGTCATTTTAACCTACACATGGAATAACCTATATTCAACATAGTTCATATATAACCGTAAAGCGAGGGAAACAACGTATCTAACATATGAAACGGAAACCCAGTCGGTTATAAATCATTAACCGACATTGAAAGCCTTGAAAACCATAACATATACGTTTATAGTCCGCACCTTTCGCCGGTAAACTCGTAACAAATTCAGTTTTGTAACGCCCTGAAAATCAGGGGTCGAGCATAAGCTCCACTCCCAAGTTCCAACGCATCACTTATGCAACATAGATAATGATGATTAAATGTTGTCCGTGTTAGTGCATTAAACATGAGTGGGATTACACCAAAACAACATATCATACTCCAGAGACAGTTAAATTACGTAAGCGGAAGAACTGTGATAAATATGTAAAGTATATAAAACGTTGTAAGTCTCCAGAGTGTGAACATGTTACCAGGTTAAATATGTACATGTATACATCCCAAAATGGATCAAAAATGAATATACATGTATTATTCAAAAGACAAAATAACAAGTGTAAGGGCATCTAGTCAACATTCCAGAAGTCTCCGTCGATCAGGCCACGGCTCACATAAACCCGCCTGAAAACTGCATGAACGAGACTGCCTCTTCGTCATCGTCATAGTCCGGCTTCACCTCGTAGGCATCGCCTCCACCTGCAACTAAGACAGGGTCTGGTTGGTGTATACAACACCGTCCCGTAATGTGAGAGTGAGTGATCAACTCAGTGGAACCATAAAGCAAAGGTTAACATGTTATCAATTCAGTTAAGCAGTAATGATAAAGCAGTACAATCAAACATCCCTAAATACTCTGATTAATGCAAGAATGGTATGAATAATGATGCATGCCCTCGCCTACTCTCCCTCAGCGACTTCATCTACGATCGCGGAATGAAACCCTTCCTCAGTGCTTGACCTGCTACGTCAAATGCACACGTAATGCGGTGCATGAGCGTGATTACCAAGTTCTTATTAGTCATTTTCATACAGCAGGATTGGGAAGCTAAGGTACCTCCCTTATATCAATTCTCAAACAATGATCCATTCTAGGGTCGTCAGTCCTAATAAATCTCATACGATGTTGCGATTCTAGGTAACTACAAAGGGCTCGTCACCTGATCAGTGTAGGCCTAGTTTATACTCTAGTTACTACGGAAGGACTCGTCGCTTCAACGCAGTCCTGGAGTATACTCGAGGTCACTACCACCGATGCCCTACCAATTGACAGTCTATTTTCGAAGGCTCGTCGCCAACTCGACTGGGGACCATAGCCAGGCTGCACTGGGGTAAGCCTATTTCATACTCGAGGTCACTACAAAGGGCTCGTCACCTGATCAGTGTAGGCCGACAGCTAGAATACAGTGTCCCATACCACCGTATTCGGCTCACGAGTTTGGGTTGCTCACTGGTCACTACGAGGAGGCTCGTCGCCCCATCGTAGGCCGACAGCTCTACTACGGTGTCCCATACCACCATGTCCGACTCAGGAGTCTTGTGGATCGAGGTACCAAGGTTAAACAGGCTTTCCACTGGTGAGTTTGATACCTTAGATTCAAGTAGTAGCGTCCATACATGGTAAACATACATCGGGCCAATCGGGTTGCTTGACAACTTCGACTAGTACGAGCGTACGCTAAATTAATCGACAAGGTATCGCTGTCGACAATCATCGTACGACTCGGATTCACCAAACGTGTCTCGTGTGGTGAAACGATTCGACCACTCGATCGGAAACCATTACCGATTGCCTGGACTATCGTGTAGTCCCAATCACATTCTAAATAGCAGCATTCTCATATAGTAAGCCAAACAGCATGTGGCAACTGAAATCAAATACAAATCTCACATAAGCATTTCAACAAACACATAGGGTACATGTTAGCGTACATAAGCATTTCAACCGTAAAGGACTTAGTAGCGATATAGGTTACACAAAGGAAACTCTAGCCATAGTTAAAGGAATTGAGAATCCTATCTCAACACCCTCATTACATGCATTTCAACCAGTATTTCCTCATTGAGCATTTTATCAAACACTTAGACTACACATATTACATACATGTAATATCTTAGTTAAAACACATATTATAGCAAATCCTTTCACAAAGGAGATGTCACGTATACAACGATCATGTATTTACAATCAATAGTCATGGCATGCACAAATCATAAGTCCACATTCATTCAATCATTTCAACAAACACTTGGAATGCATTAAAAACAACATAGTTTACATATATATGTAATATACAGAAGACATTGTATCTAAGCATATGAAATAGCAATCAAGTCAGTCATAAATCATTAACTGACATTGAAAGCCTTGAAAATCATAACCTACACATTTATAGTCCGTACCTTTCGCCGGTAGACTCGTAACGAACTCAGTTTAAACACTAAGCCTTTGTCTATGGTACCACAACAACCTATAACAGGGAATGGGTTAGCTATTCCACCATCTGTTCTATTTGAATTCTAAAACAAGTTAGGGTTAGGATTTCTTACCCAAGCACGGAGTCGAAATCGCCGGAATAGCGATACAGAAGCAGTAGCTAAGCATGTGTAGCGATGAGATTGAATCCTAGGAACTTGCTCCCACTTTCTCTCTCACTTTCTCTCTCTCTCTCTCTCTCTCTCTCTCTCCTTCTCTCTTTGCTCTCTTCTCTCTCCTAGGTTTTCCAAATTCGTATGGAATGAGAGAGAGAGGGTATAAGCCCTTATATAGGCCCAGAACTGACTGGAATGGCCCTATGGTCATTGTATACTTAGGTTATAGCCAAATGGGGGCTGTTTCGTTCCAACGGAGCACTTCTGGAGACCCCTTTTCTGCGTGCGGTCGGACTTAAGCTCCCTGACATTGGATCTAGGTCGAGTTAAGTTTTCAGTCTGATCAGATTTACAGATCGACCGTGGTGGACCAGTTTCAGTTCAACGGTCACCGATACTCGATCAGGGCCACAAGTGCACTAACATGTGTGGAAAATTTCTCCTGATCCGAGGGTGTATTTGGGTCAGATTCTGACGGTCTGAATCCTTATTTTGGCCCGCAAGCGACACGTCTCAGTTTACTTAAGTTTAGAATTTATTTTCAAAAATATTCACGTTTCTCACACACTTCGCTCCGTGCTCAAGTTGTACATTTCTGGACACAGTCAGGACTTAATTTCTGAGATGGTTGTTAAGCCCAATAAGGCGGTCATAATCGTTTAGTTTCATGGTAATCGAATTTTTGACTTGCGATCCAGGTTCGATACGCAGTTTCGTAATGCTCTCGAGAGCAATTGGGTAATGAGATTGATCCTAAATTAAAGGGTAATGTAGCGTCGATGATTCTGCAAGTTTTGGGTCTTGCGGTTCGTATTTAAAGTGGTTCAAGTGAATTTCATAGCTAATCTAGTTTAACACTTAGTTAATTTCGTCTAATTTCTAAAGGATTTAGTCCTAAGTGATTTCTACCTGAGGTGGTACTCGGGTCTTTGTACGGATTTTTCCGGGACATTACAAGTTTGAACACTCCGCCTTCGTCTACGGCACAACGGCAACCTATAGTATGAAATAAGTTATCTATTTCATCATATACACTATCTGAATCCCTAAAACAGATTAGGGTTAAGATTTCTTACCTGAAAACGGAATCAGAATCGCCGAAATAGCGATACGGTAGTGGTAGCTAAGTACGTGGAACGACAGGATTGAATCTCGAGAACAAACCCTAACTCTACCTCTCACTTTTCCTCTCTTTCCTTCTCTTTCTTCTCTCTTCTCTCTCTAAGGTTTAGAAATTCATATGTGAATGGAGAGAAAGGGTTTAAGGTCCTTATATAGGCCTAAAATCGACCTCAATGGCCCTAGGGCCATGGTATACTTAGGTTATAGCCAAAACCTGACTGTTTCAGCTCAACGGAGCTATTTTGGAGGTCCCTTTTCTACATGCGGTCAAACTTAAGCTCCCTGACATTGGATCTAGGTCGAGTTAGGTTTTCGGTTCGATCGGGTTTGGGGATCGACCGCGGCGGACCCATTTCAGTTCAACGGTCACTGATACTTGATCAGGGCCACGAGTACATGGACCTGTGCTGGGAAATATCCCTGATCCGAGGGTGTATTTGGGTCAGAATCTAACGGTCTGAATCCTTAGATTTAGCCCACAAGCGAACGGCCCAAATCACTTAAATCTGAGTTCAATTTCTAAAGATATTCGCGTTTCTCATACACTTCGCTCCGGGCTCAAGTTGTGCATTTCTGGATACTATCTGGATTTGATTTCCGAGATGGTTGTCAAGCCCAGTAAGGCGGTCCTAACCGTTTGGTTTCACAGTAATCAGACTTTCGACGTATGGTCCAGGTCCAATACGTAGTTTCAATGTGCTCCCGAGAGCAACTGGGATTTGAGATGGATCCTAAGTTTTTAGGTAATGTAGCGTAAACGGTTCTACTCATTTTGGGTCTTATAGATCGTATTTAAAGTGGTTTAAGCTAATTCTACTGATTATTCAGTTTAGTACTTAACTAAATTATGTCCTAATTGCGACAGAATAAGGTCCTAGGGCAGGAGAGGCTGATCTTTCTAAATAACCTATTCGTTTTGTGAGATTCCATAAGGTTAATGTATTTACTATTTATAGTAAGTTTTAGTTTAAGTATTGTTCTTCATCATTTAAACTTTAGGATTTGTGTCTAATGCGAAAGTACTTAGAAAAATCTGAAGAACAAGGTGGTGAAAGGTGAGATTTTAAAGGAAATGGGTTGAAAGGGGATTTGAGGCTTTAGGATTGAGTTCTGAGAAGTCAATTACGGTATCATGATCGACTCATTGCCTAAGGACGTCTATCTCTAAGTTAGCAAAAATCTGGGGTGTTACATTGATGGACTCCACATATGCCTTCATGTACTTCTCCCATGACAAACATGGCTTCATCCGTTTCTAAGCACTTAAAGTTATAGTCCATCAGCTCCTTTTCGATAAAGATCCTTGTCCAAGAGTAAATAATGGAACACAATTCTTCTAATAGATCAGTTAATGTTGTTGCTTGTTCTCATTAAATATTAAATAATTAGATTTCTCCAATCATCCTCTATAGTTTCTAAAGAAGCAATCTCGATTGTCATGGCTCTTTGTTGTGCAACTAGGAGAGACCATTTTTGGATGATCATGAGCCTTTTGGTCAATCCATCTAGCAATCTGAAACTTATTACGATTTTCGCCATTTCATTCACATCGACATCAAGTTCTTATGGAATGTACTTTAAAATGATGTCATCAAAATCGCCATTAACCGCACAACCATTCCATAATATGACATTAACAACCATCTTGAACAATTGTAAAGACTAGCTAGTTGATCAATTACTAGATGAGAATCCGTAATAAATTCCACATTCCTAGCTCCAAGTTGCATCATAATTTCAAGCCTGATGATCAAAGCCTCATACTCAGTCTAATTGTTAGTGCATTCGAAATCGAGCTGAAAGGCATAATCTTCTCTTTTCTCATTTAGGTATTTAATAATAATCCCGATGTCTAATGACCATTCTGTCTTTGATCCAAAACAACCAACCTCCACAATGTAAGGTGAATATATGAGCATATATTCTAAGGATATCTGATGTAATTTAGTCATCAACTAGCAAATGACGATTGGCCCAGAAATCGACCAAAGCTTTGATAGGTTTTTTTTTGACCCGTCGTCGACCAGTTGTGAGCCCTGCTCAACCGGTCGAAGGCTGGTGGTCGACCAGTCGAAGGAGTGAGTCGTGGCAAGACTCAAAGTCCAGCGACTGTGGACTGTTTTTTCCGGGGTGCTCGACCAGTCGAAGGAGGTGCTCAACTGGTCGTGGGTGGCTCTCGACTGGTCGTAGACTCCGCTCGACCAGTCGAGGTTACACAGATTCGTTCCGCGATTTTGCACAGATTTCGTGTCGTAAGTCTTTTCGCAACTGGGATGCAGAAAGGAGTTTCCTAAAACTTTAAATAGGAGGTACCTAGGGCTTTCTAGGTATGACAAGAGGGTTTCCTAAAGCTTTACAAGGGATTTGCTAAGGTAAGAGAGAGAGGAAAAGAGAGAGAGGAAGCTTATAGAAGGGAGATTATGCTCGTGGAGGTTATCTACTATGCAATCTATATCTTAATGCTTCTATGTCCTCGTAATCGGTTAGATCTCTCCGTTTTCTTTGTTTCTCTCATTGTTCATCCACTCCTGCGTGAGTGAAGAAGGTTGTAACGTTCTACTTCATATTGGATTGTTGATCTGGACGAGGTCCCGTGGTTTTTACCTCTTTGAGGGTTTTTCACGTAAAAATCTCTTGTGTGGTGTGTGATTGATGCATTGATTATTTTCATTGCTTTATTATCCATAATTCTGGTTTGTTCTGGAGGGCTAAATCCTAAGGTTTTATGTAAGGCCCCTAACAAAGTGGTATTAAAGCTAAGTTCATTGAACGGGTAGGAACGGTTTTGAATTATGGAAGGTGGCTCATCAAGGATGATCAGCTCAATGGTTATGGTTCTAACTAGACCATATGGAAGGCCAAGATGGAGGACTTGCTTTATTGCAAGGACCTATACTCTCCAATTTTAGGCATATCAGCAAAATCCAAGGATATGTCTGATGATGATTGGAAGAAGATAGACCGGAAGGCAGTGGGGTTTGTTAGACAATGGTTGGATGATTTAGTGTTCCACCATGTGTCTACGGAAACCTCAACCGCTAGCCTATGACTAAAATTACAAGGGCTGTATGAGAGGAAGACATCCGATAATAAGATTTTTCTGATAAGGCGACTTGTGAATCTTAAGTTCAAGGATAGTGGTTCCGTGGCCGAGCACATGTATAGTGAACCAACTCTCCTATATGAAGATGGTCCTGGATGATGAATTGTAGGCTTTACTTTTGCTTAGTTCATTGCCTGATAGTTGGGAGACATTGGTGGTGTCTCAAGTAACTCTGCGCCAGACGGAAAGATATCCATAGAACAGGTAACTAGCTGTCTCTTCAATGAAGAGACAAGGAGGAAGTCGAAGGGGTCTACTCAGCAAGAGGCTCTTATGACACAGGAACGGGGGGGAGGAAAGAACAGGAAGGGTGGGAAGGCCCGAGATAAATCAAGAGACAAGTCAAGTAATAGAAAAGATGTTGATTGCTGGAATTGTGGCAAGAAGGGTCACTACAAGCATGAATGTCGTGGTAAGAAGAACGACAAGAAAGGAAAAGGGAAGGAAGATGAATCAGATTCCACTGCGGTTGCTTCAGATGGCGACGTTGTAGCTATTCTTTCAGCAAATCACGATGTATGTCTCACGGCTACGAGTCAGGACATCGACTGGGTGATAGACTCGGGAGCTTCTTTTCATGCGACTCCATGCAGGGACTTCTTTACAAGCTACAAGTCAGGTGACTATGGGACTGTGAAGATGGGAAATTCTGGCGTATCAAAAATCGTGGGAGTCGGTGATATTTATGTGAAGACCGATGTGGGCTGCACATTGGTTCTCAGGGATGTGAGGCATATCCCAGACCTTCGCCTCAACTTGATGTCGACGGGAAGGTTGGATGATGATGGCTATGAAAGCCGGTTTGCTGGTGGACGATGGAAGCTCATCAAGGGCTCGTTGATCGTGGCCAGAGGAAAGAAGTGTTGCACCCTTTACAAGGCAAGTGTTAGTATATGCAAGGGTGGGTTGAACGCAGCGGAAGATTCAGCTATTGACATGTGGCACAGACATCTAGGCCACATGAGTGAAAAAGCGCTTCAACTACTAGCAAGGAAGCAGATCCTTCTAGACGTGATAGGTACACCTCTCAAAATCTGTCTTGATTGTTTATCAGGGAAATAGCATAGAGTTTCATTTATTAAAACTGTTTCTCATATTAATAAAGTGCATGCATTAGATTTGGTTTATTCTGATGTTTGTGGTCCTATGAGGACAAAAACCTTGGGTGGGGCATTGTATTTTGTTACTTTTATAGATGATGCATTTAGGAGGGTTTGGGTTTATACTTTGAAATCCAAGGATGAGGTCTTTGGTGTGTTTAAATTGTTTCATGCTATGGTCGAGAGAGAGACAGGTAGATCATTGAAGTGCATCTGCACTGACAATGGTGGTGAATACATTGGCGACTTTCATGAGTACTGCAAGTCCCTGGGTATACGGCATGAATAGACGGTTCCCAAGACCCCCCAGCATAATGGTGTAGCTGAGCGAATGAATCGCATATTGTAGAGAGAATCAGATGCATGTTATCCCATGTGAAATTGCCCAAGACGTTCTGGGGAGAAGCAATGCACACGACAGTGTATTTGATAAACAGGTCTCCATCAGTCCCGTTGAATGGAGAAGTGCTTGAGAATGTGTGGACTGGACAAGATCCATCGTACAGTCATCTCAGGGTGTTTGGATGAAGGGCATCCGTTCACGCACCAAAGGACGAGAGGTCCAAGCTCGATATGAAGATCAGGCAGTGTGTGTTCTTAGGGTATGGTGATGAAAAATTCGGTTACAAATTGTGGGATCCGACCGAGAAGAAGCTCGTCAGGAGCAGAGATGTGGTTTTCTTTGAAGATCAGTGTATAGAAGACATTGGTAAGCCAGAGAAGAATCAGCCTAGTTCAGGTGAGCTAGAGGACATGGATCCGATTATTCCTCTTGTGGTGCCTGATGACAGGGGAGTACAGCAAGGCATAGAGACAAGGGAGTTCCTTCAGAAGATGGACCAGGGGAGGAGCCCCCACTTGATCCACCTGTTGAGCCACATGTAAGGAGGTCATCTAGGGATAGACAGCCGTCCAAGAGGTACTCGCCACATGAGTATATTATGTTGACTGATGGGAGAGAGTCAGAAGATTATTTTGAGGCCCTAGCCGACGAGCATAAGGGGGAGTGGTTGAAAACTATGCAAGAGGAGATGAAATCCTTGCATAAGAACCACGCCTATGATATATTGAAACTGCCTAAGGGAAAGAAAGCTCTGAGCAACAAGTGGGTGTTCAGGAAGAAGATTGAGTAGAAGAATTCACAGACGAGGTTCAAGGCCAGACTTGTGGTGAAAGGGTTTGGTCAGAAGAAAGGTGTAGACTTCGAGGAGATATTCTCACCGGTGGTGAAGATGACATCCATACGGATGTTGCTTGGGTTGGCGGCTAGCATGGATTTGGAGATAAAGCAGTTAGATGTTAAAACTGCCTTCCTCCATGGTGATCTGGAAGAAGAGATCTACATGCACTAAGCAGAGGGGTTCGAAGTCAAATGCAATGAGCATATGTTGTGTAGGCTGAGGAAGAGCATGTAAGGGCTGAAACAAGCTCCACGGCAATGATATAAGAAGTTCGACTCGTTTATGTTAAAACATGGGTATGACAGAACGGAGTTGGACTACTGTGTGTTTATGTGCAAGTTCTCAGATGGTGATTTCTTAGTTCTGCTGTTATATGTTGATGGCATGCTCATCATGGGAAAAGACATTAAGAAGATTGATAGGCTGAAACAGGAGTTGGGCAAGTCTTTTGAGATGAGAGACTTGGGCCCGGCTAGACAGATCCTAGTAATGGAGATAACCCGTGACAGAAGGAGCAGAAAGCTTTGGCTGTCACAAGAGCGGTATATTGAGAAAGTCCTAGAGCGGTTCAATATGAATGCAACGAAGCCGGTCAGTATTTCACTAGATGGTCACTTCAGATCGAGTGACAGGTAGTGTCCTAAGATGAAGGCAGAGGTGGATGAGATGCAGAAGATACCCTACGTGTCAGCTGTAGGAAGTTTGATGTATGCTATAGTGTGTACACACGCAGACATAACATATGCGGTTGGTGTTGTCAGCCCGTATCTTGTCAATCCTGATAAAGAGCATTGGGCAGCGGTGAAATGGATACTACGGTATCTAAGAGGCTCATCCAGGTTGAGCCTATGCTATGGTGACGGTAAACCTGTGTTAGAGGGCTACACAGATGCAGATATGGCAGGTGACATAGACTCCAGGAAGTCCACATCGGGGTTTATGCTCACGTTTAAAGGGGGAGCGGTTTCTTGGTAGAGCAAGCTACATAAGGTCGTAACATTATCGACGACAAAGGCCGAATACATTGCAGTCATAGAGGCATATAAAGAGATGCTTTGGATGAAGAGGTTCCTACAGGAACTTAGCCTGAAGCAGGAGGAGAACGTGGTCTATTGCGATAGTCAGAGTGTTATACACTTGAGCAAGAATCCAAGTCAGCATTCCAAGTCGAAGCACATAGAGATTCGGTATCACTGGATCGGGGATACTTTGGAATAGAAGGTGTTACAGCTTGAGAAGGTCCACACGGACGATAATGGGTCAGACATGATGACCAAGGCTTTGCTCAAGGGCAAGTTTAAGGTTTGTAGAAACCTGGCTGGCTTGAAGAAGCTGGATCCCTCTTGGGTCAAAAAGGGGGAGATTTGATGAGTTTTTTTGACCCGTCGTCGACCGGTCGTGAGCCCTGCTGGACCGATCAAAGGCTGGTGGTCGACCAGTCGAAGGAGTCGAGCGTGGCACGACTTAAAGTCTAGCAACTATGGACTGTTTTTTTCTGGGGTGCTCGACCAGTCGAAGGAGGTGCTCGACTGATCGTGGGTGGCGCTTGACAAGTCGTAGACTCCTCTCGACCAGTCGAGGTTAAGCAGATTCATTCCACGATTTTGCGCGGATTTCGTGTCGCAAGTCCTTTCGCAGCTGGGATGCGGAAAAGAGTTTCCTAAAACTTTAAATAGGAGGTACCTAGGGCTTTTTAGGTATGACAAGAGGGTTTCCTAAAGCTTTACAAGGGATTTGCTAAAGGGTTATGGCTATCAAAGGTGAGAGAGAGAGGAAAAGAGAGAGAGGAAGCTTATAGAAGGGAGATTATGCTCGTGGAGGTTATCTACTATACAATCTATATCTCAGTGCTTCTATGTCCTCGTAATCGGTTAGATCTCTCCGTTTTCTTTGTTTCTCTCATTGTTCATCCACTCCTGCGTGAGTGAAGAAGGTTGTAACGTTCTACTTCATAGTGGATTGTTGATCTGGACGAGGTCTCGTGGTTTTTACCTCTTTGAGGGTTTTCCATGTAAAAATCTCTTGTGTGGTGTGTGATTGATGCATTGATTATTTTCATTGCTTTATTATCCATAATTCTGGTTTGTTCTGGAGCGCTAGATCCTAAGGTTTTGTGCAAGGCCCCTAACAAGCTTGTCCTTCAATAATCATTTGGAAGACACTCAAAATTGAATTCCAATAAAGCAAGAACCCACTTCCATATTTTCTCCCTTAAAATTGGCCATGTAAGCATATATTTAATGACATTGGTCGTTGCTATGATCTGGATCGTCCTTATTAACAAATACTGTTGAAATTTAGAAGCGGTGAAATAAAGTGATAAGCATAGCTTCTCAATGGTCGAATATCATCATTCGGTCTCATATAAAGTCTGGGATAAATAGTATATCACCTACTCATTTCAGTTGTGATTTTCTTAAGCTAACAATGCCCTGACCGATTTCTTAGTTGTTATTATATAAAGGTGAAACGGTCAGCCTTCCTTTGGAGAGATCAACACTAGCAGCTTTGCCAAGTACTACTTGATCTCAAAGGTAGCCTTATGCTCTTCTTGCCATATAAATTCTTCTCTGGCCTTGAATTGGACTAGTGGAAAAAACACTCTGATTTTGTTGGCCGAATTTGAGATAAATCGACACAGGAAATTAATTTGGCCGATGAATCTTTGTAACTCCTTTTTATTCTTGGGAGGCTAGGCTATCAATATAACTTACACTATTTTTGGTTGACCTCAATTCCTCATTGATGGACCATGAACCCAAAGAAGTTTTTGTAATGCCCTGGTTTCCGAAACCTGAGTATATGATTCGTTTTTCAAAAACCTAAGCGTTAACCTTTAAAGATAGCCAAATTTTACGTATATATATTTTTTTCTTTTCAGAGTAAGAAATTTAGTGGAAGAAAAACAAATCAAGCATAAAGGAAAGTTTGTATACACATTTAGAATATATGAGCGACTACCCAGAAGGCTTATACAAACCAATGTCTCAATGCTAACAAATACAGGAGGGAGATAATTTGACATATGAAAATGAATAAAATGCAACTAAACTTGAGTTGCAAGATCACATAGCTTCTATTAGGCAAATACAACCATACATCCTTGGTATTTGTACCCTGCTCCTCATCAACTTGAACATGAGTATCATTTAACCACCTGCACTACCTGTACGGTTATTTATTTGAAGGATGAGTGGCCAGCTTAGTGTGAATTTCCATCAAGATTACACACCATCACATTAGTTAAGTACAGTTTAAATAAGAAATCATATAAAACAATCCAAATGCAATCTTATTAAATGAATGGATGCGTGAATGCACATCAACTGGGGATGCTCATCCAGTTGGCTTTTGGGCAAAACCCATGCATGTGGCCAGCTACCAGTGAAAGTACATCACGTACGTGCATAGTGACCCGCTCACCAAAAGTGGGTCGATAGTCGGTGGTTTGGGAGCTAGTTAAATGATATTACGACTAAGGGCACATGCTACAACATTCAGAATTAGCCACCCATATTGTTGGTGATTTGTGAGCTAGCAAAACGATACCATGACAAATGACATAAGCTACAACATTAAGAATTAGCCACTCATCATCGCTCATATACTATGAATGCATGATTAACTCAACCGTTATTATTCCAATTACAAACAGCTAATTTAGGAAAGCTTAAATGTCACTATTGTAAGTGCACCCAATGTTGCACACTTGTTTGTTAGTTACGTGACTGGTTGTGTCTTGTAATCGGATGAGTTCTTGGCAAATGAAGACTGGCGACGCAACTGGATTAGAAGCATCGAAGGCATACTGAAGACAAAGGACTGCTTCTACGACCTTACACCTTGCAAATAGATGATCCCAACCCAAATAAGAAAATGTGCTTAGGTCATCTACTCAAAGCCAAGTTCAAACTCATAGCTTTTATCATTTTGCCTTAGCTTAAGCAAGTCCCAAGTTGGTGAAAGATTTATTGGACAAAATAGAAAAAATAAAAAAAATCTGTTCACTATCGATAGAACGAAGGTGCCACCGAATATCACCTTCGGTACCACCGAAGATACCTTACCGAAGGGGCTCGAAACAGTCCAACAAGCTTAAAACGTTAATTCGGTGTCACCAATTGGATATTTCGGTGACATTGACTGCCACCGATGAACAATGTTCGGTGCCACCGAAAGGGACCGTTTTCAGACAGTAACTTGGGGAATTAATTCGGTACTACCGAAAGATATTTCGGTACCACCGAAGCAAATTCAGTGATACCGAAGTTAGCTTTGGTAGCACCATAAACTAGTCGTTTTCTATCGCTAAAACTTTTTATCTATAAAAGCGGCTTGTAGAAACTTGCAAAATGAGTGGAAATCGGCATCATAGAGTCTCTAGTGTATCCCAAGCTTATCATACTCTATCTATACTCTATCTATACGAGTTTAATGTTCTCTTCATTGTGATCCTTCACTTCTATGAGCATTCAAAGCACCGATTAATGAAGAACATGAACTCGTGCCTTCTCTAGAGTACAAGACTAAACTAATAGGAAAATCTTTGGTTCTTTAATACTCTAGAGCGTCCATAGGTTGAATCCCTTAGAAAATCCACTCATTATCCTAGATAGGAGATTCGACTAACTCCCATTACCTTGGTCACCTTTATAGGTACATCTTATGGAAGGTTTTTTATCATGAAGCTGAACCTACAGGTAAATCTAAGCGACGCGATCAGGGGATAGCCAAGAAGATGATTCAAGCACGAGAGCACGAAGTCAAGCATCCCAAGACGAGCTACAAAAGAGAACTCTATCCAACAAGTAAGTGTCATAGTTAAGAGTTTAAAGTTTAGTTTCTTTCCACGTGAATGATTGAGGCTAAGAGTTTGCTATCAACAAACTCGTTTAGGTTCCTTGTGTGGGACCTTGGCCGGTGGGCCTAAACGTAGATGCCTTGTGTGGGAATTGGTAAACCTGTTTTAAAACCATTGATAGTGAAATCCGGTGCACTCTGGGATTGAGCGTGGATGCCGGGAGTGAAGTAGGCACGTAGCTGAACCACTATAAATGTTTGTGTTTGGAATTGTCATTTGTGCTTCTGTTTAATCATGCTTATATATGCTTGAATGTTTTAACTTCTAATACATGATTGAATAAATGCTATGAATTGATAGGAAGCACATTCCACACACAAGCTCACAATACTAGGCTAGTTGTTGTTTTTTTGCATATCTTTAATAGCCTTAGTGATTTGAACCTTTAACTGGCTTGGAAGCAGGCAGAGTTATATTGCCTTACTTGCTTTAAATTGAATGATTATTTAAGTTAGGCAATCAGGACTTTAAATAGACAAATATATTTGAAAAGTCCTATTCACCTCCCTATAAGACATTGTCTCATATTCATTCTTCAGTATCAGCGGTATAAACTGCAATTTCAATTGGTATCAGAGCGAGGTTCCTCTGAAAAATGTTTAACAACCTAGAGGAAGATCTTAACTGAGGAAAGAATTATGGTCAAAGGAGAGGGACCATCCGTCTCAGGACCACCCATATTTAATGGTACAAACTATACATACTAGAAGGTAATAATGATATTTTTTCTCCAGGCCTTAGATGATGATGTATGAGAGATTGTTGAAAATAGATATAGTGCACTTACAGAACAAATTATTCTTAAGGATGGTACAACAATCACCAAACCAGAACCAAAGGGCAAATGGACCCACTAAGACAAAGAGATGAGGATGTGTGAAGCCAAAGCCATGAATGCAATTTTCTGCAGAGTTTCACAGGAAGTATTTCATCAAATAAGTATGTGTGCAAACTCTAAGGCAACATGGGAGTTATTAGAAACTACCCATGAAGGAACTAACATAGTAAAAATGTCAAGGCTTCAACTTCTAATGTATCAGTTTGACCACATAAAGATGGAAGAAAATGAGACGTTCATTGAGTTCTTTACAAGACTGAAAGGTATATGTAACTCCATGGATGGACTTGGAGAAATAATTCTGGTACCCAAAATATGTAGGAAAATTCTGAGATCCCTACCGGTACGTTTTAATTCCAAGGTCATTACTATAGAAGAGTGTAGGAATATAGAAGAAATGAAAGTAGAAGAACTGGTAGGTTCCCTGCAAACCTTTGAGCTACATTTTAAACCTTCTACAAAAATAAAAAACAATGCACTCAAAATTGTAAAAAACATGGATGTAATTGAGGAAGAAGAAAATGAAGATGAAGATGTTGATAAGGAGGTATCTTTGTTGGCCCAACGGTTCAAAAAATTCTTAAACAAGAACCGTGAGAGACCATACAATAACAAAGGAGTTCAACCAGACCACAAATGCCAAATAGGTAAAACCTTTAGGAAGTCCAAAGAATTCCAATGTTATAATTGCCAAAAGTATGGATATATATCCACTGAGTGTCCATCCAAGAAATCAAAAGGAAAAGCTATGGCAGCAGCATTGGATGACACAGATGAATCCAATTCTGAAAATAGTGAATCTGAAAATGAAGATGACCAAAAGTCACTAAAAATACTTATGGCATCTACAACTACAGTCATTCCCAATCTGAAGAACAAAATAGAAGAAAAACACATAAATATAAAGGATGAGAGACAAATGTGCTTTTTATTGGCTCACATCATATCATCCTCTCAAGAATGTTGAAAAGTGACCCCAGAGGTCGACTTGAGCTAAAATTATTACATTTGAGGATCATGCCTCCCATATGAACATTGGAGTCAAATCAAAGGATTGAGCTTGATGATTGGCCAAATTGATATATCTGAGGATTTCTGGCCTCTAAAAATTTTTGGTGATTTCATGCTAATCTTATCATGAACACAATGTCTATATTAGGAAAATCTATTATAGTAATTTCTGAGTTCTAGGATATTCGGTACCACCGAACCTAGCTTCAGTACTACCAAAATTGAGCCGCGTCAGGTTACTTAAATCCCTCACTGCCCATTTCTGTTTAGATTGTTACTTTTCTTATTTCTTCCAAAGTTCGGTTGAAGAGCTGTACAACCAAAATCAACAAAAACCAAGGTATTTCCTAGTACTTTCTCTATACATCTCAAAAATAGGATAAATTATCTTAGGTTTGTCTTCTCTTGATAGGTCTTTATCATTCTACTTCATTTCTCCAAATGGAGTCATCACCACCTAGAGAAAACAGATCCAAGAGAAGGCATGACAGAGAAGATTCAACCAGAACTAGGCAAACACTCTGCGTTCCGAATCGTGGACGATCTTCTAACCAATCATCTAGACTTTCGTCTTCTTCAAACCTTGATTCTACCAGTCCCATTGTTGCTAGATTTTTGAAGAGAAGGATTGTATGTGAAAGAAAAGTAAATGTGAAATGTCTTGAAAATTTTAAAGTTCAGGAAATTCTTTCATGACGAGGATGGTTGCAAGTTCTATCATTTGAAGGGCCAGTGAACGAAATCTTAATCCGATCATTCTTGTCTCATTGTACTCTATCTAAGGGTTTCGAAGTTGACTGCGATTTGAGATTCTGGGTACGGGTCCTTACTCTTTCTCCAGTGGTAGACTCTTAGGAGTTTCAACACCCGGTTAAGGGTTCGAGTACCCATGGGTGGTGAAATTGCACTACGGCATGAGTGTGTGGGGGTGTGTGTGCGTGTGTAAAAAAAAGAAGAAGTTGACTGCGATGGTTGTATAGTCAAAATCAACCCATATCGCATTTCAACCCTTATAGGAATACCATTGAGCTCCAAACAACCCATTGAAGCAAAAAAGAGCTGTTTGGACAAAATTTTTGTGCAATGGGAAGAATGTCTCTTGGCATCATGGGAACGTACTACGAGCGATAAATATGTTAAATGATTATCGTATACTTCATTTGATTTGCATTTCCAACATCTATCCTAGATACGGAAATCATACTGAGCTTACATCATTCATGGTGGAAACCCTATATCATATCGGTAAAGAGGAACCATTGTGTCTACCTACCTTGATATATGATGAAATAATTTCAAGTTTTGAATTTAACTTCACAGTAATACCTTTCGGTCATTTATTGTGCAAGCTGGCCCATCAATGTGGATTCAGGGTGCCTGAAGGAGAATCCATATCAACTCCAGAAATCAATGAGAATAGTATCAAGAAAATGAATCTCTCTTCTGTAAATGAAACTGATGTTCCAATATCGGCATAAGAAAAGCTTCTGGGGAAGGAAGATGAAACGGTTAAAGAAGGCCTAGAAACCCATTCACCAACTTCAGCTCCTACAAGTTCTACTCCTCAGAAGAATGCTCTCGTGCAACTTTTGGAGGATCAATCAAAACTTGGTGAGATGATGAAGTTAATGGAAGAAAAGCTTTACTCACTCCAACAGTCAGTGGAACAGATTGCAGCACATCTGTCATGCCCTGAAGAAGATACTGATAGATCTTCTTAGATTAACTGTGTATCAGGATTATTTTTGTTGTGTGTATATTTGATTTTACAAATAGAGACTTATTTTGGTATATTGATACATCAATCATTCATAACTGATTTTCCAAGAAAACTAAAAATCATTCATAACAGTATGCAAATGACGTTTCATATTTGTAAGATTATCAACTAAAAGTATCAACTATGAATCAATATACCAAAATAAGTCTCTATTGATTCATAGTTGATACTTTATTTTGAAGATAAGATTATCTAAAGTTGCATATGCATAAATTAATTCTTACTAAAATATTTCATCTACTCTTCTTGGCATATCTGAAAAATATGAAACGTCATTTGCATACTGTTAAGATTTTTTAACCCGTCCATTAATATTCCAATATATGATTAAAATACAATAATGGTTAAAGAAAAAGGCAAGGCTCCTGCAAAAGGAGAACACTCCAGTAGACGAACTAACATTTGTCGCTCTCCTTATTCCAACCCTAATGAAATGGCTATGTCAAACAAAATAATCTTTAACAGACTGATCAGATCCCTACTCATCGAACCATATGGGATTGATCTCTGCTTAGGATCAATTGGGTGGGACAACCTACTGTACTTTGGAGGAGAGGTTCAATACGACCTCATTTATCAATTCCTAAATTCTTATCATCATACTCATGATGATACTCCATCCATCAGCATCAACTTCATAAACCAAACCAAGGAGGTCACTCCTTTGGTGCCGAGTCAACTATTGCACCTTAGAGTAACACAAACTCCCCCAACTGATTGTTCTCTCAATCATCTCAGAGTTTGGGGTGAAATCACTCAGTACTGTGTAATGGTACCACAGTCTCCCAGAACAAAAGAAACTTCCTCTCATCATCACATTTGGACTCAACCACCAAAGTATTGCATAACATTCTGAGTACAAATGCGTACCCATGTGAAGTCTCTGGAGATATGATCTCTCCATTTGTTCTAAACATTATGTATGACATCTTTCAGGGGATTGAAATATGCCTACCGACCCTTATATTGAAACAATTGATCCTAATAGTTAAGGGTGTTCATTGTACTAGCCTTCCCTTTCCAAGTGTTATTTGCAAACTCTCAAAATTCCTTAGTCTGCCATCTACGCATGATACGGTATATCCTGCCGTGTGCTTTGCCAAGGAAACTCTAATTTAACTAAATGTGTTTGTAACTACATTTGAGGAGAATCAAGAATTCAGGAGCAGCGAAGACGTTCAAGACAGTCCCATGGCCACTGGCTAGGACTCTTGTCGCACACCAGTTCTTGCACCAAGTCCACTATCAGTCAGGACTAGGCGCCTCCATCCTCTGAATGATCTAGCTTCTCAACTTCTTGAAGGGCAGTCTAATATAGAATCTCGCCTATGGTAGTACAAAAATCGACTCTCCGGGATTGAACTGCGTCTTGACGCTCTTCAACATACTGGGGAGCACATCATTGAATTGCTTCTGAATCGCTATTCTTACATCCCTTTGTATGAGGGTGGATCATCCCGATGATCTTTACTGTGTTATTGCTGAATCATAGTACATTTCTTTTTGGATAATTGTGCCCTTAAGGGCCTGTTGGTTTTTAGATAATGGTTTATTCTACCCAATCTTGGGGTAATAATTTTTTATGAATTTATGGTATTATCTTTTCTGCTCATGTTAGATATTCTCTTTATTGTCATCTTTTCTATCTAACATATGATTTTCCTGCTTATGATGATATATTTTCTTGTTTGGATGATGATCTTTACGCTTATATCATTATATGATCTATCTTGTTTACCATTTGGCTCATTATCTCTATGTTATTGATTTATTTCTTGGTAAATCCTTTGCCAATAATTGATAAAAAGGGGGAGAAGAAATTTACCCACCAAAATAATGTTTGTTTTTGCAGAAATTGCTTTTTCCCTTGTTACAGGTTATTCTTGACAGATACTGAGGGGGAGCAGCATGATTTTGTATTACATGTCAAGTCTTGAGTTGTAAATTTTTATGTTTGATATGTAATTCTTATTATTTTGGTATGTCATTGGTATGGACCATGACACAGTCATAGGTTAGGTTGTTTTTGTCACGTAATTAACAAAGGGGGAGATTGTAAGTGCACCCAACATTGTACACTTGTTTGTTAATTACGTGACTGGTTGTGTCTTGTAGTCGGATGAGTTCTTGGCAAATGAAGACCGACGACACAACTAGATCAAAAGCATCGAAGCCATACTGAAGACAAAGGATTGCTTGTACGACCTTAAACCTTACAAATAGATGATCCCAACCCAAATAGGAAAATCTACTTAGGTCATTTACTCAAAGCCAAGTTCAAACTCATAGTTTTTATTATTTAGCCTTGGCTTAAGCAAGTCCGAAGTTGGTGGAAGATTTATTGGACAAAATAGGAAAAGCGAAAAAATCTATCCACTATCGGTAAGACGAAGGTGCCACCGAATAGCACCTTCGGTACCACCGAAGATACCTCTGGTGTTACCGAAGTGGCTCAAAATAGTTCAGCAAGCTTAAAACGTTAATTCGGTGTCACCGACTGTTACCGACGAACAATGTTCAGTGCCACCAAAAGAGACTGTTTTCAGACAACAACTTGGGAAATTAATTCGGTACTACCAAAAGATATTTCGGTACTACCAAGATATTTCGGTACTACCAAAAGATATTTCGGTACCACCGAAGTAAGTTCGGTAATATCGAAGTTGACTTCAGTAGTACCGTAAACGCCATTTTCTATCCGTTGGAACTTTTTATTTATAAAAGCGGCTTATAGAAACTTGCAAAATGAGTGGAAATAGGCATCATAGAGTCTCTAGTGTATCCCAAGCTTATCCTACCATATGTAGACTCTATCTATTCGAGTTTCATGTTCTCTTCATTGTGATCCTTCACTTCTATGAGCATTCAAAGCTCCAATTAATGAAGAACATGAACTCATGCCTTCTCTAGAGTACAAGACCAAACCAATAGGAAAATCTTTGGTTCTTTGATACTCTAGAGCGTCCATAGGTTGAATCCTTTAAGAAATCCACTCATTATCCTAGATAGGATTCAACCGACTCCCATTAACTTGGTCACCTTTATAGGTACATCTTATGCAAGGCTTTTTTTTTATCATGAAGATGAACCTAACAAGTAAATCCAAGCGACGCGATCGGGGGAGCAATGGGAAGTTGATTCAAGCACGAGAGCGCGAAGATCAAGCATCCCAATATGAGCTACAAAAGAGAACTTTATCCGACAAGTAAGTGTCATAGTTAAGAGTTCAAAGTTTAGTCTCTTTCCTCGTGAAGGATTGAGGCTAAGAGTTTGCTATCAACAAACTTGTTTAGGTTCCTTGTGTGGGACCTTGGCCGGTGTGCCTAAATGTAGGCGCTTTGTGTGGGACCTTGACCGGTGGGCCTAAACGGTAGGTGCCTAGTGTGGGACCTGGCCGATGGGCCTAAACGTGGATTCTTAGTGTAGGACGTTTGCTCTTTCGGAGAGCGTAAATTGGTATCCTTAGTATAGGAGTGTAAAGGTTATTGGTGAACCTGTTTTAAAACCATTGATAGTGAAATCCAGTGCACTCTGAGATTGAGCGTGGATGCCGAGAGTGGAGTAGGCACGTAGCCGAACCACTATAAATGCTTGTGTTTGGAATTGTCATTTGCGCTTCTGTTTAATCATGCTTATATATGCTTAAATGTTTTAACTTCTCATACATGATTGAATGAATGCTATGAATTGACAGGAAGCACATTCCACACACAAGCTCACAACACTAGGCTAGTTGTTGTTTCTGCATATCTTTAATAGCCTTTGTAATTTGAACCTCTAACTGGCTTGGAAGCAGGCAGAGTTATATTATCTTACTTTAAATTGAATGATTATTTAAGTTAGGCAATTAGGACTTTAAATAGGTAAATATATTTGAAAAGTCTTATTCACCCCCTCTAGGACAATGTTTCATATTCATTCTTCAGTATCAGCGGTATAAACTACAATTTCAACTATGGGGGCTTGTCACCTAGTAGAGGCCGACAACTTGGGTATAGTGTCCCATACCACCATTCTCGGCTGATGAGACTTCAATGTTATGATGTTTAATGGTAACCTCCTCGACTAGTCGCCAATCATAGTTTAACAAGTGGAACTTACCATCGCATGGTTATATAAAAATAGTCCATTAAGCCACATAGGGAAAATATTAAATCAAAGCTACAGAGGGCACAACGATCCCAAAGATTGTAAGTCCACAACAACATCCCATTTAGTCCATTAGGAAAAAATGTCCCCTAGGTCGAGGGTCCATTATAATCGCAATCAATCAAGTTACATCCCAAGTCTGGATGCACATATATAAGTGGAGTTTTCCACTAATAAATGTAGCAATTCAAGTTCTACGAACCACCCACAAGTATGAGAAGATATTCAAGTGTAACATATAAGTGTTTATACAAGATAAATATTGAGCATACAATTTGAGGATCAATTCCAATGACTAGCACAAGTAATTATGAAATAGAGATATCAATTATCAGTTGAAATTAAAATAAAAACTATCACTTAAGCTAGTATGAAAGCGAAAAGTCCAATGGGAAAAAGTCATCACCTTATGTTTTGAATCAACTATAATGTCGCTAGAAGTTGCATGTGCCCTTAGAATCGAATCCTACCATGAATTGTAAAATTGTACAATTAGATCTGAGTTTTACACACTATGTATGATTAAGTAATACCCTAGGGCTTAGATTATTTATAGTTAGGGTTTTTTTTTTTATGAAAAACTGGGGCAATCGATCTTTGGTTTAGATATAGGGTTAAATTTGGGATTTTCACCAGCCCCAAATTGATTTAAGACTCAAAATCAAACAAGCTAACTGAATTTGCATTGTAATCCCAAAACTCATAGAAGAAGACTCACCCATGACAACTCAAACTCGACCCAGTCCCAATTTGGATACGATCAACTTAATCCAAATTAATAATCAAAACTCCAAACCAACCTTGAGCTAAGGCAACAAAATGTTAAACAATTAGGTTCCATTCAAAGGGAAAAAATGCAACAAAATACACTGAGTTAACTCAAATCTTACATAGGCTCGGTTTAACTTGCTATGAAACCAAGCACGCCCAATCAACCTAGTGAACTCGAACTTGTCTCTAGCAAAACCCGCTAATCTTGCTCAACCAAATTAGGTTCCACCCGACATTAGACTCACTGGAGTTCATTGAGTCCACTCAATAGTGAAATAATAGCTACGATAACGACTCGATCCGCAACAACTCGGTTTCAAACCAAACTCCCCCGAAACAGACCATTAATCAACATGGGCTGAGGGTGACCCTCGGTTCCAACTCAGCCTGAAGGACTGAAGATAGCCCCAGAAATGGCTTGACTTGGATGGACGGTGACTCGACAACTCGGCTTCCTCTCTCTCTCTCTCTCTCTCTCTCTCTCTCTTTCTCTCTTCTTCCTCTCTCTCCTTTATTTTTCTCATTTTCCTTTCTTCTTCCCTGCTTCCTTTCAAGACACAACTTGCTGGACTCAACAAGACCTGACTCGATTCACACATCTCGACCTAGAGAGTTTTAGACGAGTCGACTCGGTAGCAAGCATCGACCCTCTCTTCTTTCCTTTCCTCTATTTCTTTCTTTCTTTCTATCTTCCCCTTCATTCTTCTGCTGGACGTCCAGCAATCCCTGGGCTTAGACAAGCCCCATTGGAAGTGCCCAGATGCACAAGCCCAAACTGCGACTCGATCGGGTTGAAGCGTGAAATTGCGATAATGGGCCACAATATGTCTAAGTGTGGAAGTATGGTGGAGCTATTAATGTAGACTATGTCCTAGAGGTGGGTGATTATGACCTATTTAAAAATATGCCTATTAACAACATCAATTGTCTAGTTTAAACTAAACTAAGCAAAGTAACTCTAAAGGCTTCCAAGCCAACAGAGGATCCAATCACATATAGACTATGCAAGAAAAGCAACTAGTCTATATAGATAGTGAACATGTGTGTCTGGGATGTGCTACCTATCAACTTAAGAATTCATCTAATCATGCATACATAATTAATTATTCAAACACATAGGCATAATTCAATAGATGTGTAAATGACAATCCCAAACACAAGCATGTATAGTGGTTCGGCTATGTGCCTACTCCACTCCCGGTGATGCACTCTCTCCTAATGTGTACATGATTTCACTATCGGAGGTTTTAAACCAGGTTAACCTCTAACCCTTATAGTCCTACACAAGGACTCTACAATTTATGCCCTACACAAGAGTAAAGGTTCTACACAAGAACGTAGACCTTATGTCCTATACAAAGACAAAGGTCTTAATCTCGAACCCGACAATTTAGGCCATACAGGCTAAGGTCCTACACAAGAATTTGAATTTAGACTCCACACTAAAGTCAAGGTCCTACACAAGAACCCAAGATTTATGCCCTATACAAGAGTAAAGGTCTAATCCTGAACTTAATATTTATGCCCTACACAAGAGCAAAGGTCTTACTCCCAGACCCAACACGTATTCTCCCGCCGGAGGCCTACACAAGGACTTGAGTTGATTTTTTCTTCGGCTAACCAACAACTAGGTCCTACACGAGAACCACGGATTGAGGCCACACATGCCAAGGTCTTGCGAAAGAACCTAAGTGAGTTTGAACACAAACTCTTATGCTCGAACCTATACAAGGAAGGAGCATAAACATGGACTCCTATACATGATACTTGTCGGATTAAGTACCTTTTGATGCTCCACTTGGGTTGCTTGATCTCCTCTCTCCTGTGCTTCAATCAGCTCCCTGATGCTCCCCCGATCATGTTATCATTGCTTCGCCAAGGCTTTAGCTCAACGATCAATCTCCTTGCATTTAATGCTTCTTAAAGATGACCAAGGTGATGAGAGTGGATTGAATTTCCTACAACTAATGGGTAGTTGTTTATCCTAGGGGATTCAACTAGATGGGTTTCCTAGAAGATATAGACAAAGGTTTACCAAGATTGCTCAAGTCCAATCTCTAAGAAATGGAGGAGTTCAAGTGCATCTCAATGTTGAAGTTGGAATCTTCATTAAAGTTGTAATCTCAAAGGAGATGGCTTAGAACTCAATGGAATATAGGCTTAAGATGAGGGATTTGCATATGGAATCACCTTACCTTCTATTGTTCCAAAAACCCAACCAAATGCCCTTTTTAGAAAGTTCGAGCTCCAACGGCTATAAAACGAGCAGAAAATGGCTCTGTCGATGCCATCGAACGTCCTTCGATGCCATCGAAGGGTTCTCCAATGCCATCGAAATATCCAGAGAAAAATGATGTTTGCTTGCTAGACGGATCTGGACCTTTTTCGATTGCATCAACCCAACCTTCGATTGCATCGAACATAATACTTCGATGCCATCGAGAGAATCATTAGAAAATCTAAACACCTTGCTAGACAAACTAGATCTCAAATCGATGACATCGAGGGGTCTTCGATGCTATCAAAGGGTCCTCGATGCCATCAAGTATTCTAGTATAAAATACAGTTTGGTTGCTAGACATCCTTGACTCATTCTCAATTGCATCGGCCAGGTCTTCGATGCCATCGAAGACTCTCCGATGGTAGCTCGATGTCATCGAACATCACTTGAAATCTGTTGCTTTGGGTTATCTTCTACACAACAGATTTCTACCTCTTATAGCCTTATTTATCATGTTTTTCTTGGTCTTCTAAGGCTAAGGGATGATCAAATTATATTCATATTGGGTTAAGATCATCTAGAGGTGTATAGAGTTGTTTTGGGTCAAGGGTTAGGGTCACCAAGGCCAACTGTTTACATGTTCTTGCCGCCTTGATGCTTTATTTTTACTTTTGTCTTCGGTTTGCACTTTCCAAAGGCTCAACCGACTTTACGATACAATGACTCACATGATTGAGAAACAAGTTTGCAAAAATGAGTGCACAAACAAAGCATACTCGGTGCCGCACCATCCGATTCCCTCTCTCTTTCTCTCTTTCTTTCTTTTACTTTCTCTCCTTCTCTATCTTTCTTACTACTTTCCCTCTTTCTCCCCCTAAGAATCCTAGAATTTGGACTCAACCAGACAACCCCGACGCCTCAACTCAGACCAAGGCATGACTCGACTCTCCTACAATAGTCGCACCGTTGCCACTGCTTTTCTCTCCTTTCCTTTTTCTTCCTTCCCTTCTGAACATGCTCAACGAGATTTGAACAAGGCCATACATAGACACAATCCACCCAAACCTGATATGATTTGATGCTATGGACATCTATTGGTGGAGAAGGAGAGGGTCGGTAATGGTAGATCTCCATATAAGAGTTGTTTCTTCAAGACGAAGACGTTGGATGACTTGGATGGGTATGAGGGAGCTTGTAGAAGAAGGATTTCAAAGTTTGAACGAAGATTTCCTGGTGGGTTTGGTCATACGAGGGTTCAGGCATTTTTTATTCTTTCAGCTACAGAAATGGTGAAGAACCGGATGTTGTTCGATCCTTCTTCTCTTATAGCAAGCCCTAACTCTCTTGGAGCATTGGATGAAGAATAAATGATCCGAATAAGGGCAGGGTATCCAATTTCTAAAAACCACAGAAGAGTGGCGATAGTTTCTTACAAAGAACCTTAGTTTGTGTGAGGGAGAATAGACTTCCGTTTGGAGGGTCGAGATTTCGAGGATCTCCTTTATGCGGATTGACAACACATTAAGGAGAAACGAGACTTTCATTTTCAGAAGCTAGCCGCGTGTAGCACCACCTGAGCTAATGCTCGTGCATTCACACACGCACAAAAACGTTGAAATTATGGTTTTTGCCACAATGTGTTTAAGTGAAAAATCTTGGTGGAGCTAGAGAATGAAGGCTATGTCCTAGAGGGGGTGATTAGGACCTATTTAAAAATATGCCTATTTAAAATTCAAATTGCCTAACTTAAACTAATTAATAATTAAACTAAGCAAGACAATATAACTATAAGGCTTCCAAGCCAATAGAGGGTCCTATCACATATAATACAAAAGATATGAAAATAAGCAACTAATCAATAAAATGATAGTGAACATGTGTGTGTGGGGTGTGCTACCTATCAACACTAAGCATTCATCTAATCATGCATATAAAATGTAAACATTCAAATTCACAAGCATAATTAAACAATTGTGCAAATGATGCTCTCAAACACAAGCATGTATAGTGGTTCAACTACTTGCCTACTCCACTCCCGACGGACACACTTAACCTATAAGTGTACCAAATTTCACTATCAGAGGTTTTAAATCAGGTTCATCTCTAACCTTTACAGCCCTACATAAGGACTCTACGATTTATGCCCTTCATAAGAGTAAGGGTCCTACTCCCGAACCCAACGATTTACGCTTTACACAAGAGCCAAGGTCCTACATAAGTACCCAAGGTTTAGGCCCTACACAAGAGCCTAGGCTCTACACAAGAGCTAAGGTCCTACACAAGAATCTAGAATTTAGACTCCACACTGGATTCAAGGTCCTACATAGGAACCTAAGGTTTTAAGTCTTACGCAAGAGCCAAGGTCCTATACAAGAACCAAATATGTATTCTCTCATCGGAGGCTCCTGCAAGAGACTTTGGTTGGTTTCTCCTTAGGCTAACCAACAACTTTGGTCCTACACAAGAACTACAGATTTAAGCCCTACACAAAAGCCAAGGTCCTACGAAAGAACCTAGTCGAGTTTGGAAATATAAACTCATAGGCTCAATCCTACACAAGGAAAGAGACTAAACTTGGACTCTCACACATGACACTTGTCAGATTGAACTACTTTTATAGCTCCATCTTAGGTTGCTTAATCTTCATTCTCTTGTGCTTCAATCAGTTCCTCGATGCTCCCCTGATCATATTGCCACTGCTTCGCCAAGGATTTAGCTCCACGATTAATCACCTTGCTTATGATGCTTCCTTGAGTTGACCAAGGTCATGGGAGGTTGGTTGAATCTCCTACAACTAAGGGGAAGTTGTTTTCCTAGGGGATTCAACTAGATAGGTCTCCTAGATGATTTTGACAATGGTATTCTAAGACTGCTTAAGTCCAATCTCTAGAAAATGGAAGAGTTCAAGCACATCTCAAGGTTGAGGTTGGAATCATAATTAGAGTTGTAATGTCAAAGGAGATAAGTTGGAACTCAGTGAAATAGAGGTTAGGGATGAAGGATATGCATATGGAATCACCTTACCTCTAGTTGTTCCAAAAATCCATCAAAATGCCCAACAACCGAATGCCCTTTATAAAAATTTTGAGCTCCAACGGTAAAAAAATGGGTAGGAAATGGATCTGTTGATGTCATCGAAGGGTTCCTCGATGCCATTGAACAATCTAGACAATATATGGTATTTTCTTACTGGACAATTCTAGACTATTATCGATGTCATCGACGGACCTTTGATGTCATCGAACATCAAGTCATCGATGTCATCGAGAAAGTTAGAAGAAAAATCCAAAACCTTGCTGGACAATTCTGACTCTCAATCGATGTCATCGAGGTGGCTTCGATGTCATCGAAGGGACCTTGATGCCATCGAGAATTTCAGAGAAAAATCTACTTTTGTTGCTGGATATTCATGACTCTTAATCGATGTCATCGGTCAGGTCTTCGATGTTATTGAAGACTGTTCGATGGAAGCTTGATGCCATCGAACATCACTTGAAATCTGCTGTTATGGGCTATCTTATACACAATAGATCTGCACCTCTTCTAGCTTTGTTTATCATGTTTTTCTTTGTCTCCTACGGCTAAGGGATGATTGTAAATGCTATATTATAAATCTAGCACCCAGAGTTGTTAAATTTTGTTGTGCCAAATCATTTAGAATCTGTATGATGTATTAATGATATGAATTGATTGACTTGTGCACTTAAAAGTTATCCAAGTCTTCGTCGAACTTCTCTATGTATTCAAGTTGAAGAACCGTTGTCGAAGTTCAAGATTTCAAGCTTAAGTACAAGTACTAGTTCAAGGCTCAAGTTCGAGTATAATCTTCAAGATCAGTACCTTAAACAATCTCAAGAACTCATGTCTTTACTCAAGCTCAAGTTCAAGATTTGAAGGCAAGCTTCAAGTATTTCAAGTGTATGAGTTAGTTGAGCGAACGATGTTTCAATTGTTCAAACTCACAAACAAGGTATGGATGACCCTAGATTGACCATAGGTTGAGTCATATTCATTACATATGCTATGTGGGTCATTTCATAAGTTTATAGGTCTTTTCCTCAACTAGTCCTAGTCTTTGTTTGACTAGTCCAAGCTCTGGCTCAACCAGTCCAAGGTTTGTTGTGAATTTTTGGAATTTTCTGTTGGACCCTCGACTAGTCGTGGAGACTGCTCAACTAGTCGAGTGAACAGTGCTCGACTCAAAGTCCAGCAAGGTTTTTTGGTCCCACTCGACCAGTTGAGTGCATTGCTTAGCCAGTCGAGCAGGTCACTCAACCAGTCGAGTAAGCCACTCGACCAGTCAAGTAATGACCTTATCTTATCGTGTAGTCGAGTGAACAATATTTTTACCTATAAATAGAGGATGAATTTCAGAGTTTTTCATTCATTACAAGTTAAATCAAGCCATCACTCTGAGAGATAAGTTTCTGCATTTCTTAAGCTATATTGTGTTTATTTAAAATTCTCTTAAATAGCTTTTCGGATTTGATTTTGTGATCTCCATTCAACTCAATTTTATTAAAGAAGGAAATTGTGATTTTACCCTCTTTGAGATCAAAATCAAATCAAGCTAGCCCAGGCTGAATTAATCTAAAAATCATTTAGATTTAGAACCTTTCATTTGTGAGACTTGACATTGAACATCTTCGTCTACATCGGATTGGTTCTACCGAGCTTCTTCAGAAGGAGAATTTTCAAATAAGTACCATTTAATCTTTGTGTATCTTTTGTGGTTTGCGAGGTTGTGATAGGAAAATGTGTATCTTTTATTTTGTATGAGGTAATCAAGAAAATCTCAGAGTGTGGGGTTTTTGTAATTGTGTAAGCCCATCTAAAGACACAATTGTGAAGATTTTAAGGTGAACCTTGGAAAACCTTTTTCATAGTGAAAGCCAATGGGTGTGGATATTGGGAGTGGAGTAGTTGTGTGGCTATTTTTTTAACAGTTGGTGAACACATAAATGAACCACTATAATTCTTGGAGTTGTGGTGGATGATTGGTCTCGCTTTTGTGTGTGAATGTTGTAATTTACTTTATGCACTTGTGGTGAATGGTGTAATTTATTGTAACACCCCGTAATTTTCAGAACACAGGCGCTACTATAAATATCTAAATCAGTTTGCACGTGTGTGGGAGCATACGTGACTTAACTTACACATCATTATCTAGTGACCCACAATCTATCCATCTCAGCCGTCTAGTATAATCTCCATCAATATATTAAGTCATCTGACTGTTGGGGCTAGAATTCACCCATAAATTGAGCTTTCCATTCATTTGATCCTTGAGATGGACCATCACGTGATTTCAAGAACTTGCTTTAGGATATCAGTGCCCTAGATAGTTAAAATCCAACCATCCATCTTGGAATTTGAAGCCTGAACCACGAGACCTACCATTCAGTAGATCCACAATGTGTCATCGATCACTCCAACAAGTAATTTCCTTAATCCAACCACCGGGTTATAAAATGAACTTATATTATCTTGTATTGAAACCCAGACTGCCAGGTCCTTCACGTTACGTCAATTAATGTTGAAATCCACTACACAATTAGACAATCCAACCATTTGATTGTAGTATAGACCATTAGATTCCTTCTAGGTCCAACTAAGAGCCACAAGAAACCCTGAGGATCAGACCTGAAGATGATTTGACCGTTGGATTAACAGAAATCATTAGTTGTCTGTGAGATCACAAGTATGGCCTACTTATAAATTAAAATGATTTTAATTCTGATCAAAGCCCTATAGGGCTGAGTGAGTAAATAGATGGTGCTGATTGAGATGGGACCCACGTAAACAACTTAAGGAAGAGCAGAATAAAATCTACAAGGACCATAATAATAATGATAGTAATAATAATAATGTAAAATCGTGAGATAGGTAGTCCTAATAACCTATGGAGCAGGACCCACAACATGATTGACAGTGCACACACATGGAAATAATAATAATAATAATAAAAATGATGATAATAATAAGAATAGAAAATATTAAACTTATTCTAATAATAACAATTAATATCCTAAGATCAAAATATAGGTGGACCCAGTTGTCTGATATATTCCGGGGACCATTTTAGCCGTTGGTGTTCGATCTCGAGAAGATCCGACCATTAGATCAATGGGAATCCACCATTAGGACTAGAAATTTATTTGTATGGCCCACCTAAACCTTGAACCTGTCTCACCATTGGCTAAGTGGCTTAATAGGGCCGACTGAACCTAATGGACGGTGTGGATTTGTCAACACCATCTTTGTGGGCCCCACCTTTGATGAGTGTGCACGTGAAGTGCGTGCACTCACTGTGCACAAGATCGTGGAAGCTCGGTCAACGAGTCTGACCCGACATTTCTTAAGAAGGAAACTTCCTTCTTCTCTTTCTTGTTCCCGCCTGCAACGGCCTAAAACAGACTGTTTCTGTTGGAGTGATCAGTGGCCCACCACGATCATCCTCTTGAATGATTCAAACCATCTATCGTGCTTAGGGCACAGCCTCAAGCAAAACCCAACATTCTCGTTATGTTGAAACCCACAACAATGCGCACAGTTTCGGGCTGAAGTAAGCTGGCGCGTGGGTGGAATTGTGTTTCCTGCCCTCTCGAAACCGACCACCTGCGATCAATACAAGTCACCTAGAGTTGATCTGAACCATCCATCTTGTTGGTCTGATGGGCCTGAACGAAACATGGTGGGTCCCACATGCATATGCACTCGTCCATGCACACAAACACAAGCGCAAGGAGGCTACATACAACTGTCATTTCCAAAAATAGAAATTCCATTTCACTGTTGCCATGCAGACAATCCGCGTGAGCTCCCTTCTCTCGACCTCAGCCGTCCATTAGGTGAAATCTCAACCATCCAGTGATGTCCACGTGGATTAAGGTTTAGTGGAAAACCAGCAATCGAAACCACCCTCCTACAGCCATTTATTTCTAGAAACGAAATAACAGGATTCAATCCCGGCCTTCTAATCTCATCTGACGTCTCTGAATGAGTCTAGAGATTTGTTAAATTAAAAAAATAGTTGGCTTCGTGTCTTTCTCCAGCCTTAGCAGCGGCACTTGACAAAAAACAGAGGGAGAGAGAGAAAACAGGGGAGTTTGATCGGTCGGGCTGTGGTGCCGCACGACGCAAGACCGATCCGAGTCTCATGACCTAAACCGAGTTGGAGCGTAACTAGGGGTCCCAAGAGAGAATGAAGGAGTGAGGGTACATGGAGGACGCAGAGGAGGGAGCAGATGAACAGGGAAACAGGTTGCTGTTCCTTTCACCCTTGTTTAAGTCGGCTATTACTGTGAGTCTTGCAGTTTGCTGGCCGTGTTTGGGTACCCCGCTTTAAAAGGAAACAGGGAAGAAGAAATGTGGAGAAGGAAAAGAGGAGAGAATAAGGAGAGAAAGAAGGAAAGGAAGGTGCGCTCGTTGCATCGCACCAACTCCCATCGAGCAGTCCGAGCATGTTGAACTAGGACGCTCAACTTATGATCAGTTCGAGTTGGGCCTGCCCTAGTTAGGTTGGGTCTGGATTCCTAATAGCTTATTGGCGTATGGAAGAAAATGAGAAATAAGAGAGAAGAAGAGAGGGAGAGAGGGAAGAGAGAGCTTGGGCGTGAGTCATGGGTTGACTCAGCAACTCACTGATTTGACTGAGTTTTGGCCCACTACTGAGTCAGGCCGGGTTGGGCGGCCACGGCTAGATATTTCTAGCAGTAGCAAAAGGAAAAAAAAGGGGGGAGAAAGAAGAAAGGAAGGAAAGAGGAAGAAGAAGTAAAAGAAGATAGGGTAGGGCCGAGTCAACTCGGTTGGAGTCGAGTCAACTCGGTTAGGATCGAGTCCAGCTGGAGTTGGGACAACTCAGTTGCGTCAAGTCGAGCCACAAAGTTGACTAATGTAAGTCAACTTTTCTCCTTAAATTAAGTTGTTTCAAAATTTCCATTAATTATTATTACGGTAATTGTTACGATTATTAAACATGATTAGCCATTGGTAGACTATTTACACTAATATTAAATATTATAGGCATAATTACAATTATTAAATAGTAGTATTTTAATTACCATCCTTAAATATTACCATTGGCAGTGGACTGTACTAGTTATCACTATCATAACAATTATGATTACCAGACTAGCTAATACTAATCGTATCATTAATATTAATAAGTACCTGGTAGCTATTATATTAACATTTATCATAACAATTATGATTACCATATTATGTAATATCAAGTGTATCATTAATGTTAATAAGCACCTCGTAACTATTAAATTAACCTTTTAATTAATTGTACATTAACTAGGGTCTAAACCTTAAGGTCCAAGTGTAGACCTAGACTTTGGGGTGAAACCCTAAAACTAAGGTAAACCAAACCCTAGGCTATGACCTTGACCAAGAATAGCATATAAAGCTTGAATCTAATGGTATATCTAATGGTATAACTTTACAATTCATGATAGGGTTTGATTCTATGGAAACACGTGCTTCCTAGAAACGTTAGTGCCGATCCGATCTATAAGGTGATGATTTCTTCCTAGAAACGTGCTTCCTAGAAACATTAGTGCTTAAGTATAACTTTATTTTAATTTAAATTGATACTTGATATCTCCATCTTATAATCACATGTGTATTTTTTGGAATCAAATTGCTAGATTTTATGCTTAATGTTTATCCTGTATATTATCTCATGCTTATGGTTTATTTATGGATTGCTTATGAAACTTAAATTGGTACATTAGTGGAAAACCCCCACCTATAAATGTACACCCGTACTTGGGATGTAACTCGATTGAATGTGATTGAAATGGACCTGCGACTTAGTGGTTATTGAATGATGGCTTGAATTGAATATTGATGGGGGCCTACCATCCAGGGGTTGCTGTGTTTAAGTGGTTTTTAAGGACAGTTTTTATCACATGGTTTTGATATCGGTCCTATATGGCTTAGCTTTGATAATTGCCCCATGCGGCTTAGTTTTGAAATTTGCCCAGGTGGCTTTGTTTTGGTATTTGCTCTATATGGGTTCGATACTTTATATTATGCAATCATGCGATATACTGGATTATGATTGGCCACTAGCCGATAAGCTTCCATTAAACATCCTAAGATGGTAGTCTCATGAGCCGGGGATGGTGGTGTGGGACCTATGCCCGAGCTGTTGGCCTACGCTGGGCTCTTAGCTCCCCGTAGTGACCTTTGAGCTTATTAAACCTACTGGTTGTAAACGGATTAATAATGGTTGGGCTAATCATGCATTCATAGCATTCGGGCGATGACGGGTGGTTAATTTTGGATGTTGTAGCATGTGCCTAATAGGATTTAGTTGGGGTATCGTTTCGCTAGCTCCCAGACTATTGACTATCGACCCACGTTTGGTGAGTTTGACACTATGCATGTACTATGTACTTTTGCTGGTGACCGACCATATTGGTGAGTTTGGCACTACGCATATACTATGTACCTTCACTGGTGACCGGCCACATTAGTGAGTTTGGTACTACGCATGTTTTATGTACCGTCGCTGGTGACCGGTCACATTGCATGAGTTTTACTTAAAAGCCAACTGGATGAGCATCCCCAGTTGATGTGCACTCATACATCCATGAATTTAATAAGACTGCATCATGTATTATTTTGTGTGCCTTGTATGTTTTCATAATTATACTTACCTAATGCGGCGGTGTGTAATCTTGAGGAGAATTTACATTGAGTTGACCACTCATCCATCAAATATACAATCGTACAGGTAGTACAGGTGGCTTAAGTGATATGCAGGTTTAGGCTAATGAGGAGCCATTATGATGGTCAAGGATGCGTGGTTGTACCTGTCAAGGAAGTTGCGCTATCTTGCGGCTTTTGTTTATATATTTTCTTTTATATTTCTCATGTATGTAAATATTATAATTGTTAATGTGGAGACATTGGTTTGTATAAGTCATTATGGGTAACCTTTGTATATTCTAAATGTAATTGTAATATTTCCTTATGTTGATTTGTCCATTTTACGCTAAACTGCTAACTCTGAAAGATAAAGAAAAAAAGTATGGAATTTGATTCTCTATAGGTTAACACTCGGGTTTTTGGGAAATGGGTCATATACGGCGTTACATTTATTTTATGCACTTGTGGTGAATGTTGTAATAACTTAGTTTATTTCCTTTGTCTCTTTATTGGTTTGAGTTTTTGATACTTACAAACGTTCTAGTAAGGTTGTCCTGCCATAAGCCTTTGGTTTTTGGTGTTAGGTTGTCCTTAGAACTCAGTTTGTATCAACCTCTCAAGACTAGTGCATTTGAGGTTGCTATTTACTTGTGTTATTTTATTATTTGATTGTGCTATCTATCTTTGTATTCCACATTTAATTTTTATTTTATATAGTCTTATTCACCCCCCCCCCCCCCCTTTAGGACTTTAAGCTTGGCCTTTTCAAGTGGTATCAGAGCCCAATAACTCTGTTTTATTATTTGGATTCATTTCTTGAGCTAACCGATATGAGCTTATAAGATGTCAAATTTTGATAGCCTCTCAATTACTAGGCCTCCACCTTTTGATGGCTCCAATTGTGCCTATTGAAAAGTCAGAATGAGGATCTTTTTGAGGTCCATAGATGAGAGCGTGTGGCCAGCCACAATGTCTAGATGGAACCCACCCACAACTGAAGTTCTAGGCACTGATGGAACTAAATCTGTTAAAGTTACACCTTATTTTTCATGGACCACACTTCAGAAAAATGAGAGTAGTGCCAATGCAAAGGCTTTAAATGCAATCACTTGCGCACTATCACTAGATGAATTCAAAAGAATTATATCTTGTGATACTGCAAAGCAAGCCTGGGACATTCTAGAAATGACACATGAGGGTATGACTATTGTCAAGAAATCTAAACTTCAAATCCTCACCACCCGGTTTGAGGAGATACATATGGAAGAAAGTGAAACTTTCATGGACTTCTATATTAAATTAAATGACATAGTCAACTCTATGTGGGGTCTTGGTGATAATATCCCAGAAAGTAAAGTCTGTGCAAAGATATTGTGCTCATTGCCTGATAGGTTCAATTCTAAGGTCACTGTCATTCAGGAACTTCGTGATACAGATAATATGAAGGTTGAAGAGCTTGTTGGTTCTTTACAAACCTACGAGTTAAATTTTAAGGTTCCTAAAGGTAAGTCCATAGCCCTTAAGTCTTCTAAAAATATTTCTCAAGATAATTCTGATTGTAAAAATTCTGAAGATGATATGACACTATTAGCCAAGAAATTTTATAAAATTTTCAAAAGCAAAAAGAGGGTAGATTTTCAAAAACCTTTTGAAAAGAAAATGACTAGATCTAAAAATTGGAAATCTATTAAAGACAACTAATGCTTCAACTGCCATGAATACGGGCATCTGGCAAACAAATGTCCAAAAAGGGACAAACCTAAGAGGAAAGGTATGTTGGCCACATAGGATGAGTCATCTTGCTTTGAAGCTTCTTCTGAGTCTGATGATTCTGAACCTGAGTCTACTAATGAGGTCAAGGCCTTAATGACTCTAGCTAGAGTCACTTCCTCAGACAGTTGTAATTCAACTTATGATGAAAATCTGAGAAGCGACCTTGAAAATAATGATGATTTACAAGATGCCTATAATGCCCTATACAGGGAAAGTTGTAAGATAGCTGTAAAACTAAAACTTCAAAAAGAAAAATTTTTAAAGTTAAAAGAAGATTTTGATAACTTAGTTTTAGAAAAATCACATTTTTCTAATTATTTTGAAAAAGCTAAGTGTGATTTAGATTTCAAAACATCCCAAGTTGAAAACCTTAAATCAGAAAATGAAAAACTAAAACAAGAAGTCTCTTCTCTCTTGAGTTTGAAGGATACTTGGAGATATGCCCAGGGTGATCCTAAATTTAAACGATTGCTAACCAGATCAAGGAAATGTGGCGATAGATCTAGTCTGGGCTACGATAAGAATACACCTCCTAAAAGTAAGTCCACTCCTCCTAAGTTTGTTAAAGGGGAGTCCTCTAACTCAAAAGGGAAAAGTCTAAATCAAAATAGTTTCAAAAATCCTAAAACTTTTCAGGCTATGAAACCTAAAAGCAACCATATCAATTATAGAAATCAGAATCATAACCCCTTAGCTGAGAAAATTGTAGATTTACTCAAGGAGCTTCTAAAATCTAACTCAAATGGTAGAATGTATAACAACTATAAGCATAGAAAAACCAACTATGCTCCAAAACCCAAAACAGTAATGAAATGGGTCCCTAAGGTTGCTTGTCTAGTAGCCCACACCACTTTCAAGGCTTCGAGTCAATCAAAGTGGTACCTAGATAGTGGTTGCTCTAGACACATGACAGGTGATAAAGATTTGTTCACCAATCTTAAAGATATGACTGATAACTCAGTCACATTCGGTGATGGTAGCAACTGTAGAATTGTTGGACAAGGTACGGCTCAACTCTTTAATCTTCATCTGTTTGAGAATGTTTTGTATGTAGAGGGCCTTAAGCATAATCTATTAAGCATTTCTCAAATTTGTGATAATAAACATAGCGTCAAATTCACCAATCAAGGGTGTGAGATTTCTAATGAGAATGGTTCTATGATATTAATTGGTTGCAGAAAATCTGAGAACTGCTATATAGTCAGTGATTCAAGCTCGTCTAAGTTATCGTGTTACATGGTCCAATTACATGGTCCAAACCAATGAGACCGATCAATGGCATAAACGCCTAGGACATGTACAATACCATAATCTTTATAGATTGAGCAAAGGTGAAGTAATAAGAGGTCTACCCAAGATTAAGAAAATAGATAAAATTTGTGGCAAATGTCAAATTGGGAAACAAACTAGGAGTGCTCACAAGAAAGTGAACTCCAATGCCACATCCAAACCCCTTGAACTCCTTCACATGGATCTTGTTGGACCTACTAGAACGGAGAGTCGAGGCGGTAAGAAATATATTCTGGTAATAGTAGATGATTTTACCAGGTATACATGGGTGGTTTTCATGAGAGAGAAATTTGGAACTCTCGATGAACTGAAAAGGATACTCAAGCGTATCCAAACTGAGAAAGAATCACGTCTCTAAAATCTGTAGTGATCATGGTTCTAAATTTGACAATAGCAGTTTTGAGAAGTTTTGTAGCAATCATGGTATATCGCATGAATTTTCTACTCCTAAGACACCTCAACAGAATGGAGTTGTTAAAAGTAAAAATTGTATGCTTTAAGAAATGACTAATGTGATGTTAAATAGCATGAAACTTCCTAAAAAGCTTTGGACTGAAGCAGTGAACACGGCTTGTTATATTGTTAACCGTGTTTATACTAGAAAGTCAAATAATAATAAGACTGCATATGAACTATGGTTCAATAAGAAGCCTACAATTAAATACTTTCGAGTTTTTGGCAGCAAATGCTATATTCTATGTGACCAAAAAAATCTGAAAAAATTTGACACTAAAAGTGATGAGGGTATTTTCTTAGGATATGTGTAAATAGTCGAGCGTATCGTGTTCTCAATAAGAGGACCGGTGTAATTCAGGAATCCATTAATGTGGTTATACATGTCACCTGAATACACCTGTCTCAAGTTCAGAAGATGATGAAGTCTCTTTATTTGAAAAACCAAACTCTTCATCTAGTCCAAATGACACTGAATTGTGGTCAGTTAAAGACCATCCAATTGATCGAATTCTTGGGAACCCTCTCACTAGTGTGCGTACTTATAGATAATTAGAAAACATTTGTAATTATGTGTGCTTCACATCCCAGATTGAGCCGGCTAACGTAAAAGAAGCGCTTGTTGATGAAAACTGGATAGTGGCTATGCAAGATGAACTTAATCAATTCGTGAGGAATGATGTATGTGTTCACTCCCCAAGTATAGGGTTGTGATGTAGTAATAAACTCGGTAAGACCGAGGTCGAATCCCAAAGGACTGAAACCTGTACGTTATCTGAAACTAAGTAGAACTAGAACTAGACTAAGATGAAATCTAAACTGAATGAAATTTAGAGAATAATGGTGGAATAATTATCTAAAACTTAAAGAAATCAGGAAAAGGACACTAGGGATTCAGAGGATCCACTTGTAGAGATCAGGGAGATCTTATGCCTGCTTTAAGAATTCAACTGGACTTAGAATCCCATCTTCATCCAGCTGAAGAGTGTAATCATGAAAATCAAGACTGAACTTACTCTGATATAGTTTTCAAGAGATGAAAGGTATATGAATTAGAATGGATTCCATCACCAAACCATGCCCAGGAGACAAAGCAAACAACAAAATTAAACTAATTACCAACCAATTAACACGCTATGAAGGTTAAGAAGGGTACCGTCATCCGACCATTCCCAGGAGACGATGGTGAACAACATGGCTTCCTGACGTCATAAACATAAAAAGGAGAAAGAAATACTCAAAGCCATCGCAGATCTATTGTAATTTCAGTCACAACAAACCATTAAAAACTAAAAATATTCCCTTTAATCAAACTAGAATCAACATAGTTCACAGCATGAATCCAAGCAATAGAGATCTCCCATCACGCCACAAGCTTCACCTCTTAGCCCTAGCTAAGAGGTTCAGCCCAACATGAATGGGCTGGATCTCTTAAACAAAAACAAAATAAAAAAAGAAAAAGAAAAGAAAATAACCACTACTTTCTCTCTCTCACGTCCAAGCCATGGATCTCCCCCCATAACCTCTCTCTCTCCTTTTCTTATATAGACAGGGCTGGAGTCGGCTTGCTGGGTTTCCGTAACCTCTGTTTACGCAGGACATCTTACGCAGCAAGCTTCTCTGTTTACGCAGGACATCTTACTTATTTTCGCAGCAGAACATGGGTGCCTCTTGTGCTGAAGTGATGGTGGGCCCACTTCAGTTGGCGTTTGGGAAATCCACTCCATCCATTGTCTGGCCCTCAAAATTTCGACGAGAGAAGAGTGGTTTTGATTGTCTGTTGGCGCGACCCAGGTACGAAATTCCACTGAAATCGGTGCAGGGCTGTCCATTTGTGACAGTTGAACCCAGCACGTGTGTGAGCATGAATGCACAGGGTCAACATGGTTTAACCAGCTCACGGCCCTCTGCATGATGGACGGTTCGGATTGATCTCTTGGGCCATGATGATGGCCCACTCAGATCATCCGCAGCCTCTATTTTGCAAACGGAAACAGAGGGCGCGATTAGCTGTGATGGTCGGTGGGCCCCACCTTGGTGTTTAATGAGAATCCATTCCGTCCACTGGGGTCCCCATGGAAAACCATCCGAGAATACCCACTTCTGTCTAATTTCAATGTGGTCCACTGAACTTCGCTTGCTGCCGTCCCTCCCCTGTTTAACGGCTAGGATCTTGTACTAGACTGCATGGTGGCAAAGAGACGCCTAGTTTAGGGTAATACCCACCTCCTGAGACCTTTAAACGGTTCGGATCATCGAGCCGGAGGATGTGTGGGGCCCAAAATGCAGCTCAACGTCTGTTCGTTACGCAGTAGCGGAAACGGCAGTTGCCGTGTTTGAAGAGGATACGGTCAAGGGTCTGTTTGACCGGACTGCATGGCCTGGTGCAATTCGGGTGGGCGTGCACTATATGCAAGTCCACCCTCATGTGGGGTCCACTGTGATGTTCGTGAGAAATCCAATCTATCCATCCGTTTTTCCACCTCATTTTAACCATGGGGACTAGGTTTGAAGCAGGTGGGCCCCAAATTGAAGACTAATGGGCTGATCTGTCCATTGGCATACTTCTCGAAGTATCCAATGGTTGAAAATTGACGTGTACGGTTAATTTATGGTCCTCGGGCCATGTATGAAGATTCGAGCCAAACGGATGGTGAGAACCTTGTGATCTTATATTCTAGCTGACTTTCAGGCCACTTAAACTTCAGTTTCTTGGTTTTCTCGGATCTCTAGCATGTACATCCGTCGATCTTGGTCCCCTGGAGTCTGTCCCTTGCCTTGGTGTCATCAAAGCATTAATTCCATGCTTTTAGCTGCCTATTTTGATCCCGGCTCATAAATACACCTTGCATCATAAACACGAGTAAAACGGACCATTAAAGGATATCATGTTCGTAAATTCAGGCAATAATTAGGGTCTGATATGCAATATTTGACCCTCAACAGTATGGTACTTAGTTCTTAGACCTAATGATAAACATATTATTAGAACCAAATGGATTTTTAAAAATAAGTCTGATGTATTAGGTAACATTATAAGAAACAAGGCTAGACTGGTTGTACAAGGGTACACTCAGATAGAAGGCATCTATTATGATGAAACCTTTGCCCCAGTAGCTCATCTTGAATCTATCAGACTGTTCATATCCATTGCTTGTTACAAAAATTTCAAAATCTAACAAATGGATGTCAAGAGTGCTTTTTTGAATGGTGATCTACATAAGGAAGTATATGTAGAACAACCTACTGGTTTTGAAGACCCTAAACATACTGATCATGTTTATCGCTTGAAAAAGGCACTATATGGATTAAAATAATCTCCTAGGGCAAGGTATAAGAAATTGACTAAGTTTCTACTGAGTCATAACTTTGTAATGGGGAGTGTTGATAAGACACTGTCTGAAAAGAAACACAATGATTACATACTGATAGTACAGATATATGTTGATGACATTATCTATGGATCTACTTGTTCTAACATGTCTGTTGAGTTTGTAGATTTGATGACATCCAAGTTTGAAATGAGCATGGTTGGAGACCTGAATTATTTTTTAGGTCTGCAAGTGAAACAGCTTGAAGACGGGATCTTTATTTCTCAAATCAAGTATGCTTTAAACTTGGTGAAAAAGTTTGGATTCGAGGGCGGTAAAAATTTCAATACTCCTACGAGTACGACACTTAAGCTCTCTAAGGATTCAACAGGTAAAAGTGTAGATCCTAAGTTATATCGTAGTATGATAGGTAGTTTATTATATTTAACTGTGAGCCGACCTGATATTGCATTCAGTGTAGGAATCTGTGCTAGATATCAATCTGACCTTAAAGAATCCCACCTAATTGCTGTTAAGCGTATTTTGAGATATGTCGCAAGTTCAACCAATCTTGGTCTTTGGTATCCACATGATACTAATGTTCAATTAGCCGGGTATACAGATGCTGATTGGGTTAGTAATATTGATGACCTCAAGTCTACCAGCGGTGGATGTTTTTTTATGTCGGGAACTGTCTAGTTTTGTGGCATAGTAAGAAAAGAGTTCTATATCGCTTTCCACAACTAAGGCTGAGTATATTGCAGCCGGTAATGTATGCACTCAACTTGTGTGGATTAAAAGGATGTTAAATAATTATGAATTTGCTCAAGATTCTATGGTTCTGTATTGCGATAATTCTAGCACAATCAACATTTCTGAAAATCCAATCCAGCATTCACGAACTAAGCATATTAACATTAGATATCATTATATTTGTGAATTAGTGGAAGATAAAATTATTTCATTGGATTATGTTCAAACAAAAAATCAAATTATAGATATTTTCACAAAACCACTTGACAGGAACAGGTTTTCTAAATTGAAATTAAATATTGGTATGTGTAATGTGATATGAGTTAATTACGTTTGCTTGTACTATATTACATGTTTTTATTTTTTTTTTTGAAAATTTTAAATCAAAAAATTGTTGCAAAATCAAAAATTTTGAGGTTGCACGACCAGTCGAGTACACACTCGACCAATCGTGGCACGATCGGTCGAGTATGTACTCGACCAGTCAAGTAGCTCGGGTTTGGGGGTTTTAAATGTGCAAAAATCACTTTTTCTTCATTTCTCTCATCTTCTCCAACAAGCCCTTTCACGACCGGTTGAACCCACCTTCGATTGCTACTTGGTTGTGCATATTTTCCATTTTCCTTTTGGATTTTAGATCTTTGTACTTCTATTTCCTTGATTTTGAGGTTTATTTCAAGTTTTCTTGTGATTTCTTTGGTTTTCTAGAATAAAATATGATTTGGGAGAATCCTTCCATTCCTTTCTTGTATTCCTTTTTTGCATCGTGTAATAGAGAGTAGATACAAGAAGAGATCCTCTCGTGGTCCCTCTTCTTCCCGTTCCGCACCAATTACGGTGCGTACTCTTTAACCACCCAAAGAGGACCCCAAATATGTGCGGGATATTCGTCTCTGTAATGTAATTGTTGAGCGGACTGTTAACTCCAATCATTTGAGTCATTTCAATATCGTTCCCCTCCTTGAAGCTATAGGATGGGCTAACATATTGAATTGGGGCGGTCCTGCATATCGGTTCATTGCACATGCCATGTTTGCTTGTATAAGTGACTTCTCTAATGAAAACTTAACCTTTACTGTGACAACTAGGGAAGGTCCAGTTGATGTAGACCGTCATTTAATCTTTGGTTTGATGGATATTTCTATGAATGATAAAGGAATACCTATCTCTATGTTAGTTGCGAGACCGTCTGAATCTGAAAAACGTATGCTAACTAGAGTGTTATACAACATGAATGCGGAATGGAATTCCGGTATTGCGCTCAGTTCCAAAAATATGTTACCCAGATACAGGATTCTTCATCGTATTTTCATTTCTAATGTGTATCCTCAGTCTGGTGACAACACTGAGTTAACTTCTTTCATGGCTCGCATACTTCACTCAGTTTTTTTTGGTGTTCAAATATGTCTTCCGTCTCTTATTTGTTATATCATAATTCATTTTCGTCTCCATCCTGGCCATAGTGATATTCCTTTTGCATATCTGATGACCACGCTAGCTATTCATAGTCTTATGGTTATGCCTGTTGGAGAAGCTCCTATTTCCCATCTACCCTTCAACAATTCCAACATTAACAAGATGAATCTGAGGTTCATACCCAGCCAAGTTGATAGGGATGATGTATGAGCAGCTGAAGAAGCTGGAGAGGAAGATGCTTTACCTCCTGATGATGTGAACATGAATAATTTATTTGATAAATCAGAATCTGATTCTGAGGCTGATCCTGACTTTTAGCCATCTGATTTTGAGGAGCGGTTGAGAACCCTAGAGGAAAAGGTGGAAGGTTTGCATGTATCCCAAGAGTCTCAATTCAAATATATGCGTAAATACCTTAGGTGCGTTAACGAGGGATTACATCAGATTGATCCATCTATTCCTACACCTTCTTCTGGTTCTGACTGGACTCTTTTTCATCTTGGACATGTATTAACAATTATATTTTTTTGTGCTTGGATAATGCTTGGACTTATATTTTTTTTGAACATGACTTTATATTCCTGAATATGTTTTGCTGAACATGTTTATGTTATTTACTCTCTTCTTTCTTATACTTTTCATATCTCTTTGATTCTATCTTCAGCTTATTTTTCTTTCCTTTGTCATATTGTGACAAAAAGGGGGAGAAAATGTTGATTTTGTGGAATGATTTTAATGCTGGGGATGTGTGATTGTAGAATATGGTATATTTTGTTTTTGGATGTATTTGATTTAAACAGGTTCTACGTATCACCTCGCCTGCCTGCATTGAGGGGGAGTAATGGATTGAGGGGGAGAGTACTTGTTACACATTTGGTGCATGATTCTTTATTGTGCCTGATTTTTTTTGTACCTGGTGCATGATTCTTTATTGTACATATCACCTTCCCTTCTGAACACGCTCAACGAGATTTGAACAAGGCCATACACAGACGCAATCCACCCAAACCTGATATGATTTGATGCTATGGGCATCTATCGGTGGAGAAGGAGAGGGTCGGTAATAGCAGATCTCCATATAAAAGTTGTTTCTTCAAGACAAAGGCATTGGATGACTTGGATGGGTATGAGGGAGCTTGTAGAAGAAGGATTTCAAAGTTTGAACGAAGATTTCCTGGTGGGTTTGGTCGTACGAGGGTTCAGGCATTTTTTATTCTTTTATCTACAAAAATGGTGAAGAACTAGATGTTGTTCGATCCCTCTTCTCTTATAGCAAGCCCTAACTCTCCTGGAGCATTAGATGAAGAATAAATGATCCGAATAAGGGCAGGGTATCCGATTTCTAAAAACCACAAAAGAGTGGCATCAGTTTCTTACAAGGAACCCTAGTCTGTGTGAGGGAGAACAGACTTCCGTTTGGAGGGTCGAGATTTCGAGGATCTCCTTTATGCGGATTGACAACACGTTAAGGAGAAACGAGACTTTCATTTTCAGAAGCTAGCTGCGTGTAGCACCACCTGAGCTAATGCTCGTGCATTTACACACACGCACAAAAACGTTGAAATTGTGGTTTTTGCCGTAATGTGTTTAAGTGAAAAAGCTTGGTGGAGCTAGGGAATGAAGGCTATGTCCTAGAGGGGGGTGATTAAGACTTATTTAAAAATATGTCTTTTAAAAATTCAAATTGCCTAGCTTAAACTAATTAATAATTAAACTAAGCAAGACAATATAACTATAAGGCTTCTAAGCCAATAAAGGGTCCAATCACATTTACTACAAAAGATATGAAAATAAGCAACTAGTCAATAAAATGATAGTGAACATGTGTGTGTGGGGTGTGCTACTTATCAACACTAAGCATTCATATAATCATGCATATAAAATGTAAACATTCAAATTCACAAGCATAATTAAACAATTGGGCAAATGACACTCTCAAACACAAGTATGTATAGTGGTTCAACTACTTGCCTACTCCACTCCCAGGGGACACACTCAACCCATAAGTGTACCAAATTTCACTATCAGAGGTTTTAAATCAGGTTCACCTCTAACCTTTACAGCCCAACACAAGGACACTAAGATTTATGACCTACACAAGAGCAAGGGTCCTACTTCAGAACTGACGATTTACGCTTTACACAAGAGCCAAGGTCCTACACAAGTACCCAAGGTTTAGGCCCTACACAAGAACCTAGGCTCTACACAAGAGCTAAGGTCCTACACAAGAATCTAGAATTTAGACTCCACACTGGAGTCAAGGTCCTACATAAGAACCTAAGGTTTTAAGTCTTACGTAAGAGCCAAGGTCCTATACAAGAACCCAATACGTATTCTCTCGTCAAAGGCTCTTGCAAGAGACTTTGGTTGGTTTCTCCTTAGGCTAACCAATGACCTTGGTCCTACACAAGAACCACAGATTTAGGCCTTACATAAAGGCCAAGGTCCTATAAAAGAACCTAGTCGAGTTTGGGAATACAAACTCTTAGGCTCAATCCTACATAAGGAAAGAGACTAAACTTGGACTCTCACACATGACACTTACTTATCAGATTGAATTACTCTTGTAGCTCCATCTTAGGTTGCTTGATCGTATTTTCCCGTGCTTCAATAAGCTCCCCGATGCTCTCCTGATCATATTGCCACTGCTTCGCCAAGGCTTTAGCTCCATGATTAATCACCTTGCTTATGATGCCCCCTTGAGGTGACCAAGGTTATGGGAGGTTGGTTGAATCTCCTACAAATAAGGGAAAGTTTTCTTAGGGGATTCAACTAGATAGGTCTCCTAGATGATTTTGACAATGGTATTCCAAGATTGGTCAAGTCTAATCTCTAAAAAATGGAAGAGTTCAAGCACATCTCAAGGTTGAGGTCGAAATCATAATTAGAGTTATAATGTCAAAGGAGATAGCTAGGAACTCAATGAAATAGAGGTTAGGGATGAAGGATATGCATATGGAATCACCCTACCTCTATTTGTTCCAAAAATCCCTGAAAATGCCCAACAACCGAATGCCCTTTATAAAACTTTTGAGCTCCAACGATAAAAAAATGGGTAGAAAATGGATTTGTTGATGTCATCAAAGGGTTCCTCGATGTCATTGAACAATCCAGACAATATATGATATTTTCTTACTAGACAATTCTAGACCATTATCGATGTCATCGACCGACCTTCGATGTCATCGAACATTAAGTCATCGATGTCATCGAGAAGGTTAGAAGAAAAATCCAAAACCTTGCCAGACAATTTTGACTCTCAATCGATGTCATCGAGGTGGCTTCGATGTCATCGAAGGGACCTTGATGCCATCGAGAATTTCAGAGAAAAATCTAGTTTGGTTGCTGGATATTCATGACTCTTAATCAATGTCATCGGTTAGGTTTTTGATGTCATTGAAGACTGTTCGAGGGAAGCTTGATGTCATCGAACATCACTTGGAATCTGCTGTTATGGGCTATCTTATACACAACAAATCTGCACCTCTTCTAGCTTTGTTTATCATGTTTTTCTTTGTCTCTTAAGGCTAAAGGATGATTGTAAATGCTATATTGTAAATCTAACACCCAGAGTTGTCAAATTTTGTTGTGCCAAATCATTTAGAATCTGTATGATGTATTAATGATATGAATTGATCGACTTCGTGCACTTTAAAGTTGTCCAAGTCTTCGTCAAACTTCTCTATGTATTTAAGTTGAAGAATCGTTGTCGAAGTTCAAGATTTCAAGCTCATGTACAAGTACAAGTTCAAGGATCAAGTTCGAGTATAATCTTCAAGATCAGTACCTTAAACAATCTCAAGAATTAAAGTCTTTACTCAAGCTCAAGTTCAAGATTTGAAGACAAGCTTCAAGTATTTCAAGTGTATGAATTAGTAGAGAGAACGATGTTTCAATTGTTCAAACTCACAAACAAGGTATGGATGACCCTAGATTGACCATAGGTTGAGTCATATTCATTGCATATGCTATGTGGATCATTTCATAAGTTTATAAGTCTTTTCCTCGACTAGTCCTAGCCTTTGTTCGACCAGTCTAAGCTCTGGCTCGACCAGTCCAAGAGTTTTTCAACCAGTCCAAGGTTTGTTGTGAATTTTCAAAATTTTCTGTTGGACCCTCGACCAGTCGTGGAGATTGCTCGACCAGTCGATCAGGTCACTTGACTAGTCGAGCAAGCCACTCGACTAGTCGAGTAATGACCTTATCTTATCGCGCAGACGAGTGAACAATATTTTCACCTATAAATAGAGTACGAATTTCAGAGTTTTTTATTCATTTCAAGCTAAATCAAGCCATCACTCTAAGAGATAAGTTCCTGCATTTCTTAAGCTATATTGTGTTCATTTTAAATTCTCTTAAATAGCTTTTTACATTTGATTTTGTGATCTCCATTCAACTCAATTTCATTAAAGAAGAGAATTGTGATTTTACCCTCTTTGAGATCAAAATCAAATCAAGTTAGCCTGAGATGAATTAATCTAAAAATCATTTAGATTTAGACCCTTTCATTTGTGAGACTGGACATTGAACATCTTCGTCTACATCGGATTGGTTCTACCGGGCTTCTTTAGAAGGAGAATTTTTAGATAAGTACCATTTAATCTCTGTGTATCTTTTGTGGTTTGTGAAGTTGTGCTAGGAAAATCTCATTTTTGGTTTTGTCTGACGTAATCCAGAAAATCTCAGAGTGTGGGGTTTTTGTAATTGTGTAAGCCCATCTAAAGACGCAATTGTGAAGGTTTTAAAGTGAACCTTGGAAAACCTTTTTCATAGTAAAAGCCAATATCCTGTGGGTGTGGATATTGGGAGTGTAGTAGTTCTGTGCCTATTTTTCTAACAGTTGCTATACATACAAACGAACCACTATAATTCCTGGAGTGGTGGTGGATGATTGGTCTTGCTTACGTGTGTGGATGTTGTTATTTAATTTATGCACTTGTGGTGAATGGTGTAATTTATTTTATGCACTTGTGGTGAATGTTGTAATAACTTAGTTTATTTCTTTTGCCTCTTTATTGGTTTGAGTTTTTGATACTTACAAATGTTTTAGTAAGGTTGTCCTGCCATAAGCCTTTGGTTTTTGGTGTTAGGTTGTCCTTAGAACTTAGTTTGTATCAACCCCTCAAGACTAGTGCATTTGAGGTTGCTATTTACTTGTGTTATTTTATTATTTGATTGTGCTATCTATCTTTGTCTTCCGTATTTAATTTTTATTTGGCATAGTCCTATTCACCCCCCTCTAGGACTTTAAGCTTGGCCTTTTTAATGATCAATTTAGTGTTCCTATTAGGTCATGATCATCTAGAGGTCTATGGGTTGTTTTGGGTCAAGGGTTAGGGTTACCATGACACCTCATTTACCTATTCTTACTTCTTTGATGCTTTGACTTCTCTTGTGTTTTCGGTCTTCACTTTCTAAAGGCTCAACCGATTACTTGACACAACGACTCACATGACTGACAAATAGGGTACAAATATCAGTGCACTAACAAACATGTGGGTGGACGTAGGGTTTGGTCCAATTTGAGTGGCCGACGAGACGGACGGTTTGGATTTCCAAGCTAGGCAGTGTAGGTGCGCCGCATCTCGATCAAATGGAAGCATTCCATTTTAAATGGTTGCAAATGGGAAAAATAAAAAGGGAGAGAATTCCTCTCCAATTTTTGAATTATCGGGTCAATCCTTGTTTGACCCGGGTTGGTGATCCGGTGCATCGCGGGTGCAAGTGTACTATGCACACGTACAACCCCAAAGTGGGATCCATAACGATACTCTATACAATCTACACCATCCATTCCACTTTGGAGGTCCCAAGCAAGGCCTTTGACCAAAGATCAGGTAGATCCAAAGGTCAGGTGGGCCATACTTTCTAAAAATATGGTTATCTTACGATCTATAAAGATTTGATGGTTAGATCAGTCCTAAATCTGACATTGGTGATCCCTAGGGTTCCTAGCCTAGTTTAGGTGAAAATCATTGTTAAATTTGGTGATCAAATGGCCTAATTATAATGGTTAAGTGATGTATCGTCCGATGGAGTTTTGAAAACTAGATGAACGATGGATCTGTTGATCCGGTTATTAGAATTTAGGATGGACGGTTCGATTGACTTAATCTTAGTGTGATTTGATTCCCCACAATTAGGTCCTTTAGTATTGATGCCACTATGGCGTGATGGTTCATATCACAGACCAACGGATGGATGATCGATCAATGGCAGATTGGTCTCGAATCGGAAGGTTAAGATGGGTGAACCGTGAGTGTCACGCGATGTGTAAGTTATAGGTAACACGTGTTCTCACATGCGTTCATGCTAAATTTAATTTTAATGGTAACACCCAAGTACTTAAAAGTATGGGGTGTTACAGTTTACCCCCCTTAAAAAGAATTTCACCTCTGAAATTCAGCACTTCTAATATGAATGGGAACAATAATCTATTTCATGGTATCTCTATGCATTCACTAGCCCCCCCCCCCCCCCCCCCCCCCCTCTTTTCTATTAAGTTTATTTGTATGCATAAGTGCTCTCGACTGACTACAGGGATAAGGTCATCACAATCTACTCTCCTTGAAGAAAATATTTCCTTGAGATTTGATAATGTATGTCCCAACCATTAATATTACAGGTAATAAAATCCTACTAATGGTGTAGCCTATTTCCGATATGGCCAAGTGTAACATCACAACTTGGCTTTGATAGGTTATATCCAAAATTTGCCAACGCTCTTACACCGCTATTCTAACCAATCGACCAATGTATATATGTTCCCCTAAAGATTGAAAAATCTTTTTATTATCTATCAAAACTAGGGATATATTTTAATGCCTAACAACCTCACAACTTCTTATAATATTTTCTAGGATTACAACTTTATTTAGCTGACAACTAGTAATAATACTATATCCTTCTCTATTTTTTTTTAAAAATTTATTATATTTTAATGATAGTTTCCCACTAACTATGGTAAAATAAATTTTCTATTTCCAGTGTTTAAGCTAAGATGAACAGATGGTTATAGTAGGTTTGAGCCTGATACATCGATCCTCTTCCCACGCAGAATAGTGGATTTGTTGGCATTAATTTCTAATCTTGGTAAATCTCGATTTTTACCTGATCAGGGCATTGAGACATTTGGGATTTGCTAGAATATATAATTTGGATCAAACTGCGTACACTTTGCGTAAACATAATTCCATCAGTCCGTGATCTAGATTGTTCTAGACTCCTGGGAATTATCATTTAATCTTTTATTTTCACAATGAGAGTGCTCGAAATCTATGTGAATATACCCAAATGACAATTATGCTTCCAATGCACACTCTGATCACCTAATGTGCCACCTAAAAATTTTGGGACCGAAATTTTTACATGAAATTTGGGTTGGAAATCTACTAAACTTATCCAAATTCTTAAATCTAGTCTCAATATGCTCAGTCTAGGGTTAAAAATTTATTCAAAATTCAATAACTTCACCTTTAGTTAGCCCTAAGTGCTGAAATTTGTGAGAATTATCGTCTCTAACTAACGAGATGTATTAGGGAATTCAAATTGCAATTCCTAGTGTGATTCCTTAGGGAGTGCATATGTTCGATCTAATGTACAATATAGTGGGTAAGGATTTTCTTATAATGCCTAAGTTCATTCTATTTGCTGATTATTGTAACAATGTTATTTCTAACTAAGAAATTTTAGGGTCAAGTCTAAGGAATGTTCTTATTTGATCTTAATTACATCACAGTGGGTATTTGTCCTCCCACGGTACCTAAGTTTAGTTTCTAAGTCCAAACAACTATCCTTATAGTTTACAATGGGGACCTGCGTTTTGTTTCCAAGTTTTACGGTTATCTAGACAATTTTCTAGGGAACTTAAAATCTTGAGTCTCTATATTCCCAATTTCTCCTAATTCTAAGGGGATTCTATACAAGTTTGAATGGATATCCTAATAATTTATAAGGGAACCTAAGTTTATGTCTCTCTAAGTCTAGGAGAGATTCACTTAAGTTCAAATCTCCAATTCCAACTTCCTAAATTGAAACATTTAAGGTTTGTATAAGTTCATTTTCCCAAGACCTGGTTTCTCTAAACTCCGCTCTGATACCACCTTATAATGCCCCGGTTCCCAAAACCCAAGTATACGACTCATTTTTTCAAAAACCCGAGTGCTAACCTTTAAAAATAGTCAAATTTCACGTGTGTGTGTGTATAGAATATGTGTATTAGAAGTAGAAGTAATAGATGATGCCTATCACATTATTTTTAGACACTATGCTTCCGATTCATTTTGATGGATATGTACCGTTATGAAATAATTGTATTGTAAACAAATTTTATAGTGAAAGATGGTTAATTTGCTTGTGTTGGGAAATGCCAATATTTATCGTTGATATCGATAAAAAATTTCACCTAAAATTTATAGTCGGGCGTTGAGCTTGGGACTTGGTGTATGGACGTTGGGTGTCAAACTCGGAGTTTGAAGCATCATGATCTAGACTCGGCCATCATAGATCGGCCGCGTGGGAGGCTGAGTTTGAGGTGCGACAAAGGTGGTATCAACGCATGAACTTGGGATCACCTACACGCAGTAATCAGTTGAAAAAGAACATAAATTTTTTTGAAACTATGTCCTTGGTGTGAGAACCTACTTCTAGTTAGGATCCCCGAGTAAAAGAACTTAGGGATGTGAATCCAAGATTCCCTGCTTGAGAACTCAACTAAAAATAGCAATCCCAACTGGAGAACTTAAAGACTCTATACATAGCACCCTGATGCGTATATTTGATAATTGATTACAAGTGATGGTGAGTTTGCATTTAGAAATTCCGAGGATAATTTTTTTATTAGGGGGGTAGATTGTAATACCCCATCAATCCGATGCCCTTGTGACACATGTACGCGACTTCCTATGTAAAACTCATAATTCGATACAACCTGAATTGTACACCTTTCAGTACTTTCAGCAAGACGCCCAATATTTTTGGCAAAGCTTTAACCAAGTAAGTAAGTATACACCCGAATAAACAAAACTCTGAGAGCCCAAAATCTATGTTAGCGTGACCACACCGTCACTATGAATCCAACGGTACTCCTCACGGCATCAAGGCATACACTCAAACTCGAGTTATTGCATGAAGAACAATAACGTTCATGTGCACAAAGAGACTTGAAAATGACTTAAATAGTGTCACAAATTAATTAGTTTTCTAGAAAATCCATGAGCTCATTATGCCCCTTAATCAAGCTTTAATGGTGTTATAATATAGCCATAAACTAGATTAACTCATTTTATTAAGTTTTAATAAAGATATGAGATACTTTTCCATAAAGTTAAAGAATCTCCTTGATTTAAGGAGAAAGAGCCACCTCATATGTTCTAGAGAATGATTAAGTTTTAATTAATTAGGCTTAAGGACCATAATCAATGGGTTAGATGTAGTAAAGATTACTTATTTAACCTTAATAAAGTGGCATTAACTAAAAGTCAACAAAATCCCTTATTTTAAGGGAGGATTGCCAACACTTCATTTTCTAGAAACAATTTATACTAATTTAAGAATGATTAAGGATATCTAAGTATATTTAATAAAGCTAAAACAATGATTATATTAAAGTTAAGAAAGTACATGAATCAAAAGTTAAGATTTTCCCCTTAAAGCAAGTATTTTGTCCCCCACTTTTCTAGAAGAGGAACCTTGTACTTGATTAGGGAGTGATTAAGTCCATTAATCCATGATTAGTTGGGACAAATGACCTTTGAAATAAGGAGGAACTTCCACATGCACCCTAACCTAGAAAACTCATATTAATTACTCTCTTGTATATAAATAGACATTCCCTAAACAAATTTGGGGACCTTAGTGCCTAAATTCTATCCCATCCTTGTTGAGAGAGAGAGAGAGAGAGAGAGAGAGAGAGAGAGAGAGAGAGAGAGAGAGAGAGAGAGAGAGAGAGTTGTGCGCCACACATTAAGGTCATCCATCATGTCTATCCAACTCATCTAAGGTGATTAACACCCTTAATCTAAGTGAGTACACACCCCTTTCACTTAACCTTTGATTTTTATTTTTTTATGACATGAATGATGATGATAATAATCTTGATGTGATGATGGTAATGATGGTGAGGGATCCACCAATGGTGTGCCCCACCATGATGTTTGAATGCAATCCAAACCCTTTATGGCCCTACATGTACATGGATAATGAGGATATAAAAAAATATGTTTAAATCATAACTTAAGGTGGAAGCCACTAATCATGGGCCCCACCATAATGTTTATTAGCAATCCAAACAATTCATAAGGTCACTGGGACTTGGATGAAGGGAGCATACAAATTTCAGCATGATCCGAGTTATGGAGCCACCGTAATCTTTACTTGTCATCTAAACCATCCATATGTTGGGACTCACTGGGGTGGCCAGCCCATCACACACGCATGCTCCTACCCACCAACCACACACACCTATATACATCTAATGAAACAGTATACTCCTACCCACCATCCACACACACCTATATATATATATATATATATATATATATATATATATATATATATATATATATATATATATATATAATGAAATAATATTAAATTAAAAAGAAAGGAAGAAGAAAGAAGCTTGGAGGAGGTAATGTCCTCTAGACGTTGCACATCCAGGGAGGGACGTCCCTGGAGATTTTTCCCACTATAAATCTCACCTTTTACCCACCGGCTCTTCTAAATCACCCAAACTTTACTTTCCCTAACTAAACCACTGTCTTTTTATCGGACGAGAATACCCCTGCAATACAAACCCATTTTTTGAAATCTTCTCCCCTCCCTTCATACAAAAATACCCTATCACAAAAAACCCATTTTCTCAAATCTTCTCTTCTCTTCCAAATATTCTTCTCTCTTCCTCGTTAGATCTTTTTTCAGATGAGACTACCCTTGCCACCATAAATCGTTACTTCTTTTTCTTCATTTTCTTTTTTTAAGGATGAAAATTGTGCATCCATTGAAGAAGCCACACATGGGAAGAAGAGGGAAATTTTGTGAAATGTTGTATTTTGTTGTGAATGATATCTTGTATAAAATTCACGTTGAATGAGAAATTTATTGAGAACTTTGTAAAATTGAACGATAACTTCTATTTCAGGTAGTGCTCGGTCAATTTCATGTAATGCTCAGTCAATTTCATGAAGTGCTCTGTCATTTTTATGTAATGCTTGGTCAATTGTATGTAATGCTTAGTCAATTTCATGTAGTGCTCAGTCAATTTCATTTAATGCTCCGTCAATTTCATGTAGTGCTCGGTTAATTTCATGTAATGGTCAGTCAATTTCATGAAGTACTGTTGAGTGTCTAATATTGTATATTTTTCCCTGTTTACCTCTTAGTTTTATGGATATGATAATGCTTAATGATATATTTTATACATGTTTGTATTGTGAGGTGAATCTAAGAGCTTAGATTAAAGAGAATGATAAAAGTAAGGATTTGATGCTCAAGAATTACTAAGGTAAAGAATGGATCTTAGGAGACTAAGAATGAAGAATTCACAGGCCAAAGATCCAAGGAAACTAAGTACAAAGGATGAAGAAAGGACTGGAAAGACTTCAGAATTCGTGGTAGAAAACTGACAGGTTTAGTCTGACCGAGCCCAAGTTCGGTCCGACCGAAATCGCACAAAACAGTCCAGCAACTAACGATGACATTTAGAGCTACTTGGGTTCGATCGAAGGATAATTCATTTCGACCAAACCCAAGTTCAGTTGGACTGAAGGAAGGATTCGGTGCGACTGAAAGTGCATAAAAAACTCCAGCGAAGAACGATGAATTTCAAAATTAATTCAGTTTGACCGAGAATTAATTCAGTCCAACCGAAACTAAAGTTCGGTATGACCGAACTTAAGCTCGGTGTGACCGAAATCGGACAACTACTGAAACAAAATCCCACCATGATTTAAACTTGACTTTGATCCAACCGATGCGTAATGCAACTGCATAAATTTAAGGTGATTTCAAGGTCAGTTTATGGAAATTCCAAGGTGGTATGAAAGATAGTTATTCAATTAGATAGGATAAGACTCCAATTCCAATTGTGTTCCTTGAATCAAGTAAGGTAGCATCTTAATAACTATAAGTGGATCCTTGACTCCCTAGTTGCCACCTTTAAATTCATAAGTTTTAATTAACATTATTCACCATTACTCTCAATTATTCAGATTTCAATTTAGATCTTTTTCTAGTTCTAATTCTAGTTACTTTTAAAATACATACAAGTTTAGTCCCTGTGGATTCGACCTCGGTCTTACTCAATTATTACTACATCCTGACCCTACACTTGAGATTGTGAATAATTTTTTGGAGCCATTGCCATGGACTACGACTATATTTTTCTGAGATTAATTAGTATTAGAATTAGGTTAAGATTAGGTTTTTTTTCTGTTATGCTTTTAGGTTTGGATTTTTCTGAATTTTTTTTTTTGAAACTAACATTGTTTTCTGTTTTGTAGGATCCTAACACAGCTACTCTTATTCGGTAATTTTGTTCCAACCCTCCTCTTATCTTTTCTAGATCTCTTATTTGTTTTAGCTCTTCTAGTTTTCTATTTTAGGTTTAATAGTTTAGTTACTTGAGGGCTGAGAGTGTTTCATGCCCAAGTGGGTCTGTGACACACTCTACATCTTTTGTGTAAAGGAGGATTAGTCGAAGGGTTGCCTATCCATCATAAGATTAGATACCACTTGAGACCCTCTGAGTCAATAGAAGTGATGGCTGCATATCAACCTCAACACCTAGTTGAGGAAGCCCAAGATGAGAATGAGGTGCACCGTGCACCCCCCTCGTACTCTATGAGATTATTTACAATCAGCAGGGGTGAGCATACCTTCCTGCATGATTTTTTAGACAATGCAGGAAATATGGATATTATACTAGGAGTGATTCAACTCCTTCCGAAGTTCCATAGACTTGAATATGAAAATCCATATCTACACATGAAAGAGTTTGATAAGATAATAACTACTCTATACTTTCCTAACGTGTTCGAGGACACGATCAGGCTGAAACTCTCTTTCCCTTCTCCTTAAAAGAAAAAGCTAAGACATGGTTGCACTCACTACATCCACGATCCATTGACAGATGGAATGACATGACAAGGGAGTTCATAAAGAAATTCTTCCCATACCATAAGACGAACACCATCAGGATGTCAATCATGAACTTTGCCCAAAAGGAAGATGAGATATTCTTCCAATGTTGGGAGTGGTTCAAGGATCTTATTAGTTCATGCCCACAACATGGTTTTGAAACATGGCACATAACAAATTTCTTCTACGATGGACTGACATATTCCATGCACCAATTGGTCAAGATGATGTGCAATGGGGAATTCATGAACAAAGATGTTGATGATGTGTGGGAGTACTTTGACAAACTTGATGAAAAATGCACAATCATGGGACATCTCCCCAACACCTAGCAACACTTCTAAGCTTGCTCAATCAAATGAGAGGTGTGAAATATATATTTTGAAAGAGAAAGTTGATATAAATGCTAAAGTGGCTAATCTCACAAGGAAAATCGAGGCCATGGAACTTAAGAAGGCAATACCTATCAAATTCGATAAGGCTACGGAAGTTTTTGCAGTATTCGTGCTTGCAACATACATACAATTGAAAATTTCCCAACAATTCCTGCTTTTTAAGAGATATTGAATGAGCAATCAAATGCCGTAAATAACTACAAAAGACCTTTTAGTGGACCCACCTCGAATACATATAATTCTAGCTGGAGGAAACATCCAAATTTCAGTTAGAGGAATATACAAACTACTATTACTCCTTAAGGGATCCTTAACCAATTTCTATATCAAAGGAAACCTCAAGAGGATCCGGTTTTAAAACATATTCAAGATCAAGAGCTTTTCAATCAGCGCATGTTGCAAGCCTTTAAAGATGTTACAAAGGCCATACAAAGGCTTGAGACAAAAAACTTGATTGGGGAGAAAGGGATCCTTTCGGCCCAACCTCTCTCCAACCCAGAACCGTAGTATGAAGTAAGTGACCCAAGCTCTTCAAATCAGATGGAGCAGGCTAAGTATATCACCACTCTTAGGAGTGGGAAGATTATTGACAAAACCATTCCAGCGAGGGCTGAAAAGCCTAAGGACCCGAAAAAAATTGAGAATGATAGACCTAGCATTGCCCCACATGAAAAAAAATCAGAAAAAGTGAGTAGGCCGATTGCGCCATTCCCCCAACGATTGATTGCACCAAAACCTCTTCCTAACTCACAGGATATTCTAGAGGTGCTAAAATAAGTGAAAGTCAATATCCCTCAGCTGGACGTCGTGAAACAAATTCCCTCTTACACCAAAAATTTTGAAAGATTTATGTATAACCAAGAGACGACAGAGTATCTAAAAGATTTTTTTTTTCTGACAGAAAAAGTGAGTGCCATCCTCGAGTAAGATGTGCCACAAAAAATATAAAGATCCTGGTAGCCCAACTATCACCTGCATAATTGGAAATCACCAGATTGAGCATGCACTTCTTGACTTAGGAGCGAGCGTTAATTTGATCCCCTTCTCGGTATATGAATAATTGGGTCTAGGTGAATTAAAACTCACTCGGACCGCATTACAACTTACCGATCGCTCAGTTCGTGTATCGAGTGGGATGATTGAGGATGTGTTGGTCCAGGTTGAGAAAATCTACTATCCAGTACATTTTATTATCTTGGATACTCAACCCATCGTGGATATGAGCACTCAAATTCCTGTCATCCTTAGTCACCCATTCCTTGCTACATCAAATGCCATCATTAATTGTAGGAATGAAATTATGAATTTATCTTTTGAAAATATGACATTAGAGCTTAATATCTTTTTTAACATGAGTAAGCAGCTAGAGGATGATGATGATACCCACGACATTAATATGATCGATTCTTTCATGGAAGATAGAGCACTTTTGACTCTATACTCTGACACTTTAGAGACGTGCTTGGCCCACTCCCCTAATTTGGATAATGACACGATTAGGGAGATGGATGCCATGCTTGATGCTACGCCGGTACTTGAATTTAACATATGGAGGCTACGATTTGAAGAATTGCCCCAAACCGATGTAGTGCCTCTACTGTCTAGCCTCAAAGTACAGAAGCTTGACCTAAAATCTTTACCTGCTGATCTTAAATATGTCTACTTAGGTCAAGATGAGACATACTCGATGATGATTTCTTTCCACCTTGAGAAAGAACAGGAGCGTATGCTTATTTCTACTCTCCTTGAGCATAAAGGAGCCATTGGATGGTCGATTACAGATTTCAAAGGAATTGATCCTTTGATTTGTACTCACCACATTCATCTTGAAGATAATGAGAAAAACCTCCCGACAACACAACACCGATTAAATCCAAATATGAAAGAAGTGGTTAAGGCCAAGGTACTTAAGTTGTTGGACGTGGGTATCATATACCCTATATCCGACAATCAATGGGTGAATCTAACTCAGGTGGTTCCTAAGAAGTCCGGAATCACCATTGTAGCCAATGTCGATAATGAACTCATGCCAACTAGAGTCACTTCTGGTTGTAGAGTGTGCATTGACTACAGGAAGTTAAATAACATCACAAGGAAAGACCACTTTCCTTTGCCCTTCATTGATCAAATTTTAGAAAGGTTAACTGGTCACTCTTATTACTGTTTCCTTCACGGATATTCGGGCTACAATCAAATAGTGATAGCCCTTGAAGATCAAGAAAAGATAACATTTATATGCCCCTTTGGCACCTTTGCCTACTGAAGGATGCCATTTGGGTTGTGTAATGCCCCTGCAACATTTCAGCGATGCATGTTGAGTATTTTTTCTAACATGGTGGGACAATATTTAGAGGTCTTCATAGATGACTACTCTATCCTTGGTCCATCCTTCAGCGAGTGTCTGGAAAATTTAAAAAATGTGCTGAAGCGATGAGAGAGAATTTAATTTTGAATTGGGAGAAATGCCATTTCATGGTTCCCAAGGGAATTGTTCTTGGACATATAATTTCGTCTAAGGGAATTGAGGTAGACAATGTTAGAATTGATCTTATCTCTAACCTACCACCTCCTGAAAGCATACACGACATGTGATCCTTCTTAGGATACATCGGGTTTTACAGATGATTCATAAATGACTTTAGTCACCTTTCTAGTCCCTTATGCAATCTACTTCGAAATGATTCACCATTCGAGTGGAGTGAAGAATGCCATGAAGCTTTCACTGAGCTCAAGGGCATGTCGGCTACCGCACCTATAATGTAGCCACCCGATTGGAGCATCCCTTTTGAGATTATGTGCGATGCATCTGACTATGCTATTGGGGTTGTGTTAGGCCAGAGAAAAGAAAAGAAGCTCTACGTTATTCACTATGCAAGTAAAACTCTAAATTCTGCCCAAGTGAACTACTCTACTACAGAGAAGGAACTCTTAGCCGTAATATTCTCTTTGGACAAATTTAGGTCCTACCTGATCGGATCCAAGATCATCATCTACACAGACCATGTGACACTAAAGTATCTTCTTTCTAAGATGGATGTCAAGCCTACTTGATAAGATGCATCCTTCTATTCTAGAAATTTGATTTAGAAATAAGAAATAAAAAGGGAATAGAGAACGTAGTGGCTAACCATCTTTCAAGACTTGATCTCACTGATTCTCTTGAGCAGACACCTATAAATGATATGTTTCCTAATGAACAATTATTTAGACTCTCCCAATTGCCTTGGTTTTGCTAACATTGTGAATTATCTTGCTACAGGTTTCACGCCGACATATTGGACTGCGTAAGATAAGAAAAAAAATTCTTCGCCGAGGTACGTAAATTTTTCTTGGATGATTATTATTTATTTAAATATTGCCTAAACCAAATTCTAAGGAGATGTGTACTAGACAATGAACATCAGAGTGTCATCTCCTTTTGTCATTCTCAAGCATGTGGTGGTCACTTTTCTGTTAAAAAGACCACGGTCAAAATTCTGCAGTGTGGCTTTTACTAGCCCACTTTGTTCAAGGATACTCATGAGTTTTGCAAAGCTTGTGAGTGTTGTCTGAAATTGGGAGGATTGTCCCATCGAAATATGATGCCACTGAATCCATTTCTTATCATTGAAGCATTTAATTGCTAGGGCATCGATTTCATGGGCCATTCCCCTAATCCTTTGGAAATAATTACATCTTATTGACAGTAGACTATGTCACTAAGTGGGTCAAAGCGATCTTGTGCCAGAATAATGATCATCAAACAGTCATTCAATTCTTAAAAGAAAATATCATTTCCTACTTTGAAATGCCTCGGGCTATCATTAGTGATGGAGGTTCACACTTTTGTAATAAGCCATTTGAGAACTTAATGAAGAAATATGACATCTCTCACAATGTGAGCACTCCATACCACCTGCAGGCAAGCAGGCAAGCTGAGATTTTCAACAGGGAAATTAAATAAAATTAAAAAAAAAACGGTTAACCCCGACCATAAGGATTGGTCAATCCATTTGACCGATGCTTTATGGGTTACTGTACATCTTTTAAGACCCCCATTGGAATGTCTCCCTTTAAACTCGTCTATCAGAAAGCTTGCCACTTGCCTGTGGAGCTGGAACATAGAGCCTACTAGGCTAATAAAAATATGAATTTTAACTTGGACAACGCTGGCTACTGCGCAAACTTCAATTAAATAAACTCGAAGAATCGGAACGACACTTATGAGAACTCAAGAATCTATAAGGACAGGATGAAGGTGTTTCATGACGGGAACATCCTTCGAAAATTATTCACAACTAGTCAAAAAGTCTTTTTGTACAATTCTCGGTTACATCTTTTTCCGGGTAAGCTGCGATCTCATTGGACTGACCCTTTCACCGTTATGAATGTCCATCCTCATGGGGCCGTCAAGATAAATAACTCAACAAATGACAATATTTTAAAAGTGAATGGACATTGTCTAAAGCCATTTGTTGAGAAGTTTGATTCAGACGACATGTCCATGCCTCTGATTGATCTTGTGTACCAGGATTGACCTCCTAATCTGATGGAGATGTAGTTAGATTTATTGCTTTCATAGGATTTAGGATTAGGATAATTTATTGTTCAATAAGTTTAGTCTTCATGCTAACCCATCTATAAGTTGAGACCTTTGGAAAAGCTTCAATTCCCCTTCTTCAGGTACTACCTTTCCATCACTTCTCCTTTCTTTTCGTTGTCTCATGTGCATTGCATCCTTGTTTCTTTTAGATTGAGGACAATGTAGATTCTAGGTTGGGGGGGTGTGAATTAGGTAAACTAATCAGTATTTTCTTAGTCTTTGAGAAAATTTTTTGAAAATTTTCAAATAAAAAACCTATTCGGTAAACAAAAGTTTGAGTAATTAAAAATGCTTTGAGTATGATGATAAGACAAAGATTAAATTTTGAATTGTTGAAGTTTGATCAACTAAGTAAACTATCGCTTAAGTTCTTGCACTTAATGGATTAAGAGGAAGTTTGAATATCATGTTGATCTCAATCACAAGACACATTCAATTTTTTTTCAATGAATTATGTTAGAATTTTTATTATTAGTATGTCTATCATTAATAGATGTTGAGAATTAAGTTTGGAGAATTTCATCCACCTTAAAAGATGAAAACAACCAGTTAAAAAACATTGAGATAGACAAAAAGATCATGTATGGTGAAAAGACTAGAAAAGTATGAAAAAAAAATGAAAATTCTGAAAAGAATAAAGATGAAAAAAATTTGAAAAGAATGAATGAATAAAAGTGATCGTCGATATAAAATCAAAAACTAGAAAAAGAAGAAAAATGGGATAAATTTGGAATCAGTACTTGAATTTTCAATTAGTCATGAGATGATCAGCATGGCTAAGATTTTGAAATAACAGTATGTTATGGAAAGTAAATGGAACTAACTAAGCATAGTGGAAAAGCTTGATATATGAACTTATGCTCTTAAAGGATTGATGAAGAACCTTTTTGATTGATTTCCTGGGTGATTTGGCTCTAGGTTTTTAATGTTTCACTCTCACCTCTTTCGATTGTACTCATTCATACTTGATTGCACAAAAGATTTTTTTTCTAAAAATAATTTGAACATTAAGAATTGAGGATTCCTTCACGCATGTTTTGCTCGGGACTAGAAAAATAATGGTTGGGGAGTGTGTTGAGTGTCAAATATTGTATATTTTCCCTTTGTTTATCTTTGGTTTTATGGACATGATAATGCTTAATGATATATTTTATACATGTTTGTATTGCGAGATAAATCTGAGAGCTTGGATTGAAGAGAATGATAAAAGTATGGATTTGATCTCAAGAATTACCGAGGCAAAGGATAGATCTTAGGAGACCAAGAATGAAGAATTCATAGGCCAAAGATCCAAGGAAACCAAGTACAAAGGATGAAGAAAGGACTGGAAAGACTTCAAAATTCGTGACAGAAAACAGACAGGTTCAGTCCGACCAAGCCTAAGTTTGGTTCGACCAAAATCGTACAAAATAGTCCAACAACTAACGATGAAATTCAGAGCTAATTTGATTCGACTGAAGGATAATTCGTTCCGACCAAAGGAAGGATTTGGTGTGACCGAAAGTGTACAAAAAGCCCCAACGAAGAATGATGAATTTCGGAGTTAATTTGGTTCGACCGAGAAGTAATTCGGTCCGATTGAACCCAAGCTCGGTGTGACCAAAATTAGGCAACTGCTGAAACAGAATCCTGTCATGATTCGAACTCAACTTTGGTCCGACTGAATGTGACTTTGGTCCAATTGATGTGTAACACAGCTGCGTAAATTTGAGGCAATTTCATGGTCGGTTTGCAAAAATTCCAAGGCCGTGCAAAAGATAGTGTTTCACAACTATAAATAGGAGTCCCTAGGACGTCCCAAACCATCTTCTAGGGTTCAAGGAGTGGAGCCAAAGGGTAGAGCAGCCTCCCAAGAGTCTTTCTTCCTCTTCCTTAGTTTATTTTCATGTTTTGTTTAAGAGTTTTTAGTTCAATCATGTCTATGGTTAACTAAACCTCTTAGCTAGGGCTAAGAGGTGAAGCTTGTAGCGTGTATGGTTGTTTATTTTGCTTTGATTCGTGTTTATACTCAACCTCATTGATTTCTAGCTTGATATTAAAGGAATATTTTCAGTTTTCTATGATTTATTGTGACTCAAATTACAATAGATGCTGTGATAGCTTTGGATATCTTCTTTTCCTATTTTGAGGTTGTGATATTGGTAAATCTTGTTGTTCACCTTCGTCTCTTGGGCATGGTAGGGTGATGGAATCCCTTCCAATCATCACAGTTCTCCTCCATTAAGAATTAGGTCAATGAAGAGTTCAGAATTGATTTAAATTGCTTTATCTTCCAATTGGATAGGATAGGATGAATCAAGTAAGGTAGCATCTTAATAGCTACAAGTGGATCCTTGGCACCCTAGTTCTCGCCTTTAATCAACATTTTCACCATTACTCTTAATTATTCAGATTCCAATTTAGATCCTTTTCTAGTTCTAATTCTAGTTACTTTTAGAATACGTAAAGTTTAGTCCCAGTGGATTCGACCTCGGTCTTACCGAGTTATTACTACATCGCGACCCTACACTTAGGGTTGTGAACAAGTGCTCGATTAAGTTCATGTAATGCTCGGTCAATTTCATATAGTGCTTGGTCAATCTCATGTATTGCTCCATCAATCTCATGTAATACTCTATCAATCTCATGTAGTGCTACGTCAATTTCATTTAGTGCTCGGTCAATTTCATGTAATTCTAGTCTAATTTCATAAAGTGCTCGGTCAATTTCATGTAATGCTTGTCCAATTTCATGTAATGTTCAGTCAATTTCATGTAATGCTTGTCCAATTTCATGTAATGCTCAGTCAATTTCATGTAGTGCTTGGTTAACTTCAATGTCAAATTCATAAGAGTCGCCGCCTCATTGCAAATGAACAAGTTGCTCGGTATAAGCGAATGGTCAGTAGGTCACCCAGGGTAGAGTCGGTGCCTCGTTGCAAATAAACAAGTTGATCGGTATGAGTGATTGGTCAGCAACAAACCCAAGGTAAAGTCGGCGCGTCATTACAAATGAATAAGTTACTCGGTATGAGTGAATGGTCAACAAGTCACCCAAGGTAGAGTCGGTGCCTCATTGCAAATGAATAAGTTACATGGTATGAGTGAATGGTCAGCAACAACCTTAGGGTAAACCCATGGACACTTAAATAAGCCGTTGGATGTATGAAGACTAATAATCGAAGATTAGATTGTATGCAGATGAGATGAAATTGATTGGGGTGAGGTTTGGGTCAATGGATGTATGCAGACTAATAATCAATCATGTTACATCCTTTGCTTCATCTTACTAGCGAAGCAAGAGTGGAAGAGATGAGTGATCGGCAGGAGAGGTGGAACGAGAAGATGTATCGCACGCTCAAAGCCGTATTGTGCTATGTACAAAAAGAATGAGCTCCACCCCCCTCACCTGACTC
>JAJHSJ010000014.1:44287003-44504388 GCA_021015155.1 Magnolia officinalis | reverse complement strand
TTAATTACGTTTGCTTGTACTATATTACATGTTTTTATTTTTTTTTTTGAAAATTTTAAATCAAAAAATTGTTGCAAAATCAAAAATTTTGAGGTTGCACGACCAGTCGAGTACACACTCGACCAATCGTGGCACGATCGGTCGAGTATGTACTCGACCAGTCAAGTAGCTCGGGTTTGGGGGTTTTAAATGTGCAAAAATCACTTTTTCTTCATTTCTCTCATCTTCTCCAACAAGCCCTTTCACGACCGGTTGAACCACCTTCGATTGCTACTTGGTTGTGCATATTTTCCATTTTCCTTTTGGATTTTAGATCTTTGTACTTCTATTTCCTTGATTTTGAGGTTTATTTCAAGTTTTCTTGTGATTTCTTTGGTTTTCTAGAATAAAATATGATTTGGGAGAATCCTTCCATTCCTTTCTTGTATTCCTTTTTTGCATCGTGTAATAGAGAGTAGATACAAGAAGAGATCCTCTCGTGGTCCCTCTTCTTCCCGTTCCGCACCAATTACGGTGCGTACTCTTTAACCACCCAAAGAGGACCCCAAATATGTGCGGGATATTCGTCTCTGTAATGTAATTGTTGAGCGGACTATTAACTCCAATCATTTGAGTCCTTTCAATATCGTTCCCTTCCTTGAAGCTATAGGATGGGCTAACATATTGAATTGGGGCGGTCCTGCATATCGGTTCATTGCACATGCCATGTTTGCTTGTATAAGTGACTTCTCTATTGAAAACTTAACCTTTACTGTGACAACTAGGGAAGGTCCAGTTGATGTAGACCGTCATTTAATCTTTGGTTTGATGAATATTTCTATGAATGATAAATGAATACCTATCTCTATGTTAGTTGCGAGACCATTTGAATCTGAAAAACGTATGCTAACTAGAGTGTTATACAACATGAATGCGGAATGGAATTCCGGTATTGCGCTCAGTTCCAAAAATATGTTACCCAGATACAAGATTCTTCATCGTATTTTCATTTCTAATGTGTATCCTCAGTCTGGTAACAAAACTGAGTTAACTTCTTTCATGGCTCGCATACTTCACTCAGTTTTTTCTGGTGTTCAAATATGTCTTCCGTCTCTTATTTGTTATATCATAATTCAGTTTCGTCTCCATCCTGGCCATAGTGATATTCCTTTTGCATATCTGATGATCGCGCTAGCTATTCATAGTCTTATGGTTATGCCTGTTGGAGAAGCTCCTATTTCCCATCTACCCTTCAACAATTCCAACATTAACAAGATGAATCTGAGGTTCATACCCAGCCAAGTTGATAGGGATGATGTATGAGCAGCTGAAGAAGCTGAAGAGGAAGATGCTTTACCTCCTAATGATGTGAACATGAATGATTTATTTGATAAATCAGAATCTGATTCTGAGGCTGATCCTGACTTTTAGCCATCTGATTTTGATGAGCAGTTGAGAACCCTAGAGGAAAAGGTGGAAGGTTTGCATGTATCCCAAGAGTCTCAATTCAAATATATGTGTAAATACTTTAGGTGCGTTAACGAGGGATTACATCAGATTGATCCATCTATTCTTGCACCTTCTTCTGGTTCTGACTAGACTCTTTTTCATCTTGGACATGTATTAACTATTATATTTTTTTGTGCTTGGATAATGCTTGGACTTATATTTTTTTTGAACATGACTTTATATTCCTGAATATGTTTTGCTGAACATGTTTATGTTATTTACTCTCTTCTTTCTTATACTTTTCATATCTCTTTGATTCTATCTTCAGCTTATTTTTCTTTCCTTTGTCATATTGCGACAAAAAGGGGGAGAAAATGTTGATTTTGTGGAATGATTTTAATGCTGGGGATGTGTGATTGTAGAATACGGTATATTTTGTTTTTGGATGTATTTGATTTAAACAGGTTCTACATATCACCTCGCCTGCCTGCATTGAGGGGGAGTAATGGATTGAGGGGGAGAGTACTTGTTACACATTTGGTGCATGATTCTTTATTGTGCCTGATTTTTTTTGTACCTGGTGCATGATTCTTTATTGTACATATCACCTTCCCTTCTAAACACGCTCAACGAGATTTGAATAAGGCCATACACAGACGCAATCCACCCAAACCTGATATGATTTGATGCTATGGGCATCTATCGGTGGAGAAGGAGAGGGTCGGTAATGGCAGATCTCCATATAAGAGTTGTTTCTTCAAGACAAAGGCATTGGATGACTTGGATGGGTATGAGGGAGCTTATAGAAGAAGGATTTCAAAGTTTGAACGAAGATTTCCTGGTGGGTTTGGTCGTACGAGGGTTCAGGCATTTTTTATTCTTTTAGCTACAAAAATGGTGAAGAACTAGATGTTGTTCGATCCTTCTTCTCTTACAGCAAGCCCTAACTCTCCTGGAGCATTGGATGAAGAATAAATGATCCGAATAAGGGCTATCCGATTTTTAAAAACCACAGAAGAGTGGCGTCAGTTTCTTACAAGGAACCCTAGTCTGTGTGAGGGAGAACAGACTACCATTTGGAGGGTCGAGATTTCGAGGATCTCCTTTATACGGATTGACAACATGTTAAGGAGAAACGAGACTTTCATTTTCGGAAGCTAGCTGCATGTAGCACCACCTGAGCTAATGCTCGTGCATTTACACACACACACACACAAAAACGTTGAAATTGTGGTTTTTGCCGTAATGTGTTTAAGTGAAAAAGCTTGGTGGAGCTAGGGAATGAAGGCTATGTCCTAGAGGGGGGTGATTAGGACTTATTTAAAAATATGTCTTTTTAAAATTCAAATTGCCTAGCTTAAACTAATTAATAATTAAACTAAGCAAGACAATATAACTATAAGGCTTCCAAGCCAATAAAGGGTCCAATCACATTTACTACAAAAGATATGAAAATAAGCAACTAGTCAATAAAATGATAGTGAACATGTGTGTGTGGGGTGTGCTGCCTATCAACACTAAGCATTCATATAATCATGCATATAAAATGTAAACATTCAAATTCACAAGCATAATTAAACAATTGCACAAATGACACTCTCAAACACAAGTATGTATAGTGGTTCAACTACTTGCCTACTCCACTCCCAGTGGACACACTCAACCCATAAGTGTACCAAATTTCACTATCAGAGGTTTTAAATCAGGTTCACCTCTAACCTTTACAGCCCAACACAAGGACACTAAGATTTATGCCCTACACAAGAGCAAGGGTCCTACTTCAGAACCCGACGATTTACGCTTTACACAAGAGCCAAGGTCCTACACAAGTACCCAAGGTTTAGGCCCTACACAAGAGCCTAGGCTCTACACAAGAGCTAAGGTCCTACACAAGAATCTAGAATTTAGACTCCACACTGGAGTCAAGGTCCTACATAAGAACCTAAGGTTTTAAGTCTTACGTAAGAGCCAAGGTCCTATACAAGAACCCAATACGTATTCTCTTGTCGAAGGCTCTTGCAAGAGACTTTGGTTGGTTTCTCCTTAGGCTAACAAACGACCTTGGTCCTACACAAGATCCATAGATTTAGGCCTTACACAAAGGCCAAGGTCCTATAAAAGAACCTAGTCGAGTTTGGGAATACAAACTCTTAGGCTCAATCCTACACAAGGAAAGAGACTAAACTTGGACTCTCACACATGACACTTACTTATCAGATTGAATTACTCTTGTAGCTCCATCTTAGGTTGCTTGATCGTATTTTCCCGTGCTTCAATAAGCTCCCCGATGCTCTCCTGATCATATTGCCACTGCTTCGCCAAGGCTTTAGCTCCACGATTAATCATCTTGCTTATGATGCCCCCTTGAGGTGACCAAGGTTATGGGAGGTTGGTTGAATCTCCTACAAATAAGGGAAAGTTTTCTTAGGGGATTCAACTAGATAGGTCTCCTAGATGATTTTGACAATGGTATTCCAAGATTGCTCAAGTCTAATCTCTAAAAAATGGAAGAGTTCAAGCACATCTCAAGGTTGAGGTCGAAATCATAATTAGAGTTGTAATGTCAAAGGAGATAGCTAGGAACTCAATGAAATAGAGGTTAGGGATGAAGGATATGCATATGGAATCACCCTACCTCTATTTGTTCCAAAAATCCCTGAAAATGCCCAACAACAGAATGCCCTTTATAAAACTTTTGAGCTCCAACGGTAAAAAAACGGGTAGAAAATGGATTTGTTGATGTCATCAAAGGGTTCCTCGATGTCATTGAACAATCCAGACAATATATGATATTTTCTTACTAGACAATTCTAGACCATTATCGATGTCATCGACCGACCTTCGATGTCATCGAACATTAAGTCATCGATGTCATCGAGAAGGTTAGAAGAAAAATCCAAAACCTTGCCAGACAATTTTGACTCTCAATCGATGTCATCGAGGTGGCTTCGATGTCATCGAAGGGACCTTGATGCCATCGAGAATTTCAGAGAAAAATCTAGTTTGGTTGCTGGATATTCATGACTCTTAATCAATGTCATCGGTCAGGTTTTTGATGTCATTGAAGACTGTTCGAGGGAAGCTTGATGTCATCGAACATCACTTGGAATCTGCTGTTATGGGCTATCTTATACACAACAAATCTGCACCTCTTCTAGCTTTGTTTATCATGTTTTTCTTTGTCTCTTAAGGCTAAAGGATGATTGTAAATGCTATATTGTAAATCTAACACCCAGAGTTGTCAAATTATGTTGTGCCAAATCATTTAGAATCTGTATGATGTATTGATGATATGAATTGATCGACTTCGTGCACTTTAAAGTTGTCCAAGTCTTCGTCGAACTTCTCTATGTATTTAAGTTGAAGAATCGTTGTCGAAGTTCAAGATTTCAAGCTCATGTACAAGTACAAGTTTAAGGCTCAAGTTCGAGTATAATCTTCAAGATCAGTACCTTAAACAATCTCAAGAACTGAAGTCTTTACTCAAGCTCAAGTTCAAGATTTGAAGACAAGCTTCAAGTATTTCAAGTGTATGAGTTAGTAGAGCGAACGATGTTTCAATTGTTCAAACTCACAAACAAGGTATGGATGACCCTAGATTGACCATAGGTTGAGTCATATTCATTGCATATGCTATGTGGATCATTTCATAAGTTTATAAGTCTTTTCCTCGACTAGTCCTAGCCTTTGTTTGACCAGTCCAAGCTCTGGCGTGACCAGTCCAAGAGTTTTTCAACCAGTCCAAGGTTTGTTGTGAATTTTCAAAATTTTCTGTTGGACCCTCGACCAGTCGTGGAGATTGCTCGACCAGTCGATCAGGTCACTCGACCAGTCGAGCAAGCCACTCGACTAGTCGAGTAATGACCTTATCTTATCGCGCAGACGAGTGAACAATATTTTCACCTATAAATAAAGTACGAATTTCAGAGTTTTTTATTCATTTCAAGCTAAATCAAGCCATCACTCTAAGAGATAAGTTCCTGCATTTCTTAAGCTATATTATGTTCATTTTAAATTCTCTTAAATAGCTTTTTACATTTGATTTTGTGATCTCCATTCAACTCAATTTCATTAAAGAAGAGAATTGTGATTTTACCCTCTTTGAGATCAAAATCAAATCAAGCTAGCCCAAGATGAATTAATCTAAAAATCATTTAGATTTAGACCCTTTCATTTGTGAGACTGAACATTGAAATCTTCGTCTACATCGGATTGGTTCTACTGGGCTTCTTTAGAAGGAGAATTTTTAGATAAGTACCATTTAATCTCTGTGTATCTTTTGTGGTTTGTGAAGTTGTGCCAGGAAAATCTCATTTTTGGTTTTGTCTAACGTAATCCAAAAATCTCAGAGTGTGGGGTTTTTGTAATTGTGTAAGCCCATCTAAAGACGCAATTGTGAAGGTTTTAAGGTGAACCTTGGAAAACCTTTTTCATAGTAAAAGCCAATATCCTGTGGTGTGGATATTGGGAGTGCAGTAGTTGTGTGCCTATTTTTCTAACAGTTGCTGTACATACAAACGAACCACTATAATTCCTGGAGTGGTGGTGGATGATTGGTCTTGCTTACGTGTGTGGATGTTGTTATTTAATTTATGCACTTGTGGTGAATGGTGTAATTTATTTTATGCACTTGTGGTGAATGTTGTAATAACTTAGTTTATTTCTTTTGCCTCTTTATTGGTTTGAGTTTTTGATACTTACAAATGTTTTAGTAAGGTTGTCCTGCCATAAGCCTTTGGTTTTGGTGTTAGGTTGTCCTTAGAACTTAATTTGTATCAACCCCTCAAGACTAGTGCATTTGAGGTTGCTATTTACTTGTGTTATTTTATTATTTGATTGTGCTATCTATCTTTGTCTTCCGTATTTAATTTTTATTTGGCATAGTCCTATTCACCCCCCCTCTAGGACTTTAAGCTTGGCCTTTTTAATGATCAATTTAGTGTTCCTATTAGGTCATGATCATCTAGAGGTCTATGGGTTGTTTTGGGTCAAGGGTTAGGGTTACCATGACACCTCATTTACCTATTCTTACTTCTTTGATGCTTTGACTTCTCTTGTGTTTTCGGTTTTCACTTTCTAAAGGCTCAACCAATTACTTGACACAATGACTCACATGATTGACAAATAGGGTATAAATATCAGTGCACTAACAAACATGTGAGTGGACGTAGGGTTTGGTCCGATTTGAGTGGCCGATGAGACGGACGGTTTAGATTTCCAAGCTAGGCAGTGTGGTGCGCCGCATCTTGATCAAATGGAAGCATTCCATTTTAAATGGTTGCAAATGGGAAAAATAAAAAGGGAGAGAATTCCTCTCCAATTTTTGAATTATCGGGTCAATCCTTGTTTGACCCGGGTGGTGATCCGGTGCATCGCGGGTGCAAGTGTACTATGCACACGTACAACCCCAAAGTGGGATCCATAACGATACTCTATACAATCTACACCATCCATTCCACTTTGGAGGTCCCAAGCAAGGCCTTTGACCAAAGATCAGGTAGATCCAAAGGTCAGGTGGGCCATACTTTCTAAAAATATGGTTATCTTACGATCTATAAAGATTTGATGGTTAGATCAGTCCTAAATCTGACATTGGTGATCCCTAGGGTTCCTAGCCTAGTTTAGGTGAAAATCATTGTTAAATTTGGTGATCAAATGGCCTAATTATAATGGTTAAGTGATGTATCGTTCGATGGAGTTTTGAAAACTAGATGAACGATGGATCTGTTGATCCGGTTATTAGAATTTAGGATGGATGGTTCGATTGACTTAATCTTAGTGTGATTTGATTCCCCACAATTAGGTCCTTTAGTATTGATGCCACTATGGCGCGATGGTTCATATCACAGACCAACGGATGGATGGTCGATCAATGACAAATTGGTCTCAAATCGGAAGGTTAAGATGGGTGAACCGTGAGTGTCACGCGATGTGTAAGTTATAGGTAACACGTGTTCTCACATGCGTTCATGCTAAATTTAATTTTAATGGTAACACCCAAGTACTTAAAAGTATGGGGTGTTACAGTTTACCCCCCTTAAAAAAGAATTTCACCTCCGAAATTCAGCACTTCTAATATGAATGGGAACAATAATCTATTTCATGGTATCTCTATGCATTCACTAGCCCCCCCCCCCCCCCCCCCCCCCCTCTTTTCTATTAAGTTTATTTGTATGCATAAGTGCTCTCGACTGACTACAGGGATAAGGTCATCACAATCTACTCTCCTTGAAGAAAATTTTTCCTCGAGATTTGATAATGTACGTCCCAACCATTAACATTACAAGTAATAAAATCATCCTAATGGTGTGTAGTATTTTCGATATGCCCAAGTGTACCATTGGAACTTGGTTTTGATAGGTTATATCCAAATTTTGTCAACACTCTTACACCGCTATTCTAACCAATCGACCAATGTATATATGTTCCCCTAACGATTGAAAATTCATTTTAGTATCTATCAAAACTAGGGATATATTTTAATGCCTAACAACCTCACAACTTCCTATAATATTTTCAAGGATTACAACTTTATTTAGCTGACAACTAGTAATAATACTATATCCTTCTCTATTATTTTTTTTTTTAAATTTCTTATACTTTTAATGATAGTTTCCCACTAACTATGGTAAAATAAATTTTCTATTTCCAGTGTTTAAGCTAAGATGAACAGATGGTTATAGTAGGTTTGAGCCTGATACATCGATCCTCTTCCCACGCAGAATAGTGGATTCGTTGGCATTAATTTCTAATCTTGGTAAATGTCGATTTTTACCTGATCAGGGCATTGAGACTTTTGGGATTTGCTAGAATATATAATTTGGATCAAAATGCGTACACTTTGCGTAAACATAATTCCATCAGTCCGTGATCTAGATTGTTCTAGACTCCTGGGAATTATCATGTAATCTTCTATTTTCACAATGAGAGTGCTCGAAATCTATGTGAATATACCCAAATGACAATTATGCTTCCAATGTACACTCTGATCACCTAATGTGCCACCTAAAAATTTTGGGACCGAAATTTTTACATGAAATTTGGGTTGGAAATCTACTAAACTTATCCAAATTCTTAAATCTAGTCTCAATATGCTCAGTCTAGGGTTAAAAATTTATTCAAAATTCAATAACTTCACCTTTAGTTAGCCCTAAGTGCTGAAATTTGTGAGAATTATCGTCTCTAACTAACGAGATGTATTAGGGAATTCAAATTGCAATTCCTAGTGTGATTCCTTAGGGAGTGCATATGTTCGATCTAATGTACAATATAGTGGGTAAGGATTTTCTTATAATGCCTAAGTTCATTCTATTTGCTGATTATTGTAACAATGTTATTTCTAACTAAGAAATTTTAGGGTCAAGTCTAAGGAATGTTCTTATTTGATCTTAATTACATCACAGTGGGTATTTGTCCTCCCACGGTACCTAAGTTTAGTTTCTAAGTCCAAACAACTATCCTTATAGTTTACAATGGGGACCTGCGTTTTGTTTCCAAGTTTTACGGTTATCTAGACAATTTTCTAGGGAACTTAAAATCTTGAGTCTCTATATTCCCAATTTCTCCTAATTCTAAGGGGATTCTATACAAGTTTGAATGGATATCCTAATAATTTATAAGGGAACCTAAGTTTATGTCTCTCTAAGTCTAGGAGAGATTCACTTAAGTTCAAATCTCCAATTCCAACTTCCTAAATTGAAACATTTAAGGTTTGTATAAGTTCATTTTCCCAAGACCTGGTTTCTCTAAACTCCGCTCTGATACCACCTTATAATGCCCCGGTTCCCAAAACCCAAGTATACGACTCATTTTTTCAAAAACCCGAGTGCTAACCTTTAAAAATAGTCAAATTTCACGTGTGTGTGTGTATAGAATATGTGTATTAGAAGTAGAAGTAATAGATGATGCCTATCACATTATTTTTAGACACTATGCTTCCGATTCATTTTGATGGATATGTACCGTTATGAAATAATTGTATTGTAAACAAATTTTATAGTGAAAGATGGTTAATTTGCTTGTGTTGGGAAATGCCAATATTTATCGTTGATATCGATTAAAAAATTCACCTAAAATTTATAGTCGGGCGTTGAGCTTGGGACTTGGTGTATGGACGTTGGGTGTCGAACTCGGAGTTTGAAGCATCATGATCTAGACTCGGCCATCATAGATCGGCCGCGTGGGAGGCCGAGTTTGAGGTGCGACAAAGGTGGTATCAGCGCATGAGCTTGGGATCACCTACACGTAGTAATCAGTTGAAAAAGAACATAATTTTTTTTTGAAACTATGGTCCTTGGTGTGATAACCTACTTCTAGTTAGGATCCCTGATTAAAAGAACTTAGAGATGTGAATCCAAGATTCCCTGCTTGAGAACTCAACTAAAAATAACAATCCCAACTGGAGAACTTAAAGACTCTATACATAGCACCCTAATGCATATATTTGATAATTGATTACAAGTGATAGTGAGTTTGCATTTAGAAATTCCGAGGATAAATTTTTTATTAGGGGGGTAGATTGTAATACCCCATCAATCCGATGCCCTTGTGACACATGTACGCGACTTCCTATGTAAAACTCTTAATTCGATACAACCTGAATTGTACACCTTTCAGTACTTTCAACAAGACGCCCAATATTTTTGGCAAAACTTTAACCAAGCAAGTAAGTATACACCCGAATAAACAAAACTCTGAGAGCCCAAAATCTATGTTAGCGTGACCACACCGTCACTATGAATCCAACGGTACTCCTCACGGCGTCAAGGCATACACTCAAACTCGAGTTATTGCATGAAGAACAATAACGTTCATGTGCACAAAGAGACTTGAAAATGACTTAAATAGTATCACAAATTAATTAGTTTTCTAGAAAATCCATGAGCTCATTATGCCCCTTAATCAAGCTTTAATGGTGTTATAATATAGCCATAAACTAGATTAACTCATTTTATTAAGTTTTAATAAAGATATGAGATACTTTTCCATAAAGTTAAAGAATCTCCTTGATTTAAGGAGAAAGAGCCACCTCATATGTTCTAGAGAATGATTAAGTTTTAATTAATTAGGCTTAAGGACCATAATCAATGGGTTAGATGTAGTAAAGATTACTTTTTTAACCTTAATAAAGTGACATTAACTAAAATTCAACAAAATCCCTTATTTTAAGGGAGGATTGCCAACACTTCATTTTCTAGAAACAATTTATACTAATTTAAGAATGATTAAGGCTATCTAAGTATATTTAATAAATCTAAAACAATGATTATATTAAAGTTAAGAAAGTACATGAATCAAAAGTTAAGATTTTCCCCTTAAATCAAGTATTTTGTCCCCCACTTTTCTAGAAGAGGAACCTTGTACTTGATTAGGGAGTGATTAAGTCCATTAATCCATGATTAGTTGGGACAAATGACCTTTGAAATAAGGAGGAACTTCCACATGCACCCTAACCTAGAAAACTCATATTAATTACTCTCTTGTATATAAATAGACATTCCCTAAACAAATTTGGGGACCTTAGTGCCTAAATTCTATCCCATCCTTGTTGAGAGAGAGAGAGAGAGAGAGAGAGAGAGAGAGAGAGAGAGAGAGAGAGAGAGAGAGAGAGAGAGTTGTGCGCCACACATTAAGGTCATCCATCATGTCTATCCAACTCATCTAAGGTGATTAACACCCTTAATCTAAGTGAGTACACACCCCTTTCACTTAACCTTGATTTTTATTTTTTTATGACATGAATGATGATGATAATAATCTTGATGTGATGATGGTAATGATGGTGAGGGATCCACCAATGGTGTGCCCCACCATGATGTTTTAATGCAATCCAACCCTTTATGGCCCTACATGTACATGGATAATGAGGATATAAAAAAATATGTTTAAATCATAACTTAAGGTGGAAGCCACTAATCATGGGCCCCACCATAATGTTTATTAGCAATCCAAACAGTTCATAAGGTCACTGGGACTTGGATGAAGGGAGCATACAAATTTCAGCATGATCCGAGTTATGGAGCCATCGTAATCTTTACTTGTCATCTAAACCATCCATATGTTGGGACTCACTGGGGTGGCCAGCCCATCACACACGCATGCTCCTACCCACCAACCACACACACCTATATACATCTAATGAAACAGTATACTCCTACCCACCATCCACACACACCTATATATATATATATATATATATATATATATATAATATATATATATATATATATATATATATATATAATGAAATAATATTAAATTAAAAAGAAAGGAAGAAGAAAGAAGCTTGGAGGAGGTAATGTCCTCTAGACGTTGCACATCCAGGGAGGGACGTCCCTGGAGATTTTTCCCACTATAAATCTCACCTTTTACCCACCGGCTCTTCTAAATCACCCAAACTTTACTTTCCCTAACTAAACCACTGTCTTTTTATCGGACGAGAATACCCCTGCAATACAAACCCATTTTTTGAAATCTTCTCCCCTCCCTTCATACAAAAATACCCTATCACAAAAAACCCATTCTCAAATCTTCTCTTCTCTTCCAAATATTCTTCTCTCTTCCTCGTTAGATCTTTTTTCAGATGAGACTACCCTTGCCACCATAAATCGTTACTCTTTTTTCTTCATTTTCTTTTTTTAAGGATGAAAATTGTGCATCCATTGAAGAAGCCACACATGGGAAGAAGAGGGAAATTTTGTGAAATGTTGTATTTTGTTGTGAATGATATCTTGTAAAATTCACGTTGAATGAGAAATTTATTGAGAACTTTGTAAAATTGAACGATAACTTCTATTTCAGGTAGTGCTCGGTCAATTTCATGTAATGCTCGGTCAATTTCATGAAGTGCTCTGTCATTTTTATGTAATGCTTGGTCAATTGTATGTAATGCTCAGTCAATTTCATGTAGTGCTCGGTCAATTTCATTTAATGCTCGGTCAATTTCATGTAGTACTCGGTTAATTTCATGTAATGCTCAGTCAATTTCATGAAGTACTGTTGAGTGTCTAATATTGTATATTTTTCCCTGTTGACCTCTTAGTTTTATGGATATGATAATGCTTAATGATATATTTTATACATGTTTGTATTGTGAGGTGAATCTAAGAGCTTAGATTGAAGAGAATGATAAAAGTAAGGATTTGATGCTCAAGAATTACTAAGGTAAAGAATGGATCTTAGGAGACTAAGAATGACGAATTCATAGGCCAAAGATCCAAGGAAACTAAATACAAAGGATGAAGAAAGGACTGGAAAGACTTTAGAATTCGCGGTAGAAAACTGACAGGTTTGGTCTGACCGAGCCCAAGTTCGATCCGACCGAAATCGCACAAAACAATCCAGCAACTAACGATGAAATTTAGAGCTACTTGGGTTCGATCGAAGGATAATTCATTCCGACCAAACCCAAGTTCAGTTGGACTGAAGGAAGGATTCGGTGCGACTGAAAGTGCATAAAAAACTCCAGCGAAGAACAATGAATTTCAAAATTAATTCAGTTTGACCGAGAATTAATTCAGTCCAACCGAAACTAAAGTTCGGTATGACCGAACTTAAGCTCGGTGTGACTCAAATCGGACAACTACTGAAACAAAATCCCATCATGATTTAAACTTGACTTTGATCCAACCGATGCGTAATGCAACTGCGTAAATTTAAGGTGATTTCAAGGTCCGTTTACGGAAATTCCAAGGTGGTACGAAAGATAGTTGTTCAATTAGATAGGATAGGACTCCAATTCCAATTGTGTTCCTTGAATCAAGTAAGGTAGCATCTTAATAACTATAAGTGGATCCTTGACTCCCTAGTTGCCACCTTTAAATTCATAAGTTTTAATTAACATTATTCACCATTACTCTCAATTATTCAGATTTCAATTAGATCTTTTTCTAGTTCTAATTCTAGTTACTTTTAAAATACATACAAGTTTAGTCCCTGTGGATTCGACCTCGGTCTTACTCAATTATTACTACATCCTGACCCTACACTTGAGATTGTGAATAATTTTTTGGAGCCATTGCCATGGACTACGACTATATTTTTCTGAGATTAATTAGTATTAGAATTAGGTTAAGATTAGGTTTTTTTTCTGTTATGCTTTTAGGTTTGGATTTTTCTGAATTTTTTTTTTTGAAACTAACATTGTTTTCTGTTTTGTAGGATCCTAACACAGCTACTCTTATTCGGTAATTTTGTTCCAACCCTCCTCTTATCTTTTCTAGATCTCTTATTTGTTTTAGCTCTTCTAGTTTTCTATTTTAGGTTTAATAGTTTAGTTACTTGAGGGCTGAGAGTGTTTCATGCCCAAGTGGGTCTGTGACAACACTCTACATCTTTTGTGTAAAGGAGGATTAGTCGAAGGGTTGCCTATCCATCATAAGATTAGATACCACTTGAGACCCTCTGAGTCAATAGAAGTGATGGCTGCATATCAACCTCAACACCTAGTTGAGGAAGCCCAAGATGAGAATGAGGTGCACCGTGCACCCCCCTCGTACTCTATGAGATTATTTACAATCAGCAGGGGTGAGCATACCTTCCTGCATGATTTTTCTAGACAATGCAGGAAATATGGATATTATACTAGGAGTGATTCAACTCCTTCCGAAGTTCCATAGACTTGAATATGAAAATCCATATCTACACATGAAAGAGTTTGATAAGATAATAACTACTCTATACTTTCCTAACGTGTTCGAGGACACGATCAGGCTGAAACTCTTTCCCTTCTCCTTAAAAGAAAAAGCTAAGACATGGTTGCACTCACTACATCCACGATCCATTGACAGATGGAATGACATGACAAGGGAGTTCATAAAGAAATTCTTCCCATACCATAAGACGAACACCATCAGGATGTCAATCATGAACTTTGCCCAAAAGGAAGATGAGATATTCTTCCAATGTTGGGAGTGGTTCAAGGATCTTATTAGTTCATGCCCACAACATGGTTTTGAAACATGACACATAACAAATTTCTTCTATGATGGACTGACATATTCCATGCACCAATTGGTCAAGACGATGTGCAATGGGGAATTCATGAACAAAGATGTTGATGATGTGTGGGAGTACTTTGACAAACTTGATGAAAAATGCACAATCATGGGACATCTCCCCAACACCTAGCAACACTTCTAAGCTTACTCAATCAAAGGAGAGGGGTGGAATATATATTTTGAAAGAGGAAGTTGATATAAATGCTGAAGTGGCTAATCTCACAGGGAAAATCGAGGCCATGGAACTTAAGAAGGCAATACCTATCAAATTCGATAAGGCTACGGAAGTTTTTGCAGTATTCGTGCTTGCAACATACATACAATTGAAAATTTCCCAACAATTCCTGCTTTTTAAGAGATATTGAATGAGCAATCAAATGCTGTAAATAACTACAAAAGACCTTTTAGTGGACCCACCTCGAATACATATAATTCCAGCTGGAGGAAACATCCAAATTTCAGTTAGAGGAATATACAAACTACTATTACTCCTTAAGGAATCCTTAACCAATTTCTATATCAAAGGAAACCTCAAGAGGATTCGGTTTTAAAACATATTCAAGATCAAGAGCTTTTCAATCAGCGCATGCTGCAAGCCTTTAAAGATGTTACAAAGGCCAAACAAAGGCTTGAGACAAAAAACTCGATTGGGGAGAAAGGGATCCTTTCGGCCCAACCTCTCTCCAACCCAGAACCGCAGTATGAAGTAAGTGACCCAAGCTCTTCAAATCAGATGGAGTAGGCTAAGTATATCACCACTCTTAGGAGTGGGAAGATTATTGACAAAACCATTCCGGCGAGGGCTGAAAAGCCTAAGGACCCAAAAAAAATTGAGAATGATAGACCTAGCATTGCCTCACATGGAAAAAAAATCAGAAAAAGTGAGTAGGCTGATTGCACCATTCCCCCAGCGGTTGATTGCACCAAAACCTCTTCCTAACTCACAGGATATTCTAGAGGTGCTAAAATAAGTGAAAGTCAATATCCCTCAGCTGGACGTCGTGAAACAAATTCCCTCTTACACCAAAATTTTGAAAGATTTATGTATAACCAAGAGACGACAGAGTATCTAAAAGAATTTTTTTTTTCTGACAGAAAAAGTGAGTGCCATCCTCGAGTAAGATGTGCCACAAAAAATATAAAGATCCTGGTAGCCCAACTATCACCTGCATAATTGGGAATCACCAGATTGAGCATGCACTTCTTGACTTAGGAGCGAGCGTTAATTTGATCCCCTTTGGTATATGAATAATTGGGTCTAGGTGAATTAAAACTCACTCGGACCGCATTACAACTTACTGATTGCTCAGTTTGTGTATCGAGTGGGATGATTGAGGATGTGTTGGTCCAGGCTGAGAAAATCTACTATCCAGTACATTTTATTATCTTAGATACTCAACCCATCGTGGATATGAGCACTCAAATTCCTGTCATCCTTAGTCACCCATTCCTTGCTACATCAAATGCCATCATTAATTGTAGGAATGAAATTATGAATTTATCTTTTGAAAATATGACATTAGAGCTTAATATCTTTTTTAACATGAGTAAGCAGCGAGAGGATGATGATGATACCCACGACATTAATATGATCGATTCTTTCATGGAAGATAGAGCACTTTTGACTCTATACTCTGACACTTTAGAGACGTGCTTGGCCCACTCCCCTAATTTGGATAATGACACGATTAGGGAGATGGATGCCATGCTTGATGCTACGCCGGTACTTGAATTTAACATATGGTGGCCACAATTTGAAGAATTGCCCCAAACCGATGTAGTGCCTCTACTGTCTAGCCTCAAAGTACCGAAGCTTGACCTAAAACCTTTACCTGCTGATCTTAAATATGTCTACTTAGGTCAAGATGAGACATACTCGATGATGATTTCTTTCCACCTTGAGAAAGAACAGGAGCGTATGCTTATTTCTACTCTCCTTGAGCATAAAGGAGCCATTGGATGGTCGATTACAGATTTCAAAGGAATTGATCCTTTGATTTGTACTCACCACATTCATCTTGAAGATAATGAGAAAACCTCCCGACAAACACAACACCGATTAAATCCAAATATGAAAGAAGTGGTTAAGGCCAAGGTACTTAAGTTGTTGGACGTGGGTATCATATACCCTATATCCGACAATCAATGGGTGAATCTAACTCAGGTGGTTCCTAAGAAGTCCGGAATCACCATTGTAGCCAATGTCGATAATGAACTCATGCCAACTAGAGTCACTTCTGGTTGTAGAGTGTGCATTGACTACAGGAAGTTAATAACATCACAAGGAAAGACCACTTTCCTTTGCCCTTCATTGATCAAATTTTAGAAAGGTTAACTGGTCACTCTTATTACTGTTTCCTTCACGGATATTCGGGCTACAATCAAATAGTGATAGCCCTTGAAGATCAAGAAAAGATAACATTTATATGCCCCTTTGGCACCTTTGCCTACTGAAGGATGCCATTTGGGTTGTGTAATGCCCCTGCAACATTTCAGCGATGCATGTTGTTGAGTATTTTTTCTAACATGGTGGGACAATATTTAGAGGTCTTCATAGATGACTACTCTATCCTTGGTCCATCCTTCAGCGAGTGTCTGGAAAATTTAAAAAATGTGCTGAAGCGATGAGAGAGAATTTAATTTTGAATTGGGAGAAATGCCATTTCATGGTTCCCAAGGGAATTGTACTTGGACATATTATTTCGTCTAAGGGAATTGAGGTAGACAATGTTAAATTGATCTTATCTCTAACCTACCACCTCCTGAAAGCATACACGACATGCGATCCTTCTTAGGATACATCGGGTTTTACAGATGATTCATAAATGACTTTAGTCACCTTTCTAGTCCCTTATGCAATCTACTTCGAAATGATTCACCATTCGAGTGGAGTGAAGAATGCCATGAAGCTTTCACTGAGCTCAAGGGCATGTCGGCTACCGCACCTATAATGTAGCCACCCGATTGGAGCATCCCTTTTGAGATTATGTGCGATGCATCTGACTATGCTATTGGGGTTGTGTTAGGCCAGAGAGAAAGAAAAGAAGCTCTACGTTATTCACTATGCAAGTAAAACTCTAAATTCTGCCCAAGTGAACTACTCTACTACAGAGAAGGAACTCTTAGCCGTAATATTCTCTTTGGACAAATTTAGGTCCTACCTGATCGGATCCAAGATCATCATCTACACAGACCATGTGACACTAAAGTATCTTCTTTCTAAGATGGATGTCAAGCCTACTTGATAAGATGCATCCTTCTATTCTAGAAATTTGATTTAGAAATAAGAAATAAAAAGGGAATAGAGAACGTAGTGGCTAACAATCTTTCAAGACTTGATCTCACTGATTCCCTTGAGCAGACACCTATAAATGATATGTTTCCTGATGAACAATTATTTAGACTCTCCCAATTGCCTTGGTTTTGCTAACATTGTGAATTATCTTGCTACAGGTTTCACGCCGACATATTGGACTGCGTAAGATAAGAAAAAAAAAATTCTTCGCCAAGGTATGTAAATTTTTCTTGGATGATTATTATTTGTTTAAATATTGCCTAGACCAAATCTAAGGAGATGTGTACTAGACAATGAACATCAGAGTGTCATCTCCTTTTGTCATTCTCAAGCATGTGGTGGTCACTTTTCTGTTAAAAAGACCACGGCCAAAATTCTGCAGTGTGGCTTTTACTAGCCCACTTTGTTCAAGGACACTCATGAGTTTTGCAAAGCTTGCGAGTGTTGTTTGAAATTGGGAGGATTGTCCCATCGAAATATGATGCCACTGAATCCATTTCTTATCATTGAAGCATTTAATTGCTAGGGCATCGATTTCATGGGCCATTCCCCTAATCCTTTGGAAATAATTACATCTTATTGACAGTAGACTATGTCACTAAGTGGGTCAAAGCGATCTTGTGCCAGAATAATGATCATCAAACAGTCATTCAATTCTTAAAAGAAAATATCATTTCCTACTTTGAAATGCCTCGGGCTATCATTAGTGATGGAGGTTCACACTTTTGTAATAAGCCATTTGAGAACTTAATGAAGAAATATGACATCTCTCACAATGTGAGCACTCCATACCACCTGCAGGCAAGCAGGCAAGCTGAGATTTTCAACAGGGAAATTAAATAAAATTAAAAAAAAAACGGTTAACCCCGACCATAAGGATTGGTCAATCCATTTGACCGATGCTTTATGGGTTACTGTACATCTTTTAAGACCCCCATTGGAATGTCTCCCTTTAAACTCGTCTATCAGAAAGCTTGCCACTTGCCTGTGGAGCTGGAACATAGAGCCTACTAGGCTAAAAAAATATGAATTTTAACTTGGACAACGCTGGCTACTGCGCAAACTTCAATTAAATAAACTCGAAGAATCGGAACGACACTTATGAGAACTCAAGAATCTATAAGGACAGGATGAAGGTGTTTCATGACGGGAACATCCTTCGAAAATTATTCACAACTAGTCAAAAAGTCTTTTTGTACAATTCTCGGTTACATCTTTTTCCGGGTAAGCTGCGATCTCATTGGACTGACCCTTTCACCGTTATGAATGTCCATCCTCATGGGGCCGTCAGATAAATAACTCAACAAATGACAATATTTTAAAAGTGAATGGACATTGTCTAAAGCCATTTGTTGAGAAGTTTGATTCAGACGACATGTCCATGCCTCTGATTGATCTTGTGTACCAGGATTGACCTCCTAATCTGATGGAGATGTAGTTAGATTTATTGCTTTCATAGGATTTAGGATTAGGATAATTTATTGTTCAATAAGTTTAGTCTTCATGCTAACCCATCTATAAGTTGAGACCTTTGGAAAAGCTTCAATTCCCCTTCTTCAGGTACTACCTTTCCATCACTTCTCCTTTCTTTCGTTGTCTCATGTGCATTGCATCCTTGTTTCTTTTAGATTGAGGACAATGTAGATTCTAGGTTGGGGGGTGTGAATTAGGTAAACTAATCAGTATTTTCTTAGTCTTTGAGAAAATTTTTTGAAAATTTTCAAATAAAAAACCTATTCGGTAAACAAAAGTTTGAGTAATTAAAAATGCTTTGAGTTTGAGTATGATGATAAGACAAAGATTAATTTTGAATTGTTGAAGTTTGATCAACTAAGTAAACTATCGCTTAAGTTCTTGCACTTAATGGATTAAGAGGAAGTTTGAATATCATGTTGATCTCAATCACAAGACACATTCAATTTTTTTTCAATGAATTATGTTAGAATTTTTATTATTAGTATGTCTATCATTATAGATGTTGAGAATTAAGTTTGGAGAATTTCATCCACCTTAAAAGATGAAAACAACCAGTTAAAAAACATTGAGATAGACAAAAGATCATGTATGGTGAAAAGACTAGAAAAGTATGAAAAAAAAATGAAAATTCTGAAAAGAATAAAGATGAAAAAAATTTGAAAAGAATGAATGAATAAAAGTGATCGTCGATATAAAATCAAAAACTAGAAAAAGAAGAAAAATGGGATAAATTTGGAATCAGTACTTGAATTTTCAAGTAGTCATGAGATGATAAGCATGGCTAAGATTTTGAAATAACAGTATGTTATGGAAAGTAAATGGAACTAACTAAGCATAGTGGAAAAACTTGATATATGAACTTATGCTCTTAAAGGATTGATGAAGAACCTTTTTGATTGATTTCCTGGGTGATTTGGCTCTAGGTTTTAATGTTTCACTCTCACCTCTTTAGATTGTACTCATTCATACTTGATTGCACAAAAGATTTTTTTCTGAAAATAATTTGAACATTAAGAATTGAGGATTCCTTCACGCATGTTTTGCTCGGGACTAGAAAAATAATGGTTGGGGAGTGTGTTGAGTGTCAAATATTGTATATTTTCCCTTTGTTTATCTCTTGGTTTTATGGACATGATAATGCTTAATGATATATTTTATACATGTTTGTATTGCGAGATAAATCTGAGAGCTTGGATTGAAGAGAATGATAAAAGTATGGATTTGATCTCAAGAATTACCGAGGCAAAGGATAGATCTTAGGAGACCAAGAATGAAGAATTCATAGGCCAAAGATCCAAGGAAACCAAGTACAAAGGATGAAGAAAGGACTGGAAAGACTTCAAAATTCGTGATAGAAAACAGACAGGTTCAGTCCGACAAAGCCCAAGTTTGGTTCGACAAAAATCGTACAAAATAGTCCAACAACTAACGATGAAATTCAGAGCTAATTCGGTTCGACCGAAGGATAATTCGTTCTGACCAAAGGAAGGATTTGGTGTGGCCGAAAGTGTACAAAAATCCCCAATGAAGAATGATGAATTTCGGAGTTAATTCGGTTCGACTGAGAAGTAATTCAGTCCGATTGAACCCAAGCTCGGTGTGACCAAAATTAGGCAACTGCTGAAACAGAATCCTGTCATGATTCGAACTCAACTTTGGTCCAACTGAATGTGACTTTGGTCCAATTGATGTGTAACACAACTGCGTAAATTTGAGGCAATTTCATGGTCGGTTTGCAAAAATTCCAAGGCCGTGCAAAAGATAGTGTTTCACAACTACAAATAGGAGTCCCTAGGACGTCTCAAACCATCTTTTAGGGTTCAAGGAGTGGAGCTAAAGGGTAGAGCAGCCTCCCAAGAGTCTTTCTTCCTATTCCTTAGTTTATTTTCATGTTTTGTTTAAGAGTTTTTAGTTCAATCATGTCTATGGTTAACTAAACCTCTTAGCTAGGGCTAAGAGGTGAAGCTTGTAGCGTGTTTGGTTGTTTATTTTGTTTTGATTCATGTTTGTACTGAACCTCATTGATTTCTAGCTTGATATTAAAGGAATATTTTCAGTTCTCTATGATTTATTGTGACTCAAATTACAATAGATGTTGTGATAGCTTCGGATATCTTCTTTTCCTATTTTGAGGTTGTGATATTGGTAAATCTTGTTGTTCACCTTCATCTCTTGGGCATGGTAGGGTGATGAAATCCCTTCCAACCATCACAGTTCTCCTCCATTAAGAATTAGGTCAATGAAGAGTTCAGAATTGATTTAAATTGCTTTATCTTCCAATTGGATAGGATAGGATGAATCAAGTAAGGTAGCATCTTAATAGCTACAAGTGGATCCTTGGCACCCTAGTTCTCGCCTTTAATCAACATTTTCACCATTACTCTTAATTATTCAGATTCCAATTTAGATCCTTTTCTAGTTCTAATTCTAGTTACTTTTAGAATACGTAAAGTTTAGTCCCAGTGGATTCGACCTCGGTCTTACCGAGTTATTACTACATCGCGACCCTACACTTAGGGTTGTGAACAAGTGCTCGATTAAGTTCATGTAATGCTCGGTCAATTTCATATAGTGCTTGGTCAATCTCATGTATTGCTCCATCAATCTCATGTAATACTCTATCAATCTCATGTAGTGCTACGTCAATTTCATTTAGTGCTCGGTCAATTTCATGTAATTCTAGTCTAATTTCATAAAGTGCTCGGTCAATTTCATGTAATGCTTGTCCATTTCATGTAATGTTCAGTCAATTTCATGTAATGCTTGTCCAATTTCATGTAATGCTCAGTCAATTTCATGTAGTGCTTGGTTAACTTCAATGTCAAATTCATAAGAGTCGCCGCCTCATTGCAAATGAACAAGTTGCTCGGTATAAGCGAATGGTCAGTAGGTCACCCAGGGTAGAGTCGGTGCCTCGTTGCAAATAAACAAGTTGATCGGTATGAGTGACTGGTCAGCAACAAACCCAAGGTAAAGTCGGCGTGTCATTACAAATGAATAAGTTACTCGGTATGAGTGAATGGTCAACAAGTCACCCAAGGTAGAGTCGGTGCCTCATTGCAAATGAATAAGTTGCTTGGTATGAGTGAATGGTCAGCAGCAACCTTAGGGTAAACCCATGAACACTTGAATAAGTCGTTAAATGTATGTAGAGTAATAATCGAAGATTAAATTGTATGCAGATGGGATGAAATTGATTAGGGTACTGAGGTTTGGGTCGATGAATGTATGTAAACTAATAATCAATCGTATTATATGCGTTGCTTCATCATACCAGCGAAGCTAGAGTGGAAGAGATGAGTGGTCGGTAAGAGAGGTGGAACGAGAAGATGTATCGCACGCTCAAAGCCGTATTGTGCTATGTACAAAAAGAATGAGCTCCACCCCCCTCACCTGACTCACCAAGGTAGTAGGCGATAGTGGTCTACTGCCTTGACTCACCTGGGACCCTTTTATATAGATTAGATGTAATTTTCTATTTATGAAATGAATTTTTGGTTTTTCTTGATCGTGTTTGTTGATTTCTTCTATTACGCTTGTTTGAATGATTGTTCAATTGAGAGCTAGTAGTTATCACAAACACTTGAATGTTGAAATAGGACCGATCATTCATTTCGTAGTAGTCTTCAAATTATTTATAGAAATAGAACTGACATCTAGTTAATTTTTCCACTTTTTCAAGGTATTACACAATGCTTGGGCCATAAGTTTATACATTTCACTCAGCCTTTCCATTTGTAAAAAGTGGGGCCCATGTTGGAGTGGTATACTATTTGATATATGGACCACACGGTGGATGGTTGTGTGGCAAAAAATCTTCCAAATGGAAATATCCTAACTGTTCAATTCATAGCTAGCCAATAGATGATGAAGAATGAAAATACAACACTTGTCCACATTCAAGTGAAAATAACCCGAACATCCATTGACAATGAGCTTGCAGATGTGGATTACGGACTTTTAGTGCATGGGCTACTAGTGTTGGGTACCATCTTATCAACGGTTTGGATCACCAAACCATGGGGCTCACTTTTAAAAACTAAAGCACCAAGCTACTAGTCGAACTCTAGGACTGACGTTGTGCCACATCTCTTGCCCTTTTCATCATTGATTAAGGTATTCCAAAATGGTTATGTAACAACCATGACAACCTTTATGTAACAGCAACAACTGTAGCAACCATTGTGAGTTATGGGGTCCTAACACCCTTAACAACTATTAGGGCAAAAATGACCTATAATGGTCGTTACGGGGTCGAAATAAATTTTTTATTATTACTATAGAAAAAAAGCAGAGAGAGAGGCCATAACGACCCATATGGAAACGATAACAATGATGGCTGTAACCATTATGGAATACGGTGTCCTTGATACCTTTAACCATTCAGTCCTTTGCTATGGGAGTTCCTCCTCATTGCACATTGCATGCTTGTCGTCCTTGCAAATAGAATTCCGTAAATGTTCCGTAATGCATGTAACGCTTTATGGTTATTTGGTTTAATTTTGCTTTCGACATGCATATTCAACCACCATTACCGTCGTTACTTACAAGTATTATTTGATCATAATTCTACAGCCTTCAATACTTCAATTCAAATTTTAGGATTGGCCAGCTGGTTATTCACAGCGTACCTGAAGGTAACATCCATCCTTTACTCACATTCCTTAAGCATGACATGCATGTCTGCTCACAAACAACAATTACCCATACACGTTATCATTTTTTACAATTTCTTTATGCTCATAATAATATTTAAAAAAATCTGCATCTTTTGTTTTTTTTTTTGTTTCTTTGTAAAATATGATTCAAAACACGTCAAACCTCTGATTTCATGTACTGTTCGGTCAATTTCATGCGATGCTCGGTCAATTTTATGTAATGCTCGGTCATTTTCATGTAATGCTTGGTCAATAATTTCATGTAAAGCTCAGTCAATTTCATATAATGCTCGGTCAATTCATGTGATGCTTGGTTATTTCATGTGATGCTTGGTCATTTTCATGTGATGCTCGGTTAATTTCATGTGATGCTCAATCAATTTTATGTAAAGCTCAGTCAATTTCCGCATTGCTTGGTTAATTTCTTATGATGCATGGTCAATTTCATCTAAAGCTCGGTCAATTTCATGCAGTGCTCGGTCATTTTCATGTGATGCTCGGTCAATTTCATGTGATTCTCGGTCAATTTCATGTAAAGCCTGGTCGATTTCATGTAATGCTTTGTCATTTTCATCTAATGCTCGGTCAATTTCATGTGATGCTCGGTCAATTTTTGTAAGTGCTTTTATGTTTAACACACATGGATTGTCAGATTTCGTAAGACAAAATTACTTCAAGTCATATCGCAAGTATGGAATCACAACGACATCTCAACTACACTACATGCCTGAAGATTAGCTCAAGATTGGCTTATGATCAGCTCAACGGCATATCTTCTCAAGTAGTTGACGCTCGATTTCAAGACTAGATCAAGTGAAAGTTCAAGACAAGTTGTCTCATATATTTTCTAAAAACACAAGTGGTATAACCCTAGTAAGCCCCTAGGTTAGGATCTTATAAAAAGTCATTAAACTTGGGTTTTAATTGTGTTTTTGGTTTGGATTTCGGCTAGCCTAACCTCCTCGGCTAACTTAACTTCAAGCCCGGGCAAAATAACAAATTCTGTTGAAAATTCAGCTAGCCTAAGTTTTTTTTCGGCTAGATTAAGCTTGAAATTTGGCTAGCCCGAGTGAGTTCAGGTCAAATTCTAGCAATGCAAACTTTTATTTTTGGGGAAATTCGGCTAGCTGAATTTGACCTTGGGCCAGCTAAATTTTGGATAGATCTTATCCCGCATGATCCGATAGTTGTTGAAACGAATTTGGTGAAATCTGGCTAGCCGAAGCCTTTCTTAGGCTAGCCGAATTTCCAATATCTTTGGCTATAAATAAAGGCTTTCTCTAATTCTACATTACAATGAAAATTTACTCTAAATCTTCTACAAGAGAGAGAGAGAGAGAGAGATAAGCTCAAGTCTTCGGTAAACTATCTGTGTAGTATTTATAATTTAATTTATAGCTTATTCAATTCCCCTTTTCTTAAGATCATTTCAATCTTATTCTAAAGAGTATTCTGTACTCCTTTTGAGATCTAAAGAGAATTGAATCAAGTAGCATTTGAGTTTTTCATTTATAAAAATCTGCAGAACCTTATACTCTTTATTTTGAGCGAATACTGCCTCATCTACATTCAAGAAAGAAGTTCCTCTGCTATAAGTTTCTACTACGCCTTTGAATATACATTTGAAGATAAGTATTTTACTACTTTATTTCATTTAGGTTTTTCTAAGATAGCATGTGAAAATCTCAGTGGGTTGATTTATGATAGTTCGTGAAAATCACAAAAGGGTTTTTTATTTGTGATAGCCCGTCAAAATCACAAAAGGGGTTTTTATTTATGATAGCTTGTCAAAATCCCAAAAGGGGTTTTCATTGTGATAGCCCATGAAAATCATAAGGAACTATATTAGGTTGTTAAGGTGAATCTATGAAAACCTTGTTGTAGTGAAAGTCAAAATTACGAGGGTAGTAATTTTAGGAGTGGAGTAGGTGTGGTTGTTTTAAGCATCGAAGCACAATAACTCCTTGTGCCTTGTGGTGAATGCTTTATTCTTTTGGCAGTGGATGCTATTTATTATTTCATTCTTTGTGGTGAACGCTGTTAATTCTTTTATCTTATCTTGTTAGTTTGAAGGATTGATTTTAAAGACATTCGTGAAATAAGGTTGTCCTGCCTAATATTTTTTGTGAAGGTTGTCCTACGATTATTTAGAATTAAGGTTTCAATACTCAGGCGATTGTGATTTTTATTCTTTATATATTCTGCATTTATTTCGATTATTTAGCATTGTCCTATTCACCACCTATAATGCCTCAGATTTTGAGGTCGAGAGCAAAGCTCACTCCCTAGATCCAATGCATCACTTATGCACATAGATAATGATGTTTTAAATGTTATCCATATAATGTATTAAACATGAGTGGGATTACACTAAACTGTATATCATACTCCAGAGGCAATTAAATTAAGCAAGTGGAAGACTAAGATAGGTATAGAAAGTATATAAGTGTTTCTCAATCCCCAGAGTATGAGTATGTTACTAGGCTGAATATATACATGCATTATTCCAAAATTTACAAAATATCAAGTGTAATGTCCAACTAATCCATAACCTTGTAATCCCGGTGACGCAACTCTAGGTCTACATAGACCCGCCAGAGAGCTGCACGTAGGAGAACTTCTCCTCCTCGTCAAAGAAATCTGGCTCCATCGCATAAGCCTCACCATAACTTGCATCTAAATCAGGGTATGGTTGGTGTTTTAAAACACCGTCCCAGAGTAGGAGTGAGTGATTAACTCAGTGGTACTATAAGGCAAAGGTTAACATGTTATCAACTCAGTCAAGCAGTAATGATAAAACAGTACAATAATCATATCCTAAGTACTCTTATTAATATAGGAATGATATGCTGTAATGATGCATGCCCTCTCTTGCACTCCCTCAGCGACTTCATCTCACGGTCGCACATGACAAACTCCCTAAACATGCGCTTCCTTCCTCGCAAAGCACATGCAATGTAGTGCATGTTCGTGTTAGCCAAGTTCTTAATTAGGCTTATTCATACAGCAGATTCGGGAAGCTAAGGTACCTTCCTTTACATCATTTACCCCAAACGGAGATCCATCTAGGGTCGTCAATCCTAGTTAATCACATACGATAGGCAAGTTGTAGGGCATCACCCCTAATGGAAGCAGTAGATAGGCAAGTTCAATTGATTATACTCGAGGACACTACGGGAGGCTCGTCACTTGAACATAGGCTGACAACTCGAATACAGCGTCCCATACTACCGTATTCGGCTCACGAGTTTGGGTTGCTCACTGGTCACTACGGGGAGGCTCGTCACCCCAGCATAGGTTGACAGCTCAACCACGGTGTCTCATACCACCATGCCAGACCCATGAGTCTTGGCGGATCGTGGTACCATGGTTAAAACAGACTTTACATTGGTAAGTGGTACCTTAGATTCAAGAAGTAGCGTCCATACATGGTAAACACACAATAGGCCAATCGGGTTAATTGACAAGTTCGGTTAGTACGAAGCACACACTGAATTAATCGACATGGAGTGCAGAAGCACTCCACGTGGCCTAACCACTGTTGACAATCACCGTACGACTCAGATTCGTCGAACTTATCCAAGGTGGCGAGACTAGTTCGGCCACTCAGTCGGGAACCGTTATCGATTGCCTGTACTATGTATTAGTCCCAATCATACTCAAACATAGCATGTGGATATATGTGATAATCATATAAGCATTTAACAAACAATCCAAATATAATTCTCATTTGAGCATTTTATCAAATACATTGAACATGTTATTATACATATACTTTTCATCCATAAATCACGTAGTTGAAATGAAGATTACATGAAGGAAATTTTACATATAGATAAGGTAATTGAGAATCCTATTTCAACACTCTTATTAAATGCGATTCATTAAACAATTTCTCATTCAAACATGTTATCAAACACTTAGACTAACACATTGCTACATACATGAACGAAATTGGTTATAACATATATTATGGTAAATCCTTTAACAAAGGACTTGTCATACATACAACAAACATGTATTGTAGATTAATAGTCATGGAAAGCATAAATCAGAATTTCAAGTTCATTCAAACATTTTAACAAACACATGGAATGCATATTTGTTCAACATAGTTCATATGTGTGTAATATATGGAGAACATCATAATTAAGATCATATGGTAGCAATCAAGTCAGACATAAATCATTGCTAACATTGAAAGCCTTGAAAATCATAACCTAAACGTTTATAGTCCGCACCTTTCATCGGATTGCTCGTTTCGAACTCGGTTCGAACACTACACCCTCGTCTACAGGACAACGGCTACCTAAATCACGAAATAGGTTAGCTATTTCATCGATTCTTCTATTTGGATTCATAAAATAAGATTAGGGTTAGGATTTCTTACCTAAAACGAAGTCGGAATGACTCATGTAGCTAGATGTAAAGACGATTCAATGCGTGGAGTAGCAGGAAAGAAGTACTACAACAAACTCTAAGGATCTCCCTTCACTCCCTACTCTTTTCTCTTCCTTTCTCTCTTGTCTCTCCTAGGTTAGAGAAAATTCGTATGAGAGAGGGGTGGTGTAATGACTCGAAATTTTTCGTACAATGGCTCGAGTACCACCTCTACCAGAAATCACTTAGGATTAAATCCTTTAGAAATTTGACAAAGTTAACTAAGTGCTAAACTAGATTTGCTATGAAATCCGTTGGAATCGCTTTAAATACGATCTGCAAGACCCAAAACTTGTAAAATCATTGACGCTAGGTTACCCTAAAGTCTAGGATCAAACTCATTACCCGACTGCTCTCAGGAACACATTGAAACTCCGTATCAGGTCTAGACTGCACATCGGGAGTCCGAATAATATGAAGTTAAGGAATTAGGACCGCCTCGTTGGGCTTAACAACCATCTCGGAAATCAAATCCAGACAATGTCCTACGGCTGTTCGCTCAAGTCCGGAGCGAGAGAGTGTGAAAACCCTTGTTTTCTTTATAAAATAGATATCTTGAATAGTGATCTGGCACGTGTCGCTTGTAGACATTTTATAAGCAACCAGACCGTCAGAATCTGTCCCAATACACCCTCGGATCAGAAAATTTTTTACAAACATTTACATGTACTTGGAATTTCGGATCGAGACCCGTGACCGTTGAACTGAAACTGGTCCGCCACGTGTGATCTGAAAATCTGACTGAAACGAAAACTTAACTTTACCTAGATCCATGGTCTGTGAGCTCAAGTCCGACTTTTGGCTCGAGGAGGCCCGCCAGAAATCCTCCATTGAGCTGAAATAACGCCGTTTTAGTTATAACCTAAGTATACCTTGACCTTAAGTCTATTTCAGAGAGTTTTTAGGATATATAAGGACCTTAGAACACCCTCTCTCACATCCATACGAATTTGGGAAAAACCCTAAGTAAGAAGAGAAAAAAGAGAGAGAAAGCTAGAGAGTTATGGGAAAATCTCCCTCCTACTGTTTCCAGTCACTACATGGGCTGCACCACCCTTTTCTTGTCGCTTTTCCGGCGATACGACGACTTCGTTTTAAGGTAAGAAACCCTAACCCTAAATCTGTTTTAGGGTGTGAAGGTTGTAGGTTATGAAATAGCTAACCTATTTCATTCTTTAGGATACTAAAATGCCAAATACGGAAGCCTAACGAACCTAGCTGATCTGTTGCAATTCTATGGTGTAAGGTGAGGACTTTAGGTGTATAGGTTACGGTTTTCAATGCTTTCAATGTCAGATAATGATAGATTCATGATCTGCATGCAATTGTACATGTACAAAGTGCTGTTTGTTTTCCCTTTCGATTAAAGATGTAGAATGTGGAATTTTACATACTCTAGGTATACGTAGAAATACCGTATACGTATAATTTTTGGAAATGTGTTTGCCATGATTATTTGTTGTATGAATATATGGTATATGGATAACATACTTATTTGGCGAAAGGAATCGCCATAATACATGTTTGCTTATATACACTATGTATGTTGAAATTGTGTATTCTAGAAAATACCATATACATATAATTTTTGGAAATGTGTTTGCCATGATTATTTGTTGTATGAATATATGGTATATGGATAAAATACTTATTTGGCGAAAGGAATCGCCATAACACATGTTTTTATATACACTATGTATGTTGAAATTGTGTATTCTAAAAAATACCGTATACGTATAAATTTTGGAGATGTATTTGTCATGATTATTTGCTGTATGAATATGATATACACGGATAAAATACTCGCTTGGCGAAAGGATAACCCTAATGCATGTTTTACTAACATACATCATGCATGTTGAAATAGTGTATTCTAAGTGTTTGTGAAAATGCTTGTGAGAGTAAGTGCTTAGATGTTAGTGCCTTAGGTAGGTGTTGAGATGGGGTTCTCAACTACCTTAGAGGCATATATGATTTCCTCTATGTGGTTGTTTACTCTAGCCACTTACTTATGAAATATATGTATTTGTATCCCTATTTGTATAGTGCTTTATAATATGCTTTATAACATGCTTTGTAACATATTTTATAACTTGCTTTATGACATGCTTGTTAACATGCGTGAATTGCTTCATTTATTATGCTTTACACCACATGCTATGAGTAAAGATTGATTGAGTTTGGGACTATGTTTATAGTCCAGACATTCGGTACCAGACTTGAGATCGTGGTTGAGATTCATGTTGCCACGAAAGATGTGTTTGACGAACCCGAGTCGTACTTCGGTTGGCGATAGTGGTTGACCACACGAAGTGCTTCTGCGCTTCATATCGTTCAACTTGTTGTGCGCTCGAGCTAGCCGAGCACGTCAAGTAACCTGATATGTCTAATGTATGTTCACCATGTTTGGTCGCTATTGCTTGAACCTAGGGTGCCAAACTTACTAGTGGAATCTCGTTAACCATGGTACCTCGATCCGCTAAGACTCATGGGCCGGGCATGGTGGTATGGGACACCGTTGTCGAGCTTTCGGCCTACGCTGGGGCCACGTGCCTCCCTGTAGTGACCAGTGAGCAACCAGACTCGTGAGCCAATTATGGTGGTATGGGACACTATATTCATGCTGTCAGCCTACATTGATAAGGTGATGGGGGAGTGGTGCAACGATTGCGAGCAACAGCCCTGACAGTCCTTTGTAGTGACCTCGAGCATACTCTGAATTTGCGGTGAGGCGACGAGTCTTGCCACAGTATATAGAGTATGGACTAGGCCTGTATTTGTATAGTGATGAACCGTTAAAAAGGTGATGGGGGAGTGGTGTAACCTTTATGCGTAACAGCCCTGACAGCCTTTGTAGTGACCTAAAAATTCACCATCGTCTGAGATTAACTAGGACTGACGACCCTAAAATGGATCATGTTTGGGAATAATACAAGGGAGGTACCTTAGTTTCCCAATACTGCTGTTTGAAATGGACTAATAATTACTCGGTAATCATGCTCATCATCGCACTGCATGTGCCTAGTAGATGTGGAGCACTGAGGGATGAACGCTTTCACGAACGTAAGACGGTGTCGCATGAGGGTGGTTTGGCAAGGGCATCCATCATGTCATTTCATACTTGCATTTAATAAGAGTAGTTAGGATTGTTTGATTGTACTGCTTTATCATTACTGCTTGACTGAATTGATAACATGTTAACCTATGCTTTATTGTTCCACTGAGTTAGCTACTCACTCCCACGTTACAGGACGGTGTTGTATACACCAACCAGACTCTGTCACAGGTATAGATGGCGCGCCGATTCAGGAGGCAGAGCCTGACTACGATGAGGACCAGGACGAGTTCTCATACATGCAGTACTCTGACGGCTTTGCTTAGGTCGATGCATCGCGGGGATTTCAGGACTCATCTTTTAGTTGTATTTTGACTTTTTGACTCAGAAACAGTACATGTATATGGGTACTCAGTAGTGTTCATACTCTGGAGTTTGTGATGGTTGTTTCCTCACATACCTTATATATACAATTTCAGTCTTCTGGTTGCCTTTATACAATTTGATCTGGAGTATGAATTACTGTTTGGTATAATCTCACTCATATTTATTGCTCTAACATAGACAACATTTAACCATCATTATCTATGTTGCATAAGTGATGCGTTGGAACTCGGGAGTTGAGTTCATACTCGACCCCCAAATTTCAGGGCGTTACAGGTGGGGTGGTTTAAGGGCATTATATAGGCTCAGAAGTGATGTCAATGGCCCCAGGGCCATGGTATACTTAGGTTATAGCCAAAGGGCGTCTGTTTCGGGCAAACGACACTCATCTGGAGGTCCATTACCTGTCTATGCTACAGAGTAAGTCCCCTGACAATGGATCTAGGCCAGGATGCGATTTCAGCGCATTTGGATAGGCCGATCAACCGTGACGGACCTGTATCTGTTCAACGGTCGTCATCACTTAATCAGGGCCACAAGTATACGGATATGTGCAGGAAAATTTTTCAGATCCAAGGGTATAGTTTGGTCAGAAATTGACAGTCTGAAACCTTCAATTTTGCCTGCAAGCGAACGACCCAATTCACTTAAGTTTTGGTTCATTTCCTAAAGATATTCGCGTTTCTCACACACTTCGCTCAAGGCTCAAGTTATGCGTTTCTGGATACTATTTGAGCTCGATTCTCACGATGATTGTCAACCCCAATAAGATGGTCATAACCTTATAGATTCGCGGTCATCAGACTTTCGATGCACTGTCTAAGTCCGATACAGAGTTTCAATGTGCCCGAGAGCAACTGGGTTTTAGGATTTCTTTCAGGTTTTTAGGTAATGTTGAGTTAGCGATTTCAATGGTTTTGGGTCTTGCCATTCGTATAGATAGTGGTTCAAGCTAATTCCACCGATTAATTTAGTTTAGTACTTAATTTTCGCCTAAATTTCTACAGAGTACGGTCCTTAATGATTTTTGCCTGAGGTGGTACTCGGGTCTCTGTACGGATTTTTTCAAGATGTTAACCCCCCCTCTAGGACATCACTAGCTCTTCTTTTCAAGTGCTATCACGCGGGGTTGCACTTTTTATTTTTTGAATTTACCTCATTGAGCTAGATCCTGAGCTATAAGATGTCAAAATTCAAAAGCTTATCCATTACCAGACCACCTCCCTTTGATGCCTCTAATTATTCATATTGGAAATCTTGGATGAGGATCTTCCTCAAATCCATTGATGAAAGTGTGTGGCAAGCCACTGTGACTAAATGGATCCCTCTTATGATGGATGTAGTAGCTGAAGATGGAACCATATCAATGAAAGAAACCACATACACTTCTTGGACTATCGTTTAAAAAGTGAAAGCAGTGCAAATGCAAAAGCCTTAAATGCAATAACTTGTGCTCTATCGCTAGATGAATTTAAAAGAATCATTTCATGTGATACAACTAAATAATCATGGGATATTCTTGAAATGACATATGAAAGAACTACCATTGTAAAAAAAATCTAAGATATAAATCTTCACAACCAAATTTAAGGAAATTCTTATGGAAGAAAATGAATCTTTTACTTTTATATGAAATTGAATGACATAGTAAATTCCATGTAGGATCTCAGAGATAGAATCCCTGAAAGCAATGTTTACGCAAATTTTTACAATTACTTCCTAATAGGTTTAATTCAGAAGTTACTGCTATATAGGAATTGAAGGATACAGATACTATGAAGGTTGAGCAGTTAGTTGGTTCTCTTCAAACTTACGAGCTCAATTTCAAAGCTCTTAAAATCAAGTCCATTGCTCTTAAATTTTCTAAATCTAATTTAAAGGATTTTAATGTAAATTATGATATTGAAGAAAACGAAGATAATATGGATATGTTGGCAAAGAAATTTTATAAAATTTTCAAAAATAAGAAAAGATTAGATTTTCAAAAACCATTTGACAAAAGAAAAGGACATTCAAAACTTTGAAAATCTCAAACATAAGACACCCAATGTTTCAACTATTCTGAATATGGGCATCTAGCTTTTAAATGTCCTAAAAAGGATAAATCTAGAAGAAAAGACATGATAGCTACTAGGGATGAATCATCAGAGTCTAAAACTAATTTAGAAACTGACGAATCAGACTAGGAAAATGCAAATGAATTAAAAGCCTTTATGACTATAGCCAGAATCACTTCTTTAGATAATTGTGATTGTCTGATTATGAAACTCCGAGAAGTGACTCTGAAAATGAAGACGATCGTCAAGATGCATATGATGCCTTATACAAAGAAAGTTGTAAAATAGTGGCTAAATTAAAAATTCAAAAAGAAAATTATGCTAAACTGCAATTAGAATTGAAAAAGTTGTTTTAAAAAATCTCATTTTTTCGATTGTTTTGAAAAGACTAAGTTAAATTTGAGTTTTAAGATTTCTGAATTGCAAAAACTTAAATCCAAAAATGAGAAACTAAAACTTGAAGTTTCCTCCTTTCAAAGCTCAAAGGATACTTGGAAATATACCCAAGGTGACCAGAAACTTGAAAAGCTGTTAATCTCATCTAGGCAATGTGGTGACAAGTCTAGACTGGATTATATTAAAAATAACTCTTTGAAATCTAAGGACTCTGCTCCTATCTTTTGTAAAAGGAGAATCCTCAAACTCTAAAGTAGAGACTATAAAAGGATTAAACTGTAAAAGGAATGACTTTAAAAATTCAAAACCTTTTTAAGCCTCTAATATAAAAAAAATAGTGTTAACTATCACAAATATCAAAGGAATAATAATAAAAATTCTCTTTTAATTAATAAAATTATGGACTTGCTTAAAGAGCTATTAAAATCCAACTCTGGTAAGACTGGAGCATATAGAAACATGAGAAATCCTAACTTTGAAAGACAACATAAAGCAAGAGATCCTCCTAAACTTAGAACCATAATGAAATGGGTTCTAAAGGTCAAGTGCCTTGTAATCCACACAACTTTCAAAGCAAGTATCCATTCAAGATGATACCTGCATAGTGGATGTTCGAGACACATGACAGGTGATAAGGCTATACTCTCAAACATCAATCAAATAAATGGTGGCTCAGTTACATTCGGAGATGAAAGTAATTGCAAGATTATTGGCTAAGGTAATGTACAACTTCCCAACCTACCTCTCCTTCAAAATGTTCTATATGTTGAAGGGCTAAAACATAATCTTCAGAACACATCTTAGATCTGTGATAACAAACATAGAGTAAAATTTTCAGATCACAGATGTGAGATAATTAATGAGAAAGGACATGTAATATTAAATGGTTGTAAAACTTCTGAAAATTGCTATATAATTGATGACTCTTGCCTAACAAATCATTCATGCTACATGGTCCAAATAGACGAGACTGAATTATGGCATCAGCGTCTTGGACATGTAAACTATAGAGATCTATATAAACAGAGCAAAAAGAGATCATTTACGTGGCATACCCAAGCCGAAAAAGATAGAAAAAGTATGTGGCACCTATCAAATAGGTAAGAAAATTAGGAGTAGTCGCAAGAAAGTGAACTCCCTAGCCATGGCAAGACCTCTTGAACTTCTCCATATAAATTTAGTCGGACCAATTAGAATGGAGAGTAGAGGTGGAAAGAAATAGTTTCTGGTTGTAGTTGATGACTACAATAGATATTCTTAGCCAGCCTTTCTAAAAGAAAAGTCAAATGCTCTTGACGAAGTCAGAAAACTTATAAAATACATCCAGATTGAAAAAGAGTTATATGTGGTCAATATTAGAAGTGATCATGGAACTAAATTTGAAAATAATAATTTTGAGAAATACTGCAATGACTATGGAATAGTGCATGAATTTTTTACTCCTAAAACACCTCAGCAAAATGGGGTTGCTGAAAGAAAGAGTAAAATTTTACAAGAAATGGATAGTGTAATGCTAAATAATAAGAATTTGCCTAAATATTTATGGGCTGAAGCTGTTAGTACTGCAAGTTATATAATTAATATGTTTACATTAGAAAAGCTAAAAATAAAATAGCTTATGAACTATGGTTTAACAAAAAACCCACTGTCAAATATTTTTGAACTTTTGGAAGTAAATGTTTTATTTTACGTGATTGTGAAAAATTGAAAAATTTTTAAAGCCAAAAGCGATGAGGGAATATTTCTTCGTTATGCTCTAAATAGTCGGGCATACCGAGTACTTAATAAAAGAACTGGGGTTATATAAGAACTGATAAATGTTGTAATAGATGATCAACCGATCACACCCAGTCATGATCAAGATAATGATGATATTAATTTGGTTAATCTACCTGAATCTTCATCTAAACCTGATAATACTGATTTAAGGTTAGTCAAAGACTATCCGACTAATCAAATACTTAGTAACCCTTAAACTGGTGTTCAAACAAGAAGACAACCTGAAAATATATGTAATCGTGTCTGCTTTACGTTGGGAGATAAATTAAATCAATTTGTTAGAAATGATGTATGGTATATGGTTTCGAGACCCTTTGACAAACCTGTGATTGGAACCAAGTGGATTTTCAAAAATAAAATTGATGAAATGGGGAACATCATAAGAAATAAGGCATGACTGGTTGTACAAGGTTTTACTCAGATTGAAGGTATAGATTACGATGAAACCTTTGCATTAGTTGAGCGTCTTGAATCAATCAGATTACTTATTTCCATTGCATGTCATAAAAAATTCAAAATATATCAAATAGATGTAAAAAGTACTTTTCTAAACGATGATCTAAATAAGGAAGTTTACGTTGAACAACTAAATGGTTTTGAAGATCACAAACTTTTCGATCATGTTTACGGTCTTAAAATGGCTATTTATGGCTTAAAACAAGCCCCTAGAGCATTATATGAAAAATCAACTAAATTCTTACTTAGTCATAATTTTGTTATGGGTAGTGTTGACAAAACTCTATTTGTCAAGAAATATAATGATGATATCTTTATTGTTCAAATCTATGTTGACAATATTATCTATGGATCTACATGTGCTAATTTATCTATTGAGTTTGAAGATCTTATGAAATCCAAGTTTAAAATGAGTATGATTGTTGAATAAACTATTTCCTTAGATTACAAGTAAAATAACTTGAAGATGGCATATTCATCTCTCAGACGAAATATGTTGTTGAGACTCAAATATTGCATATTCTCCCCCTTTATATCTTGGTTTTATGAACATGATAATGTTTAATAGTATATTTTACACATGTTTGTGTTGCAAGTCGAGTTTAAGAGCTTGGATTGAAAAGAATGTTAAAGCATGGATTTAATGCTCAAGAATTGCCAAGGCATGTAATAGATCTTTGGAGACCAAGATTGAAGATTTCAAGACCCCAAGATCCAAGATAACTAAGTTGAGGAGAAGGAAGTCGAAAGAACAAAGTGCTGAAATTCGATTAATTACCTGTGTCATCGACCACTGATTGATGACATCGAAGCCATGGTTCGATGACATCAAACACACCTCAATGACATCGAATTTTCACACGAAAATCAAGTTGGTTGCTAGGCATATTGGATGCAATTCTCGATGAATCGAAGACATGTTCGATGACTAGAAGAAGATGCTCAATGACATCGAAGACTGTTCAATGGCATCGAATTTATTGAAGAAATTGAAGCAACTCGCTGGACTGCTTTGGACACTTTATCGATGGATTGAGGACCTGTTTGATGACTCAAAGCTTCGCTCGATGCCATCGAAGGAAGGTTCGATGAAATGGAAACTTACGCAGTACAAAAGGAGAAAAGATGCGACTTTCGGATTCAAACCCTTCGATGACATTGAAGGAGGTTCGATGACATTGAAGCGTTACGCAGAGCTTACACGGAGTGTGTAAATTGTGAGGTGGTTTTGTGATTTTGTGGAAACTAGCCTATAAATATGGGTTTCCTAAGTCTTTTTAGGATATCTAGAATTTGGAGGAGTAGAGCAAAGGGGTGGAGCCGTCATCTAAGAGTTTCTTCTTATCTTTCTCTTAGTTTTTAATGCTTTCTTCTAGGGTTTTGAATCTAATCATGTCTATGGTTGGCTAAATCCCTTAGCTAGGGCTAAGGGGTGAAATTTGTAGCATGATTGGGATGTTTTTCTTGTTTGATTTTTGTTCTTGTTGAACTTCTTTGATTCTAATTTGATATTTAAGGAATACTTTTCATTTTTAATGGTTTGTTGTGACTCAAATTACAATAAATCTGCAGAGTAGTTTTGAGTATCTTCTTATTCTGATTTGAGATTGTGAAGATAGTAAATCATGTTGTTCACCATCGTCCCTTGGACATGGTTAGGTGATGGAATCCCTTCTAACCTTCACAATTCTTCTATGTTCAGTTGTGAGATTGGTATATCCTGTTGTTTGCCATTGTCTCTAGAGCATGGTTAGATGATGGAATCATTTCCAATCCTCACAACTCTCATCCGTTGATAATTAGGTCAATGGAAGTTTAGAAATGAGTTTATTGATATATCTTTCAATTAAATAGGATACGACTCCAATTCCAATTGTGTTCCTTGAATCAAATAAGGAAACATCCTAATGGCTGTAAGTGGATCCTTGAGCACCCTAGTCCCCACCTTTGAATTTACAAGTTTTTATTAAATATCTCACAATTACTTCCTTTTATTTCCCATTTTAGATTTAGATCTTCATCTAGTTCTGATTCTAGTTACTTTCGGAACTATAACGTCTCAGAAAAATCCGTACGAAGACCCGAGTATCACCTCAGACAGTAATCACTAAGGAACGAATCCTGTAGAAATTAGACGAAAATTAATTAAGTACTAAACTAAATTAATTGGTGGATTAGCTCGAGCCACTTTTTATACGAACTGCAAGACCCAAAACTATTAGAATCACTAACTTAACATTTCCTAAAAACCTAGGATTAGTCTCAAAACCTAGTTGTTCCCAGGAACACATTGAAACTCCGTATTGGACCTGGATGGCGCGTCGAAAGTCCGATGACTGTGAAACTATAAGGTTATGACCACCTTACCGAGCTTGACAACCATCACTGGAATCGAGTCCAAATAGTATCCAGAAATGCACAACTTGAGCCTGGAGCGAAGTGTGTGAGAAATGCGAATATCTTTAGAAAATGAACTCAAACTTAAGTGAATTGATCCGTTCGCTTGCGGGCGAAATTTAAGGTTTTAGACCGTTAGTTTCTGACCAAACTTTATCTGTGGATCAGGAAAATTTCCCTGCACATGTCAGTATACTTATGGCTCTAATCGAGTAACGATGACCATTGAACTGAAACGGGTCCTCCAACATCGATCCACTAATCCGATCGGACCAAAATCTTAAGCTGACTTATATCCATCATCAGGGAACTTGCTTCAGGCCATATGCGAGCAATGGACCTCCAAATGAGCTCTGTTTGCCCGAAACAGATGCCTTTTGGCTATAACCTAAGTATACCATGGCCCTGGAGCCATTTACACCACTTCTGAGCCTATATATAGCCCTTAAACCACCACTCTCTCATTCCATACGAATTTTCCTAACCCTAGGAGAGAGAAGAGAGAAAAGAAGAGAAAAGAGTGAGGAGAAGAGAGAGAGAGTTCAGGAGATCGTTACTGGGATTCATTCCCACTACTCGTGTTGAATCACCACCCCACCATCACTACACCATCGATTCTAGCTTCGATTTGGATAAAAAATCCTAACCCTAATCTCATTTTAGGAATCCAAATAGAGGAATCAGTGAAATAGCTAACCTATTTCAATGTTTAGGTAGCCGTTGTGCTGTAGAAGGAGACGTTGTGTAGGAACCGAGTTCGTAACGAGCAAACCGACGAAAGGTGCGGACTATAAACGTTTAGGTTATGGTTTTAAAGTCTTTCAATGTCAGTTAATGATTTATGACTCACTTGATTGCTGCCACATGTACTTAGATACGACGTTTTCCATGTATTACGCATATATGAACTATGTTGAAATATAATGCATTCCATGTGTTTGTTGAAATGTTTGAATGAAAATAAAATCATGACTTATGTTTTCCATAACTATTAATTTAGAATACATGACTGTTGTATGTATGAAAATTCCTTTGTGAAAGGATTTGCCCTAATATATGTTTTTAACTAAATTATTTCATGAATGTTGAAATGTGTAGTCTAAGTGTTTGATAAAATATTTGAATGAGTAATTGTTGATGAAATGCATTTAATAAGAGTGTTGAGATAAGATTCTCAACTACCTTAGCTATATGAATGGATTCCTTCATGTAATTTAAATTCAACAACGTGATTTATGTACGAAATATATATGTATGATAATATGTTCACTATGTGTTTGCTAAAATGCTCAAATGAGATTTATATTAAATTGGTTGTTAAATGCTGTTTTGATTATCATATATGAATGCCTATTATATTTGAGTATGATTGAGACTAATACGTAGTCCAGGCAGTTGGTAACGGTTTTCGATCAAGTGGTCGAACTAGTTTCGCCACAACGGATACGTTCGATGAATCCGAGTCGTACGGTGATTATCAGCAGTGGTTAGGCAACGAGAAGTGCGTATACACTCCATGTCAATTAATTTATCGTACGCTTGTACCAATCAAACTTGTCAAGTAATCCGATTGTCCTAATGTGTGTTTACTATGTATGGATGCTACTGCTTAAATCTAAGGTACACTTACCAATGTAAAGCTCGTTTAACCTTGGTACCACAATCCGTTAAGACTCATGAGCCGAATATGGTGGTATGGGACACTGTAGTTGATCTGTCAGCCTACGCTGGGGTGACATCCTCCCTATAATGACCAGTGAGTAACCCAAACTAGTGAGCCGAATACGGTGGTATGGGACACTGTATTTGAGCTGTCGGCCTACAATCAGGTGGTGAGCCTCTCGTAGTGACCTCGAGTATAAAATATGCCTACGCGGATAGTGACGAGCCTCCCGTAGTGACCTTGAGTGTAAACTCGTGAACGTGGCCTATCCACTGCTTTTAAATTAGGGGTGATGTTGCCCTATAACTTGCCTATCGTATGTGATTAACTAGGATTGACGACCCTAGATGAATCATCATTTGGGTAAGTGATATAAAGGGAGGTACCTTAGCTTCCCGAATCTACTGTATGAATAGGCCTAATCAAGTACTTGACTAACATAATCATGCATTGCACTGGACGTGCTTAGGTGATGAAGGCACAGTGGGAGAAGCATGTGCGACCGTGAGATGGTGTCGCTGAGGGAGTGCAGGCAAGGGCATGCATCATTACCACATATCATCCTTGCATTAACCAGAGTAGTTAGGGAATGTTTGTTGTATTGCTTTATGATTACTGCTTGACTGAATTGATAACATGTTAACCTTTGCCTTATACTACCACTGAGTTGATCACTCACTCCCACTCTGGGACGGTGTTTTAAAACACCAACCAGACTCTATTTTTGCTGCAGATGATGATCTGTCTTCTGGCTTACGAGGCGGAGCCAGACTTTTATGACGATGAGGAGAGTTCTCTTATGTACAACTAACAGGCGGGTCTATATAGACCATGTAATGATCGACGGGATTACAAGGATTATATGATTTAGTCAGACTTTCACATTTTGTCATTTTGTATATTTTAGAACAAGACATGTATATGTTCAGCCCAGTAACACACACGTACTCTGGAGGTTGTGAAACACGCATATACTTTACATATCTATCACAGTCTTCCACTTCCTTAATATTCTCTCTCTGGAGTATGATATGCTGATTTATTGTAATCCCATTCATGTTTAATGCACTAATATGGACAACATTTAATCATCATTATCTATGTTGCATAAGTGATGCGACGGATCTCGTTAGTTGAGCCTTTGCTCAACCCTCGAAATTCGGGATGTTATAAGTTAGTATCACAGTATGATTTGGATTAAACTGGACCTGAATTATAGTAACACGACGCACACTGATGTACTTTGACTTAGGAGGGGACGATGAAATGTAGAAACATTCGTAGGATCTCAAGTTTCACCAATCGGCGAAAAGAGACCGTTGCATATAACCCGTACGCGATTGAGACCATGTAAAATGATCTCAATTCCTCCTTAGGCTGTCAAACGATGGGTTTAGACTTACCCAGCAAATCCCTAACTTGAAATATGCCAAAAGGTGTGAATATGTGCAAGATGGGGCGAGAAAACACACTTCACGGCCATAGGGGCCCAAACCGCAAAGTACAGGGGGAACCACATTTTCGGAACCCTGGGGAGGGGGGGGGGGAGGCCACTGTCCCCAGGTGGTGGTGCCGCCCACAATATAGCAGACCATTGTGCCACCACGCCAACCGCGATGCATCACGGTCGGGTCTAGCGGGCTCCCGGGTCGGGCGGCTCGCTGCCCCTCCCACACACACATGTGGGGCCTATTTTCACGTGGGACCACCCTATTTAGGGTCCCTTTACCATCCTTTGCTCATTTCACCCCTCCCCTAGCTTTCAAACTCCTCCAAACTTATAATTTCTCTTCAAATCTCTCCCCCATACATCACAAATTTCATCTTCTTCCTTTTCTTACACCCACTTCCACCATTCTCTCAACCATCTCCTACTACCTTCAATCCCTTTATTTCTTCTATTTGAGTACACAAACCCACCTTTGTGTCTCATAAACCTCTAAATCCACCAACCCATCTTATCCTTCAATCTTGCTTCATTCTCATGGCTCTTTTTGAGCTAGTGGCTGCCATCTTTTTCTTTTCACACTCCTTTCCCTTATGGGAAAGAAGAGGGCGCCCGTGGATGAAGCCGGGCCTAGCCGCCTACCCATCCAAGGAAGAAGAAAGGTGCTGAAGCTAGCACTAGCATTGAGCGGGAGCGAATGACGAAGAGGGATCTCGATCCCCAATGAAAGTGCCCTGGTTTGTCAAGTTACGTGAGTGGTGGGTTAGACTGTCTACAGAACTCGATAGGAAGATCAATTCAAGCATCTCCCTCAACCCGATGTGCGCAAGCTCGGCATAGGTAAAACTAAAGCCTCACATCCCATGACCCAAAACACCAGGTAAAAGAAACCCTTAAAAACAAGCTAGAAATCATAGGGTATTAGGGTGAGAAAACTTTTTGCAAAATAGGAAATCTCTAAGTTTTTCTCGGCTTGTCGATTTTATCGAAGCACCCTCGATATGATCGACCTGCACTGTCGATGTCCTCGATACCTTAACGATATTATCGATGAGAGGACCAAAAGTGTCCAGCAACTAAATATTCATCTAGATAGATTTATCGATGTATCGATACACCTATCGATATCATTGATATAAGCACTAAATATGTCCAGCAACTTTACAACATATCTGGACGAATTATCGATGTATCGATACAGATATCAATATCATCGATATTCAAATCTCAAGTCCATCGAAAGTGGCTCGATAAGATCGACAGGCAGATTTCTGGCGCCCCCATTTTTTAATGAAAATCTCAAATTCCTTCGATATATCGATGACCGTCTGATATGATCTGAATTCAAATATCGATAAGATCGGATGTCCATCGATGATATCGATAGTGGATGCGCATTTCTTACAGCAGATATTTCAGGTTGTTTTTAACTGTGATCGGGGGCCCTTCGATAGAATCGATATTTCAATATCGATGATATCGGCACCAGGTCGATCACATCGAACAAAGACATGAATCGTCCAGCAAGCTTAAAGTCAAATCCGCTGGATTTATCGATGCATCAACTCTGATCTCGATATCATCGACATTCAAATTCCGATGATCTCGACCGTTCCCCAATCACTCATGAAAACCTGAAATATTTCAAAGTCAAGTCTCTCTCATTTTTCAAGTGTCGATGGATCGAACCTGTCATTGATGGAATCAGAGTTCGAAATCCGATGATATCGACAATAGTTTCGATTCATCGACCAATTGGCAAAGAGTTTCAAAAGCGCATGACATTGAGTCCGAGTCATCGAGCAGACCATCGATGCTATCAAGAGTATACGCTTGATGATATCGAACCTGCTCGATGATATCGAACTCTGTCATAAATGTAACTGTTTTATATCCGTTGGAACTTTTTGCCTATATATAGAGGACTTTTCTTTTGTTGCTGTGAGAGAAATAAGAGAGAGCTTTTGAGTGTGTCAACTTATATCCTATATCTAAAGCCCTTTCTCTCAAGGGAGTTCATCCTCCAATCCACCCTCACCATTGACATTCAATAGAGTGGATTGGGGAATGAACTTCCGCATTCAAAAATCCTCCAGCTACTACCTTAATGGCAAATCATTAAGCTAAGATGCCTTAAATGCATAAGATTGGAACTACTCTACCTTCCTTTTAAGAAAACCTTTAGAGAGTAGGATTCCATCATAACCTTGACCCAACCCAAAACCAAGTACTGGTATATCTTTTGGGTTGCTGATCAAGGGAGCCGAAGACTCTTCAACAACAAGGAGGAGGTCTTCGTCATTGTGCTAAATGAGATTCATCAACTTATTTGTAAGTATTCAGAGTCCAGGAGGACACTTATGCTCATTCCTTTCTAGGATTGGGTCTTAAGTGGTTCTCACCCTTTGAAGTCCTCAAGGAGGCCTCCAGCGGGAGTGTACGTAGTGGATGCGTTGTTTGGACCCTTGTTTTATGGAGAGCAAAACATCCAGGTGCGTTGTGTGGACCCTTGCTCTATGGAGAGCATAAACATCTGGTTAGGAGTGAACCAGTAAAATTCCAGGGTTTGAGGTGAACCGAGTTGAAACCTCTGTGTAAAGGTTGAAGGTGAACCTGATTTAAAACCTTAGGTTTGAGGTGAACCCTGAGAAACCTCCTTAGTGAAATCTGGTACACTCAAGGGATGAGTGCGGCGGCCGGAAGTGGAGTAGACTTATCGTCGAACCTCTATAAAATGACTGTGTTTGAGTTTGTTATTTTAATTGAGTGACTTGCGTTAATATTTCTATATATGAATATCTGATCACTTCTCACACACCTACACAGTCATATGCATTATGAGCTAGACTTTATATTATTCACTCTTTAAGCAGTTTGTGATTGGATCCTCTACCAGGCTTGGAAGCCAGTAGAGTTACATTTGAGTAATCCCGAGAATTGCATGATCATAGGATTAGTGAAGTAGGTTTTGTTTATAAATCATAGAAATTTTAAAAAGATCCTATTCACCCCCTCTAGGACATATTGGCATATTTCTTCTTCAACTCAAGCGGTCTTCACCGCTTTTCAATTGGTATCAGAGCGGGTCTCTCTTTAAGGGCTTCATCGCCTAGAGAGTGATCTTGACTGAAGTTGGGAATGTGGCCAAAGTACAGGGCTCATCAGTCACTAGACGTCCAGTATTTGACAGCTCAAACTATGCATATTGGAAGGCTAGGATGCACTACTTTCTGAGATCTTTGGATCATGACATTTGTGATATAGTTGAAAGTGGATATGTGCCACCTACTAAACAAATTGTACTTGATAGTGGCACAACAATCACAAAGCCCAAATCCAAAGAAAAGTGGGCAACATTCGACAAAGAAAAGCAGACATCTGAAGCCAAGGCTATGAATGCTATGTACTGTGCCATGTCCCAGGATATATTTAATCAGATAAGTATATGTGGGACATCCAAGGAAGTATGAGATTTATTGAAAACAACCCATGAAGGCACAAGCACTATGAAGCGATCCAAACTTCAACTCCTGACTTCACAGTTCGAAAGTCTCAGAATGGAAGAGCATGAGACATTTATGGAGTTTTTCACAAAGTTAAATATAATTTGCAACTCCATGGGTGGATTGGGAGAGAAAGTTTTGGTGCCGAAAATCTGTAGGAAAATTCTAAGATCCCTACCGGAACGATTTAATCCCAAGGTTACAACAATTGAGGAGTGTAGGAACATAGATGAAATAAAAGTAGAAGAACTGGTAGGTTCCCTACAAACTTTTGAATTACACTTCACACAACCCCAAAAATCCAAAAACACTGTCCTAAAAACCTCAAAGAAAATAATTCATGAGGACAGTGAAAGTGAAAAGGAAGATGAAGATGAAGAAGTGGCTCTGCTAGCACAAAAATTCAGAAGATTCTTTCATAAGAATCACGACCGTCCTTCTAGAGGAAAGGTGAACAACAAACCTTCTGCAGGCTTGGTAAAAAGACCAAAGAACCACAATGCTATGCCTATCGAGAGTATGAACACCTATCCACTGAATGACCAAATAGAAAAACCAAGGGCAAGGTAATGGCCGCCACATGGGATAATACAGAGGAGTCAAATTCAAAATCAAGCGACTCAAGGAGCGATGGAGATTGAAAATCCTTGAAATACTTATGGTCTCCACTGCTTCGATCATTTCAAGTGAATTTGAGGAAGAACAGCAAGCTACTAAATCATTTCTATCTGACAATGAGGAAATTGAAGAAGAGGAAGAAAGAGAACAAGATGAATTACAAGACGCTTACAATCAACTTTACATTCATAGCGTCAACATTGTCAAAAGATTTGAAATAGTTGAGAACAAAAAGGAATTGCTGTAACTAGATCTAGATAAAACTTTAGATATCAACACTCATCTGATTAATGACTTGTAGTAATATCATTCAGATTATGATAAACTTGAAAGAATCAACATTTCTCTTAAATCTGAGTCTGAAAGATTAAATAAACAAATTAAAACATTAAATGAGAAAAATATGATTCTTTAAAATGAAAATCATTCACTTTAAGTTGAATTAGAGGAATCCAGAAAAATGGCTAAGCTAAATTGCAAATTTTCCCAAAGTGGCGAGAAATTAGAAAAACTGTTAGGCATGGGAAAATGTGGAGAGGATAAAAAGGGAGTAGGTTATGGAAAAGCTAGAGCAAAAACTAAATATGATGCACAACCTTTTGGAAAATCTGTTGTCTCTAGTAGTAACATCAGACCTATCCCAGCTCGTCATAAAAATGGTGAGTCAGTTTATGAGCCGAACAAAAGAAATATGCAATCATCACCACTCAAGCTAGTTGACAGGATGAAGGAGTCATTAAGCCATGTGGACAAATCGGATAAGATGAACAAATCTATCATAAGTAAAACTCCTGTCACAAAGTGGGTGATTAAGGAAAAGATAAATTGCCTTGTTACACATTCAGATCATCTACCAGGGAATGAGGTCAAATGGTACCTTGACAGTGGATGCTCAAGACATGTCACAGGTAATAAATCTCTTCTCTCCAACTATAAAAATCTTCATAAAGGGATAGTCACCTATGGAGATGGAGACACTGCCAATGTAATTGGACAAGGAATGATAAGAGGAATTGATTTGCTCAAAAATGAGAGTGCTTTTTGCATAAAAGGACTAGCACATAATCTGTTAAGCATCTCTCAAATTTGTGATAATGGGCATGTGGTCAAATTCAACAAAGAAGAATGCGATATCCTAGATCAATCAGGAAAATCAGTGATTAAGGGTCATCGCACTAACAACCATTGCTACAATTATAGAAAAGAAAGGAGCGACATTGAGAAACATTGAGCAGAGAGAGACAATTCCAGATCATGCATCTAGATCTGGATATTTGCTGATATGATGCAATTTTGTTGAGCGTCAAATGATATATCTGAGGTTCCTCACCTCAATCTTTTGTAAATAAACATGCAAATGTTTTTAATTTCTGATGTATAGTATTTTGCTGAGTATGTTATCGATATACTTGAAGGGTTGAAAAAGAAAAATATTCCTTCTCATACCTATCGTTCTGACATTTCTGATTAATCGATCACGGGTCAATATCATCGACATCTCTTCAGAATGTGGAAAGTCACAGATCGAGACTACTATTGAAGCAATTACCGATAACATCGTATGTGGATCATCGATATAATCGAAAGAAAGTTCGATAAAATCGAAGACCCCTGGCTGATAAAAGGCGATCGAGTGAAAGAATTGTTATTTCTCTAAAATTTTTTTACTCTCTGCTCGAATCCTCGGCCAGGCGACCATCAACGGTCCCAGAAGCTTCCACTCCTGAGTCTAATCTCACTTTTGGTCGGGTATTTTCCATTCTTTTGGTTGACCTCCCTTACCTTTACTCGCCTCTTACACTGAAAAATCATGAACAAAGGGAAAGGTAAGTCTCTCTCTCAGTCTTCAAAAGGGAAAGAAAAACAACCCAGTTTGCATCAACTCACTCCATTGGTGAGACATCTAGACACTGTTGTTGAGCGTCTGGTTCTCGATAGCGCCATCAAATCTTTTGGTGTAGACATGCTTCTCGAAGTAATAGGATGGCAAAATATTCTGAATCTTGGTGGTACTTATCAAATTGGAGTGATCCATGACTTCCTCAGTAAAAGTCATGTTATATGTGACGATCCACCCTGTGTTCAAGTAGAATTATTACACTACTCCAAACACATCACTCCCATCACCTTGAGTCACCTTTTAGATCTTCGAGTCACTCGTATTCCTGTTACCAGTCGAAATCTAAATGGTCTTGGTGTGTGGGGTGAGATAACTCATGCACTATGTCAGGGAACTACTATTTCTCGAAACGATGATAATTCCCTTCATATTAATCATCTTAGACCCACTTTTAAAATCCTTTATGGCATCTTTGGGTCCAATGTCTATCCATGTGACGTGAATGGTAATCATCTGTCTCCCTTTGTGTTAAATGTGTTGTATGATGTATATCAGGAAGTTCAAGTGTGCCTCCCAACACTTCTTCTTAAGCTGCTAATTCGGGTCATTCAACGAAATCATCAGGATACACTAGCTTTTCCTGTACTCATCTGTAAATTATCCCATCATGTTGGTATTCCCGTCTCATCTGACAAAGTCTATCCAGAAAAGTGGTTTGACAGTGATTCAGCTTAAGTGGCACAACAGCTTTGTCTTCCTTTAGTTCTTCTTGAAAACAGTGTTCCCCTGCAGTCGGCTGCTCCATATGCTCCTCCGTCATATCCATGGGGATCCAACCGAACGCCATTGCTGAGTTCAGAGTCTATCACAAATCGCCAAACTCATCATCTTGAACATCATCTATTGAACGGTATGACAAGCATGGAGGATCGACTTCACAATTGTGAGAGATGTCTCACCGTGATTGAAGAAAAAGTCGATTCTCTCCAACAAACAAATCAACAAGTAGTTGATTTACTCACACATGGTGACTCGCAAAGATGGTAGAAGCTGGTTGTGCTAATTGAACATCATTTTTTTTATGGGCTTGGTGTTTTTATTGGGAAAACTGTTAATTTGCTGCCAATCTTGGGCAGTCTATTTTGGATAATCAGATAATTTTGGCTTGGTCTGGGGCAGTTTTTGTTCTTTTATATAATGCTCAATCTTTTTCCTGCCTTATTTGTGTTTCGTTCCCCTGGTTTGTCAAGTTATGGATTACATATGATTAAAAACTGCTATACAACTGCTCTATCGTATCTAATATGCATTCATGAATTTTGAAATTGATTGAATTGAGTTACAACTTTTATACATTAATGATTTGCTTCTACCTGATTGGTTCTCCTAAGTGTTTCAAGCTTCAGTCAATATCATCTGTGATATCTTTGTCAATGACTGACAAAAAGGGGGAGAACATTTACAAACACCCCGAATGGAAATTGTATATTTGTTTAAATGTTGTTGCAGATGTTAGGAGGAGCAGTCGCAACAAGCAAGGGGGAGTTGGAGTTTACAAGAAAGGGGGAGCAGCTATTGGGTGGTGTACATGGGTTAGAAACTCTAAAATTGTGTAAAAACATGTACACACAATTTAGGATGTGTTTGTCTAGAACATTCTAGGGTGTTTTTGGGGATTTTGTCATGTAATTGACAAAAGGGGAGATTGAAAGTACCCTGGTTTGTCAAGTTACGTGAGTGGTGGGTCTGACTGTCTACAGATCTCGATAGGAAGATCAATTCAAGCGTCTGCCTCAACCGGATGTGCGCAAGCTCAGCACAGGTAAAACTAAAGCCTCACATCCCATGACCCAAAACACTAGGTAAAGGAAACTCTTAAAAACAAGTTAGAAATCATAGGGTTTTAGGGTGAGAAAACTTTTTTGCAAAATAGGAAATCTCTAAGTTTTTCTCGGCTTGTCAATTTTATCGAAACACCCTCGATATGATCGACCTGCACTATCGATGTCCTCGATACCTTAATGATATTATCGATGAGAGGACCAAAAGTGTCCAGCAACTAAATATTCATCTGGACGGATGTATCGATGTATCGATACACCTATCGATATCATCGATATAAGCACTAAATATGTCCAACAACTTCACAACATATCTGGACGAATTATCGATGTATCGATACACATATCGATATCATCGATATTCAAATCTCGAGTTCATCGAAAGTGGCTCGATAAGATCGACAGGCATATTTCCGGCGCCCCCATTTTTAATGAAAATCTTAAATTCCTTCGATATATCGATGACTGTCCGATATGATCTGAATTTAAATATCAATAAGATCGGATGTCCATTGATAATATCAATAGTGGGCCTGCATTTCTTACAACAGATATTTCAGGTTGTTTTTAACTATGATCGGGGGCCCTTCGATAGAATCGATATTTCAAATATTGATGATATCGGCACCAAGTCGATCGCATCGAACAAAGACATGAATCGTTCAGCAAGCTTAAAGTCAAATCCGCTGGATTTATCGATGCATCAACTCTAATCTCGATATCATCGACATTCAAATTCCGATGATCTCGACGGTTCCCCGATCACTTATGAAAACCTGAAATATTTTAAGGTCAAGTCTCTCTCATTTTTTAAGTGTCGATGGATCGAACTTGTCATCGATGGAATTGGAGTTCAAAATCTGATGATATCGACAATAGTTTTGATTCATCGACCAATTGGCAAAGAGTTTCAAAAGCGTATGACATTGAGTCGGAGTCATCGAGCAGACCATCGATGCTATCAAGAGTATACGCTCGATGATATCGAACCTGCTCGATGATATCGAACTCTGTCATAAATGTAACCATTTTATATCCATTAAAACTTTTTGCCTATATATAGAGGACTTGTCTTTTGTTGCTGTGAGAGAAATAAGAGAGAGCTTTTGAGTGTGTCAACTTATATCCTATATCTAAAGCCCTTTCTCTCAAGGGATTTCATCCTCCAATCCACCCTCACCATTGACATTCAATAGAGTGGATTGGGCAATGAACTTCCGCATTCAAGGATCCTCCAGCGACTACCTTAATGGCAAATCCTTAAGCTGGGATGCCTTGAATGCATAAGATTGGAACTACTCGACCTTCCTTATAAGAAAACCTTTAGAGAGTAGGATTCCATCATAACCTTGACCCAACTCGAAACCAAGTACTGGTATATCTTTTGTGTTGCGGATCAAGGGAGCCGAAGACTCTTCAACAACAAGGAGGAGGTCTTCGTCATTGCGCTGAATGAGACTCATCAACTTATTTGTAAGTATTCGAAGTCCAGGAGGACACTTGTGATCATTCCTTCCTAGGATTGGGTCTTAAGTGGTTCTCACCCTTTGAAGTCCTCAAGGAGGCCTCCGGCGGGAGTGTACGTAGTGGGTGCATTGTGTGGACCCTTACTCTGTGGAGAGCATAAACATCCGGGTGCGTTGTGTGGACCCTTGATCTATGGAGAGCATAAACATCTGGTTAGGAGTGAACCAGTAGAACTCCAGGGTTTAAGGTGAAGTGAGTAGAAACCTCTATGTAAAGGTTGAAGGTGAACCTGATTTAAAACCTTAGGTTTGAGGTGTACCCTGGGAAACCTCCTTTGTGAAATCCAGTACACTCAAGGGATGAGTGTGGCAACCGGGAGTGGAGTAGACTTATCGTCAAACCACTATAAAATGACTGTGTTTGAGTTTGTTATTTTAATTGAGTGACTTGCGTTAATATTTCCATATATGAATGTTTGATCACTTCTCACACACCTACACTGTCATATCCATCATGAACTAGACTTTATATTATTCACTCTATAAGCAATTTGTGATTGGATCCTCTACCAGGCTTGGAAGCCAGTAGAGTTACATTTGAGTAATCCTGAGAATTGCATGATGATAGGATTAGTGAAGTAGTTTTGTTTATAAATCATAGAAATTTTAAAAAGATCCTATTTACCCCCCTCTAGGACATATTGACATATTCCTTCTTCAACTCAAGTGGTCTTCACCGCTATTTCACCCAAATCCCTCTCGAAAGAGCTCTACCGGCGGGTGTTGGAGATAGTAGGTTTCAAGGCCGTAAAGTTATCTTTGAAGCACATGTTGACAAAAAACTATTTGGGCTTTATCCGGTGATGGACCTCCTGTTGGATGCTGGGTGGCTCCCATATTTGAAGGTAAGTCACATGCGTGTGAGAGCATTGTCCGAGCCTTCTACGCCCACATACGGGATCCACTGCTTGAACCTCTAGAGTTTACTATCCCCGTTAGAAGGTGGGAAGCCATTGTCGATGTTGGTGTGATAGCCCGAATTTTGGGGATTCCACATGGCGAGGTTCATGCTAGAGAATCACATCTTAATAGTGTGCGAGAAAGAGATCGCCGCAAGTGGTTTCTTTGTGGCCGACTGGTCCCCTGGAAGTGAGGCAATTGCCTCCCAGCGACCAAGATGACTCATGATTTCCGCCTACTCCACCACATACTCACATATAATGTGTATCCGAGGTGGAGCAATCTCACCGAATGCACATGTTTGATGGTAGACTTCCTATACAGAGCTGGACAGGGAGACAAGTTGTGTCTGCCCACGTTCATCCTGCTTCAGATAGTCTAGACCACACGCGCTGTTAGGACAGATATTTCACTCCCATTTGGTCGGCTTATATGCAATCTTGCTCGTGAGTTCGGCTGAAGACTTAACGCGGATGATCTTGCGCCGATCCACTTCATCAATTACACCACACTCAACAACATGGTCATTAGGCCATGACAACGTCAAGCCTGACTTGATGAGTATGGTGACGAGATAGAGGAAGAGGAAGAAAGTAGTAAAGAGGAGGAGGAAGAAGAATTGAGGGAGGAAGTGTGGGAGAAGGAAGTGATGAAGGGGGAAGTGATGATGAGGAAGAGCAGGAAGAGGAAGAAGAGGAGGCTCAAGACTCTGATGGGGGCCCTCCTCCTGCTACACATGAGCACCATAGTGATGGGGCTGCCTTAGAAGCCCGCTTGGCTTAGATTGAGGAGAGCCAGGCCGCCTTGAGACAGGAGGTCAGAGAGACCCGGGCCGAAGTGAAGCAAGAACTTGAAGAGAATAAGGCCTATATGAAACAAAAGTTCAAGAAGATGTCCTGCACTCTAAAGACCCTCCTGTGCTGTATGCAGGACAAGGGTGCTCCTCCTCCATCACCAGAGTCGGACGACTAGTCATACGTTGTAGTTATCTTTGGGTTTTCTTTGTTTTCTTGTTTTCTATGTTATAGCCTTGATAGGCTTAGTAGTATGTTAGAGTTGTTGTGTTTTAGTGTTTAAAGCTATGTTAGATTAGCTCATATGCATCTTCTGTCATGATCAATGTAAGACTACATCTCATGTATTGTGACAATTTTGGTTAAATGAAATGCATGAAGCTCCTTTTGTTATTAAATGTGTAGAATGCTTGAGAAATTGAGTGTTGTTATGCTAAATCTTACACGTGTTGCACCCTATGTTGTGTATAGGGAATGCCCCCTAAGAACACTGGAGCACTGCTCGTCTCGCACTTGGCGGATCGTTTGACGGGGCACCTCCCCCAAGCGATAGCCATACGGACCCTAGTTTGGGCCCAGACTTTGAGACAATGCCGGATTCACAGCCGGCCACAGGCCCCACCAATGGGCCAACACCTAGTACGCCACTGGTTCTGGAACAGAACCATGCGTCCTTGGTTCATGCCACACAGCCTTAGGCGGCTCCTCCTCCTGATAGGTTTAACCAGATGATGCTCCTTATGCAGTAGCAGCAACAGATTTAGACCACCATTGCAGGGGCCCTTGTCCAAAAAATGAACGTGGGCCCACCTGCACCACTCGTGCACCCTGCTGGAAACATGAATGCCAACGGTTTATTTGAACGAATAGCGCTTCTAACCTCCTACTTTTGTGGGTACTTACAGACCCGAGGAGGACAAGTGCTGGTATGATCACATCTCTAAGATGTTGAAGCCGCTGCACTGCACTGAGGTAGAGCAGGTTGAGTTGGTTACGTACATGTTCTAGAAGGAGGCTAGTCTATGGTGGGACAGCATCATACAGACAGTGGATGCTGGGTATGTTTAGACGTGGGAATCTTTTGAGACCCGCTTCCATAGGAAGTACTTCCCCTTCACCGTAATGAAAAGGAGGGAGAGTTTCTTCGCCTCCGACAGGGAGGGATGACCATGTCGGAATATGAGAATAAGTTTACGGGGCTGGCCAGATACACTCTTCTGATCCTAGCGAATGAGCCGATGAAGATGTAGCATTTCTCAGATGGTCTGTGGCCCGATATCCGCATGAAGATGTGTTGTGCTAGCATTCCCAACTATGCTGAACTAGTGAACATGTCCCTATGAGCTGAGCAGGATGGAGACAAACTATCCCATACACGTGTACCCATGGGTCCGAGGCCTCGACCTGATTTTCTAAGCAGACCGTTCCACGGCAAGAGGCCACGTGTAGATTCGCCTCCCAGACTTATGGCTCCACCAACCCAGCTTAGGTGATCAGATGTGTGGTGCACCTACTACAAGAGGTTGGGTCATTCTAAACTTACTGCTTTACCAGGATAAGGGACAACGGCTTCGCCCCTTAGAAGATCAACCGTAAGATGCCGCAACCTATCTCTGCTCCACCTCTACGATCAGCATCGCCTACACAGCTATCTTACCGGCCACCCACACCTCGATTTAGGCCGCCTCAATGACTTATGGCAGCACAGCCGAATCGTCTTAAACAAGCTTGGGTGCACTCACTTACATTTGAGGCTTCTGAGATAGTAACCGCAACACCATTGGCCTTCGAAGTCACAACACATATCAAGGTATACCAATCTTCCTATTGGTGGACACCGGGTCCACTATTTTAATAATATCATGCGCAGCAGTCAAGCAACTAGTATTGAAAACTACTCCTATGGTTGGGATGACACTCCTTACCGCCACAAGGACCTTCTCATACACTACCAAGATTTGTAAGGGTTGCTCGATAGACTTAGGAAGCAGAACAATACTCGTTGACCTAATTGTCGCCCTGCTGTGTCATTACGATGTCATCCTCGGTATGGATTGGCTCACCGAGATGAAGGCAGAGATTGATTGCGATATTAGAGTGGTGATAACCCATGGATATGAGGGCACGACCTTTACCTTCCCAGTTCAGGTCAGTTTGTACCACCGCATTAGTTGTTATGCTACCTTACTAGAGAATGTTGATGGTTCGACACTTGGGAACATGCCTATAGTCTGAGACTTCCCGGACGTGTTCAAGATGATACCTGGACTACATCCTCGGTGCGAGATCGACTTTACTATCGACCTTGCGCCTGGTGCGACACCCATTTCGCTACTGACGTATCGCATGCCTCCATGTGAGATGGAGGAGCTGAGGAGACAGATCGATGATTTGTTAGATGCAGGCTTCATACGATCAAGTGTATCTCCTTGGGGAGCACTCGTGTTGTTTGTAAAGAAGAAGGATGAATCGCTGCGATTGTGTATTGATTATTGCAGGCTAAACCAAGTGACAGTAAAGAACAAGTATCCTTTGTCTAGGATAGATGATCTGTCGATCAGTTGAAAGGGGCACAATATTTCACTAAGATCAACTTACAGTCAGGGCATCACCAGTTGCGCGTAAGGGATGAGGACGTGCAGAAAACAGTGTTCAGAATCAGCTTTGGGCACTATGAGTTCCTTGTGATGTCGTTTGGGCTCACAAACGCACCGGCCATGTTCATAGACCTTATGAACGGGTGTTTCGGCCGTATTTGTACCGATTCATCATCATATTTATAGATGACATCCTGATATACTCCAAGAGTCGGAAAGATCACAAGGAGCACCTGCGAGCAGTCTTTGATACTCTTAGGAAGAACTAGTTGTTTACTTAGTACAAGAAGTGTGACTTCTAGAAAGAAGAGGCCAAGTTCCTGCGACATGTGGTGTCCAAGGAAGGAATAGCTGTGGACCTTGCTAAGGTGACCGCAGTTCAAGACTGGGAGTAGCCCGGTTCGGTTACTAAAGTGAGGAGTTTTCTGGGACTTGCTCGCTATTACTACCGATTCATCAAAGACTTTTCCAAGATAGCTAGACCGTTGTCTCAGCTCACTCGAAAGGATCTTAAGTTTCCCTAGAACGAGAAGGCAAGAGCAGCCTTTCAGGAACTGAAGGACAAGCTGACGTCCGCCCCTATGATAGTATTGCTAGAGCAAGGGGTCATATATATGATATACACCGATGCGTCTCGTGTTGGTTTGGGTTATGTTCTTATGCAGAAGGATAGTGATTTCCTATGCATCACAATAGTTAAGGAAATCCGAAGAGAACTACCCTACGCATGACCTGGAATTGGTGGCCGTCATCTTTGCATTAAAGCTCTGGAGACATTACCTCTATGGAGAGCAGTTCGAGTTCTTTTACGATCACAAGAGCCTCAAGTACATATTCATGCAGAGGGACCTAAATATGAGGTAGCGATGATGGATGGAAACCTTGAAAGACTTCAAGTTTGAAGTCTCCTACCATCCTGACAAGGCCAACCCTGTGGCATTTGCGTTGAGTCGCAAGAAGACAATAGAATTTGTGGCTCCGCTGATGATAGAAGAATGGAACATGGTGAAATTCGTGTGAGACTTTGAGCAAAAACTTACGGTAGAGGAGCCGTTCGAGAGCATTGTACATGTTCCTGTACGGCCACTTATCGATGACCGAATCATTGTGGCTCAGAGGGAAGATGAAAGGTTGGTGGAAATGAGAAAGCGAGCTAGTGATGATGAAGACTCTGAATGGAGAGCTGGTTCGGATGGGGGTTTACGTTATTGTGGCCGCCTATGCGTCCCAAATCTTCATGACTTGAGAAAGGAAGTTCTCAAAGCTGCTCACAATTTGAAGATGGCGATGCATCCTTGCAGTACAAAGATGTACCGAGACTTGAAGCGTTCGTACTGGTGGAACAACATGAAGACCCACATAACAGATTATGTGTCCCGTTGTCTCACGTGCCAGAAGGTCAAGGCCGAGCATCGCCGACCTCCTGGATTGCTTCGGCCCATACCCATAACTGAATGAAAATGAGATTTCATATATATGGATTTCATTTCCGGGTTACCGAAGACGAGGAAGGGACACGACTCCATTTGGGTGATTGTGGACCGATTGACAAAGTCGGCTCATGTTCTCCCTATTAAAGTTTCAAACTCCGCAGATGATTTGGCCAGGCCGTACATCAAGAAGATCGTACGGCTGCATAGAGTGCCTATGGAGATTGTGTCAGATCGAGACAAGCGATTCACATCTATCTTCTGGACTCGTATCCAAGAAGCAATGGGTGTGAAACTGAAGTTCAATACCGCGTTCCACCTACAAACGGATGAGCAGACGGAACGGGTCAATCAGGTGTTAGAAGATATGTTGCGGGCATGTGTGCTTGATTTTAAAGGCAGTTGGGATGACTGCCTTCCTTATGCTGAGTTCGCTTATAACAACAACTTTCAAGCGAGCATTGGCATGGCTCCCTAGGAAGCACTGTATGAGCGTCCATGTCGAGCACCACATTGCTGGGTAGAGGTTGGTGAGAAGAGTTTGATTGGCCCGAATTTGGTACAGGCGACCTCAGAGAAGATCGACATTATCAGGTGTCGACTTCTTTCAGCACGGAGTAGATAAGAGTTACGTCGATACGAGACGGCGACGGCTAGAGTTTGAGGTTGGGGACCATGTATATCTTAAGGTTTCCCCCACGAAGGGAGTCCTTCGATTTGGTAAGAAGGGGAAACTCACGCCAAGATTTATTGGTCCATTCCAGATTCTAGATCGAGTGGATGTGGTAGCATATCGTCTCGCTTTGCCCACACCACTCGCAGGCATGCACAACGTATTTCACATATCGATGCTGAAGAAATACGTCTTGATCCTTCCCACATTATCAAATGGGAGCAGGTATAGTTGAGTGAAGATGCTACTTATGTGCTGCGACCGACGTATATCCTACACAAGAAGGAACAGGTGCTGCGCAGTAAAGTGATTCCGCTCGTGAAAGTACTGTGGACAAACCACACTAAGGAAGAGGCCACTTGGGAAATAGAAGTCGAGATCCGTAAGAACTACCCTCAGATTCTCAAGGAGTACGAAAATGTACTAATTTCAAGGATGAAATTTTTCTTTAAGGGGGGTAGATTGTAACATCTCGGAAAAATTCGTACAAAGACCCGAGTATCACCTTAGACAGAAATCACTAAGGAACGAGTCCTGTAGAAATTAGACAAAAATTAATTAAGTACTAAACTAAATTAATCGGTGGATTAGATCGAGCCACTTTCTATATGAACTGCAAGACCCAAAACTATTAGAATCATTAACTTAACATTTCCTAAAAACCTAGGATCAGTCTCAAAACCCAGTTGTTCTCGGGAACACATTGAAACTCCGTATCGGACCTGGACCACGCGTTGAAAGTCCGATGACTGCAAAACTATAAGGTTATGACCACCTTACTGGGCTTGACAACAATCGCGGGAATCGAGTCCAAATAATATACAGAAATGTACAACTTGAGCTTGGAGCGAAGTGTGTGAGAAACACGAATATCTTTAGAAAATGAACTCAAACTTAAGTGAATTGAGCCGTTCGCTTGCAGGCGAAATTTAAGGTTTCAGACTGTCAGTTTCTGACCAAACTTTACCCGTGGATCAGAAAAATTTTCCTGCACATGTCAGTATACTTTGGCCCTGATCGAGTAACGATGACCGTTAAACTGAAACGGGTCCTCCACGATCGATCCACTAATCTGATCGGACCACAATCTTAACCTGGTTTAGATCCATCGTCAGGGAACTTGCTCCAGGCCGTATGCGAGCAATGGACCTCCAGATGAGCTCCGTTTGCTCGAAACAGATGCCTTTTGGCTATAACCAAGTATATCATGGCCTTAGGGCCATTTACACCACTTCTAAGCCTATATATAGCCCTTAAACCACCCCTCTCTCATTCTATACGAATTTTCCTAACCTTAGGAGAGAGAAGAGAGAAAAGAGGAGAAAAGAGTGAGGAGAAGAGAGAGAGTTCAGGAGATCGTTACTGGGATTCATTCCCACTGCTCCCCGTGTTGAATCACCACCTCACTATCACTACACCATCGATTCTAGCTTCGATTTGGATAAGCAATCCTAACCCTAATCTCATTTTAGGAATCCAAATAGAGGAATCGGTGAATAGCTAACCTATTTCAATGTTTAGGTAGCCGTTGTGCTGTAGACGGAGACATTGTGTATGAACCGAGTTCGTAACGAGCAAACCGACGAAAGGTGCGGACTATAAACATTTAGGTTATGGTTTTAAAGGCTTTCAATGTCAGTTAATGATTTATGACTAACTTGATTGCTGCCACATGTACTTAGATACGATGTTTTCCATGTATTACATATATATAAACTATGTTGAAATATAATGCATTCCATGTGTTTGTTGAAATGTTTGAATGAAAGTAAAATCATGACTTGTGTTTGCCATGACTATAAATCTAGAATACATTACTGTTATATGTATGATAACTCCTTTGTGAATGGATTTGCCCTAATATATGTTTTTAACTAAATTATTTCATGTATGTTGAAATGTGTAGTCTAAATGTTTGATAAAATGTCTGAATGAGTAATTGTTGATGAAATGCATCTAATAAGAGTGTTGAGATAAGATTCTCAACTACCTTAGCTATATGAATGGATTCCTTCATGTAATTCAAATTCAACTACGTGATTTATGTATGAAATACATATATATGATAATATGTTCACTATGTGTTTGCTAAAATGCTCAAATGAGATTATATTTGAATTGGTTGTTAAATGCTGTTTTGACTATCACATATGATGCCTATTATATTTGAGTATGATTGAGACTAATACGTAGTCCAGGCAATTGGTAACGGTTTTCGATCAAGTGGTCGAACTAGTTTCGTTCCACAATTGATACGTTCGATGAATCGAGTCGTACGATGATTATCGGCAGTGGTTAGGCCATGAGGAGTGCGTATGCACTCCATGTTGATTAATTTAGTGTGCGCTTGTACCAATCGAACTTGTCAAGTAACTCGATTGGCCTAATGTGTGTTTACCATGTATGGACGCTACTGCTTGAATCTAAGGTGCCACTTACTAATGTAAAGCCCGTTTAACCTTGGTACCATGGTCCGCTAACAACTCATGAGCTGGGCATGGCGGTATGGGACACCGTGATATAGCTATCGACCTATGCTGGGGTGCGAGCCTCCCCGTAGTGACCAGTGAGCAACTCAAACTCGTGAGCCGACTACGGTGGTATGGGACACTGTATTCGAGCTGCCAGCCTATGATTAGGTGACGAGCCTCTCATAGTGACCTCGAGTATAAAATACGCCTACGCGAATGGTGACGAGCCTCCCGTAGTGACCTCGAGTGTAAACTCATGAACTTTCTTATCCACTGCTTTTAAATTTGGGTTGATGTTGCCCTATAACTTGCCTATCGTATGTGATTAACTAAAATTAACGACCCTAGATGGATCATCATTTGGGTAAGTGATATAAAGGGAGGTACCTTAGTTTCCTGAATCTGCTGTATGAATAGGCCTAATCAAGTACTCGACCAACACGATCATGCACCGCACTGTATGTGCTTAGGCGATGAAGGTACAGTGGGAGTAACATGTGTGACCGTGAGATGGTGTCGCTGAGGGAGTGCAGGCGAGGGCATGCATCATTACCACATCATCATCCTTGCATTAACCAGAGTAGTTAGGGAATGTTTGTTGTATTTCTTTATCATTACTGCTTGATTGAATTGATAACATGTTAACCTTTGCCTTATAGTACCACTGAGTTGATCACTCACTCCCACTCTGGGACGGTGTTTTAAAACACCAACTAGATTCTATTTTTGCTGCAGATGATGATCTAGCTTCTGGCTTACGAGGCGGAGCCAGACTTTTATGACGATGAGGAGAGTTCTCTTATGTACAACTAATAGGCGGGTCTATATAGACCATGTAATGATCGACGGGATTACAAGGATTATATGATTTTGTCAGACTTTCACATTTTGTTATTTTGTATATTTTGGAACAGGACATGTATATGTTCAGCCTCGTAACACACTCATACTCTAGATGTTGTGAAACACGCATATTCTTTACATATCTATCAGGGTGTGTTTGGGCGGTGGGATTAGAAGGGATTGGGTGGGATGGGATTCAAAAAACATAATTATTACCCATGGCAGGGATTTTCTCCTACTGCCATGGGATAAGATTAATGCTATAATTTGTTGGTAATACGGTGGTACATTGAATGGATATACCCACCGTCATTTGAAATTACTGAGAATAACACACATGTGTTATATCTAAACCGTTCATTTGTTTTGTAACCTCATTTTATGGCATGGGCCTAAAAATGAGGTAGATCTAAAACTTAGGTAGCCCCAAAGAAGTTTTCAACGATAAGTATTCAATCCCCATTGCTTTTTATGGTGGGGTCCACTTGAGCTTTAGATTTACCTGATTTTTTGACCCATGCTCTAAAATAATCTCGAAAAATGGGTGGACGGTGTGGATATAGCCCACACATTATGGTGGGACCTACACAACTTGCTAACATTGAGTGAAATTGGCATGGGACCAATGCAATTCCATCTAATCTAATTCCAAGCTTTTCCATTCTTCCCTAGAGTGGAATTGGCATAGGACCAGATGAATCCCATCCCACCTAATCCCTTCTAATTCCACTGCCCAAACACGCCCTCATAGTCTCGCTTGGTTAATATTCTCTCTCTGGAGTATGATATGCTGATTTAGTTTAATCCCATTCATGTTTAATGCACTAATACAGACAACATTTAATCATCATTATCTATGTTGCATAAGTGATGCGAAAGATCTCGGGAGTTGAGCCTTTGCTCGACCCTCAAAATTCGGGGCATTACGGGAACACACACAAGTTTAGTCATAGTGGATTCGATTTGCTCTTACCGAGATTATTACTACATTCCAACCCTACACTTGGGGTTGTGAACAAGTTTTTGGCGCCGTTACCGAGGACTAACGGTTGCGTTTTCCTGAGATTAACTAGTTTTGGATTAGAGTAAGATTAGGGTTTAATTACTTCTATATTTAGGTTAGGGTTTTTTTGAATTATTTTTAGAAACTAACTTGTCTTCTATTTTTAGGTTAGGAACTTTCCTAATTTGTTTTTAGATACTAACTTACTTCCTATTTTGTTTTTACAAATTAACTTGCTTTTCTGTTTTGCAGGATCTTAATATAAAAACTTCTAATTTGGTAACTTCTTTCTCATTCTCTCTCTTTCTATTTCTAGATTCTTATTGCTTTACTTCTCTCTCTCTCTCTCTTAGGTTTAGGTTAGCTTAGTTACTTAAGGGCTGAGAGTGTTTCATGCCCAAGCGGGTCCGTGATAACACTCGACGTCTCTTGACTGAAGGAGGATTGGTTGAGGGGTTATCTCTCCATCACTAGATTAGACACTACTCAAGATCCACAGAGTTAATTGAAGTGATGGCTACAAATCAACTGTAAATTCTCAAAATCCTCCTCAACCTAGGGTTGAGGAAATTCAGGATGAAAACGAGGTGCATCAAGCACCCCCACCTTTTACTTTGCAAGATTATTATAATCGGCAGGGGTGAGCACACCTTCATGCCTGGTTTTTTCAGAAAATGCAGAACATATGGATATCAAGCCAGGGGTGATCTAACTCCTTCCAAAATCCCATGGACTTGAATATGAAAATCCAATTTACACATGAAAGAGTTTGATGAGATTATAGAAACTTATATTTTTCGAACGTGTCTGAGGACATGGTCAGGCTAAAACTCTTTCCCTTCTCCTTGAAAGAGAAAACTAAGATGTGGTTGCATTCACTACATCAACGATCTATTGGCAGATGGAACGACATGACAATGGAGTTTATTAAGAAAATTTTCCCATTTCATAAAACAAACACCCTTAGAAAATCAATCATGAACTTCGCCCTAAAGTAAGATAAAACATTCTTCCAATGTTGGGAGTGGTTCAAGGATCTTGTCAATTCATGCCCATAACATGGTTTTGAAACTTGGCAAATAACAAGTTTTTTTTTAATGATTGGCCGACTTCTTCCATACGCCAAATGGTCGAGACAATGTGCAATGGGGAATTGATGAACAAAGAGGTCGATGATGTGTGAGATTATTTTGACAAGCTTGCTGAAAACACACAATCATGGGACATCTCCCCAAATCTAGCACCACTTCTACGCCTACTCAATTAAAGAAGGGGGCGGAATATATCTTCTGAAAGAAGATGATATATAAATGCTAAAGTGGCTAATCTCACAAGAAAACTCGAGGCTATGGAACTAAAGAAGGATAAGGATAAAGAAACTGTTTACGGTATTTGTGCTTGCAACATTCACACAACTGAAAATTGTCCAACAATACTTGCATTTTAGAGGTACTGAAAGAGCAATCTAATGCCATGAATAATTATCAAAGACCTTTTAGTGGATCCACCTCAAATACGTACAATCCTAGTTGGAGAAATTATCCAAACTTCAGTTGGAGGAGTGGACAAACTGCTTCTCCTCACGGATTCCTTAATCAAATTCTAAATCAAGGGAAACCTCAAGAGGATCCGTTATAAAGCATCTTCAAAATCAAGAGCGTTTCAATCAGGGTATGTTACATGCCTTTTAGGACCTTATAAAGGCCATACAAGGGCTTGAGATAAAAAATGCAATTGGGAAAAAAGGAAGCCTTCCAGCTCAACCTCTTCCTAATCCAATACAGTAATATGAAATCAGCAACCTGATCTCTTCAAAGCAAATGAAGCAAGCTAAGTCTATCACCACTCTTAGGAGTAGAAAAACAATTGATAAATCTATTCCGATAAGGGCTGAAAAGTCTAAGGACCCGAAAATAGATGAAGCTGATAGACCCAGCAACACTTTACATGAGTTAGAACCGGAACCTCGAGGTAAGCTGATTGCTCCATTTCCTAACGGTTGATTGCACCAAAGCCTCTCTCTAACTCTCAGGATAATCTAGAGGTGCTGAAACAAATGAAGGCTAACATTCCTCTACTGGATGTCGTTAAACAAATATCTTTATATGTCAAATTTCTGAAAGACTTATATATGACTAAAAGATGACAAAATATTCAAAAGAAAATCTTCTTAACAGAAAAAGTGAGTGCCATCCTAAAGCAAGATGTGCCATAAAAGTATAAAGATCCTGGTAGCCCAACCATTACTTGTGTAATTGGGAATTACCGGATTGAGCACGCACTTCTTGACTTAAGAGCGAGCGTAAATCTGATCCCATACTCGGTCTATGAACAATCGGGTCTAAGTGAATTAAAATCCACCCGGACCACATTACAGCTTGCTGATATCTTAGTTCATATATTGAGAGGGATAATTGAGGATGTGTTGGTCCAGGTTGACAAATTCTACTACCCAGAGGTTTTATTGTCTTGGATACTTAACCCATCGTGGCCATGAGCACTCAAATTTCAGTCATTCTTGGTAGCCCATTCCTTGCCACATCAAATGCAATCATTAATTGTAGGAATGGATTTATGAATTTGTCTTTAGGGAATATGACATTTGAGCTCAATATCTTTTTCAATATGAGCAAACAGGAAGAGGATGATGACATTGTCCATAATATTAACTTGATTGATTCTTTCATTGAAGGTAGAACACTTCTGACCTTATCCTCTGACCCTCTAGAGACGTGTCTGGCCCACTCCCATGATTTAGATGGTGATATGATTAGGAAAATGGGAACCATGCTGGATACCATGTCGATACTTGAAGTTAACCGGTGGAGGCCACAATTTGAAGAATTATCCTAAAATGATGTAGTGCCTCTACTGTTTAACCTCAAGGCACCGAAGGTTGACCTAAAACCTTTACCCTCTGATTTGAAATATGTCTATTTAGGTTAAGATGAGACATACCCAGTGGTGATTTCTTCCCACCTTGAGTAAGAATATGAGAGTATGCTTATCGCTACTCTCATTGAGCATAAAAGAGCCCTTGGATGGTTGATTGCGGACCTCAAGGGAATTGACCCTTTGATTTGCACTCATCGCATTTATCTAGAGGATAATGTGAAGACCTCCCAAAAACTACAACGTAGATTAAATTGAAACATGAAGGAAGTGGTTAAGGCTGAGGTACTTAAATTATTGGATGTGGGTATCATATACCCTATATCCGATAGTCAATGGGTGAGTCCAACTCAGGTGGTTCCTAATAAGTTCAGAATCACCATCATAGGCAATGCCAACAATGAACTCGTGCCAACTAGAGTTACTACTAGTTGGAGAATGTGCATTGACTACAGGAAATTGAATACCGTCACGGGGAAGGACCACTTTCCTTTGCCATTCATTGATCAAATTTTGAAAGGCTAGCTAGTCACTCGTACTATTGCTTCCTTGACGGGTATTCAGGTTACAACTAGATAGAGATAGCCCTTAAAGATCAGGAAAAGACCACATTCACATGTCCCTTTGACACCTTTACTTACTGAAGGATGCCATTCGGACTGTGTAATGCCCCTTCCACTTTTCAGCTATGCATGATGAGTATTTTTTCTGACATGGTGGGGCAATATCTAAAGGTCTTCATGGACTACTTCTCTAATTTTGGTCTAATTTTGGTCTATCCTTCAGTTTGGAGAATCTTAAATGTGTGCTGAACGATGTGAGGAATAATTCGGAGAAGTGTCATTTCATGGTCGTAAGGGAATTGTTCTTGGACATATCATCTCATCCAAGGGAATTGAGGTAGATAAATCTAAAATTGATCTTATCTCTACCCTACTTCCACCCAAAAGCATACGAGATGTGCGATTCTTCTTTGGACATGCTGGGTTTTACAAAATATTCATAAAGGACTTTAGTCACCTCTCTCATCCTTTATGCAATCAACTTGAAAAGGATGTACAATATGAGTGGACTGAGCAATGCCAAGAAGCTTTCTCTAAGTTCAAGGGCATGTTGACTACTGCACCTATCATGTAGCCACATGATTGGAGCATTCCTTTTGAACTTATGTGTGATGCGTCTGACTATGCTATTGGGACGGTGTTAGGCCAGAGAAAAGAAAAGAAGCCCTACATTATACATTATGCAATTAGGACTCTAAATCCTGCCCAAGTGAATTATTCTACTACGAAAAAGGAACTCTTGGCCGTAGTATTCATTTTAGACAAATTTAGATCCTATTTGATTGGATATAAGATAATCATCTACATTGATCATGCGGCGCTCAAGTACCTTCTTTCTAAGAATGATGCTAAGCCCCATTTGATAAGATGGATCCTCCTACTCTAAGAATTTAATTTGGAAATAAAAGATAAAAGGGAGTAGAATACATAGTGGCTGACCATCTTTCAAGACTTGACCTCTCTGATTCCTTCAGACGACACCTATAAATGACACGTTCCCTGACGAACAATTGTTTAAAGTCTCCCACTCACCTTGGTTTGCCGATATTGCTAATTATCTTGCCACAGGTTTCACGTTTACATATAGGACTGTGCAAGATAAGAAGAAATTCTTCGCCGAGGTACGTAAATTCTTTTGGGATGATTCATATGTATTTAAATATTGCCTAGATCAGATTCTAGGAGATGTGTGCCAGACAATGAATACCAATCTCTTTCTGTCATTCTCAGGCCTGTGGTTGTCACTTTTTTGCTAAAAAGACCACATCCAAAATCTTGCAGTGCGGCTTTTACTGGCCTGCTATGTTCAAGGACCCTCATGAGTTTTGCAAAGCTTGTGAGCGCTGTCAAAAGTTGGGAATATTGTCCCGTCAAAATATGATGCCTTTAAACTCCATTTTAATCATTGAAGTATTTGATTGCTGGGGCATCAATTTCATGGGACCATTCCCCCAATCCTTCAGGAACTTGTACATTTTTCTAGTAATAGACTATGTCACTAAATGGGTTGAAGCAATGCCATGCCGGAATAATGACCATCAAATGGTCATTAAATTCTTAAAAGAAAACATCATTTTCCAGTTCAGAACACCTCAAACCATCATTAATGATGGAGGTTCACACTTTTGTAATAGGTCATTTGCAAACTTAATGAAGAAATATAACATCTCTCATAAGGTGAGCACTCCATACCACCCACAAATAAGTGGGCAAGCTGAGATTTCCAATAGGGAAATTAAGCACATTTTGAAAAAAAACGGTTAACCCTGACGGAAAGGATTGGTCAATCTGATTTACCGATGCTTTATGGGTTTACCGTACAACCTTTAAAACTCCCATTGAAATGTCTCCCTTTAAACTTGTTTATGGGAAAGCTTGCCACTTGCCTGTGGAATTGAAACATAGAGCTTATTGGGTTGTTAAGAATTTGAACTTTGATTTGGACAACGTTGGCTCGCTGCGTAAATTACAATTGAATGGATTCGAGGAAATCCGGAATGACGCATACGAGACCTCAAGAATTTACAAGAACAGGATGAAGGGGTTCCATGACAGGCATATCCTTTGAAAATCATTCTTGACTGGCCAAAAAGTCCTTTTGTACAATTCTCGGTTACATCTTTTTCCGGATAAACTCCGATCTCGTTGGACCAACCCTTTCACTATTACTAATGTTTATCCTCATGGGCCCGTTGAGATAAAGAATCCAAACAATGGTAATATTTTTAAAGTAAATGGACATCGTTTAAAGCTATATGTTGAGAAATTTGATTCAGAGGACATGTCCATGCCTCTGATTGATCCTGTATACTAGGATTGATCTCCTAGTCTGATGGAGGTATAGTTAGATTTATTTTCTTTCATAGGATTTAGGACTAGGGTAGTTTGCTTTCAACTTGTTTTAGTTTTATTTTGTGCTAACCCACGTTATGCTAAGATTTGTGAACAAGCCTCAAATTTCCTTCATCTAGGTACTATCTTCCATCACTACTCCATTTCATTTCATTGTGTCATGTGCATTACATGTTTATTTCTTTTACATTGAGGACAATGTAGATTTTAGGTTGAGGGTGTGGATTAGGTAAACTAATCAGTATTGTGTTTAGCTTTGAGCAGAAATTGTGAAAATTTTGGGATTTTTCAAACTAAAACTTGTTTAGAAGTGATAATTTGTGTAATTAAGAATGCATTGAGTAGTATAATAACATGAAGATTAAATCTTGAATTGTTGGAGTTTGATCACCCGAGTAGACTTTCACCTAGGGTTCTCGAATGATTAAGAGGAAATTTGTATATCATGATTAATCTAAATCACAAAACATGTTCAATTTATTTCCTTGGGATATGCTAGGATTTTTTATTGGTAGCATATAAATCATTGATAGATGTTAAGAATTGAGTCTAGAGAATTTTATCCACCCTAAAAGATGAAAAACTAGTTAAAAAATAGGAGATCGACAAAAAGGCTATGAATGTTGAAGAAGAATGAAGAATGACAACATCTTTGAGGAGAATGAAAAAGGTGTCTGAAAAGGATGTAATGTCTAAAAAAGAATGAATAAGAGTAACCGTCGATATAAAACCAAAAACTAGAAAACGAAGAAAAGGGGGGATATGTTCGAAATCAGTACTTGAATTTTTAAACTACTCTTGACATGATGAACATGGCTAACATTATGAAACGATAGTATTCTCATGGGAAGTAAGTTGATATTCACTAGGCACATTGGAAAAACTTGATACATGAATTAATAAAGAACCAATGTGATTGATTGCTTATGTGATTTAGCTCTAGGTTTTCAAAATCTCACTTCCTTATCTTGGTTTTACCCATTCATACATGATTACACAAAAGATTGTCTTCTAAAAAAGGTTTTAAACTTTGAAGATGGAAGATTAATTTACGCATATTTTTGCTTGGGACTAGCAAAATGCTGGTTGGGGAGTGTGTTGAGACTCAAATATTGCATATTCTCCCCCATTTATATCTTGGTTTTATGAACATGATAATGTTTAATAGTATATTTATACATGTTTGTGTTGCAAGGCGAGTTTAAGAGCTTGGATTTAAAAGAATGTTAAAAGCATGGATTTAATGCTCAAGAATTGCCAAGGCATAGAATGGATCTTTGGAGACTAAGATTGAAGATTTTAAGACCCTAAGATCCAAGATAACCAAGTGGAGAAGGAAGAAAGTCGAAAGAATAAAGTGCTGAAATTCGCTCATTACATGTGTCATTGACCACTGATCGATGACATTGAAGCCATGGTTCAATGACATCGAATTTTCATAAGAAAATCAGTTGGTTGCTGGACATATTGGAAGCAATTCTAGATGAATTGAATACATGTTCGATGACTCGAAGAAGATGCTCGATCTTCGATGACATCGAATTTATTGAAAAAACTGAAGAAACTCACTGGACAGTTTTGAACACTTTATCGATGGATCGAGGACCTGTTCGATGACTCGAAGCTTTGCTCAATGACATCGAAGGAAGGTACGATGACACAGAAACTTACGCAGTGCGAAAGGAGAAAAGGCGCAACTTCCAGATTCAAACCCTTCGATGACATCGAAGCATTATGTAGAGCTTACATGGAGTGCGTAAATTTGAGGAGGTTTTGTGATTTTGCAGAAACTAGCGTATAAATATGGGTTTCCTAAGTCTTTTTAGGATATCTAAGGTTTGAAGGAGCAAAGCAAAGGGGTGGAGCCGTCATCTAAGAGTTTCTTCTTCTCTTTTTCTTAGTTTTTAATGCTTTCTTCTAGGGTTTTGAATCTAATCATGTTTATGGTTGGCTAAATCCCTTAGCTAGGGCTAAGGGGTGAATCTTATAGCATGGTTGGGATGTTTTTCTTATTTGATTCTTGTTCTTGTTGAACTTCTTTAATTCTAATTTGATATTTAAGGAATACTTTTAGTTTTTAATAGTTTTTTGTGACTCAAATTACAATAGATCTGCAATAGTTTTGAGTATATTCTTGTTCTGATTTGAGATTGTGAAGATAGTAAATCCTATTGTTCACCATCGTCTCTTGGACATGGTTGGGTGATGGAATTCCTTATAACCTTCATAATTCTTCTATGTTCAGTTGTGGGATTGGTATATCCTGTTGTTTGCTTGTCTCTAGGGCATGGTTAGATGATGGAATCACTTCCAATCCTCACAACTCTCATCTGTTGAGAATTAGGTTAATGAAAGTTCAGATTTGAGTTTATTGATATATCTTTCAATTAGATAGGATAGGACTCCAATTCCAATTGTGTTCCTTGAATCAAATAAGGAAACATCCTAATGACTGCAAGTGGATCCCTGGGCATCCTAGTCCCCACCTTTGAATTTACAAGTTTTTATTAAATATCTCACAATTACTTCCTTTTATTTCCTAATTTAAATTTAGATCTTCTTCTAGTTCTGATTCTAGTTACTTTCCGAACACACATAAGTTTAGTCCCTGTGGATTTGACCTCGGTCTTACCGAGATTATTACTACATTGTAATTCTACACTTGGGGTTGTGAATATATGCATTGAACCTTGTAAAGCAGTTTGGTTTTGAAAATGATGAGAATTTTTATACTCTGATGAGTACGATTCTTAAACTTTTAAAATATGAATTAGGTAAAAGTGTAGATTCTCGACTATATCGCAATATGATTGTTAGTCATCTTTATTTAACTGATAGTAGACCTGATATTTCATTCAGTGTTGGCATTTGTGCTAGATATCAATCGGATCCTAAAGAATCTCACTTATCTGCTGTCAAACGGATAATCAAATATGTCGTAAGTTCTGGGAACTTAGGCTTTTGGTATCCACCTGATACATCTGTACAAATTGCAGGTTATACTAATGTAGACTGGTCAGGTAATGTAGATGATAGAAAATCTACCAGTGGTGGATGTTTATATGTTGGAAACTGCTTAGTATCATGACTTAACAAGAAAAAAAAAATCCGTATCTCTTTCCATTGCAGAGGCTGGATATATTGCTGCAGGCAATGCTTGCACTCAACTAATGTGGATGAAAAGAATGCTAGCTGATTATAGAATTACGCATGAAACGATGATTTTATATTATGATAATTCAAGTGAAATAAATATCTCTAAAGATCCAATTCAGCATTCTCGTACAAAGCGTATTCACATAAGATATTACTATATTCAAGAATTAGTTGAAAATAAGACTATCATGCTGGAATACATTCAAATTGAGAAGCAACTTGGAGATATACTGACAATGCCACTTGACGGTGTTAAAATTTCAAATCTGAAGCGTGATATTGGACTATGTATTGTTAAAATAATTATTCTTTTGTTTGCATTAATTTTATTTTTTATTTGTAATTAAGAAAGGCATGAAAACAAAAAATAAAAATAAATGTTGAAAAATTTTAAAATAAAAAATTTTGGCGATTTTTCGGCTAGTCTGTAAGACCCTAACCCAAGTGTGCACGCCGTTCCTTTAGGTCCCATGGTCCTACCAGTTGAATCCCGGTGACTCGTGACCTACGGATAGAGTTTGCGGTCATCCTTAAGTCCGGTCACGTTGACCCAACTCGGATCGACCTGAAACTTATGCCATTGCATCCGCATCGGTGCCATGGTTCCAACACTATGTCCCGTGCATGAACCGATGTGTACATCTCAAGTTATGGGCCACGCTCGATATGGACCATTGATGTGTGGATGGTGGACCCCACCCTAGCTCCACACATTTTCCCATGTGGTGTGGTGATGTCATGCCTATACCTAGGGTTTCTAGAAAGCCTACAACCTTATAGCTAGAGCCTACCCTACCTTATGAGCTTTGGTTGTATCTCCCTAGCTACTGATTCATTTCTCTATCCTAGGTGAGAGAGACAATCATTACATTGCTTTTCTAGCTACAACTCCCTAAACCTCCTCTTTCCCTTCATTTCTTTCTTACTCTCTCTTCTCTCCTCTTACTAGTAAGCCGTCCAACGTCCCCACCCCTTCATATTTTCCAGCCATTTCTCTCCCAAATACCCTCCAATCCAACCTTCCTTAACCCATCTCATGCTTAGCATCATCTTCCTTGGAGCTTGTAGATCTTGGTGGTGAATCTTTGGAGTTTGATCTCTAAGGTGGGTTGCACGTAGTTTCAAAATTTAGATTTCCTTGTATCTTAGTTGTTCTTCATCCTTCCTTTCATGTTGGAGCTTGTGGGGCCCATCAAGTGATGGTGGTGGCCCCAAGACTCCATGGATGTGGCTCATAACCCACCCTACATTTGCATGTATGTTTCATGTAAGGGGCCATTCTCTATGGACCCCTTCATGGCTTCTTCTTTCTTTGATCAGGGATCTTTGAGTCATCTATGAAATAGCGGTGAAGGCCGCACTAATTGAAGAAGGAATATGCCAATATGTCCTAGAGGGGGGTGAATAGGAAAATTCTAAAGTTTTTATTGCTTTTCTTAGAAATCCTATTTCACTAATCCTATGAATGAAATTATCAGGATTACTCAAATGTAACTCTATTGGTTTCCAAGCCTGGTAGAGGATCCAATTACAAACTATTCAAGAGATAGCAATTTATAACTTAGTTTATGATGGATATGACTGTGTATGTGTGTGAGGTGTGCTCAAATATATAAATATGAATGCATTGACATAAATCACACACACGGAAGAAGAGTAATCATAAATACAGTCATTTTTATAGTGGTTTGACTACTTGTCTACTCCACTCCTGGTAACAGCACTTAACCCTTGAGTGTACCGGATTTCACTAAGGAGGTTTCACAGTGGTTCACCTCAAACCTAAGGTTTTAAATCAAGTTCACCTTCAACTTTTACAACCTACACTGAGGCTGACTGTTTATGCTCTCACGAGCAAGGGTCAATACAACGCACCCACTTTTAGGCACACTGGCCAAGGATCTTCCATAAGACCCTACCGGAGGTTTCTACATGGTTCACCTCAAACCCGAGGTTTTACAGCGGTTGACCTCAAACCTAAGGTATTAACTGGTTCACCTTCAACTAGATGTTTATGCTCTCCACAGAGCAAGGGTCCACACAACGCACCCACCATGTACACTCCCACCGGAGGCCTCCTTGAGGACTTCAAAGGGTGAGAACCACTTAAGACCCAATCTTACAAAGGAATGATCACAAGTGTCCTCTTGGACTCTAGATACATACAAATAACTTGATGAGTCCCGATAAGCACAATGCTGAAGATCTCCTCCTCCTTGTTGACGAAGAGTCTTTTGCTCCCTTGATCCGCAACACAAAGTAATATACCAATACTCGGCTTCAGGTTGGGTCAAGGTCAAGATGGAATCCTACTCTCAAAATGTTTTCCTATCAGGAAGATAGATCGATTCCAATCTTATGCATTCAAGGCATCTCAGCTTAATGATTTGCCATTAAGGTAGTAGCTGGAGGATCCTTGAATGCAGAAGTTCATTCCCCAATCCACTCTATTGAATATCAATGATGAGGGTGGATTGGATGATGAACTCCCTTGAGAGAAAGGGCTTTAGATATAAGATAAAAGTTGAAACACACGAAAACACTCTCTTCTTTCTCTACCAGTAATAAAGGCGAGTCTCTTTTAAATAGGCAAAAGGTTCCAACGGATATAAAACGGTCACATTTATGACAGAGTTCGAGATCATCGAGCAGTGCTATAGTTTATATCCCTATCTGTTGTCGAATTTGTGGTGCCAAAATCACTGTTATATAGAACTTGCATATGTGAAGCTCTCTCAAAGATCAACATTCATAACAAGCAAAGTTCACAACAAGCAAAGTTCACAAGTACAAAGATCAACCTTGACTGCAAGAACTGCTCACAAGACATGATTCAAGCTGCAAGACTTCAAGAAGAGTACAAGGCAGTTCGTAAAGAACTCAAGACACTTTCAAGATTGAGCTACATCAAGATTTCAAGATTGAACTACATCAAGACTTCAAGGCTCATACTTCAAGGTCACTAGTTCCTAATGTTTCAATGTCCTTACTTCATGGTTGAGGTTTGACTGACTTTAGGTTGACCTTAGAAGTAGGTCACTTTGGATACATAAATCGGATATTTATTTTACATAAGCTTGGTCTGTTCTTCGACTAGCCCTAGGCCTTCTTCGACTAGTCCTAGATTTGCTTCGACCAGTCTAAGAAATTCCTCGATCAGTCGTGAGTTTGTTACAAAAATCGGATAATTTCTATTAGGCTTCGACTAGTCCAGGAGTCTGTTCGACCAGTCGAAGGAACAGTGTCGACTGCATCTTCGACCAGTCGAAAGTCTTCGACTCAAAGTCCAGCGATGAATTTTAAGTTCTTCGACCAGTCGAAGGAGACCTTCGACCACTCATAGAACGGTCAAATCTTATCGCGCCTGATTTTTTAAATATCTGTTATTGCTTCGACTAGTCGAAGAGCTCCTTAGACCAGTCGAAGACACGATCTCCTCACCTATAAATAGATCACGAATCTCAGAAGAAATGATCGAATTAATTAATTCATTCAAGCCAATCTTCGTCGAACTTCTGAGAGATAATTCTGTGCTCCATCTAAGCTAAGTGTGCTTATTTAATATTCTCTTTCCTTAGCTTTATTTAATTGATTTTGTTTATGCTATTCCAATCTAATTTGATAAGAGGAATTGTTATTACCTTTCTTTGGAATCAAAATCAATTAAGGCAAGCCCTACTTGGTTTAATTTAAAATCTATTAGAATTAGAACTATTGTAATTGAGTACTGGACATTGAACTTGGACATTCAATCATCTACTTTGACTTGGTTCTACCGGGCTGCTACAACGAAGGAGATAATCAGGTATTTTACATTTAATTGTAAATTCCTTTCTGTTTTGGTTTCTTTCAAGAATTGCCAGAAAAATCTTGTTGTAGTAGTTATCTGAGGAGAGCCAGGAAAACTCAGAAGTGGGGTTTTTTTAATTGTGTAAGCCCACAGACAAAGACACAATTGTAAAGGTTTTGGGTGAACCTGTGAAAACCTATTTTGTTAGTGAACGCTAATATCCCCTGTGTGAGGATATTAGGAGTGGAGTAGCATTCTGTGTGGCTGTTGTTTAACAGTTGGTGAACACATAGGCGAACCACTATAATCCCTTGTGTTGTGGTTGAATGATTTATACTTCTAATCTTTAATTATTCATTTGTGGGATGTATGTATGGTGGTGAATGTTGTAATCATTTAATTCAAGCATTGTGGGAATTTTGTAATAGTTTAGAATTTATTTTCTGCTATTCCTTTATCAGCTTGATATTCAATTTCCTTTAAAAGTTGTTCCAACAAGGTTGCCCTGCCATTTTTATGGTGTATGGCTGTCCCTAGAACAATACATTTGTGTGTACAATTTATTTCAGTTCAGGTTGTGTTTATTTCTGTATTCCTCTTTGGTTTGAGATTTGATACAAAGATCTTTCTAGAAATAAGGTTGTCCTACCATAAACTCTGGTTTTTGGTGTAAGGTTGTCCTTAGAACAACATTTGTATCAACCTCTCAAGATCTAAATTTTGAGGTTGTTTTACTTTCCTGCATTGTGATTTATTTTGGCTATCATATTCTTTTTAATTCCGCTGTTATAAGTTTTATTTGGCATTGTACTATTCACCCCCCTTTAGGACATATAGCTAGGCCTTTTCAAGTGTCGATATCATCGAGCGTATACTCTCGATAACATCGACGGTCCGCTCGATGATACAAACTCAAATGTCATACGCTTTTGAAACCTTTTGTCAGCTGGTCGATGGGATCGAAACAAGTGTCGATGACATCAGATTTTGAACTCCGATCCAATCGAAACTGGGATCGATCTATCGACATTTGAAGTATGAGAGAGACTGGCTTTGAAATATTTCAGGTTTTTAGGATATGATCGGGGGTCAACCGATGTCATCAGAATTTGCATATCGATGATATCGAAGCCAGTGTCGATGCATCGACAAATCCTATAGATTTACCAGTAAGCTCGCTAGACAGTTTGTGTCCAGTCTTGATGCAATCAACTTGGCCTCGATATCATCGGCATATGAATATTGATTTCCTCGAATGGCCCCCGATCAAAGTTAAAAACAACCTAAAATATTTGTTGGAAGAAATGCGCGCCCACAATCGATATTATCGATGGACTTCCAATGTTATCGATATTTGATTTAAGATCATATCGAGAAGAACATCGATATATTGAAGGAATTTGAGATTTTCTTTAAAAAACAGAGGCACCGGAAATCTTCCTGTCGATCTTATCGAGCCACTTTCGATGGGCTCAAGATTTGAGTATCGATGATATCGATAGGTGTATCGATACATCAATAATTCGTCCAGATATGTTGTGAGGTTGCTGAACATATTTGGTCCTCTTTTCGATGGTATCGATGAAGCATCGAGGACTCGACAGCGCAGGTCGATCATATCGAAGGTGTTTCGATAAAATCGACAAGGCAAGAAAAACTCAGAGATTTTCCTGTTTTGAAAAAAGTTTTCTCACCTTAAAACCCTATGATTTTCTAACTTGTTTTTAAGGGTTTTATTCACCTGATGTTTTGAGACATGAGATGTGAGGCATTAGATTTACCTGTGGTGAGCTTGCACACATCCAGTTGAGGTAGACGCTTGAATTGATCTTCTTATCAAGCTTTGTAGACAATCTGACTCAACACTCACGTAACTTGACAAACCAGGGAACTTTCAATCTCCCCCTTTGTCAATTACGTGACAAAATCCCCGAAACACCCTAAAACACTCTAGACAGACACACCCTAAATTGTGTGTACATGCTTTTACACAATTTTACAATTTCTAACCCATGGAAACAACTAGTAGTTGCTCCCCCTGACTTGTAAACTCCCCCTTGCTTGTTGTAGCTGCTCCCCCTAAACACCTGCACAACCATTCAAGCAGATACACAATTTTCCATTCGGGGTGTTTGCAAATGTTCTCCACATTTTTGTCCGTCATTGACAACGATATAACAGTTGATATTGACTGAAGATTGAATTTCTTGGGAGAACCGACCAGGCAGAGGCAGATCAATTGATGTATAATAATTAACTCAGTTTAAGCAGACATCAATTTCAAAATGTATGGATGCATAGTAGATAAAATAGAGCAGTTATATAGCAGTTAAAATATTCATTAAGGACATCACATGCAATCCATAGCAGTCATATGATAAACCAAGAGATTTAAACTCATGGTAATGGTAGTAAAAAGTAGAATTATATTCAACCATATACCAAAATTTCAAAATATATACTGCCACGAACAACAGTAGCTTAACAGTTTATCCCAACAAAAAACTCATGTAAGGGCACCCATAAATACGTACTAGTATCAATCCCACATCGGGGCATATACAATCACCACAAAGAAACATCAATCTATTCAAGTTAGAAAACTATCACACATACCCAAGAGAGTGTAGAACACTTAAAAAGATAATAATGTTCATAGGCAGAATTAAGAATGATGTGTGTGTGACAGTATGCAAGAATAAATACTATGGAGCTGAGTGGGGTGGCGCCGTGTCATCCTGTCGACAAGTCATCAGATCAACCAGCCGTTGCACACTCTGTTGTATTCCATGGATTAGTCGCTCCAGGACTGTCAGGCGTTCATGCACAGAGTGGATATCCCTCTGAATCGTTCCAATCTTGTCTAGCTTGTAGCGTTTGGCATGCCTAGGCATTGACGTTGATGGTGCTGGATCAGGTCCAGAGGGTTCATCTCCGGCCATCACAGTTTCTTCTGAGCGAGGACACCACCACCTTCAGCTTCTCCTTCTTGAATGCCTTCTTCTACGTTCTCAACGTACTCGTGAAACTTCAGGTCTATTTTGTGAATATTCTTTATATTGAAGACTTAAAGTGGGAATACCGGATCAGTGGTAGATGGAAAACCAATGGTATTGCATATCTTGCTTATAATGCAGAATAGAATTGCAGGGAATATATAGACATTATGTGATAAGCTCATTGCAAACAAAAATATAACCAGGAAGCATATTAAATGATATGAGCAGAAAAGATATCATCATGATTCCATCAAAATTACTACCCCAAGCTTAGGTAGAATAATCCATCATCCAAAAAGAACAATAAACCCCCAAGGGCATAATCATCCAAAAATGAAAAGTATTATGATTCAACAACAACGCTAGAAAAAGATCATCTAGAAGGTTCACCCTCATATGAAGGGATATGAGTATAGCGAGAAAGAAGCAGCTCAGTAATGTGCTCCCCAGTATGTTGAAGAGCGTCAAGACGCAATTCAATCCCAGAGAGCCAATTTTTGCATTGCCAAAGACGAGCTTCTAAATTGGATTGTCCATCATGAAGAAGGCGGATCAGATCATTCTGACGAAGCAGGCGACTAGTGCTTATTGAAATTGTACTTGGTGCAGGCACAAGAGTGCGACAAGAGTCCCAAGCAGTGGACATAGGAGTGTTTTGAGCTTTTGCGCCACTCCTTCATTCATGATTCTTCTCAAGTGTAGGTGCAGATACATTCAGTTGAATTAGAGTCTCCTTGGTAAAGCACACAGCAGGATATATCATATCATGTGTAGGTGTAGATACATTTAGTTGAATTAGAGTCTCCTTGGTAAAGCACACAGCAGGATATATATATCATGTGTAGGTGCAGATACATTCAGTTGAATTAGAGTCTCCTTGGTAAAGCACACAGCAGGATATATTGTATCATGTGTAGGTGGCAAACTAAAGAATTTTGAGAGTTTGCAGATAACACTTGGGAAGGGAAGGCTAGTACAATGAACACCCTTGACTACTAGGATCAACTATTTCAAGATAAGAGTGGGTAGGCATACCTCAATCCCGTGAAAGATGTCATATAGGATATTCAGAACAAATGGAGAGATAGAATCTCCCAAAACTTAACATGGGTATGCATTGGTACTTAAAATGTTGTGCAATACTTTCGCGGTTGAATCCAGATGTGATGAATGGAGACAGTTTCGTTTGTTTCGGGGAATTGTTGCACCATCATATAGTAATCAAGTTAATTCACCCCAAACACCCAGATGATTTAAAGGACGATCAGTTGGGGAAATGTGTGTGGCTCTGAGGTGTAGTAATTTACTCAGCACCAAAGGAGTGATCACCTTGGTTTTGTTCATAAAGTTGATGTTGATTGATGGAGGATCATCCTGAGTGACGTGACAGGAGTTTAAGAATTGATGAATGAGGTCATATTGGACCTCTCCTCCAAAGTATAACAAATTATCCCACCCAATTGATCCTAAGTAGATATCGATCCCATATGGTTTGATGAGAGAGGATCTAATCCATATATCAAGGATAGTTTTGTTGTCCGGTTGTTTCCCCTTAAAGGATTTTCCACGGTTCTTGTTGAAAAACCTTTTAAACCATTTAGCCATAAGAGCCACTTCTTCATCATCATCGTCATTTTCAGTTTCTTCTTCCTCCATTATGATTTTAGAACCTTTAAGAACATTGTGTTTTGACTTTGTGGGTGGTTTGAAATGTAACTCAAATGTTTGTAAAGAGCCCACAATGTCTTCAACCTTCATTTCGTCAATGTTTCTAAATTCTTCTATTGTGGTGACTTTGGAGTTAAATCATTCTGGTAGAGATCGTAAGATTTTCCTACAATTTTAGGTACCAAAATTTTCTCCCCTAGTCCCCCCATGGAATTACATATGATATTTAGCTTTGTGAAGAATTCCATGAATGTCTCATGTTCTTCCGTCCTTATATTTTCAAACTGGTATGTCAATCGATGTAGCTTTAATATTTTTACTGTGTTGGTTCCTTCATGGCTTGTTTGCAATAAATCCCATGCTTCCTTTGAAGATCCACACATGCAGATTTGATTGAACACGTCTTGTGAAACTTCACAGTAAATGGCATTCATGGCTTTAGCTTCATATGATTTCATTTCTTTATCATATTGAGTCCATTTCTCTTTTGGTTTTGGTTTGGAAATAGTTGTATTGGTTTCTAGTACCACTTGTTCAATTGGTGGTACATATCCATTTTCAACTATTTTTCAAAGTTCATGATCCAAAGCTCGTAGAAAATAAGACATCCTGGACTTCTAATAAGGATAATTTGAACCATAAAAAAGAGGAGGTCGGGAGACAACTGGTCCTTCTCCTTTCATCATTGTTCCAACTTCTTGTTAGGATCTCCCTCTAGGTTATTAAACCCTTCAAGAGGAACCTCGCTTTGATACCAATTGAAATTGCGGTTTAGACCGCTGTAGTAAAAGTATGGAATAGTACAAGAGTCCTAGAGGGGGGTGAATAGGACTTTTCGCTGATTATGCCTATAAAAAAAATCTAATTGCCTAACTTAAACAATCCTTCAGTTTACAACAAGGCAATATAACTCTAAAGGCTTCCAAGCCAATAGAGGTTCCAATCACATAGGCTACTTAAGATATGTAAATTAAGCGAATAGCTTATAGCATAGTGAACATGTGTGTGTGGAAAATATTACCTATCAAACTTAGGCATTCATTTAGTAATGTATATATAATTAAGCATTTAAATCATACACATAATTTAAACAAATGCGCAAATGACAATTCCAAACACAAACATGTATAGTGGTTCGACTACTTGCCTACTCCACACCTGACAACCGCACTCTCTCCTAGAGTGTGTCGGATTTCACTATAAATGATTTTAAATTAGGTTCACCATTAACCTTTACATCCCTACACAGATGACTCACAATTTATGCTCTACACTCGAGTAAAGGTCCTACACTAAGAACCTACGTTTAGGCCCCACGGCCAAGGTCCCACACAAGGCACCTATGTTTAGGCCCACCGGCCAAGGTCTCACACAAGGCACCTACGTTTAGGCCCACTGGCCAAGGTCCCATAAAAGGGACCTAGGTTTAACTTATGGACTCTTAACAATGACACTTACTTGTCGGATTGAGTCGTCTTTTATAACTTGGGTTGGGTTGCTTGATCTTCACTCTTCCGTGCTTGAATTAGCTACTCGATGCTCCCCCGAATGTTATGTTGTAGTTTACTTGTTGTTTCAACTTCACAATCAAGAACCTTGCATATGATATTCCTATAAAGGTTACTAAGTGAAAAAACCGAGTTAAACGTCCTAGAAGGGGGGTGAATAGGACTATGCCAAATTAAAAATAAATGCAGAATATAAAGATAGATAGCACAATCAATAATAAAGAAGCACAAGTAAATAACAACCTCAAATGCACTAGTCTTGAGAGGTTGATACAAACTTAGTTCTAAGGACAACCTAACACCAATAACTAAAGGCTTATGGCAGGACAACCTTACTAGAACGTTTGTAAGTATCAAAAACCCAAACCAATAAAGAGGCAAAGAAAATAAACTAAGTTATTACAACATTCACCACAAGTGCATAAAATAAATTACAACATTCACCACAAATGCTTAAAGTAAATTACAACATTCACACACATAAGCTCATTCAATCATCCACCACAACTCTAGGAATTATAGTGGTTCGTTTGTGTGTACACCAACTGTTAGAAAACAGCCACACAACTACTCCACTCCCAATATCCACACCCACGGGATATTGGATTTCACCATGAAAAAGGTTTTCCAAGGTTCATCTTAAAACCTTCACAATTGTTTCTTTAGATGGGCTTACACAATTACAAAAACCCCACACTTTGAGATTGTCGGGATCACCTCAGAGAAAACCAAAAGTGAGATTTTCCTGGCACAACCTCACAAACCACAAAAGATATACAAAATGTAAATGGTACTTATCAAGAAATTCTCCTTCTGAAGAAGCCCGGTAGAACCAATTCGATGTAGATGAAGATGTTCAATGTCTAGTTTCGTAGATGAAAAAGTTCTAGTTCTAAATGATTTTTAATTAAATCAACCTGGGCTAGCTTGATTTGATTTTGATCTCAAGAAAGGGTAAAACATAGATCCCTTCTTAATATAAAATTGGAATGAAGATCACAAAATCAAATTACAAAGATAATAAAAAGAATTTAAAATGAGCACAATATAGCTTAATAAATTCACAAACTTATCTCTCAGAGTGGTGTCTTGATTTAGCTTAGAATGAATAAAAAAACTCTGAAATTTGTGCTTTATTTATAGGTGAAAATATTGTTCACTCGACTAGTCTAAGGGTCGATTCGACTGGTCGAAGGACCAACCACATTTCAAAATTTCTGGCGCGATAAGATAAGATCATTACTCGACTGGTCAAGTGGCTTGCTCAACTGGTCGAGTGGCCTGCTCGACTGGTCGAGTGGGACCAGAAAAACTTGATAGACTTTGAGTCGAGCACTGCATGACTGGTCGAGCACTGTTCACTCGACTGGTCGAGCAGTCTCCAGGACTGGTCGAGAGTCCAATAGAAAATTTTAAAAAATTGCAACAAACCTTGGACTAGTTGAGAAAACTCTTAGACTTGTCGAGCCAGTACTTGGACTAGTCGAACAAGGACTAAGACTAATCGAGAAAATGACCTATAAACTTATGAAATGACCCACATAAAATATACAATGAATATGACTCAACCTATGGTCAATCTAGGGTCATCTATACCTTGTTTGTGAGTTGGAACAATTGAAACATCATTTGCTTTAGAACCTTAATTTCTTGTGATACGTGAAACTTGAGTTCGATCTCTTGAACTTGAGCTTGAGTTACGCTTGAGTTCTTGAGTCTTTAGCGTACAATATACTTCAAACTTGAACTTGAGTTCTTGAGCCTTAGTCTTGAATTTGAGCTTGAAACCATGAACTTCAACAATCTTCTTTTCAACTTGAAAATGTAGGTAAGTTCGACGAAGATGCAGACAACTTTAAAATGCATGAACTTGATCAAATGAACTCAAAGCATGATACAAATTATAAATGGTTTGGCACAACAAAATTCGACAACTCTTCGGGTGTTAGATTTACACTATAGCATTTACAATCTCCCCCTTTGTCAAATTTGTGACAAAACCAAATAAAGAATCATGCACAATAAAGAATCATGCACCAATAAAGAATCATGCACCATATGAGCAACAAATGATCAACAGTCTCGTTTCCCCCTCATTCCATTACTCCCCCTTAATCCAGGAGAGGTGATTTGCAGAACCTGTAAAAAAAATAATCCATACATCTCTACATTCCATATTCCACAATCACATAATCATCTCCACAATTTCTCCACCTTTTTGTCACAATATGACAAAGGAAAGACATACAAAGAAAAAAAAAATGTAAATGAAATAAGAGAGGAAAGAGCATCACCATGAAAATCATAATATCAACTTAAAACAAAATATCATGTCCACATAATAAGAAGTAAAAGTATAAGACCAAGAATTATCCAAACACACGAAGAGTAGAAAGAGTTAATACATGTCCAAAATAAAATAAAAAGCTAGTCAGATCCAGATGATGGAGCGGGAATAAATGGATCTATCTGATGTAGTCCCTTGTTAATGCGCCTAAGGTATTTGCGCATGTATTTGAATTGATTTTCCTGGGACACATGTAGACCTTCTACCTTTTCCTCAAGGGATCTCAAACGCTCATCAAAATCAGATGGTTGAAAATCTAGATCAGCCGTAGAATCTGATTCTATCTCATCAAACAAGTCATCCATATTAGCATCATCAGGAGGCAAAGCATCTTCCTCTCCAGTTTCTTCAATAACTCCTCCAGCACCCCCATCAACTTGGCCAGGAGCCAACCTCAGATTCATCTTATTAATGTTTGAATTTTTGAAGGAAAGATGGGATATGGGAGCTTCTCCAACAGGCATAACCACAAGACTATGGGCAGCTAAGGCAATCATAAGATATGCAAAAGAAATATCACTATGACCAGGATGGAGACAAAACTGATTGATAATGTAATAAATAAGAGATGGAAAACATACATGAACACCAGTAACAACTGAATGAAGGATGCGCACCATGAAAGGCGTTAACTCAGTTTTGTTACCAGAACGAGGATATACATTTAAAATGAATATATGGTGAAGAACTCTGTATTTGGGTAACATATATTTGGAACTGAGCGCATTCCTGAAATTTCTTTCCTCATTCATGTTGCATAACACTCTAGTTAGCATTTGTTTTTCTGATTCAGACAGTTTTGCAACTAACATTGTAACGTCCCAGATTTTTTCCAACTTGGCGTTAGACATCCTTAGGCAATGGGTCGATCATAATACCTTATTGACTCCTCAGAACTCAATCCCAAAGTCTCAAATCCCCATTTCAACCTATTTCCTTCAAAAACCTCATCTTTTGCCACCTTATTCTTCAAATTTTTCTATGTACTTTCATATTAGATACTAGTCCTAAAGTTTAAATGATGAACAACAATACTTAAACTAAAATTTACTATAAATAGTAAATATATAAATAAAATAGGCTTTTGGACATTAAAATTATAGAATCACACAAAATAAATAGGTTATTTGGATATATCAGCTTCTCCTACCCCAAAATCATATATTGTACATCGAATAACTCATTCCGGTTTGTAAAATATACCTATTTCAAATACCGGGTAGCAGAATCACCATCAGACACTCCAGCACCAAATTTTGGTGGACCCTCACCGTAATTTTTTGTACTTTTTGATCGACTTCAAAAAGTCATATATCCTTCAATATAACTCCTATTTAGGTTATTCAAAATCCATATTGAAGCTTGATAAGTCTAGTTTCATATAAAAATAATTGAAAAATAAAATAAAATTTTTAATATAGTTAAATCTAGGTTGATCTAACAACTATCCAAAAATTATTAGTTCGGACATCTGCCACTTCTAGAATTTTTAGAATTTTTCTAGAACATGAAATCTACTAAAATTTGGTGGAGATAAAATAGACTTGATGATGAACTACTAAAAAATAATTAAAATAATATACTAACTAAAAGTTTCAAAAAAAGGACATAGAACTACCCTAGGACCTTATTCTGTCATAATTAGGGTGGAATTTAGTTAAGTACTAAACTAAATAATTTGTGGATTTAACTTGAACCACTATTTATACAAATGGCAAGACCCGAAATCATCAGAATCACTAACTCAACACTACGTTAAAACCTAGGAAAAATCCCAAAAGCCTGTTGCTCTCGGGAGCACATTGAAACTCCGTATTGGACCTAGACCGCGCGTCGAAAGTTCGATGACCGCAAAACTATAGGCTTATGACCGTCTTATTGGGCTTAACAACCATCACAAGAATCAAGCCCAAATAGTATCCAGAAATGCACAACTTGAGCCATAAGCAAAGTGTGTGAGAAACGCAAATACCTTTGAAAAATGAAAAGAAACTTAAGAGAATTGGACCATTCGTTCACGGGTGAAATTGAAGACTTCAGACTGTTAAATTTTGACCAAACTTCACCCATGGATCAGGGAAATTTCCCTACTCTTATTCGTATACTTGTGGCCTTGATCGAGTGACAATGACCGTTGATCTGATACGGGTCCTTCACGGTCGATCCGCTAATCCGATTGCACCGAAATCGTAACCTGGCTTAGATCCATGGTCAGGGAACTTACCCTGCCCGTAGGTGAGTAATGGACCTCTAGACAAGACCCGTTTACCCAAAACAGCCGCCCTTTAGATACAAACCAGGTATACCATGGCCCTAGGGCCATTTGCATCAGTTCTGGGCCTATATAATGCCCTTAAACCACCCCATTTCTATTCCATATAATTTTCTCCAAAACCTAGGAGAGAGAAGAAAGAAAAGAGGCGAAAAGAATGAGAAGAGAAGGGAGAGTCTGGGAGATCGTTGTAGGAATCCTCCGACACGATTCTACGTGCTAGATCACCATTTTATTTCACTATCCAACCCTCTTCCGGCTATGATTTTGGTAAGAAATCCTAACCCTAATCTTGTTTTAGGAATCCAAATAGTGGAATCAACAAAATAGCTGACCTATTTCATCGTATAGGTGTCGTCGTTCTGTTTTCGAGAATGTTGTGTTAGAACTGAGTCCAAATTGGGTATTCTGATGAAAGGTACGTACAATAAACGTTTAGGTTATGGTTTTCAAGGCTTTCGATGTTGGATAATGATTTATGTTTGACTTGATTGCTGCTATATGATCTTAGTTACGACATTTTCCATATGTTACACATGTATGAACTATATTGAACAAATATGCATTCCATGTGTTTGTTGAAATGTTTGAATGAACTTGGAATTATGATTTGTGCTTGTTATGATTTCTAATCTAAGATCCATGTTTGTTATATGCGTTATATCCTATGCTGTGTAGTAAATTGCTATAGTTCATGTTATAACTAATTTAGTCTATGTATTTGGTAATGTGTAGGCTAAGTGTTTGATAAAATGTTTGAATGAGAAATTGCTTGATGAATAGTATTTAATAAGGGTGTTGAGATAGGATTCTCAATTACCTTATCTATATGTATAATTTCCTTCATGTAACCTTAATTTCAACTATGCAATTTATGGATGAATTACAATGTTCAGTAACATGTACAATATGTTTGATAAAATGCTCAAATGAGTGTTGTACTTGGATTGTTTATTAAATGCTTACATGATTATCACATGTATCCACATACTGCATTTGAGTATGATTGGGACTACAAGGTAGTCTAGGCAATCGGTAACGATTCCTGATTGAGTGGCTGAACTAGTCTCGCCACATTGGATACGTTCGATGAATCCGAGTCATACGATGATTGTCGATAGTGGTTAGGCCACGTGGAGTGCTTATGCACTCCATGTTAATTAATTCAGCATGCGCTCGTACCAATCGAACTTGTCAAATAACCCGATTGGCCTATTGTGTGTTTACCATGTATGGACACTACTGCTTGAATCTAAGGTACCACTTTCCAATGTAAAGCTCGTTCAACCAGGATACCACGATCCTCTAAGACTCATGAGATGGGCATGGTGGTATGAGACACCGTGGTTAAGCTGTCGGCCTACACTGGGGTGATGAGCTTCCCCATAGTGACCAGTGAACAACCCAAACTCGTGAACCGAATACGATGGTATGAGACACTGTATTCAAGCTGTTAGCCTACAACGGCGCAGCCTGGCTGCGGTCCCAGTGTGGGTTGGGGTGAACCGTCTGATCCGGACCCCCTTCGAAAATAGCGTTCTAGTTGGTAGGGCGTTGGTGGAGCGACCTCGAGTATAATCAATTGAACTTGCCTATCCACTGCTTTCATTAGGGGAGATGCCCTACAACTTGCCTATCGTATGTGATTAACTAGGATTGACGACCCTAGATGGATCCCCGTTGGGTTAATAATATAAAGAGAGGTACCTTAGCTTCCTGAATCTGCTGTGCGAATAAGCCTAATTAAGAACTTGCCTAACACGTCGATCATGCACCGCATTGCATGTGCTTTGGCGCGGAAGCACGCGTTTAGGGAGTTTGCCATGTGTGACAGTGAGATGAAGTCGCTGAGGGAGTACAGGAGAGGGCATGCATCATTTCCGTATATCATCCCTACGTTAATAAGAGTAGCTAAGATTGTTTGATGTATTGCTTTATCATTACTGCTTGACTGAATTGATAACATGTTAACCTTTGCTTTATAGTTCCACTAAATTATCTACTCATTCTCACCTAGGATGGTTTAACACCCTGGTTCTCGTGACCCGAGGATGATCGCTCGAGTACGGGAATCCGAGGGTTACGTCATGAATTAAAACCACTATTAAACTATTTATCAACACATGTCATATCATCGAAGAACAACTCCTATATAGACTAATCAGACGAGTTCAACATATGAAAACCAAAGTATGAAGTAAAGTAAGATCCCTTAGCAAGGGATTTTTAATTACAATTCTCAAAGGCAAGCAAATATAACATCTATCATCTGAGAAAAATAGTAAATCTTAATGGAACTCCTGCGGCTCGATGACATCGTCGTACGGGCCCTCCTTGCCGCACTCCTCTTCGGCTGCACTAAGGGTGTTGTCATAGAAACCATTTCCCTCCATACCTGTATCTATTTGGTGCAACCACACGTCTGGTGAGTGAAAAATCAGTGGGAATTTCCCTCAAAGATTCAACCATAACACATTATTCCAAAATAGATTAACAATTCTAATTCACAGAGCAGTACCAATACATATGCATTTGCATGAATGTATGAATGCATGTTTAAGTCACAGATTTGGGTATGCAATCCAGCTATCAGAATAAAAGACCACCCGCGGTAGGTAATCTACCTGAAAAAGGCAATGAAGGAGAGTGCGCCCAAGGATGACCTCCTGGAAAAATAACCGGGGTATGCCCGAGGAGGTATAAAATCCTGGAAAAGCCTCATGTAAAATAAGAGCGCCCAAAGTGACTCAAATGCACAACTCTGGTCATTCAACTGATCTAACAGTAAATCGAGTAGAATGTGGCTCACATTAAGCACTCGAAAAAGCTCACATGTCATGCGTTGATGTTATACACCATGACACTACATACATTAAATAGGAATGACTTTTGACCCTCAAATACGAGATAACCAACCATGAGTTCAATATAGACTTCCATAATTTCTTTACCTTCCAAGGAGAGTTCACTAAGTGTCATGTAGATGTTTAGGTGAGGACACATCATTTGAATTATTTAAGAGTCCTTCTATATCCCTTGAGGACCCTACCCACACACATACTTTATACTACTCACAATGTATAATGAAATAAGAATTTGTAAGACTCAAGTCGTTTCATTAGAGTCATGCTCCTGATGTAAAGATGATGAGAGGAATTTCTGTCTTATGGCCAATCAATAATAATTATGAAGGATGGAATTCCAATCATCTCTTTGTACACCACATATAAACAAATTCTCATTTTCTATATTATAAGAACTATTCGCATGATGGTACTTACAAAAATTGGAGATTAAAGAATAAAGAGTATCATGAAGGAAAAGTCTCACTACACAGTTTACATATATTCTAGTATCATGTCTAATGGAGATACACACATAGGTAAGTAATTATAAATGTGGCATGGGGCTTTCCAGACAACACAACATACACATAATCATATAGAAATATGGCATTAAGACAGTTTCTTCATGAAGTCAAGATAACTAAGAATTAATAACTCTCTAAAATTCTCTACATTAGAAATGTAATCCACATGAAGAATAGTGAATGGAAGAGGCAATGAGGGATGCTCCTCACCTAGTTTAGAAGTCTCTCTTGTCGTGAGGTGTGGGCGCAAAGATCTTGATTTGAACAGATTGCAGGTAGGGTTGTCTCCTAAGGTAAGATAGTTGTTGACTTGTACCTGAGCAAATCGTTGTAAACTCTAGTGAGTCGGGACTGGGTTGACTCAGTTAGAATTTTCAATCAGCAATGAGGTGATTAGTCCTAAGGGTTCCACTAACTACTAGGCGAGATTTAAAACCCACTTGAACCCAGGCCTCCCTAATCTTTAACCGGTGATTGAAGATAGTAAGGCACTATCATAAAACTGGTCGGATTCATCCACCACTAAGTACAGAGTTGACTCAGTGTATAACTACTGAGTTTACTCATGCATCGATTGTACGTAGAACTGATTACTAACTGGGTTCGACAGGTACACCTGAGCAGAGATTTTTTTTTCTATCGTTGAAGAGATTGTAGCCCGAATAAGCTCTCAACGACGACCGCTTAGAGTTTTAACTCTGGTTTTGAAGATGGTCTCTAAGTCTGCACTATATCAAGACGATTGGAGCGGGGTTTTGCAGGGAATAGATGAATGCCATACCTGTTCTTGGAAATGGTTCTCATGACTCGTGTAAGGAGGACAGGGCTAATCTGGTTCGTTTGATGGCAGCTGAACTAGCTTGATTCTAAGACCGGGCAGGCTATAGATCGAAGGAGTTTCTCCTACCGACGTCTGCACGCACCCAGAACGGTCGGTTCAGACCTGCACGGCCCACTGTCTGGTGTGGCTGGGTGGAGTTACAACAGAGCCAGCAACTCAAACCAGAGCCGATCCACCCTCGTTCCTCACTCACTCACCCTATTACAATCAACACCCAGTTGTGAATGGCCCAAACTGAGTCGAGTTGCTACCGTGCCTACAACTCGCCTCAACAATGCCTACACTCTCTCTCCCTTACTATCTTCTTTCTTTCCTTCTATTCCTCCCTCTCAGGTCTTGGGATTCGCCCTAAAAATCCGGATATATATAGTTGTTTATGCTTCTGGGTCCTTCTACTAATCACGGGGATTAGAGTGTTAGTAGCTCAAATGGTTGGAGATGTATTATCAGGGTCCCACACAATCGCTGATCATATGCACGTGCCCAGACAACGTCTTCTGATAGGTTTTAAGCGAGATGGGCCACGTGATGGACGTCTTGGATGGGTGAATGGGCCATACACACAGATGGTGGGTTTCTCAGTCGGTTTGGGAAGATGAAGTGCCAAAAATGGAAAATCTGTAATGGGTTGTTTATCTCTGGATCAGGGTCGTTTGGACGGTCCTAATACAACTTAGATTCAATGTGGGGTCCATTTCACGGTGAAGGGTGGTCATTGATTAGGACACTTGTTAGGCTGGGGGCGGTTTCTAGATGAGGCTGCGACTCGCTGATTTCTAGGATCTCTTACGAGATACATCTGGTAGCCCTACACTCAAAGTCCCAGATAAGCTCTAAGAGAGCTTCTAGATGAAAATGGATGGATGGGATGGTTGTTACTATAAGTGGAAGGATTCCTTCCGCCATCCGTCATGTAGGTGAGCATTTCTGGAAAGGGGTAGGTCTGACTCGGCCTTCCGCCGCGGATGTGACCTCCATCCGTTCGTATCCAACGGTTGGATTGGTCGGAGGCATGGCGTACATGGACACTTCATCCTCATTAGCGTCATTCTCGTCTGTTGTTTGCTAGTTTGTTAATAGAGGAGGAGCGAATGGTTTTCAATGGGTAATTTCGACATGGACATGGTCAGTGGGACCCAATAAATCAGATGGACGGTGTGGATTCGGTTACTGTATTCGGAAAATGATCATTTACACCGTCAAATGGACGGTCCGCATTGAGCCAGCAACAGGCGGGAGAGTTTCTTTTGAATTTGTTGCTTTTGTGAATTTTATCGGGTCAATGAAAGTATGATCGGGTATTTAGGTGTTGTGCACGGCGTGAGCACACTATCTGTGTTCACGCATCTATAAAAAATGGGCTCCACGATTTGATCTAGAGCAATCAGCACCAACCATTGGCCTTGGAAGGTTATTATTTACCCATGGATGTTGTTACTTGGAATTTCCTGATTTCCTTGTGGTGAGATTTAAGTCGTTCGGTTCTCAAATAGGGTTTATAACTCGTTTTAAGCTTGCTTCCACTCTTGTAGAAGTTTGTACTAGGAGTTTTAGTGTTGATTATCTTAGTTAGACAGTTAGCTCTTGTTTAGTTGTGTTAGTTAGTATCATGGGGTGGTTTAAAGTCAGTTAGTGGTTATTAGTTGAAATGTTAGTTTCAAGTGGGGGATGGTTCGTCCTATTTGAATTGAAAATTTATGTAAAGAAGGAATTTATTTTAGGGTCGTTACAATCTCCCCCCTAAAAAGAATTTTGTCCTCGAAATTGTACCTGAGTGATGTCGTCGAAAAGGTGTGGGTATTTTTCTCGCATCTCAGCTTGGCGCTCCCACATTGCTTCCTCAACTCTACGACAAGACCAAAGAACTTTGACTAATGGAATGGTTTTAGTATGCATAATCTGTTCCTTGTGATCCAATATGCGAATAGGGACCTCGATGTAGCTAGCGTCATCATTCAACTCGATCTCCTCCCAGCTGATGATATGAGATGCATCCAGTTCATATTTCTTCAGCATAGATATGTGAAAGACATTATGAACATTGGCAAATTTTGGTGGAAGAGCTGGGCGATAGGCAACAGCTCCCACCCTGTCCATGATTTCGAAGAGCCCAATGAATCGGGGAGAGAGCTTTCCTTTCTTCCCGAATCGCATGACTCCTCTCATAGGCGAGATTTTTAAAAACACATGATCTCCAACTAAAAATTCCAGATCTCACCTGCGATTGTCTACACAACTTTTCTGTTGGCTCTGAGCCATACGCAAGCGTCTTCGGATGATGTCAATCTTCTCTATAGTCTCTTGGACAATCTCTAGTCCCAGTAGACTCCTCTCTCCGACTTCAGCCCAACAATGCGGCGCCCGACAAGGTCATCCGCATAGAGCTTCACACAAAGCCATGCCAATGCTGGTTTGAAAAATGTTGTTATAAGCGAACTCTGTGAGATGGATATGGTTGTCCTAATTGCCCTTGAAGTCCAACACACAGGCTCTTAACATGTCCTCTAGCACCTGATTCACCCTTCGGTCTGCCCGTCTGTCTGGTGGTGAAATGCTGTGCTAAATTTCACTTTGTACCCAACTCTTATTGCAATCTTTTCCAGAAAGTGGAAGTGAACCTGGTGTCGTGATCCGACATAATTTCCTGCGGAATACCGAATGCACGTACAATGTCCCGAATGTACAGCTTAGCTAAGTCGTTGTAACATCTCGAATTTTTGCCAACCTGGGATTAGATGTCCTTGGGTAATGGGTCGATCCTAACACCTTATTAACTTGTCAGAACTCAATCCCAAAGTCTAAAACCGCTTTTGAACCCATTTCCTTCAACAATCCCACCCTTCACCACCTTGTTCTTTCAATTTTTTTAAAGTACTTTCACCCTAGACACTATCTTAAACTAGCTAAGTATTATAACTTGGATCACTTTATATACAAACTACAAAGGCCCAGGTACCACCTCAGACAGAAATTACTCAGGAATAAATCCTTTAGAAATTAGGCGAGAATTAGCCAGTGTTAACCTAGAGTACCTGTGAAATTAGCACCAATCACTTTAAATATGATCTGCAAGACCCAAAACTTGTAGAATCATTGACGCTAGGTTACCCTAAAATTTAGGATCAATCTCATTACCCAGTTGCTCTCGGGAGCACATTGAAACTCCGTATCAGATCTGGACCGCACGTCGGAAGTCTGATTAACACGAAGTTAAGGAATTAGGACCGCCTTGCTGGGCTTGACAACCATCTTGGAAATCAAATCCAGATAGTGTCCCAGTGTAATTCGCTTGAGGCCGGAGTGAAGAGTGTGAGAAATGTGAAATTAATTCAAAATAAAATAGAAATTTATGAAATCTGGTACCTCTCGCTTGCGGATCAGTATTAAGCAACCAGACCATCAGAATCAGACCAAATTACACCCTCGGATCAGGGATATTTCCCCAAACATACATGTACTCGGAATCTCCGATTGAGATCCACTGACCGTTGAACTGAAACTAGTTCGCCAATTGCGATCTGGAATCTCGACTGAAACGAAAACTTAACTAAACGTAGATCTAGTGTTAGTGAGCTTAAGTCCGACCTTTGGCTCAAGGGGGCCCGCCAGAAGTACTCCGTTGAGCTGAAACAGGTCCACTTTGGATATAACCTAAGTATACCTTGACCTGAAGTCTATTTCGGTGAAGTTTTAGGCTATATAAGGACCTTTAAACCCTCTCTCATTCAGCCATACAAATTTGAAAAAAAAACCCTAGGAAAAGAGAGAGAAAAGAGAGAGAAAGTGTGGGAGATGTGAGAGATTCTTCCTGCCTTGCTTCCCTGCTGCTATACGTGCTTAACCATTTCCTTCTCATCGCTTTTCCGGCGATTCCGGTGTCATTTCTAGGTAAGAAACCCTAACCCTAACCTGTTTTGGGTTTTTGATAGTTGTAGGTTATGAAATAGCTGACCTATTTCAATCTATAGGTTACCAAACTGCCGAATACGAAAGCTTAGCAAACCTATCGGATGCGTTACGATTCTACGACAAAAGGTGCGGACTTTAGGTGTATAGGTTATGGTTTTCAATGCTTTCAATATCAGATAATGATAGATTCATGATCTGCATGCAATTGCACATGTACAAAGTGCTGTCTGTTTTCCGTTTCGATTAAAGATGAAGAATATGGAATTTTACATCTTCTAGGTATTTGTAGAAAGTACCGTATATGTATAAATTTTGGAAATGTATTTGCCATGATTGTTTACTATACGAATATATTATATATGGATAAAATACTTATTTGGCGAAAGGGTTCGCCCGAATACATGTTTTGTTGTTAATATACACTATGTATGTTAAAGGAGTGTATTCCAAGTGTTTGTGAAAATGACTGAATGAGTATAGAATTCTCATTCGTGCTTGCCATGACTAATTGTCATGGATATATGATTGTTGTATTGGCGATACCCCTTTGACAAAAGAATTTGCCCTAAATCACGCCACGACCAATATACACTATATATGCTAAAATGTGTAGCCCGAGTGTTTGTGGAAATGACTGAATGAACATGGAACCTGGATTCCTACTTGCCATGACTATCCGTCATGGGTGCACGCATGTTATAATTGGGGCAACTCCCTAGTGAAAGGATTTGGCCTTATACCTATGTGATTAACATGCGTCATGTATGTTGATGTATGTAGTTTAAAGTGTTTATTGAAATGACTAAATAAATATGGATTTATGATTTATGCCAGCCAAATGTATTGAATGTAAGAACATGATTGATGTGTATGCGACAACTCCTTGCTATAAGGATTTGTCCTATTCTATGTTGAAATCAACATACGTCATGTATGTTGGAGTGGTGTAGTTTAAGTGTTTGCTAAAATGCCTGTGTGAGAAATTGTGTGACGAATTAAGTTTAATAGGGTGTTGAGATAGGATTCTCAACTACCTTAGAGATGTATATGATTTCCTCTATGTTGTTTGTTTAGTTTAACCGCTTACTTATGAAATATGTGTTTGTATTTCCTGTTTATATTGTGCTTTATAACATGCTTGAATTACTTTGTATATTCTACTTTACTCTATATGATTTAGAATAAGGATTGATTGTGTTTGGGGCTATGATTATAGTCCAGGCAATCGTAATGGGATTGAATTCGTGGCTGAGATTCATTTGCCACGTGAGATGTGTTCGACGAACCCGAGTCGTACTTTGGTTGGCGATAGTGGTTGGCCACACGAAGTGCTTATGCACTTCATATCATTCAACTTGTTGTGAGCTCGAGCTAGCCGAGCTCGTTAAGTAACCCGATATGTCTAATGTATGTTTACCATGTTTGGACGCTACTGCTTGAACCTAGGGTACTAAACTTACCAGTGAAATCCCGTTAACCATGGTACCCTCCATGGATCGCGCTAAAACTCATGAGCTGGGCATGGTGGTATGGGACACCGTGGTCGAGCTGTCAGCCTACACTGGGGTCACGTGCCTCCTCGTAGTGACCAGTGAGCAACCAGACTCGTGAGTCGATTATGGTGGTATGAGACACTATATTCGTGCTGTCGGCCTACATTGATAAGGTGATGGGGGAGTCGTGCAACGATTGTGAGCAACATCCCTGACAGCCCTTTGTAGTGACCTCGGGCATACTCTGAATTTGAGGTGAGGCGACGAGTTTTGCCGCAGTGTATAGAGTATGAACTAGGCCTGTATCAATTTAGTGATGAACTGTTAAAAAGGTGATGGGAGAGTGGTGTAACGAATGCCTGTAATAGCCCTGACAGCCTTTGCAGCGACCTAGAAATACACCATCGTATGAGATTAACTAGGACTGACGTCCCTAGAATGGATCATGTTTAAGAATGATACAAGGGAGGTACCTTAGTTTCCCAATCCTGCTGTTTGAAAGGACTAATAACTACTCTGTAATCATGCTCATCATCGCACTGCATGTGCCTGGTAGATGTGGAGCACTAAGGGATGAACGCATGTTGCGAACGTAAGATGGTGTCGCATGAGGGTGGTTTGGCAAGGGCATTCATCATGTCATTTATACTTGCATTAATAAGAGTAGTTAGGAGTGTTTGATTGTACTGCTTTATCATTACTGCTTGACTGAATTGATAACATGTTAACCTATGCTTTACTGTCCACTGAGTTGATCATTCACTCCCACATTACGGGACGGTGTTGTACACACCAACCAGATTTGTTGAGTTTCAGGTGATGACAATGCTTATGAAGCAGAGCCGGACTACTACTATGATGTTGAGGAGGAGTTCTCCTACATGTAGCTCTCTGACAGGTCTATGGAGACCTGGTATTGCATTGACGGGGCTAGGTGCTTGGCATAGTAATTGAAATTGTACTCATAATGAATTAACCTGGTAACATTATCACACTCTGGAGACTCACCACAGTTTTTATATTTTATTTATCTATCACAGTCTTCCGCTTGCTAATTCACTTGTCTCTGAAGTATGATATGCTGTTTTGGCTTAATCTCACTCATGTTCACTATACTAATACCAGCAACATTCAATCATCATTTATTTTGTTGCATAAGTGATGCGTTGGAACTTGGGAATTGAGTTTATGCTCGACCCCCGATTTTCAGGGCGTTACAGTCGTCAACTGAATTATTTACATGTATAGGGAGGAACCGAGCTGACTTGGTAAGTCTGTCAACAATTATCTAGATGGAGTCATGGTCCCCACGTGTCTTTAGAAGTCCCGAGATGAAATCCATGCTGATACGGTCCCACTTCCATTCGGCAAGGGGCAACGGTTGCAAAAGACTTGGCGGCTTATGGTGCTCCGCCTTCACTTGCTGGCAGGTGTGACATTTTGAAACATATTCTGCAATATCCCGCTTCATATTCTCCCACCAGTATTGACGCCTGACGTCCCGATACATCTTTGTACTCCTAGGATGAACGCTTAGACCAGACTTGTGTGCTTCGCTCAATATTGCTTGTTTTAATTCTGCCACTGCCGGAACAAATACGACCTCGATATCTCAAGCCACCGTTGGAATTGACATACCAGTCCGGCATTCCTTCATTCTCGCACCTCAGTCTCAACTTCTTTAGCGTCTCGTCCTGGTCTTGAGATTCGATGATACGACGGATCAAGGTTGGTTTTATAACCAACGAAGCTACTAGGATACTTGGTCCCTTGAAAGAGAACTGCTCATTAAGGCTTGGGTGAAATCCATATCTCATCTTCTCTTATCATGAGACCAGCCATAACCTCGTGATTCCTCTTCCGACTCAAGGCATTAGGTACCAGGTTCGCTTTGCCAGGATGATAGGATACTTCAAATTTGAAGTCTTTCAGCGTTTCCATCCACCGGCGTTGCCGCATGTTTAGATCTTTCTGAGTGAAGATATACTTCAAACTCTTGTGATCGTAGAATAATTCGAACTCCTCATATAAATAGTGTCTCCAAATCTTCAGGTCGAACACAATTGCGGTGAGTTCCAGGTTGTGGGTAGGATAATTTTTTCGTGCTTCTTCAGCTGCCAGGAAGCATAAGCAATCACCTTCTCGTTCTGTATGAGTACACATCCTAGCCCTGTCTACGATGCGTCACTATAGACGACGTACTTGGCGGCCCCTTCTTCTGGAAGTGTGACCATGGGGGCAGTGGTGAGTCTCTTCTTAAGTTCCTGGAAGGATGTCTCTACCTCAGCACTCCAACTGAATTTCACATTCTTCTTAGTCAACTAAGTTAGGGGTTGAGCGATACGAGAAAATTCCTTTATGAATTGTTGATAATATCTAGCCATCCCTAAAAAACTCCTGACTTCAGTGACCGTATCAAGTTGTTCCCACTTCACTACCGCCTCGACCTTGGTTGGATCAACCATGATACCTTCCTTCTTCACAACGTGACCTAGAAATTTTACTTCTCTCTAGAAGTCACATTTTGATAACTTCGCATACAAGTGTCTTTCTTGAAGGGTCCTCAGAACGGTCCTTAAATGCTCCTCGTGCTCTACACGACTCTTGGAATAAACCAAAATGTCGTCGATGAAGACTATAACAAATCGGTCTAGGTATGGCATAAAGACCCTATTCATCAAGTCCATGAATACCGCAGGCGAGTTAGTGAGCCTGAATGGCATAACTAAGAATTCATAGTGTCCATATCTGGTGTGGAATGTTGTCTTGGGGATGTCTTCTTCTTTGACCCTTAACTGATGATATCCCGACCAGAGATCGATTTTTGAGAAATAATTGGGACCCCTTGAGCTAATCGAATAAGTCGTCAATACGAGGTAGAGGGTACTTATTCTTCACTGTAGTCTGATTCAATCTCCTATAGTCGATACAAAGGCACTACGATCCATCTTTCTTTTTCACAAATAGCACTGGTGCGCCCTATGGAGATACACTAGGGCGGATGAATCCCTGCCCCAATTAATCATTGATCTGCACTCATAATTCTTCCATCTCATGTGGTGGCATTCTATATTGAGCCATGGATATCGGGGTGGTGCTGGGTAGGAGTTCAATCGTGAAATCTACTCCCTCCTTGGTGGTAACCCTGGTATGTCTTAGAACACTTACGGGAATTCATTAACCACCGATATCTGATCAATGGTGATCTCTGCTGATTCGATCGTTTCCAGAGCCCGTAGACCTTCATAGGTCTCATATTGACACCTTCCTTGTATAGTGAAGGGTGACTGCCTAGGTAATGTTACTGTAACCATCCGAGCATGGCAGTCCAGTATCGCATGAACCTGGGTAAGCTAGTCCATACCAACAATGATATCGAACTGTTTCAATTTCAACACAACTAAGTTCATACCAGTCTCATGGCCTTCCAATACAACTAGGCATGCGAGACAAAACCTTGCAGTTTCTATAAATCCTCCCATTGGAGACGCTATGACCAAGGGTCGTTCAAGGTGGTTCAATTCTAAGTTCAGTTCTTTAACTACGGATGAACTAAAAGAGATATGGTAGAACCCGAATCAAACAGAACAAATATTGGAACATTCTGAATGTAAGGCCGTACCTTGGGCAACTCGTGGAGTGTCCCCCTCTCATTCTTCATCGGACATAGAGAATACCCGAGCCATGGGGGCTCTGTTCTGTAGCGGGGCTGCTGGTCTCTAAAATGGAGGTCGGTTACTGATAGGTAGCCTAGCCACAGGTTGCAGTGGATGGGGTTGAATCGCTAGTGGCCTAAGCTTGTTGCCCTCATCACGTGCCCTCCTGAAGCAAAACTTTACAGTATGCCCAGGCTTCCCACAATAATTGCACGACATACCTAGATACTCAGAAGTCCTGACTCGCTTATCAACCACAATGAGACTAAGAGGTGGAGGAGCGGGTCTGACTTGGCTACTCGAATCTCTGAACAGGGTTGAGCTTTCATCATCTGGTCTACGTCCTTCTCCACCCTGGTGGCCTTGTCCACCACTTGTGTATATCGAGAAAAGTCGAAGCAACATAATTTTGACCTGATCCCCAGCCATAATCCATCTATGAATTTCCTCAATCTGACCCTCTCTTCACTAACAATAGTCGGCATATACCGAGAGAGTTCAGCAAAGCGGGCCTCATATTGCACAACCGTCATATTCCCCTACTCAAGTTTAAAAAACTGTGACACCTTCTCATCACGGAACGACTCTGGGAAATATTTCTCATTGAACTTGGTTTGGAACCTCTCCCAAGTCCACAGATAATCTGTTGTAGCAAACCTATGCATAGAATCCCACCATTCATCGGCTTCCCCTTCAAGCGCGAAAGTGGCGAGGGTTATCTTCTGTGTATCTGAACACCTCAACAGCTCCATAAGTTTCAGCATGCATTTCAGCCAATGCTCAGATACTATGGGGTCGGTCGTCCCAGCAAAAGTTGGAGGTCGCTGCTTCTGGAATCTTTCGAACACATCGGCATCATTCCCTGCGACAGGCCGCGATGCTGATACGTGAGGCCTCTGATGTAATGCTTCCACTACGGCCGCTATGGCGGCCTGCTGTTCCTCATGAAGGCCTGCTGCTGGCTCAGCAAGGCAACCATTTGTTCCCAAGCGTCTGGTGTCGGGACCCCTGACTGTGCCTCAAATGATGAAGTCCTCTCTGCATGAGTTGGGTGAGGCGTCGGGACGGCCCTTGCCCGGGACTACGAGTCAAGTTCCTCAGATTGCACCAGGAGTGCAAGGGTGTATATAAGACTTGCTTCCCTACCCGTTTCTTCTGGTTCATGTGGCATAATCAGAGGCGCTTGCATTTGTTGAGATCGTGTCTTTGGAGGCATCGTATCCTATAGTTTAGGAACACGATGTCAGGTGTCGCATTCTATATTTATCCCCCCTTTAATACAATTTTGTCATAAGAATTTCAAAATCCAAGGGATCCTATGTCTTCCATGCCTCTAAGTTAACAATTTCTTCTCAGCTAAGGAAATTTCCTAGAGGGGCTACGTTTCTAGTTCTTGAATCTAGTTTCATGATAGTTAAAATGAGGGCCTAAGTTTTTGTTTCTATGTTCATGCAATGATTGCATGCAGGGTAGAGAGCATGTAATAATTAACAGTGGGCCGAGTGTTAGGCGGCTGTTAATAAAGTGACCGTGATTCCAACTTTCAATTTCAACATCAAAGTAAAAGCTTATAGAGATAGTCGAGATACTATTTAAGTCAGGAACACCTATACATGTATGATGAATTTAAACAAGGTAATTTATGGTAGCAGCAGATATCATATATGAGCATAAGAATGAAAGGAAAGAGCAGGGACTTTAAACAAAGTTCAAGCCTACTCACGTTTGAACATTTCAGCTTTTTTAAAAAATAATAATAAAAATTTAAAGATCTCTAATATTTTATAAAAATTGCAAAGCTATGAAGTAAATTGGTAGTTTAAAGGGTGGGCTGTTTACAGCTACATGTGTTCAAGATGAGTGGGTGTCCACATCACCTCCTACTTTGCTCATGAATCCACGTCCATATGGCTTCCAGATTTTATAAACATAGTCACTTGCCATCATGTGCTAACGTGGCACATGATACCACATCCAAGCTAATTCCCAATAGGTCCTATCATGTAATTACTCCCTTACAGTTGGAGTCTGTTTATAGATTATTTCACGTGCCAAGGCTGGTTTAAGCAGTAGATTCATCTGACGTCCCGATAGGGTATCTACAGGTGGGTCATTGGTGAGTTATGGCCCATAGGTGATTGTTCACCTTGCATGTCTGTAACAGTCTGAATGTGTGCCATGTGGATCTATTAGGTAGTTGGCATTGGATGGCCCATTAGTGTTAACTAGCTCCAAGCGTCCCATGGTTTATAATGCCTTTTTGCAATCTAGTCTTATGTCCTGTATCGTTCCAAATGTGTACGGAAGTTCCTACTTTAAATGGTATATATAAGATAGTGACTTGACTAGAATGAACCATCCACTAATTAGTTAGAAGCAAAGGAGTGATCTTCATGAAGTGAAACTTGGTAGTTTACATATAGTACCCACATCTTCATAGTTGGAACATCTTGGTTAATGAATAATTCAGTTTATTGCACGTGAGAAAGATATTACAATAAAAACTCAAATTTTTGTAAAAATGTGGAATTCACATACTTACCTAAATTGAAAGTCAAGTCTCAGCAATGCTACCATAGATAGAATATTTGATAGTTAGAAACAAATATTTCATAATTGAGTGTAGACAATTAAGGGTGTTGACATGAGAAGTGTATGTGCTTGAAACCTAAGGTAATTATGAAATTTAATATTGGGGACCTATGGTTGAGTTTCTAAGTTCTTGAAATAACTTAAATCTAGTAGGAAACTTTTTCCTAAGTTCGGTTTTCTAATTTAAGGGGTCACCTAAGACTTTTCTAAATGTAAATGTAGAAAGTTCGTACAAACTTCTTCCCAAAGGCAAGGTTTGAATAACTCTCTCTCTCTCTCTGATACCAACTTGTAACACCCTAGTTCTCGTGACCCGAGGATGATCTCTCGAGTACGGGAATCCGAGGGTTACGTCATGAATTAAAACCATTATTCAACTATTTATCAACACATGTCATATCATCGAAGAACAACTCCTGTATAGACTAATCAAATGAGTTCAACATACAAAAACCAGAGTATGAAGTAAAGCAAGATCCCTCAGCAGGAGATTTTTAATTACAATTCTTAAAGGCAAGCAAATAAACATCTATCATCTGACGAAAACAGTAAATCCTAATGGAAATCCTGCGGCTCTGTAACACCCTAAAAATCGGGTTGAGTAAAGCTCAGCTCCCGAGTTCCAACGCATCACTTATGCAACATAGATAATGATGATCATGATGAGAGCATTGAAACATGAATGGGATTATACCAAAACAGTATATCATACTCAGAGACAAGTGAAATTGTAAGCGGAATACTGTGATAGATATATAAAATATAAACTATGGTGAGTCTCCAGAGTGTGATAATATTACTAGGTTAATTAATTACAAGTACAATTTCAAAATATACCAAATTATGTAAGGTCATCTAGTCGACATCCCTGTAACCCCGTCGATCAAGACACGACTCACTTGAAGCCGTCAGAATACAGCATATACGAACAAGCATCATCGTCATCACAAAGGTCCAGCTCCGCCTCATAAGCATTGCCATCACCTGTAGCTACAATAGGGTCTGGTTGGTGTGTACAACACCGTCCCGTAACATGGGAGTGAGTGATCAACTCAGTGGAACAATAAAGCATAGGTTAACATGTTATCAATTCAGTCAAGCAGTAATGATAAAGCAATACAATCAAACACTCCTAAATACTCTTATTAATGCAAGTATGAATACAGTCATGATGCATGCCCTCGCCAACATACTCCCTCGTGCGACACCTCTTACGTCCGCGGCATGCTTTCATCCCTCAGTGCTTCACATCTTCCACGCACATACAGTGCGATATGAACATGATTACCGAGTTGTTATTAGTCCTTTTCATACAGCAGTATTGGGAAACTAAGGTACCTCCCTTATATCATTCCCAAACAATGATCCATTCTAGGGTCGTCAGTCCTAAATAATCTCATACGATGATGTAGTTCCAGGTCGCTGTAAAGGGCTATCAGGGCTGTTACACGCACTCATTGCACCGCTCCCCCATCACCTTATCAATACACAGGCCTAGTTTATACTCTGTTACTACGGGAAGGCCTCGTCGCCTCTCCGCAGATTTAAGTATACTCGAGGTCACTACACCGGTATGTTAGGGCTGTAGGGCTGTTACATGCGCTCGTTACACCACTCCCCCCATCACCCATCAAAACAGTGTAGGCCGACAGCTCGAATACAATGTCTCATACCACCGTATTTGGCTCATGAGTCTGGGTTGCTCATTGGTCACTATGAGGAGGCACATCGCCCCAGCGTAGGCTGACAGCTCAACCATGGTGTCCCCATACCACCATGTCCGGCTCATGAGTCTTAGGCGGATCGAGGTACCAAGGTTAACGGGATTCCACTGATAAGTTTGATACCTTAGGTTCAAGCAGTAGCGTCCAAACATGGTGAACATACATTAGACAGATCGAGTTACTTGACGAGCTCGACTAGCACGAGAAGTGCATAAGCCCTTTGCGTGGCCTAACCACTGTCGCCAACTGAAGTACGGCTCGGGTTCGTCAAACACATCCTACGTAGCGAATGAATCTGAGCCACGAATTCAATCCCGTTACCGACTACCTGGACTATATAATAGCCCCAATCACATTCATTACAGATAGTTAAAGCAGTAATGGATCAAGATTTCACATAATCAAAGTCTGATATTGTCTGCTTAGGGTTGCCAGGGCTGTGCACGGAATCGTTACACCACTCGCCCATCACCCTTCATGGATTGTATGGAATACAACTTAAACATGTGAAGTAGTCAGAGCAGAATTAAATAAACAAGTAATTCAAACATATTAACAAGTATGTTATAACACAATGCAAATAGGAAATCCAAATACCATTTCATAAACCAGTAAGTGATTAAACTAAACAACTCACATGAAGGAACTCATACACATCACTAAGGTAGTTGAGAATCCTATCTCAACACCTACTCAGGCACTTCTAGGTTAAGTACATATCTATACAAGCATTTTCACAAACACTTAGACTACACATTCCAACATACGTATAATATGCTAGTTAAAACACAAGTCGTAGCAAATCCTTTCACAAAAGATTGCCACATGAACCACGATCATGCATTCACGACTAATAGTCATAGCAAGCATAAATCATAGTTCCATATTCATTCAAACATTTCTGCAAACACTTAGGCTACAACTAGTACCTACACGACGTATGTTAATATACAGGTGTTAGGCTAATCCGTTCACCCAGAAGTTGATACACATGTATCTAGCATACCTAAACAACAATTTATCATACAAAGCACAAATCTGTATTTCATACGTATACGGTATTTTCTACAAATACGAGGAATACAGTATATTTAACATAGTTAACATATAACCGAAAATGAAACGGACAGCACTTTGTACATGTGCAATAGCATCCAGATCATAAATCTATCATTATTTGACATTGAAAGTGTTGAAAACCATAATCTATACGTCTAAAGTCTGCACCTTTTGTCGGTAAACTTGAACCGAACCAGCTTGAACCCAACACCTTTGTCTACGGCACAACGACAACCTGAATCATGAAATAGGTCAGCTATTTCATCACCTACACTCTTGGAAACTCTAAAACAGCTTAGGGTTAGGTTTTCTTACCTACGAACGAAGCCGGAATCGCCGGAAAGTGATTAGATCGTGATGATAATCACGTAGGATAGCAGGTAGAGCATCAGGAAGAATCTCTCGCTTCTCTCACACTTTCTCTCTCTTTTCTCTCTTCTCTCTCCTAGGTTTTTTCTCAATTCGTATGGGATGAGAGAGTGAGGGTTTAAGGTCCTTATATAGGCCCAAAACTCACCAAATTAGACCCAGGCCAAGGTATACTTAGGTTATGTCCAAATACGGACAGTTCCGTCTCAACAGAGCACTTCTGGAAGCCCCCCTTGAGCCAAAGGTCGGACTTAAGCTCACAGACATTAGATCTAGGTTAAGTTACATTTTTTGGTTTGATCGAATTTACAGATCGCCCGGGGCGGACCACTTTCAGTTCAACGGTCACTGAGACTTGATCAGGGCCAAAAGTACTCTGCCATGTGTATGAAATTTCTCCTGATCCGAGGTTGTATTTGGGTCAGATTCCGATAGTTTGATTGATTATATTGGCCCGCAAGCGACAAGTCTCAGATTACTTAAAATTGAACTTTATTTCTAATTAATTTCACGTTTCTCACACTCCTCACTCCGGGCTCAAGCGAATAACCCCGGGACACTATCTGGATTTGATTTCCGAGATGGTTGTCAAGCCTAGCAAGGTGGTCCTACGCGCTTAGTCTCGTGGTCATCGGACTTTCGACGTGCAGTCCAGATCTGATACGGAGTTTCAATGTGCTCCCGAGAGTAACTGGGTAATGAGATTGGTCCTAGATCATAGGGTAACCTAGCGTCAATGATTCCACAATTTTTGGGTCTTACAGATCGTATTTAAAGTGATTGGTGCTAATTTCACAGGTACTCTAGTTTAACATTAGCTAATTCTCACCTAATTTCTAAAGGATTTAGTCCTGTAAGATTTCTGTCTGAGGTGGTACTTGAGCCTTTGTCAATAGAAGAAGATCCTAGGGCAGAGAGGCTGATGTTCCAAATAACCTATTCATTTTGTGAGATTCCCTAAGGGTAATGGTTAAAGCCCATTTTATTTATGTATTTAATATTTACAGTAATGTTTAGTTTAAGTATTGTTCTTCATCACCTAAACTTTTAAGATAGTGTCTAATGTGAAAGTACTTTGAAAATTTAAAGAATAAGGTGGTGAAAGGCGAGCTTTGTGAAGGAAATGGTTAAAAGTGATTTTTGACTTTGGGATTGAGTTTTGAGACATTAATAGATGTTAGGATCGACCCATTACCTAAGGACGTCTGACTCCGGGTTGGCAAAAATCCAAGATGTTACAGGCTCGATGACATCATTGTACGGGCCCTCCTCACCGCACTCCTCTTCGGTTGCACTAGGGGTGTCGTCATAGAAACCATTTCCCTCCATCATACCTATATCTATTTGGTGCAACCGTACGTCTGGTGAGTGAAAAATTAGTGGAAATTTCCCTCAAAGATTCAACCATAACACATTATTCCAAAATAGATTAACAATTCTAATTCATAGAGTAGTACCAATACATATGCATTTGCATGAATGTATGAATGCATGTTTAAGTCACAGATTTGGGTATGCAATCCAGCTGTCATAATAAAAGATCGCCCGTGGTAGGTAATCTACCTAGAAAAGGCCACGAAGGAGAGTGCACCCAAGGACGACCTCCTGGAAAAATAACCGGGGTATGGCCGAGGAGGTATAAAATCCTGGAAAAGTCTCATGTAAAATAAGAGCGCCCAAAGTGACTCAAATGCACAACTCTGGTCATTCAACTGATCTAACAGTAAATCGAGTAGAATGTGGCTCACATTAAGCACTTGGAAAAGCTAACATGTCATGCGTGGATGTTATGCACCATGACACTACATACATTAAATAGGAATGACTTTCAACCCTCAAATACGAGATATCCAACCATGAGTTCAATATAGACTTCCATAATTTCTTTACCTTCAAAGGAGAGTTCACTAAGTGTCATGTAGATGTTTAGGTGAGGACACATCATTTGAATGATTTAAGAGTCCTTCTATATCCCTTAAGGACTCTTCCCACACACATACTTTATACTACTCACAATGTATAATGAAATAAGAATTTGTAAGACTCAAGTCGTTTCATTAGAGTCATGCCCCTGATGTAAAGATGATGAGAGGAATTTCTGTCTTATGGCCAATCAATAATAATTATGAAGGATGGAATTCCAATCATCTCTTTGTACACCACATATAAACAAATTCTCATTTTATATATTATAAGAACTATTCGCATGATGGTACTTACAAAAATTAGAGATTAAAGAATAAAGAGTATCATGAAGGAAATGTCTCATTACACAGTTTACTGATATTCTAGTATCATGTCTAATGGAGATACACACATAAGTAAGTAATTATAAATGTGGCATGGGGCTTTCCAGACAACACATCATACACATAATCATATAGAAATATGGCATTAAGACACTTTCTTCATGAAAGTCAAGATAACTAAGTATTAATAACTCTTTAAAATTCTCTACATTAGAAATGTAATCCACATGGAGATTAGTGAATGGAAGAGGCAATGAGGGATGCTCCTCACCTAGTTTGGAAGTCTCTCTTGTCATGAGGTGTGGATGCAAGGATCTTGATTTAAACAGATTGCAAGTAGGGTTGTCTCCTAAGGTAAGATAGTTGCTGACTTGTACCTGAGCAAATTGTTGTAAACTCTAGTGAGTCGGGACTGGGTTGACTCAGTTAGAATTTTCAATCAACAATGAGGTGATTAGTCCAAAGGGTTCCACTAACTACTAGGCGAGATTTAAAACCCACTGGAACCCAGGCCTCCCTAATCTTCAACCGGTGATTGAAGATAGTAAGACATTATCATAAAACTGGTCAGATTCGTCCACCACTGAGTACAGAGTTGAGTTAGTGTATAACTACTGAGTTTACTCATGCATCGATTGTACGTAGAACTGATTGCTAACTGGGATCGTTAGGTATACCTGAGAAGAGATTTTCATCTATCATTGAAGAGATTGCAGCCCGAATAAGCTCTCAACGACGACCGCCTGGAGTTTTAACTCTGGTTTTGAAGATGGTCTCTGAGTCAGTACTATATCAGGATGTTTGGAGCGGGGTTTTGCAGGGAATAGATGAATGCCATACCTGTTCTTGGAAATGATTCTCATGACTTGGTAGGGAGGACAAGACTGATCTGGTTCGTCTGATGGCAGTTGAACTGACTTGATTCTAAGACCGTGCAGGCTGTAGATCGAGGGAGTTTCTCCTACTGACGTCTGCACGCACCCAGAACGGTCGGTTCAGACCTGCACGGTCCACTGTCTAGTGTGGCTGGGTTGAGTTGCAACAGAGCTTGCAACTCAAACTAGAGCTGATCCACCCTCATTCCTCACTCACTCACCCTATTACAATCAGCACCCAGCTGTGAATGGCCCAAATCGAGTTGAGTTGCTACCGTGCCTGCAACCTGCCTCAATAACGCCTACACTCTCTCTCCCTTACTGTCTTCTTTCTTTCCTTCTATTCCTCCCTCTCAGGTCTTGGGATTCGCCCTAAAAATCTGGATATTATATATATATATAGTTGTTTTCGCTTCTGGGTCCTTCTTTTGCTAATCACAGGGATTAGCGATTATTAGCGCAAATGATTGGAGATGTATTATCAGGGTCCCACACAATCGTTGATCGTATGCACGTGCCCAGACATCATCTTCTAATAGGTTTTAGGCGAGATGGGCCATGTGATGGACATCTCGGATGGGTGAATGGGTCATACACACAGATGGTGGGTTTCTCAGTCGGTTTGGGAAGATGAAGTGCCAAAAATGGAAAATCTGTAATGGGCGGTTTATCTCTGGATAAGGAGGGCGTTTAGGCGGTCCTAATACAACTTAGATTCAATGTGGAGTCCATTTCATGGTGAAAGGTGGCCAGTGATTCACACACTTATTAGGCTGGGGACGGTTTCTAGACGAGGCTGCGACTCGCCGATTTCTCGGCTCTCTTACGAGATACATCAGGCAGCCCTACACTCAACATCCCAGATAAGCTCTAAGAGAGCTTCTAGACGAAAATGGACGGATGGGATGGTTGTTACTATAAGTGGAAGGATTCCTTCCGCCATCCGTCATGTAGGTGAGCATTTCTGGAAAGGGGTAGGTCTGACTCGGCCTTCCGCCGCAGACGTGGCCTCCGTCCATTCATTTCCAACGATCGGATTGGTCGGAGGCGTGGCGTACGTGGACACTTCATCCTCGTCAGCGTCATTCTCATGTGTTGTTTGTTGGTTTGTTAACAGAGGAGGATCGGATGGTTTTTAATGGGTAATATCAACATGGACGTGGTCGGTGGGACCCAATAAATCAAATGGATGGTGTGGATTCAGTTATTGTATTAAGAAAATGATCATTTACACCATCGAATGGATGGTCCGCGTTGAGCCCGCGACGGGCAGGAGAGCTTCTTTTGAATTTGTTGCTTTTGTGAATTTTATCGGGTCAATGAAAGTTTGACCGGGTATTTAGGTGTTGTGCGTGGTGTGAGCACACCATCTGTGTTCACGCATCTATCAAAATGGGCTTCACGACTTGATCTAGAGTGATCAGCACCGACCATTGGCCTTGGAAGGTCATTATTTACCCATGGATGTTGTTACATGGAATTTCCTGATTTCCTTGTGGTGAGATTTAAGTCATCCGGTTCTCAAATAGGGTTTATAACTCATTTTAAGCCTGTTTCCTCTCTTGTAGAAGTTTGTACTAGGAGTTTTTGTGTTGATTATCTTAGTTAGACAGCTAGCTCTTGTTTAGTTGTGTTAGTTAGTATCATGGGGTGGTTTAAAGTCAGTTAGTGGTTATTAGTTGAAATGTTAGTTTCAAATGGGGGATGGTTCGTCCTATTTGAATTGAAAATTTTTGTAAAGAAGGAATTTATTTTAGGCTCGTTACAAATGGTGTTTTAAAACACCAACCAGAATCTGTTATAGATGCAGGTAAAGATGGTGTCTATGCAGTTGAAATGGATTTCATGGAGGAGGAGGAGGAATTCTCCTATGTTCAGCTATCAGGCGGGTTTTCGTAGACTTTGTTCTATTCGATGAGATTATAGGGTTACATGATTAGTTGGACAGTTACACTTTGATATTTTGTAAATTTGGAATTATACATGTATGTATTCAACCCTATTACATTATCATACTCGGAGGCAGATGACCGCTTACTTACTCATACTATTTGTTGGGGACAAAATGTGCTAAGTTCAGAGACTCGGATTTAATTCCTCGGATCACCGAGAGATACATTGATCCGAGGGGAGATTATGACCGACGAAACCGAGGAAACATCCGAGTCGGTTTGGAAGACAAAACTGAGAAAACGGTTGAGTCGGTTCGTATGGTTTATCAGCGGCTAAGAAATACCTCGGCCGATCCACTTCAGATTATCCGAAGGAAGAAAGGACGACGCAAAAACGGGACGTCATCCCGAATATCTCGGGATAAGATCTTCTGTCACGGAAATCACGAGATCGCGTAAGCAGAACGAAATCCAATCTCCGTGATACTGGGAGAAGATCTCGTATTCGTCATCAAGAGGAGAATCTTCGTACGATAAAGGGTATTTTCACATCTATAAATGGGGTGGTCCATTCACCTTGAAAGGTATGCAAAAAACTCTCTCTAGAACCCCTCAATACAGTTAGACCCAGATTCCTAGCCTGACTTTGGCATCGGAGGGTCCCCTGCTCTAGCCAGGGTCTCCTTTGTCTGTTTTCTGTGCAGGTACTCGGACTCGAAGTCTAAGCAGGGAGAACCAGATTTTTGCACCAACAGTTTGGCGCCGTCTGTGGGAAGCTAGTTTACGAAAAGTCATCTTACGCTCTCCCCATGGTGACGACTCGTAGGACGGTCCCAGAAGAAGATCTGAATGAGGTCGCGATTACAGGACCATCGGGTCCAATAGCAAATCCGGCGCGGCTCGGAACCTACCTAACAATCGCCAGCGAGCCGCGGCCGGAACAACTAATAACCAAGAGGGTCGTAATAACGAAGGCTTGGACCAGGAGGTTCAAGAAATCCGGTCCGATGTAAACATGATGAATCAAATGTTGGAACGGATGTATCAGCAAATGCAGCCACCTTTGCCTCCCCAAGGGAAACAACGCACATCCCGACTGCGGTAGACCCTCAGCCGTCCGCACCGCAGTCGATCCGCCCGAGTCAACCCCGAGGTGTTCCCGAGCCGCCTCCAGCCCAGTCAGATAACGCCGCATTGCCCCCGACTGATCTTCGGCATGAGATAGATAGGAGAAGACGTAATCGACCTCTGATAGAGGGTACGGCGGAAAGCGGCGAACCTTGGAAAGCCGATATCCAAGACTTTAAAAGATAAGTGCGAGAAGAAATGGCGAAAGAAATGGCAGATATGAGGCAAGGACGAAGCACATACCCGGCCAGGTCCGAGGCAAGAGCGTCCCCTTTCGTTGACGAGATTATGCAAGCTCGGTTGCCTGAAAGGTTTCGGTTACCTCAAATCACTCCTTTCGCAGGCAAAACTGACCCGACAGAGCATATCGAATGCTTCAAAACCTATATGGAGCTCCACGATGCCTCGGACGCGGTGATGTGTCGAGCCTTTTCCCTTACGCTGACCGACGTAGCCCGGCTGTGGTTTAAACAGCTGAAACAGAGGTCCATCAGCTCGTTCACCGAACTGAGTGATGCCTTTCTCACCAACTTCATCGGCGGAAAAAAGAATTAAAATAAACCCCCTGCTCATTTAAATAATATAGTCCAGAGGCAGGGAGAGCTATTGAAAGATTACATCAAACGTTTCAATTTCGAATCTCTTCAGGTTCGAAACACTCAGAAGAAGTAGCGCTCAACGCCTCATGCAAGGAGTTAGAGACAAGCCGTTTCTGGCGTCTCTAGACAAAAACCCGCCCGACACATTGGCAGAATTTATGACACGGTCAGATAAGTATGCAAACGCCGAGGAAGCGCGCGATCATGCGTGAAACCAAATCTCTGGTCAAAGAGCCGGCCAAAAAGGCCGACTCGACTGAAGGGAAGAAACGCAAAGATGACCAAATACGTGACGAGCGACGATTGAGCAAACGACCAGATCGAAGATTTTCCACATATACCCCCCTGAACAAAACTCAGGAGCAGGTATTGATGGAAATCAAGAGAAGATTTCGTCAACTGGCCCAATAAGCTCAGAAGTAATCCTAATCGGCGGGACAAGACAAATACTGCCATCATATCACCGTGATCACGGGCATAACACTAGTGACTGCCGTCATTTAAAGGAAGAAATCGAGCGACTCATAAAAGAAGGCCGACTCAAAGAACATGTGGTCAACGCCGGCACAGCGAGGAGACGACAGATCGAAAGACAACCCATGGAAGAAATTCGGACGATTATCGGCGGACCGCAAGGCGGGGGTGATTCAAACAACGCTCGGAGGAATCATGCGAGGAAACTTAATCAGCCCGAGTCCGAGCTCTTGATTATAGACCGACCTGCGAAAGAAAAGAGAAGGGCGAAATATTGCGTTACATTCACAGAGAAGATGCCCGAGGGATCCATCACCCTCACGACGACGCGTTAATTGTCACCTTGACTATCGCCAACAGGAGAGTATTTCGAATACTCGTTGATACGGGGTCATCTGCAGATGTGCTATTCACTCAGGCGTTCGATAAGATGGGAGTGGAACGATCCACGCTACGTCCCGTTCGGACCCCATTAATCGGTTTTTCCGGGGGACAAGTACTGCCCGAAGGGATTGTCTCGTTGCCGCTCACCGCTGGCAGTGCCCCGTATTAGAAGACGATGATGATCGATTTTTTGGTCGTCGATCAGCCTTCGGTATACAACGCCATACTTGGCCGACCTTCTTTAAGTCTTCTGCAGGCCGTGGTATCCACATACCATCTTTCACTGAAATTCCCGACTGACTTGGGAGTAGGAGTTGTGAAAGGGGACCAGCAAGATGCGAGGCGATGTTACATGGTAGCTGTAAAAGGGTCTGCCGACGGAAAGCGGTCAACGTTTCAACGATTGAATCGCTAGACCCACGGGCTGAAGGACATGAACGAGGGCGGCCGATTGAAGATCTTATCTCAATTCCCTTGCTCGAAACAGATGAATCCAAGACAGTACAAATTGGCTCATCCTTACGATCCCCTTTGAAAGAAAAGTTGATAGCCCTGCTGCGTAGGTATGCCGACGTATTTGCCTGGAGTCATGCGGATATGCCCGGAATTGATCCGTCTATAATCACTCACCGACTTAACATCGATCCGACTTATCGACCGATCCGGCAGAAGCGACGACCGCTCGGACCCGAACGATATGCCGTCATTGAAGAAGAAGTCAGCAAGCTCCTCCAGGCTAGCTTTGTCGAAGAGATACAATATCCGGAATGGGTCGCGAATGTTGTGCTCGTAAAGAAACCCAACGGGAAGTGGCGAGTCTGTATTGATTATACTGACGTAAATAAAGCCTGCCCGAAGGATAGCTTTCCGCTCCCAAGGATAGATCAGTTAGTAGATAGTACCGCTGGACATGAGCTTCTCAGTTTCATGGACGCGTACTCAGGGTATAATCAAATTGTAATGCATGAAACAGATAAATCAAAGACGACCTTTGTCACTGACAAAGGTCTTTATTGCTACCGAGTGATGCCATTTGGTTTGAAGAATGCCGGCGCAACTTACCAAAGATTAGTTAACAAAATCTTTGCTCGGCTAATAGGTCGCACCATGGAAGTATACATCGACGACATGCTCGTCAAAAGTGTACACGCGGAAGACCATGTAGACGATTTGGAGGAAATGTTTCTCATCTTACGGGAATTCCGGATGAAGTTAAATCCGAATAAATGTGCCTTTGGGGTGAGTTCTGGAAAGTTCCTCGGATTCCTGGTTAGTCAGCGAGGGATAGAGGCAAACCCAGAAAAAATAAAAGCTTTGCTCGATATGGAATCTCCTAAAACCATCAAAGATGTCCAAAGATTAACCGGACGAGTTGCAGCACTAAATCGGTTCTTATCCAAAGCCACGGATAAATGTCTTCCCTTCTTCAAACAGTTGAAGGGTCGACAGACCATGGACTGGACAGAAGAATGCGAAGCGGCGTTTCAGCAATTGAAATCATGCCTCGGATCCCCACCTCTCCTATCAAAACCCGAATCAGGGGAGTCTCTGCTCCTCTACTTAGCGGTATCCGAGGCGGCAGTTAGTTCGGCCCTTATTCGAGAATCCGAAGGAAAGCAGCTGCCGGTTTATTATGTTAGCAAAGCATTATTGCCTGCAGAAACAAGATACCCACATTTGGAAAAAGTAGCATTGGCTCTAATAACTTCTTCCCGCCGACTTCGACCGTATTTCCATGCCCACACCATCATCGTGATAACCGATCTTCCACTCCGCCATGTTCTACAAAAACCAGAGGCATCTGGCCGACTCACGAAATGGGCGATCGAACTGAGTGAATTCGACATTCAATACAGACCGAAAGCGGCAGTCAAAGGACAAGCCGTAGCAGATTTCATTGCAGAAGTAACGCCGTCAAACGACCTCTCAGTCAACACTAGCCCGAGAATACTGCAGTCCCGATATGCCCTGTTACATGGAAATTGTTTGTCGACGGATCTTCCAACTCTAAGGCAAGTGGGGCCGGAATAGTACTGGAAACCCCCGATCATACATATATGCAGTATGCCTTACGACTGGGATTCCAGGCGACAAACAATACAGCGGAATATGAAGCATTGTTGCTCGGCCTCCGACTCGCGGCTAGCATGGGAGTTACGCACCTAAACGTGTTCAGTGATTCTCAGTTGGTCGTTAATCAAGTTACCGGTGTATATCAGACACGGAAAGATCAATTAAAGGCGTATATGGAAAAAGCGAAAGAAATGATCAGCGGGTTTCAGTTCTGCCTTGTTACTCGGATCCCTCGTACAGAAAACAGTAAAGCCGATTTATTAGCAAAGCTCGCCTCCGCCGATGAAGATGATATACCCCGGTCTGTTCCAATCGAATACGTTGCTAAACCGAGTATAAACGAACCATTTAGCTCGGTCGTCAACACAATCGATTCAGAGCCTTCCTGGGCCGATCCAATCATTCAATATCTCGATAAGGGTAAGCTGCCTGAAGATCGCACTGAGGCTCGACGAATTAAAATCCGAGCCTCCCGTTATACCATGCTTAACGGAACCCTGTACAAAAAAGGATTCTACGCCCCATTGTTGCGATGTCTCAAACCCAGCGAAGCAAACTATGTGTTAGGCGAAATCCATGAGGGAATCTGCGGAAATCACTCTGGAGGGCGATCTCTCGCCCATAAGGTTTTGCGACAGGGGTATTATTGGCCTACGATCCAACATGACGCTCGTAAGCTTGTCCAAAGATGCGACAAATGTCAGAGGTTCGCGGTTATTCCGAGGCAAGCTCCCGAGACACTAACGCCAATGACTGGACCTTGGCCCTTTGCACAGTGGGGGATCGACATTATAGGCCCACTACCAATGGGAAAAGGTCAGACCAAGTTTGCCGTGGTGGCAGTGGACTATTTCACAAAGTGGGCCGAGGCAGAGCCATTGGCAAAAATAACCGAACAGAAGATCATAGATTTTGTATGGAAGAATATAATCTGTCGGTTCGGAGTACCCCGCACCATCATTACCGATAATGGAAGGCAGTTTGATAATAGAAGTTTTCGTGAAATGTGCGATAACCTCGGAATCAGAAACATATATTCCACCCCTCATCATCCTCAGACTAATGGGCAGGTTGAGGCAGTCAACAAAATCATCAAGCAGCATCTCCGGACCAAGCTTGACCGAGCCAAAGGAACGTGGGCCGAAGAACTCCCGAAAATTCTTTGGGCCTATCGGACTACGGCTCGTACCGCGACAGGAGAAACTCCTTTCTCACTCGCCTACGGCTCGGAAGCCGTCACACCCGTGATTGAAATCGGATTACCATCGCCCGAGTCATTTCGTTCAACGCGGAAGAAAATGAAGAACTGTTAGCACTCGGGCTCGACCTCCTGGACGAGCAAAGGGAAATGGCACGATTGCGTACAGAAGCCGGCCGCGACAAGTGGCCCGATTTTTCAATGCCCGAGTCAAAATCAGGACGTTCCGAATGGGAGATATGGTTCTCCGAAAAGTGTTTGCCAACACAAGGGAACTTGGATCGGGCACACTGGGTCCCAATTGGGAAGGACCTTATATCGTCTCGGAAACCGTCCGACCAGGAACATATCGGTTAAAAGATCTAAATGGGCAGTCATTGCCTCATCCTTGGAACGCTGAGCATCTTAGGATTTATTATCCATGACTCGGCACTCGAAGCTTGTCAAGAAAGGTTGGAACCAAGTCAGACGAATAAAACCAAGCGTTTCCATTCATAAACCATGTGTGTTCTTTCATTCTATATGGGTTTTACAAAAAAAAAAAAAAAAAAGAGAAAAAACAAAACTGGGCCTGATTATTGCCCTGAGGCGTCCCCAGATGGACCGGCATCGCCCCCATTCGTGACATCGGCGATTTCCGGATTCTCGGACTCTGAGGCTCCTGTCCCCTCGAGTTCGGACAGGTCGAGGTCGGGAAAAGCCTTTTTCATGTCCTTGACGCATTCTAGATACCCGCCTTGGAATAGGCGGTCCCTCTCGTCTTCAAACTCCGCGGACTCAAGGAAAGTTTGGACGGCCTGATCCCTGGCCTTTTCGGCCTCCTGAGTCTTCTCGTTGGCTTGCTGGATGAGTCCCGCTGCCTCAAGTTTGGCCCGAGCCAAATCGTCCGCACAGGAAGCGTGAACTGCAAGAATTCGTCGGTTTTCCTCTTCAGCCTGGGAGAGAAGAGCCAACACCCGAGCTGTCTCGGCTTGCTCCTCATCGAGAGCTCTCCTGGAAAAAACCGCCTCTGCTTTTGCATCTTCGGCAGCTTTCCGAGCCAAGGCCGCTTCGCCCATTAGGACACCGACTTGTATTTCGGCGTTCTCGCGTCTCCCCTCGGCCTCCGACAAGAGGGTTTGTAGCGGTGGGCTGAAGACAGTTCCTTGCTGGCCTTAACCAAGCAGGGAGCAAGTTCAAAAAGCACCCTCGCCGCATGACCGACGGTTTGTGTCGTAGGAGCATTGTAGAGGCTGATGAACTCTTTTTCACTCCCATGGGCTAAGGCCCAAGGAACCATCCCCGACACCACCGTCCGCAAGACGGACGACTCTTCTTGACTCGGCTCCTCCCTTCTGGAGGATGTCTCTCTCGTCTCCTCCCCTCTGGAGGATGTAGTCCTCACCTCCTCTCTCTCGACATCTGCTGTAACATGTCCCGAGTCGGGTGTCGCGGCATGAGCCTCCGCAGCCGTGACCTCCGCAGCCTCCGGTCTCTCTTCCGGATCAGAAATCACGACGACAGGAGGAGTCGAAGAACTGACCGGTTCCTTCTCCTTCTCCTTCCGCACTACTTTTGGCCTCTTCTGCTGTCGCGGTTCCGACAGAAGAACCGAGTGGGGGGAGCTTTAATCTTCGAGACCGCCCTAAGCGGAGGCCGAGCTCCAGTCATCTCTGTGGGGGCTGGGTCAGGAATAACCCTAATATGGGGCCGAGCTTCAGGCAAATCTAAAAAGAAAGATGGAGATAGTCAGAAAATATTCAAAAGACACATAAAGATACATCTTCAATTACCTGTGACGGCCGAGTCTAAACCTGCGAGATGGAGGCGCTCGGGTTGTAAAAGCACCTTCCAAGACCTATCCGCAGGGTTTAAAGCCTTCAACTCCTCGATCCGAGCTAAGGCACTGGATCCGAGCTTTTGTCGTTTCTTCGGGATATCTGTCAGACACAAGTTCATCAGAGTCAAGACAGTATAGAAATGAAGATGAGAGAGGCCGAGTCAAAAGATACGCCGAATCACCTGCTTTTTGAAACGCCCGAGGGATACGAGCCTCATACGGCCCGGACTCAGCCGTCTCCCATCGGCCACAAGCCCAAAACCAACGTTCTCTCCAATGTTTGTTGGAAGTGGGTGGGTCGGTTATTAAGGATCCGCCTCCGCCCCGCCAGGCAGCAAAGACATAAAAGCCGGGATAGTTCGGATTTACGCGAACTTGATATAAGTGGAGGAATTCGTCGACAGATAGAGGCGGCTGCTCCAATTCGGCCCACAGCACTGCACATCCAAATAAGTTCCTCCACCCGTTCGGAACTATCTGTCCTGGGGCTATCCGAATCCGAGACAAAACGCCTCGGACGATGGGCTGGAGGGGCAGACGCAAGCCGCATTGCATCGCGACTTGGTAGATTGCGACCGCCCCAGCGGGGGGTGGTCTGGCAAATCATTCGGGCGAGGGAGATAAGTAATGACCGATTCGGGGACATGATACCCGATTCGGATTCGGTCCAGATCCGCTTCGGTCAGAACCGAGGGAACTGGACCACTTAGATCGTCTCCCGATCCGTCTCCTTCGGACTCAGCCTGTGTCGAGCATGCGACAGGTACCGATCCACTGGCCCCTTGAGTCAGCTTATCAGCAGGAACTGACCCAAACGTTCCCCCGATAATTAGTGTTTCTTCTTCCTCCTCTTCCTCCTCTTCTTCCAAATCCATTGGAAGGTTAGGCCTCCCCGGGCGAGTTATCAGAGACGACCCACCACGAGAGGGACCAGTAGAAGCAGGGCGTTCCGCCGGAGCTTCAGTAACCCTCTCGGAGAGAAAAGCAGCATTTGCGTCAACTGCTATCTCTGTCAGTAAAGAAGGCGATTCCGCAACGTTCCAAAAACGTTGCGCTTCGCCTTCATCTCCGGAAATTCCCTCCTGAGGACTTGAGAACCTCTCGCCGCCATTATCGATAATTAAAGAAGAAGGGAGGACTCACCGGAGAGGAAAGCGGAAATGGCGTCGCTGACAGTTAAGAAGAAGGAGAAAGAGGAAGAACTGAAGAGCTTCAAAGGAAAGTTAGAGCGGGAATGGCAGTAGAAGTTTGAAATGCGGGGCCTCCCCTTTTTTTATAAGGTCGCCAGATAGCAGATGCTATTAATGAGGAAATGATTCGACTTCTGTCTCGACTCCCCCGTTCAACACGTGGCGCGCGCTGACCGACGACGTTAATGACCTTGCTACGTGTCCTATCCTCATTGGTTGACTGGACAGTTCGGCGGCTGTCAGCGCACGCGACGTCAGGAAATGAACCGTCTCCATCAAAAGCGACACGGAACGCATTAAATGCTTATTTATTGTCTCGGCCTGAGCTATGAACTGACTCGAATGCTTGCTACTCCTTAGCATTATATGAAACACACGGAGTAGGGGGGCTTACTGTTGGGGACAAAATGTGCTAAGTTCAGAGACTCGGATTTAATTCCTCGGATCACCGAGAGATACATTGATCCGAGGGGAGATTATGACCGACGAAACCGAGGAACATCCGAGTCGGTTTGGAAGACAAAACTGAGAAAACGGTTGAGTCGGTTCGTATGGTTTATCAGCAGCTAAGAATACCTCGGCCGATCCACTTCAGATTATCCGAAGGAAGAAAGGACGACGCAAAAACGGGACGTCATCCCGAATATCTCGGGATAAGATCTTCTGTCACGGAGATCACGAGATCGCGTAAGCAGAACGAAATCCAATCTCCGTGATACTGGGAGAAGATCTCGTATTCGTCATCAAGAGGAGAATCTTCGTACGATAAGGGTATTTTCACATCTATAAATGGAGTGGTCCATTCACCTTGAAAGGTATGCAAAAAACTCTCTCTAGAACCCCTCAATACAGTTAGACCCAGATTCCTAGCCTGACTTTGGCATCGGAGGGTCCCCTGCTCTAGCCAGGGTCTCCTTTGTCTGTTTTCTGTGCAGGTACTCGGAGGTCTAAGCGGGAGAACCAGATTTTTGCACCAACACATATATTTCAGTCTTCTGCTTGTTAAATTACATTATCTCTGGAGTATGATATGTTGTTTTAGTATAATCCCACTCATGTTAAATGTACTAATATGGACAACATTTAAACATCATTATCTATGTTGTATAAGTGATGCGTTGGATCTCGGGAGTTGAGCTTTACTCGACCCTCGATTTCAGGGCGTTACAAGTTGGTATCAAAGCATGATTTAGATTAAACTGGACTTGGATTATGGTAACACACGCACACTAATGTACTTTGACGTAGGGGGGCGATGATATGTAGAAACAGCGTAAGATCCCAAGTTTCACCAACGGGCGAAAGTGATCGTTGAATATAGCCCGTACGTGACTGAGACCATGTAAAATGATCTCAACTCCTTCCTAAGCTGTTAAACGATGGGTTAAAACTATTACCCGACAAATCCCAAACTTGAAATACGCTAAAAGGCGTGAATATGTGCGAGATGGAACCCGAAATCACCTCAAACAGACATGGGGGCCCAAAACACAAGAAACGGTGGGACCCAAGGGGTCCCCCGCGCATTTCTGGCACGCCGGGAGGGGGGTGGCCACCGTCCAAGGCGGAGTCACGCCCACGATCCAGTGGACCGCGGCGGTACCGTGCCCCTCTCCAGCAAGACGTGGCGGCCAGCCGGTCTGGCAGCCCGCCGCCCCTTCCCACATGTGTGGGGCCATGCAAATCGTGTGGGGCCCTCTATTTTGCCCCCTTTTCCTCATTTTTACTCCATTTCACCCCTCCTAGCTCTCAAAACCCCTCAAAAACCTCATTTTCCCTCTCAAATCTTCATTCCATACTCCATCTTCTTCTTCTTCTTCAATACACATACACCCACCACCATTTCCCTCAAAACTCATCTCCTACAACCTTCTATCTCCTTGTTTCCTCTCATTTGAGCACACAAATCCATCTTTGTGTCTCAAAATCCCCAAACTTTCCCATTCACTTCAATATTCAAACTTTCTTCACTTTCATTGCTCTTTTTGAGCTGCTAGCTACCATCTTTTCCCTTTCCACACTCCTCTCCCTTAGGGGAAGGAAGAGGGCGTCGGCGGGTGAAACCGGGCCTAGCCGCCCTACCTGTTCAAGGAAGCAGACAAGCACCGAGGCTAACGCTAGCGTCGAGCGAGAGCGAAGGATGAAGCGGGATCTTGATCTCCAAATTCTGCTCGAAAGATCTCTACCGCCGGGCATTAGACTTGGTAAGTTTCGTAGCCGTAAAGTTGTGTTGGAAGCACATGTTGACGAAAGGCTATTTGGACTATACCCGGTGATGGACCTCCTGTTGGAATCCGGGTGGGGTCCCCTATTTGAAGGCAAGTCTCATGCGTGTGAAACCACTGTCCGAGCCTTCTATGCCCACATACGGGATCCACTACTAGAGCCTCTACAGTTCATTATTCCCATGGGAAGGCGGGAGGCAATAATCAATGTAGATGTGATAGCTCGGATTATGGAAATTGCACATGGTGAAGTGCATGCTGATGAGTCTCGTCTCAAGAGTGTGCGAGAAAGAGATCGCCGCACGCGGTTTCTTTGTGGCCGATTGTTCACTGGAAGCGAGGCAATTGCCTCCCATCGACCAAGATGACGGCAGACTTCCGCCTACTCCACACATATTCACATATAATGTGTATCTTAGTGGAGCAACCGTACCGAATGCACTCTTCTGATGGTGGACTTCCTGTACAGAGCTGGGCAGGGAGACAAGTTGTGTCTGCCTACGTTCGCCCTGCTACAGATAATCCAGACTGCACGCTCTATTAGGGGAGATACTTCACTCCCATTCGCCCGACTTATTTGCAAGATTGCTCGTAATTTTGAATACAGACTTAACATGGATGAGCTTACGCCGATCCACTTTATTACTGACACTACGCTCAACAACATGGGAATTGGCCCTCGATAATGTCAAACCCGACTCGAGGAGTATGGGGGCGAGACAGATGGTGAAGAGGAAGAAAGTGATGAAGAAGAGGAAGAAAATAAAATAGAGGAAGAAAGTGATGAAGAAGGAAGTGAGGAAGAAGAGGAGAAGGCACATGAAATAGCGGTGAAGACCGCTTGAGTAGAAGTTGGAATATGTTAATATGTCCTAGAGGGGGGTGAATATGACTTTTTAAAGTGTTTATGGTTTATTCAAAATCCTATCACTCTAATCCTATCATGTATGCAATTCTCAGGATTACTCAAATGTAACTTTACTGGCTTCCAAGCATTGTAGACGATCCAATCACAACCTACTTGTAAGATAAACAAGTTGTAGACAAGATTGTGAAGGATATGATTGTGTGTGTGTATAAGGTGTGATCTCAGATAATCAGATATAAAGGAATGTAAGGAAATCACATAAATGAAAGACAATAATCATCTCAAACATAGTCATTTTTATAGTGGTTCGACTACTTGTCTACTCCACTCCCGGCTGTCGCACTCAACCCTTGAGTGTACCGGAATTAACTGAGGTTTCCCAGGGTTCACCTTAAACCTAAGGTTTTAAATCAGGTTCACCTTCAACCCTTACACGGAGGTTTCTACACAGTTCACCTCAAACCCGAGGTTTTGCTCGGTTCACCTCAAACCCAGAGTTTTGCTGGTTCACTCCTAACCAGATGTTTATGCTTTCCATAGAGTAAGGGTCCACACAACGCACCCAGATTTTAGACCACACAGGTCAAGGACCTACACAAGGACCTAACAGTTTATGCCCTACACAAGAACAAAGGTCCACACTATGCACCCACAACGTACACTCCCGTCGGAGGCCTCCTATGAGGCTTCAAAGGGTGAGAACCACTTAAGACCCAATCCTAGAAAGGAATGATCACAAGTGTCCTCTTGGACTCTAGATACTTACAGATAAGTTGATGAGTCCTGTTAAGTACAACGCCGAAGATCTCCTCCTCCTTGTTAACGAAGAGTCTTCTGCTCCCTTGATCCGCAACACAAAAGATATACCAAGACTAGGCTTGAGGTTGGGTCAAGGTAGAGATGGAATCCTACTCTCTGAAGATTTTCCTATAAGGGAGGTAGAGTAGTTCCACTCTTATGCATTCAAGGCAACCCATCATAATGATTGCCATTAAGGTAGTAGATGGAGGATCCTTGAACGCAGAAGTTCATTCCCCAATCCACTCTATTGAATATCAATGGTGAGGGTGGATTGGAGGATGAACTCCCTTGAGAGAAAGGGCTTTAGGTATAGGATATAAGTTGAAACACTCAAAAGCTCTCTCTGGTTTCTCTCACAAACAAAAAGACAAGTCCTTTATAAATAGACAAAAAGTTCAAACGGATATAAAACTGTCACATTTATGATAGAGTTCGATATCATTGAGCAGGTTCGATATCATCGAGCGTATACTCTCGATAGCATTGATGGTCTACTCGATGACTCGGACTCGATGTCATACGCTTTTGAAACTCTTTACAAATTGGTCGATGAATCGAAGTTATCGTCGATGTCATCGAATTTCGAACTCTGATTCCATCGATGACAGGTTCGATCCATCGACACTTGAAAAATGAGAGAGACTTGACTTTGAGATATTTCAGGTTTTCATGAATGATCGGGGGAGTCGTCTAGTTCATCGGAATTTGAATGTCGATGACATCGAGATCAGAGTCGAGGCATCGATAAATCCAGCTGATTTGTCTTTGAACTTGCTAGACAAATATGGCTTCGTTCAATGCAATCGATCTGGTGTCGATATCATCAATATTTGAATATCGATTAAATCGAAGGGCCCCCGATCATAATTAAAAACAACCTGAAATAACTGCTGTAAGAAATGTACGCCCACAGTTGATATCATCGATCGACCTCCGATCTTATCGATACTTGATTTCAGATCATATCGGACGGTCATCGATATATCGAAGGAATTTGAGATTTTCATTTAAAAACAAGGGCGCCGGAAATCAGACTGTTGATCTTATCGAGCCACTCTCGATGGTCTCGAGATTTGAATATCGATGATATCGATATGTGTATCAATACATCAATAATTCGTCCAGATATATTGTGAAGTTGCTGGACATATTTAGTGCTTTTATCGATGATTGATAGAGGTGTATCGATATATCGATAAATCCGTCTAGATGAATATTTAGTTGCTGGACATTTTGGTCCTCTTATCGATAATATCTTTAAGGTATCGAGGACATCGACAGTGCATATCGATCATATCGAGGGTGCTTCGATAAAATCAACAGAGCGATAAAAACTTAGAGATTTTCCTATTCTGCAAAAAGTTTTCTCACCATAAAACCCTAACATGTCTATCTTGTTTTAAGGGTTTTAATCACCTGGTGTTTTGGGACATGGGATGTGAGGCTATGATTTACCTATTGCGAGCTTCCACACATCCGGTTGAGGCAGACGCTTGAAATAATCCTCCTATCGAGTTCTGCAGCCAGTCTGACTCACCACACACGTAACTTGACAAACCAGGGCACTAGCAGGTGCACTTTCAATCTCCCCCTTTGTCAATTATATGACAAAATACCCAAAACACCCTATAACACTTCTAGACATACTCTAAATTGTGTGTACATGCATTTACACAATTTTACAATTTTTTTCTAACCCATGTACCCATTATAGAAGTATCTGACCCATGTACACATTCTAGAAGTATCTGCTCCCCCTTCAAAACTCCCCTTTTCTTGGTGCAACTGCTCCCCCTAACACCTGCAACACATTAGATATATAATTTTCCGCTCGGGGTTTTTTGAATTGTTCTCCCCTTTTTGTCAGTCATTGGCAAAGGTAGAGCAAATGTATTAACTGAAGAATGAATTGCATGGGAGAATCAACCAGATAGAAATGTATAAAGATGAAATCATTTTAAAGCATACATCATTTTCAAAAGATATGAATGTAAATAAATTAAGCAATAAAGTCATATGCATTCCATAATAGAAGCTTTGATAGACCAGGGAAAGCTTAAGACAAATATGGTAAAACAAATTGATCATTCTATTCAGCCATAAAAGAACCAAAATGAAACTAAAAATATCCACACATACTGCCACAGACAGCAGTAATTGACCAGTTTTTAAAAAACGTTCAGTCCAACAAAAAAAATTATACTGCCCCACCCAGTAGTTACCAAAACACATATCAAGCCCATATATGGGCACATAAAAAAGAAAAAAAACTTGCACAGTCATCTCCTATCGTCTTCAAGACTCACCATATGTGACCAAGTCCACCATTTGCTGATTTGTTTGCAGGAGGGCATCGACTTTTTCTTCGATCATGGTGATACATCTCTCACAGCTGTGAAGTCGCTCCTCCATACTTGCCATACCATTCAGTAGGTGGCGTTCGAGGTGATGAGTTTGACGATTTAGTATAGACTCTGGACTCAGCAATGACGTTCGATTGAATCCCCATGGATATGACGGAGGAGCATATGGAGCAACTGACTGTAAGGGAGCACTGTTCTCAGGAGGAACTGAAGGAAAACAGAGCTGTTGTGCCACCTGAACTGCGTCACTGTCAAACCACTTCTCTGGATAGACTCTATCGGATGAGGGAGGTATACCAACATGATGAGCTAATTTACAGTTGAGTACAGGAAAAGCTAGTGTATCCTGATAATTTCCTTGAAGGATCCAAATTAGTTGTTTAAGAAGAAGTGTTGGAAGGCACACCTGAACTTCCTGATATACATCATACAACACATTCAGCACAAAGGGAGACAGATGATTACCATTCACATCACAAGGATAGACATTGGACCCAAAAATACTATGGAGAATTTTAAAAGTGGGTCCAAGATGATTAATGTGAAGAGAATTATCATCGTTCTGAGAAATAGTAGTTCCCTGACATAGTGCACGTGTTATCTCGCCCCAAACACCAAGACCATTTAGATTCCGATTCGTAACAGGAATGCGAGTGACTTGGAGATCTAAGAGGTTGCTCAAGATGATGGGAGTGATGTGCTTGGAGTAATGCAGTAGCTCTACTTGAATGCAAGGTGGATCGTCACAAATAACATGACATTCGCTGAGGAAGTCATGAATTACTCCAATTTGATAAGTACCACCAAGATTCAAAATATTTTGCCATCCAATGACTTCTAGAAGTAGATCGATACCAAATGACTCGATGGCGCTGTTGGGAACCAGACGTTCAACGACAGTGTCTGGATGTCTCGTTGATGAAGTGAGTTGATGCATACTAGGTTGTTTTGCTTTCCCTCTTAAAGACTGAGAAAGGGACTTACCTTTCCCCTTGTTCATGATTTTTCATTGTAAGAGGCGAGTAAAGGTAAGGAAGGTCAACCAAGAGAATGGAAAGTACCCAACCAGATGTGAGATTAGACTCTGGAGTGGAATGAATGAATGGAAGGATAATACCCGTTTCTTTTGATGCTTCTGGGACCCGTTGATGATCTTCTGGCCGAGGATTCGAGCAGAGAGCAAAACAGAAAAAAAAATTCAGAAAAATAAAATTCTTTCACTCGATCGCCTTTTATCGCCAGGAGTCTTTGATTTTATCGAACTTACTTTCGATTGTATTGATAATCCATATTCGAAGTTATCGGAACTGCTTCGATAGTAGTCCCGATCCATGACTTTTCACATTCTGAAGAGACGTCGATGATATCGACCCATGATCGATTAATCGGAAATGACAGATCGATAGGAATGAAGAAGAATATTGTTCTCTTTCGACCCTTCAAGGATATCAATATCATATTCAGTAAAATTATGTACAATTACTGTACATCAAAAATTATAAACATTTGCATGTTTATTTACAAAAGATTGAGGTGAGAACCTCAGATATATCATTTTACGCTCAACAGAATTGCATCATTTCAGTAAATATCCAGATCTAGATGCATGATCTGGACTTGTTTTTCTCTGCTCAGTATTTCTAGGCATCCATCCTTTCTATGCCTTTGATGATGTAGTAGTGGTTGTTTGTGCGATGACCCTTAATTACTGATTTTCCTGATTGATCTAGGATATCGTATTCTTCTTTGTTGAATTTGACCACATGCCCATTATCACAGATTTGAGAGATGCTTAACAGATTATGTTCTAGTCCTTTTATGCAAAAAGCATTCTCATTTTTAAGTAAGTCAATTCCTCTTATCATTCCTTGTCCAATTACATTGGCAGTGGCTCCATCTCCGTAGGTGACTATCCCTTTATGAAGATTTTTATAGTTGGAGAGAAGGGATTTGTCACCTGTGACAGGTCTTGAGCAACCACTGTCAAGGTACCATTTGACCTCTTTGCCTGGTAGACGATCTGAATGTACAACAAGGAAATTTGGCTTTTCCTTAATCATCCACTTTGTCACAGGAGTTTTGCTTGAGTAGATTTGTTCATCTTATTCGATTTATCCACATGACTTAATGACTCCTTCATCCTGTCAACTAGCACAAGTGGTGATGATTGCATATTTCTTTTGTTCAGCTCATAAATTGTCTTACCATTTTTGTGACGAGCTGGGATAGGTCTGATGTTACTACTAGAGGCAACAGATTTTCCAAAAGGTTGTGCATTATATTCAGTTTTTGATCTAGCTTTTCCATAACCTAATCTCTTTTTGTCCTCTCCACATTTTCCCATGCCTAAAAGTTTTTCTAACTTCTCACCACTCTGGGAAAACATACGGTTTTTCTTGGTAATTTTTCTGAAATCTTCTAGATTAAACAGGAGTGTGTGATTTTCATTTTGTAGGAGAAAATTCTTGTCTTTTAATTATTCAACCTGTTTGCTTAGTCTTTTAGTTTCAGTTTTAAGGAAGGTGTTAATTCTCTCAAGTTTATCATTTTCTAAGTGATGTTGCTGTAAATCATTGATCAAATGTGTATTAGTTTCTACAGTTTTGTCCAAATCTGCTTGCAACATTTGGTTTTTACTTTCAGATATTCCCAGTCTTTTAGCCACTTTGATTGTATGGATATAAAGCTGATTGTAAGCATCTTGTAGCTTGTTTTGTTCTTCTTCTTCTGTTTCTTCATTATCAGATGGAGATGATTCCGTGGCTTGCTGTTCTTTCTCGTTCTCAGATTCAGTGGGAATGATCGAACCAGTGGAGACCATGAGAATTTTCAATGATTTCTAGTCTTCATTGATTTCTGAGTCACTAGATTCTGAATTTGACTCATCTGTATCATCCCACGTGGCGGCCATTGCTTTGCCCTTGGTTTTTCTATTTGGGCATTCAGTTGACAGGTGCCCATACTCCCGACAGGCATAGTATCGTGTTCCTTTGGTTCTTCTACCAAATTTGCCTGCAGGAAGTTTGTTGTTAACCTTTCTCTTTCTAGAGGGACGACCATGATTCTTCTGAAAGAATCTTGTGAATCTTTGTGCCAGCAAAGCCACTTCCTCATCTTCATATTCCTTCTCACTCCCACTGTCCTCATGTATTATTTTCTTTGAAGTTTTCATGACCGTTGTTTTGGATTTAGGGGCTTGAGTGAAGTGTAGTTCAAAAGTTTGTAGGGAACCTACTAGTTCTTCTACTTTCATTTCATCTATATTTCTACACTCCTCAATTGTTGTTACTTTGGGATTAAACCGTTCCGGTAGGGATCTTAAAATTTTTCTACAAATTTTTGGTACAGGAACTTTCTCTCCCAATCCACCCATGGAGTTGCAAATGATATTTAGCTTTGTAAAGAACTCCATAAATGTCTCATGCTCTTCCATTCTGAGACTTTCGAACTGTGAGGTCAATAGTTGAAGTTTGGACCTCTTTACAGTACTTGTGCCTTCATGGGTTGTTTCTAGTAAATCCCATGCTTCTTTTAATGTCCCACACATGCTTATTTGATTAAAAATATCTTGGGACACGGCACAGTAGATGGCGTTCATAGCTTTTGCTTCCACAGTCTGTTTATCTTTGTCGAACGCCGTCCACATCTCTTTGGATTTGGGTTTTACGATAGTTGTTCCACTATCTAGTACAACTTGATCTGTTGGTGGCACATATCCATTATCAATTATATCCCAAACATCATGATCCAAACATCTCAGAAAGTAGTGCATCCTAGCCTTCCAGTATGCATAATTTGAGCCGTCAAATACTGGAGGCCTGGTGACTGATGAGCCCTCTCCTTTGGCCATATTCCCAACTTCAGTCAAGATCACTCTAGGCGGTGAAGCCCTTAAAGAGAGACCCGCTCTGATACCAATTGAAGTAGAGGTGAAGACCGCTTGAGTAGAAGTTGGAATATGTCAATATGTCCTAGAGGGGGGTGAATAGGACTTTGTAAAGTGTTTATGGTTTATTCAAAATCCTATCACTCTAATCCTATCATGTATGAAATTCTCAGGATTACTCAAATGTAACTTTACTGGCTTCCAAGCATTGTAGAGGATGCAATCACAACCTACTTGTAAGATAAACAAGTTGTAGACAAGATTGTGAAGGATATGACTGTGTGTGTGTATAAGATGTGATCTCAGATAATCAGATATAAAGGCATGTAAGGAAATCACATAAATGAAAGACAATAATCATCTCAAACACAGATATTTTTATAGTGGTTCGACTACTTGTCTACTCCACACCCGGCTGTCGCACTCAACCCTTGAGTGTATCGGAATTCACTAAGGAGGTTTCTCAGGGTTCACATCAAACCTAAGGTTTTAAATCAGGCTCACCTTCAACCCTTACACGGAGGTTTCTACGCGGTTCACCTCAAACCAGAGGTTTTGCTCGGTTCACCTCAAACCCAGAGTTTTGCTGGTTCACTCCTAACCAGATGTTTATGCTCTCCATAGAGTAAGGGTCCACACAACGCACCCGAATTTTAGACCACACAAGTCAAAGACCTACACAAGGACCTAACAGTTTATGCCCTACACAAGAGCAAGGGTCCACACTATGCACCCACAACGTTCACTCCCGCCGGAGGCCTCCTACGAGGGCTTCAAAGGGTGAGAACTACTTAAGACCTAATCCTAGAAAGGAATGATCACAAGTGTCCTCTTGGACTCTAGATACTTACAGGTAAGTTGATGAGTCCCGTTAAGTACAACACCGAAGATCTCATCCTCCTTGTTGACGAAGAGTCTTCTGCTCCCTTGATCCGCAACACAAAAGATATACCAAGACTAAGCTTGAGGTTGGGTCAAGGTAGAGATGGAATCCTACTCTCTGAAGATTTTCCTATAAGGGAGGTAGAGTAGTTCCACTCTTATGCATTCAAGGCATCCCAGCATAAGGATTTGCCATTAAGGTAGTAGATGGAGGATCCTTGAACGCGGAAATTGATTCCCCAATCCACTCTATTGAATATCAATGGTGAGGGTGGATTGGAGGATGAACTCCCTTGAGAGAAAGGGCTTTAGGTATAGGATATAAGTTGAAACACTCAAAAGCTCTCTCTGGTTTCTCTCACAGCAACAAAAGACAAGTCCTCTATAAATAGGTAAAAAGTTCCAATGGATATAAAACAGTCACATTATTGATAGAGTTCGATATCAACGAGCGTATACGCTCGATAGCATCGAAGGTCTGCTCAATGACTCGGACTCGATCCATGACTTTCCACATTCTGAAGAGACGTCGATGATATCGACCCATGATCGATTAATCGGAATGACAGATCGATTAATCGGAAAGCATTCTCATTTTTAAGTAAGTCAATTCCTCTTATCATTCCTTGTCCAATTACATTGGCAGTGGCTCCATCTCCGTAGGTGACTATCCCTTTATAACGATTTTTATAGTTGGAGAGAAGAGATTTGTCACCTGTGACATGTCTTGAGCAACCACTGTCAAGGTACCATTTGACCTCATTGCCTGGTAGACTATCTGAATGTGTAATAAGGAATTTTGGCTTTTTCTTAATCATATACTTTGTGACAGGAGTTTTACTTGAGGTAGATTTGTTCATCTTATCCGATTTATCCACATGACTTAATGACTCCTTCATCCTGTCAACTAGCACAAGTGGTGATGATTGTATATTTCTTTTGTTCAGCTCATAAATTGTCTTACCATTTTCGTGACGAGTTGGGATAGGTCTGATGTTACTACTAGAGGCAACAAATTTTCCAAAAGGTTGTGCATTATATTCAGTTTTTGATCTAGCTTTTCCATAACCTAATCCCTTTTTGTCCTCTCCACATTTTCCCATGCCTAAAAGTTTTTCTAACTTCTCACCACTCTGGGAAAACATACGGTTTTTCTTGGCAATTTTTCTGGAATCTTCTAGATTAAACAGGAGTGTGTGATTTTCATTTTGTAGGAGAAAATTCTTGTCTTTTAATTGCTCAACCTATTTGCTTAGTCTTTTCAGTTTCAGTTTTAAGGAAGGTGTTAATTCTCTCAAGTCTATCATTTTCTGAGTGATGTTGCTGTAAATCATTGATCAGATGTGTATTAGTTTCTACAATTTTGTCTAAATCTGTTTGCAACATTTGGTTTTTACTTTCAGATATTCCCAGTCTTTTAGCCACTTTAATGCTATGGATATAAAGCTTTTTGTAAGCATCTTGTAGCTTGTTTTGTTCTTCTTCTTCTGTTTCTTCATTATCAGATGGAGATGATTCCGTGGCTTGCTGTTCTTTCTTTTCTCTTTTCAGATCAGTGGAATGATCGAACCAGTGGAGACCATGAGAATTTTCAATGATTTCTGGTCTTCATTGATTTCTGAGTCACTAGATTCTGAATTTGACTCATCTGTATCATCCCACGTGGCGGCCATTGCCTTGCCCTTGGTTTTTCTGTTTGGGCATTCAGTTGATAGTTGTCTATACTCCCGACAGGCATAGCATTGTTGTTCTTTGGTTCTTCTACCAAATTTGCCTGCAGGAAGTTTGTTGTTCACCTTTCTCTCTATAGAGCGACGACCACGATTCTTCTGAATCTTTGTGCCAGCAAAGCCACTTCCTCCTCTTCATCTTCCTTTTCACTCCCACTGTCATCATGTATTATTTTCTTTTAAGTTTTTAAGACAGTTGTTTTGGATTTAGGGGCTTGAGTGAAGTGTAGTTCAAAAGTTTGTAGGGAACCTACTACTTCTTCTACTTTCATTTCATCTATATTTCTACACTCCTCAATTGTTGTTACTTTGGGATTAAACCGTTCCGGTAGGGATCTTAGAATTTTCCTACAAATTTTTGGCACCCGAACTTTCTCTCCCAATCCACCCATGGTGTTGCAAATGATATTTAGCTTTGTAAAGAACTCCATAAATGTCTCATGCTCTTCCATTCTGAGACTTTCGAACTGTGAGGTCAATAGTTGAAGTTTGAACCTCTTTACAGTACTTGTGCCATCATGGGTTATTTCTAGTAAATCCCATGCTTCTTTTGTTGTCCCACACATGCTTATTTGATTGAAAATATCTTGGGACACGGCACTGTAGATGGCGTTCATAGCTTTTGCTTCCGCAGTCTATTTATCTTTGTCGAACGCCGTCCACATCTCTTTGGATTTGGGTTTTACGATAGTTGTTCCACTATCTAGTACAACTTGATCTGTTGGCGGCACATATCCATTCTCAACTATATCCCAAACATCATGATCCAAAGATCTCAGAAAGTAGTGCATCCTAGCCTTCCAGTATGCATAATTTGAGCCGTCAAATACTGGAGGCCTGGTGACTGATGAGCCCTCTCCTTTGACCATATTCACAACTTCAGTCAAGATCACTCTCTAGGCGGTGAAGCCCTTAAAGAGAGACCCGCTCTGATACTAATTGAAATAGCGGTGAAGACCGCTTGAGTAGAAGTTGGAATATGTCAATATGTCCTAGAGGGGGGTGAATAGGACTTTTTAAAGTGTTTATGGTTTATTCAAAATCCTATCACTCTAATCCTATCATGTATGCAATTCTCAGGATTACTCAAATGTAACTTTACTGCGTTTCAAGCATTGTAAAGATCCAATCACAACCTACTTGTAAGATAAACAAGTTGTAGACAAGATTGTGAAGGATATGACTGTGTGTGTGTATAAGGTGTGATCTCAGATAATCAGATATAAAGGCATGTAAGGAAATCACATAAATGAAAGACAATAATCATCTCAAACACAGTCATTTTTATAGTGGTTCGACTACTTGTCTACTCCACTCCCGGCTGTCGCACTCAACCCTTGAGTGTATCGGAATTCACTAAGGAGGTTTCCCAGGGTTCACCTCAAACCTAAGGTTTTAAATCAGGTTCACCTTCAACCCTTACACGGAGGTTTCTACGCGGTTCACCTTAAACCCGAGGTTTTGGTCAGTTCACCTCAAACCCAGAGTTATGCTGGTTCACACCTAACCAGATATTTATGCTCTTCATAGAGTAAGGGTCCACACAACACACCCAGATTTTAGACCACATAGGTCAAGGACCTAACAGTATATGCCCTACATAAGAGCAAGGGACCACACTATGCACCCACAACATACACTCCCGCCGGAGGCCTCCTACAAGGGCTTCAAAGGGTGAGAACCACTTAAGACCCAATCCTAAAAAGGAATGATCACAAGTGTCCTCTTGGACTCTAGATACTTGTAGATAAGTTGATGAGTCCTGTTAAGCACAACTTGGAAGATCTCCTCCTCCTTGTTGACGAAGAGTCTTCTGCTCCCTTGATCCGCAACACAAAAGATATACCAAGACTAGGCTTGAGGTTGGGTCAAGGTAGAGATGGAATCCTACTCTCCGAAGATTTTCATATAAGGGAGGTAGAGTAGCTCCACTCTTATGCATTCAAGGCATCCCAACATGATGATTTGCCATTAAGGTAGTAGTTGGAGGATCCTTGAACGCAGAAGTTGATTCCCCAATCCACTCTATTGAATATCAATGGTGAGGGTGGATTGGAGGATGAACTCCCTTGAGAGAAAGGGCTTTAGGTATAGGATATAAGTTGAAACACTCAAAAGCTCTCTCTGGTTTCTCTTACAGTAACAAAAGACAAGTCCTCTATAAATAGGCAAAAAGTTCCAATGGATATAAAACGGTCACATTTATGACAGAGTTCAATATCAACGAGCGTATACGCTCGATAGCATCGATGGTCTGCTCGATGACTCGGACTCGATGTCATACACTTTTGTAACTCTTTGCAAATTGGTCGATGAATCGAAGCTATTGTCGATGCCATCGAATTTCGAACTCCGATTCCATCGATGACAGGTTCGATCCATCGACACTTGAAAAATGAGAGAGACTTGACTTTGCGATATTTCAGGTTTTCATGAATGATCGGGGAAACCGTCGAGGTCATCGGAATTTGAATGTCGATGGCATCGAGATCAGAGTCGAGGCATCAATAAATCTAGCTGATTTCTCTTTGAACTTGCTAGACAGATTATGGTTTCGTTCGATGCAATCGATCTGTGTCGATATCATCGATATTTGAATATCGATTAAATAGAAGGGCCCCCGATCATAGTTAAAAACAACCTGAAATAACTGGTGTAAGAAATGCGCGCCCACTGTCGATATCATCGATCGACCTTCGATCTTATTGATACTTGATTTCAGATCATATCGGACGGTCATCGATATATCGAAGGAATTTGAGATTTTCATGAAAAAACAGGGGCGCCGGAAATCAGCCTATCGATCTTATTTGGCCACTCTCGATGGTCTCGAGATTTGAATATCGATGATATCGATATGTGTATCGATACATCAATAATTCGTCCAGATATATTGTGAAGCTGCTGGACATAATTTGTGCTTTTATCGATGATATCGATAGGTGTATCGATATATCGATAAATCCGCCTAGATGAATATTTAGTTGCTGGACATTTTGGTCCTCTTATCAATAATATCATTATTGTATCGAGGACATCGACAGTGCATATCGATCATATCGAGGGTGCTTCGATAAAATCGACAGAGCAAGAAAAACTTAGAGATTTTCCTATTCTGCAAAAAGTTTTCTCACCATAAAACCCTAAGATGTCTATCTTGTTTTAAGGGTTTTAATCACTTGGTGTTTTGGGACATGGGATGTGAGGCTATGATTTACCTATTGCGAACTTCCACACATCCGGTTGAGGCAGACGCTTGAAATAATCTTCCTATCGAGTTCTGCAGCCAGTCTGACTCACCACACACGTAACTTGATAAACCAGGGCACTAGCAGGTGCACTTTCAATCTCCCCCTTTGTCAATTACGTGACAAAATACCCAAAACACCCTATAACACTTCTAGACACACCCTAAATTGTGTGTATATGCATTTACACAAATTTACAATTTTTTTTCTAACCCATGTACCCATTATAGAAGTATTTGACCCATGTACACATTCTAGAAGTATCTGATCCCCCTTCAAAATTCCCCTTTTCTTGGTGCACCTGCTCCCCCTAACACCTGCAACACATTAGATATACAATTTTCCGCTCGGGGTGTTTTGAATTGTTCTCCCCCTTTTTGTCAGTCATTGGCAAAGGTAGAGCAAGTGATATTGACTGAAGAATGAATTGCATAGGAGAATCAATCAGATAGAAATGTATAAAGATGAAATCATTTTAAAGCATACATCATTTTCAAAAGATATGAATGCAAATAAATTAAGCAATAAAGTCATATGCATTCCATAATAGAAGCTTTGATAGACCAGGGAAAGCTTAAGACAAATATGGCAAAACAAATTGATCATTCTATTTAGCCATAAAAGAACCAAAATGAAACTAAAAATATCCACACATACTGCCACAGACAGCAGTAATCAACCAGTTTTTAAAAAAACGTTCAGTCCAACAAAAAAAATTATACTGCCCCACCCAGTAGTTACCAAAACACATATCAAGCCCATATATGGGCACATAAAAAAGAAAAAAAACTTGCACAGTCAGCTCCTATCGTCTTCGAGACTCACCATATGTGAGCAAGTCCACCATTTGCTGATTTGTTTGCAGGAGGGCATCGACTTTTTCTTTGATCACGGTGAGACATCTCTCACAGTTGTGAAGTCGCTCCTCCATACTTGCCAAACCATTCAGTAGGTGGCGTTCGAGGTGATGAGTTTGACTATTTATTATAGACTCCGGACTCAGCAATGGCGTTTGATTGAATCCCCATGGATATGACGGAGGAGCATATGGAGCAACTGACTGTAAGGGAGCACTATTCTCAGGAGAAACTGAAGGAAAACAGAGTTGTTGTGCCACCTGAACTGCGTCACTGTCAAACAACTTCTCTGGATAGACTCTATCAGATGAGGCGAGTATACCAACATGATGAGATAATTTACAGTTGCCAATATGATGAGCTAATTTACAGTTGAGTGCAGGAAAAACTAGTGTATCCTGATAATTTCCTTGAAGGATCAGAATTAGCTGTTTAAGAAGAAGTGTTGGAAGGCACACCTGAACTTCCTGATATACATCATATAGCACATTCAACACAAAGGGAGACAGATGATTAGCATTCACATCATAAAGATAGACATTGGACCCAAAAATACTATGGAGAATTTTAAAAGTGAGTCCAAGATGATTAATGTGAAGAGAATTATCATCGTTCCGAGAAATAGTAGTTCTCTGACATTGTGCACATGTTATCTCACCCCAAACACCAAGACCATTTAGATTCCGATTCGTAACAGGAATGTGAGTGACTTGGAGATCTAAGAGGTTGCTCAAGATGATGGGAGTGATGTGCTTGGAGTAATGTAGTAACTCTACTTGAATGCAAGGTGGATCGTTACAAATAACATGACATTTGCTGACGAAGTCATGAATTACTCCAATTTGATAAGTACCACCAAGATTCAAAATATTTTGTCATCCAATGACTTCTAGAAGTAGATCGATACCAAATGAATTGATGGCGCTGTTGAGAACCAGACGTTCAACGACAGTGTCTGGATGTCTCGCTGATGAAGTGAGTTTATGCATACTAGGTTGTTTTGCTTTCCCTCTTGAAGACCGAGAAAGGGACTTACCTTTCCCTTTGTTCATGATTTTTCAGTGTAAAAGGAGAGTAAAGGTAAGGAAGGTCAACCAAGAGAATGGAAAGTACCCAACCAGATGTTAGATTAGACTCTGGAGTGGAATCAATGAATGGAGGATAATACCCGTTTATTTTGATGCTTCTAGGACCCGTTGATGATCTACTGGCCAAGGATTCGAGCAGAGAGCAAAACAGAAAAAATTTCAGAGAAATAAAATTCTTTCACTCGATCGCCTTTTATCAGCCAGGAGTCTTCGATTTTATCGAACTTACTTTCGATTGTATCGATAATCCATATTCGAAGTTATCGGTAACTGCTTCGATAGTAGTCACGATCCGTGACTTTTCACATTCTGAAGAGACGTCGATGATATCGACCCATGATCGAATAATCGGAAATGACAGATCGATTGGAATGAAGAAGAATATTGTTCTTTTTCGACCCTTCAAGTATATCAATATCATATTCAGTAAAATTATGTACAATTACTGTACATCAAAAATTATAAACATTTGCATGTTAATTTACAAAAGATTGAGGTGAGAAAGCTCTGATATATCATTTTACGCTCAATAGAATCGTATCGTTTCAGCAAATATCCAGATCTAGATGCATGATCTAGACTTGTTTTTCTCTGCTCAGTATTTCTAGGCATCCATCCTTTCTATGCCTTTGATGATGTAGCAGTGGTTGTTTATGCGATGACCCTTAATTACTGATTTTCCTGATTGATCTAGGATATCACATTCTTCTTTGTTGAATTTGACCACATGCCCATTATCACAGATTTGAGAGATGCTTAACAGATTATGTGCTAGTCCTTTTATGCAAAAAGCATTCTCATTTTTAAGTAAGTCAATTCCTCTTATCATTCCTTGTCCAATTACATTGCCAGTGGCTCCATCTCCGTAGGTGACTATCCCTTTATGAAGATTTTTATAGTTGGAGAGAAGGGATTTGTCACCTGTGACATGTCTTGAGCAACCACTGTCAAGGTACCATTTGACCTCATTGCCTGGTAGACTATCTGAATGTGTAACAAGGAAATTTGGCTTTTCCTTAATCATCCACTTTGTGATAGGAGTGTTTACTTGAGGTAGATTTGTTCATCTTATCCGATTTATCCACATAACTTAATGACTCCTTCATCCTGCCAACTAGTACAAGTGGTGATGATTGCATATTTCTTTTGTTCAACTCATAAATTGTCTTACCATTTTTGTGACGAGCTGGGATAGGTCTGATGTTACTACTAGAGGCAACAGATTTTCCAAAAGGTTGTGCATTATATTCAGTTTTTGATCTAGCTTTTCCATAACCTAATACCTTTTTGTCCTCTCCACATTTTCCCATGCCTAAAAGTTTTTCTAACTCTCACCACTCTGGGAAAACATATGGTTTTCTTGGCAATTTTTTTGAAATCTTCTATATTAAACAGGAGTGTGTGATTTTCATTTTGTAGGAGAAAATTCTTGTCTTTTAATTGCTCAACCTGTTTGCTTAGTCTTTCAGTTTCATTTTTAAGGAAGGTGTTAATTCTCTCAAGTCTATCATTTTCTGAGTGATGTTGCTGTAAATCATTGATTAGATGTGTATTTGTTTCTACAGTTTTGTCCAAATCTGTTTGCAACATTTGGTTTTTACTTTCAGATATTCCCAATCTTTTAGCCACTTTGATGCTATGGATATAAAGCTAATTGTAAGCATCTTGTAGCTTATTTTGTTCTTCTTCTTCTGTTTCTTCATTATCAGATGGAGATGATTCCATGGCTTGCTGTTCTTTCTCCCTCTCAGATTCAGTGGGAATGATCGAACCAGTGGAGACCATGAGAATTTTCAATGATCTCTGGTCTTCATTGCTTTCTGAGTCACTAGATTCTGAATTTGACTCATCTGTATCATCCCACGTGGCGGCCATTGCCTTGCCCTTGGTTTTTCTGCTTGGGCATTCGGTTGATAGGTGTCCATACTCCCGACAAGCATAGCACTGTGGTTCTTTGGTTCTTCTACCAAATTCTTCTGCAGGAAGTTTGTTGTTCACCTTTCTCTCTCTAGAGGGACGACCACGATTCTTCTGAAAGAATCTTCTGAATCTTTGTGCCAGCAAAGCCACTTCCTCATCTTCATCTTCCTTTTCACTCCCACTATCCTCATGTATTATTTTCTTTGAAGTTTTTAGGACAGTTGTTTTGGATTTGGGGGCTTGAGTGAAGTGTAGTTCAAAAGTTTGTAGGGAACCTACTAGTTCTTTTACTTTCATTTCATCTATATTTTTACACTCCTCAATTGTTGTTACTTTGGGATTAAACCATTCCGGTAGGGATCTTAGAATTTTCCTACAAATTTTTGGTACCGGAACTTTCTCTCTCAATCCACCCATGGAGTTGCAAATGATATTTAGCTTTGTAAAGAACTCCATAAATGTCTCATGCTCTTCCATTCTGAGACTTTCGAACTGTGAGGCCAATAGTTGAATTTTGGACCTCTTTACAGTACTTGTGCCTTCATGGGTTGTTTTTAGTAAATCTCATGCTTCTTTTGATGTCCCACACATGCTTATTTGATTGAAAATATCTTGGGACACGGCACAGTAGATGGCGTTCATGGCTTTTGCTTCCGCAGTTTGTTTATCTTTGTCGAACGCCGTCCACATCTCTTTGGATTTGGGTTTTACGATAGTTGTTCCACTATCTAGTACAACTTGATCGGTTGGTGACACATATCCATTCTCAACTATATCCCAAACATCATGATCCAAAGATCTCAGAAAGTAGTGCATCCTAGCCTTCCAGTATGCATAATTTGAGCCGTCAAATACTGGAGGCCTGGTGACTGATGATCTCTCTCCTTTGGTCATATTCCCAACTTCAGTCAAGATCACTCTCTAGGCAGTGTTGCCCTTAAAGAGAGACCCGCACTGATACCAATTGAAATAGCGGTGAAGACCGCTTGAGTAGAAGTTGGAATATGTCAATATGTCCTAGAGGGGGGTGAATAGGACTTTTTAAAGTGTTTATGGCTTATTCAAAATCCTATCACTCTAATTCTATCATGTATGCAATTCTCAGGATTAGTCAAATGTAACTTTACTGGCTTCCAAGCATTGTAGAGGATCTAATCACAACCTACTTGTAAGATAAACAAGTTGTGGACAAGATTGTGAAGGATATGACTGTGTGTGTGTATAAGGTGTGATCTTAGATAATCAGATATAAAGGCATGTAAGGAAATCACATAAATGAAGGACAATAATCATCTCAAACATAGTCATTTTTATAGTGGTTCGACTACTTGTCTACTCCACTCCTGGCTGTCGCACTCAACCCTTGTGTATATCAGAATTCACTAAGGAGGTTTCCTAGGGTTCACATCAAACCTAAGGTTTTAAATCAGGTTCACCTTCAACCCTTACACGGAAGTTTCTACGCGGTTCACCTCAAACCCAAGGTTTTACTCGGTTCACCTCAAACCCAGAGTTTTGTTGGTTCACTCCTAACCAAATGTTTATGCTCTTCATAGAGTAAGGGTCCACACAACGCACCCAGATTTTAGACCACACAAGTCAAGGACCTACACAAGGACCTAAAAGTTTTTGCCCTACACAAGAGCAAGGGTCCACACTATGCACCCACAACGTACACTCCCACCGGATGCCTCCTACGAGGGCTTCAAAGGGTGAGAACCACTTAAGACCTAATCCTAGAAATGAATGATCACAAGTTTCCTCTTGGACTCTAGATACTTACAGATAAGTTGATGAGTCTCATTAAGCACGACGCCGAAGATCTCCTCCTCCTTGTTGACGAAGAGTCTTCTGCTCCCTTGATCCATAACACAAAAGATATACCAAGACAAGGCTTGTGGTTGGGTCAAGGTAGAGATGGAATCCTACTCTCTGAAGATTTTCATATAAGGGAGGTAGAGTAGTTCCACTCTTATGCATTCAAGGCATCCCAGCATGATGATTTGCCATTAAGGTAGTAGCTGGAGGATCCTTGAACGCGGAAGTTCATTCCCCAATCCACTCTATTGAATATCAATGGTGAGGGTGGATTAGAGGATGAACTCCCTTGAGAGAAAGGGCTTTATGTATAGGATATAAGTTGAAACACTCAAAAGCTCTCTCTGGTTTCTCTCATAGCAACAAAAGACAAGTCCTCTATAAATAGGTAAAAAGTTCCAATGGATATAAAACGGTCACATTTATGACAGAGTTCGATATCAACGAGTATATACTCTCGATAGCATCGATGGTCTACTCGATGACTCGGACTCGATGTCATACACTTTTGAAACTCTTTACAAATTGGTCGATGAATCGAAGCTATTGTCGATGTCATCGAATTTCGAAATCCGATTCCATCGATGACAGGTTCGATCCATCGACACTTTAAAAATGAGAGAGACTTGACTTTGAGATATTTCAGGTTTTCATGAATGATCGAGGGAACCGTCGAGGTCATCAGAATTTAAATGTCGATGACATCGAGATCAGAGTCGAGGCATCGATAAATCCAGCTGATTTGTCTTTGAATTTGCTGGACAGATTATGGTTTCGTTCGATGCAATCGATCTGGTGTCGATATCATCGATATTTGAATATCGATTAAATCGAAGGGCCCCCGATCATAGTTAAAAACAACCTGAAATAACTGCTGTAAGAAATACGCGCCCACTGTCGATATCATCGATCGACCTCCGATCTTATCAATACTTGATTTCAGATCATATCGGACGGTCATCGATATATCGAAGGAATTTGAGATTTTCATTTAAAAACAAGGGCGCCGGAAATCAGACTGTTGATCTTATCGAGCCACTCTCGATGGTCTCGAGATTTGAATATCGATGATATCGATATGTGTATCAATACATCAATAATTCGTCCAGATATATTGTGAAGTTGCTGGACATATTTAGTGCTTTTATCGATGATATCGATAGATGTATCGATATATCGATAAATCCGTCTAGATGAATATTTAGTTGCTGGACATTTTGTCCTCTTATCGATAATATCATTAATGTATCGAGGACATCGACAGTGCATATCGATGATAATGAGGGTGCTTCGATAAAATCGACAGAGCGAGAAAACCTTAGAGATTTTCCTATTCTGCAGAAAGTTTTCTCACCATAAAACCCTAAGACGTCTATCTTGTTTTAATGGTTTTAATCACTTGGTGTTTTGGGACATAGGATGTGGGGCTATGATTTACCTATTGTGAACTTCCATACATCCGGTTGAGGCAGACGCTTGAAATAATCTTCCTATCGAGTTCTGCAGTCAGTCTGACTCACCACACATGTAACTTGACAAACCATGGCACTATCAGGTGCACTTTCAATCTCCCCCTTTGTCAATTACGTGACAAAATACCCAAAACACCCTATAACACTTCTAGACACACTAAATTGTGTGTACATGCATTTACACAAATTTACAATTTTTTTCTAACCCATGTACCCATTATAGAAGTATCTGACCCATGTACACATTCTAGAAGTATCTGCTCCCCCTTCAAAATTCCCCTTTTCTTGGTGCAATTGCTCTCCCTAACACCTGCAACACATTAGATATACAATTTTCCGCTCGGGGTGTTTTGAATTGTTCTCCCCCTTTTTGTCAGTCATTGGCAAAGGTAGAGCAAGTGATATTGACTGAAGAATGAATTGCATGGGAGAATCAATCAGATAGAAATGTATAAAGATGAAATCATTTTAAAGCATACATCATTTTTAGAAGATATGAATGCAAATAAATTAAGCAATAAAGTCATATGCATTCCATAATAGAAGCTTTGATAGACTAGGGAAAGCTTAAGACCAATATGGCAAAACAAATTGATCATTCTATTCAGCCATAAAAGAACCAAAATGAAACTAAAAATATCCACACATACTGCCACAGACAGCAGTAATCGACCTGTTTTTAAAAAAACGTTCAGTCCAACAAAAAAAATTATACTACCCCATCGAGTAGTTACCCAAACACATATCAAGCCCATATATGGGCACATAAAAAAGAAAAAAAACTTGCACAGTCAGCTCCTATCGTCTTCGAGACTCACCATATGTGAGCAAGTCCACCATTTGCTGATTTGTTTATAGGAGGGCATCGACTTTTTCTTCGATCACGGGAGACATCTCTCACAGTTGTGAAGTCACTCCTCCATACTTGCCATATCATTCAGTAGGTGGCGTTCGAGGTGATTAGTTTGACGATTTATTATAGACTTGGGACTCAGCAATGGCGTTCGATTGAATCCCCATGGATATGATGGAGGAGCATATGGAGCAACTAACTGTAAGGGAGCACTGTTCTCAGGAGGAACTGAAGGAAAACAGAGCTGTTGTGCCACCTGAACTGCGTCACTGTCAAACCACTTTTCTCAATAGACTCTATCAGATGAGGCAGGTATACCAACATGATGAGCTAATTTATAGTTGAGTACAGAAAAAGCTAGTGTATCCTGATAATTTCCTTGAAGGATCTGAATTAGCTGTTAAGAAGAAGTGTTAGAAGGCACACCTGAACTTCCTGATATACATCATACAGCACAAAGGGAGACAGATGATTACCATTCACATCACAAGGATAGACATTGGACCCAAAAATACTATGGAGAATTTTAAAAGTGGGTCCAAGATGATTAATGTGAAGAGAATTAGCATCGTTCCGAGAAATAGTAGTTCCCTGACATAGTGCACGTGTCATCTCGCCCCAAACACCAAGACCATTTAGATTCCGATTCGTAACAGGAATGCGAGTGACTTGGAGATCTAAGAGGTTGCTCAAGATGATGGGAGTGATGTGCTTGGAGTAATGCAGTAACTCTACTTGAATGCAAGGTGGATCGTCACAAATAACATGACATTCGCTGAGGAAGTCATGAATTACTCCAATTTGAATGCAAGGTGACCTAACTAGATTGGGCTCATAATGTTCTACCCCCCTTAAAATTTTATTTTCACCCTCAAGGCTCAAGAGCTATGTCCTGATCTGTATGACGGAACAAGGTGTAATTTAAGTCTTATCCTTGACATGAAATGAAATGCGGTCTCCCACTACATCAGTCTTGGTACCTAGGATTATAGAAAAGAGCTATCACGGATGGGTGTGAGTTTGAGGCAAGATGCCTAATTCTACCAAGGAGTTTTGTCGCGGTCTAGACTTATCCTATTTAATTATGTCTAGCTTAATAGGCAGGCTATCTTTTTATGTTCATAAACACAATATGGATGCCAACATGGCATGCGATTTGGGACCTAATCCCCAACTGTCTGTTGCCCATTTGGGCAATTCCTTAGGCCTAAAAGACAAAGTCTCTATCAGCGATATACTCCTAACACTTTTCAAGGACAAAATCATAAACTCTTAATTGTAAATGGTCGGGCCAACACGGAAAGAAAATTGTGTAGTGGGTCTGAGTCGGCTAAGCCGAACAACTAAGTCTATTATTCAATTGGCTTAGCATAATTAATTAGTCTTGTACTCTCCTTAGCCTAACCAGTAGCCTAATCTTAATTCAGGAGTAGCGGGAATCCATAGGTGAGTCCAAAGTCGATGCTTATACGTTAGATGATTTCACTTCATTTTTAATACAAGGAAGGGTTTTATCACTTAGGGTCAAAGTTGTCTAATTGGAATTGAGTTGCCTAAAGTTGAATTTAACTACGCCCGAGCATGTCACACATGCTCAAACCAACCACAAGGGGGGTTCTAGAGTTCACGTTCTTAATTGGTTGGATTTCCTATACTGTCAGGTCTGTTGAAGCACTGCTCTAGGTCCAAAACTCCGAGGGTCTATTTGTCAAACAACCATTTACTCAGAAAGCTTAAGCTATCAGAGTGCGGTAGGTTAATGTATATCAAGGGACTTTATCACTTCAACACTAGTTGGCCAGTGGTCTTAAGCCGTACTAAACGGGATTGTATTACTAATCCTACCTTAGGATTGGGAGTGACATGGTTGGTAGGAGGGTGGGTGGGGATTAAAATTATTGGTATAGGCTTTGGAAAATGAGCCATGTGTTGGAAAGCGCAAAAGTGGCCGTAACCAAATCGAATAGGGCCATGGAAATTCAATGAAAAGTGAAGGGGAGAGAGAGAGTAAGGGATGGAGGTTTGTCCCTTCACGAGTTTGAGCCTCAACAAAGATTATAAAGGCCCCAACCGACAGGGATTGAAAGAGGAGAATGAATAGATGGGATGGGTTGAGAGCTTACCCGAATTTGAGCTCCAAATGAGACATGTAAGTGCTCACACGTGAAAGGAAGGGGTAGAGTAGGTGGCTGGGGCTGCTGTGATCAATGGAAGTGCGTGAATCATGACCGAATATGGTGGATTGAAAGATTGGAGGAGAGATTTGAGGGAAAAATCGAAAATAGAAGGGTAGGGCGTTTGAAAGGAAAGATGTGAGAGAGAGGGGGGTTCTAGACCTAAAAATCCCAAACCCCAGGCCAAACCGCACCCACCAAGGGGTAGGGGAGGTCGGGCCGACCAACCTCAGCCTTGGACCCACCTCAGAAAGTCCATCGGACCGCGGTCCGCCGCCCGAGCCGCGGCGCCGCCGCGGCTGGACTTGGCCGGAACCGCGCTGCCGCGGTGGGGACCTGTTCTCTGTGGTCCCAAGGTGCTAAGTGCACCCTGGTTCGACCCTGGGTCCCATCGTTTTTAAGTGGGGAGGCCCCCGACTCCGATTCGCTCCATTTCGGGTAGTTCGGGACAAATTGGACATATCTTGCAATCCGGAATGAGTTATCTGACGTAAAATATATGAATTTGGGGTAGAACGAGCTAATGAAGCCAACCAACCCTGCTATGCTAGGTTGCGCAGCCCAAAATTGTGAGAAAACCCTCCGATTGACGGTCATTTTTCCGTTTCAATTTTGTTTTGCTAAAAATGGTAGTTTTAGTTTAATTACTCTTCATCGGTTGGGCTTTAGGAGTTGCGCTCATCGTGTAAAGAGCTTAAAATAATTAGGAGAATGGTTTGGTGAAGTCAAATAGGACACTTACTATTTTTTGGCTGAAAGCCTAGCGCACTTAGTAGACATCACGACCCTATAGTAAGCCGCGAATTCTAGGAGTTTTAGTTGTAGTTTGTTTCTGATTTCATTCTCATTACTTGGTACCCCTATTTAAAGGGTTGTGAACTCATTTTTTTTTTTTAGTCATTCATTAATCAGTTTCGAATTTATTAGAATTTATTTCTATTTTCTGCTTTCTCCACTTGTAGAATCGAGAAGTCTCTGGGAGGAGTCCAGAGAAGCTCCAAGGATTCGGAGTAGTTATCCTCATCACGTTTATCGCACATTTTACTGATTCTCAATGATTGGGATGAGGTGGATTATGATCTAGACCCTTCACTAGACAACCTAGAAATGTTTTAAGGTCGACCCATGCGACCATGGTTGAATACATACTCGATTTCGGCGTTCGTTTTTAATGAACTTCACCAATTGGCGAAATCGGGATACCTATGACTGTTCTTCTACATCCCGTCGCTCCCTCCTAAGTCAGAGTGCGTTAGAGTGCGTAGTGTGACCATAACCCAGGTCCGGTTTAATCAAAATCATGCTCTGATACCATCTTGTAACGCCCTGAAAATCGGGGGTCGAGCATAAACTCAACTCCCGAGTTCCAGAACATCACTTATGCAACAAAATGAATGATGATTGAATGTTGACTGTATTCGTGCATTGAACATGAGTGAGATTAAGCCAAAACAACATATCATACTCCAGAGACAGTTAATTTGCAAGCAGAAGACTGTGATAGATAGATAAAATATATAAACTATGATGAGTCTCCAGAGTGTGATAACATTACCAGGTTAAATAAATACAAGTGCAGTTCTAAAATATACCAAATGTGAGGAAGTGTAATGCCTCCTATCCCATGTACCATAGCCCCGTCAATACAATATCAGGTCTTCATTGACCTGCCAGAGAGATACAGATAGGAGAATTCCTCCTATCATCATAGAAGTAGTCCGGCTCTGCTTCACAAGCATCGCCACCACCTGAAACTCAACAAATCTGGTTGGTGTGTACAACACCGTCCCGTAACGTGGGAGTGAGTGATCAACTCAGTGGAACAGTAAAGCATAGGTTAACATGTTATCAATTCAATCAAGCAGTAATGATAAAGCAGTACAAATCAAACAATCCTAACTACTCTTATTAAATGCAAGAATGAAATGACATGATGCTGTATGCCCTTGCCAAACTACCCTCAAGCGACATCATCTTACGTTCGCGAATGCTTACTCCCTTAGTGCGCCACATCTACAAAGCACGTGCGGTGCGATGATGCTCATGATTACCAAGTTTTTATTAGTCCATTTCAAACAGCAGTATTGGGAAACTAAGGTACCTCCCTTGTATCATTCCCAAACATGATCCATTCTAGGGTCGTCAATCCTAGTTAATCTCATACGACATTATGGTTTGAGAGGCTTAGTGAAGGCATCACAAAGGGCTCGTCACCCGTCAGCACGGATACAGATCTCACCGTATGCGGCTCAATTGCTGACCGTCAGCTCGAGTACAGGTCTCACCGTACTCGGCTCAATCACTAGCCGTCAGCTCGAGTACAGGTCTCACCGTACTCGGCTCCACTCATACTCTAGTTGCTGTGAAAGACTCGTCGCCAATCACAGACCCTTGGAGTATACTCGAAGATACTACGGAGGACTCATCGCCCGTCAGCACGAGTACAGGTCTCACCGTACTCAGATCTCGCCGTATGTATCGACAACTCGAATACAGTGTCCCATACCACCATATTCGGCTCACGAGTTGGTTGCGCAATGGTCACTACGGGGAGGCACATGGCCCCAGCGTAGGCCGACAGCTCGACCACGGTATCCCATACCACCATGCCCGGCTCATGCGTCTTAGCGGATCGAGGTACCATGGTTAAAAGGGGGTTTCACTGGTAAGTTTGGTACCTTAGGTTCAAGCAGTAGCGTCCAAACAGGGTGAACATGCATAAGACAGATCGGGTTACTTGAGGAGCTCGACTAGCACGATCGCCCGTTGAGCTGCACGACATGAAGTGCATAAACAACTTCGTGTGGCCTAGCCACTGCCGACAGGCAACTCACAACTCGAGTTCGCCGAATAATCCCACGTGGCAAATGAATCTCAGCCACGAGTTCAATCCCGTTACCGATTGCCTGGACTATAATCATAGCCCCAAACACAATCAATTACAGATAGATAAAGCAGTAATGGATCAGGATTCAAATCATACAATTAGTCAGGTATTATCCGTTTAGGGCTGCCAGGGCTGTTGCACGCACTCGTTGCTCCGCTCCCCCATCACCCATGACGGATCATACAACGTAAATATAAATTTAAACATATGCATTACATAGTTAAAATCATAAAGCAGTTGAGCATGTTATGAATCACAACACAAGCATGAGTTTGTACATGTTCAATTCCTAATCACACAACTATCAAAGGAGATCATGCACATAGTTAAAAGAGGTTGAGAATCATATCTCAACATCCTTATACTTTACAATTTGCTAACTACTACTTATTCAGACATTTCAAGAAACACTTAAACGAACATACATCAACATACACGACATATGTCGATCACATAGGCATTAGGCCAAATCCTTTCACTAGGGAGTTGCCCCAATCATAACACGCGTACACCCACGACGGATAGTCATGGCAAGCAGGAATCCAAGTTCCATATTCATTCAGTCATTTCCACAAACACTTGGGCCACACATTTTAGCATATATAGTGTATATTGGCCGTGGCGTGACTTAGGGCAAATCCTTTCGTCAAAGGGGGTATCGCCAATACATCAATCATGAATCCATGACAATTAGTCATGGCGAGCACGAATGAGAAATTCTATACTCATTCAGCCATTCCACAAACACTTAGAATACACTATTACAACATACATGGGTATGTTAGTAAAAAACATGTATTAGGGTTATCCTTTAGCCAAACGAGTATTTTATCCATGTATACCATAATCATACAACAAATAATCATGACAATTACATTTCCAAAACTTACACATATACGGTATTTCTAGAATACACAATTTCAACATACGTAGCATTTACAAGTGAACATGTATTACGGCGATTCCTTTCGCCAAACTAGTATTTTATCCATCCATATATAGTATAATCATACATTAAATAAAACATGTCAAACATTTCTCCAAAAAAAATACGTATACGGTATTTCTACGTATACCTAGAGTATGTGAAAGTCCATATTCTACAACGTTAATCGAAACAGGAAACAGAAAGCACTTTGTACATGTGCAATTGCATGCAGATCATGAATCTATCATTATCTGACATTGAAAGCGTTGAAAACCCTAACCTATACACCTAAAGTCCGCACCTTTTGTCGTAGAATCGTAACGGAGTTGATAGGTTCGCTAAGCTTCCGTATTCGGCAGTTTAGCAACCTAGAGAACGAAATAGGTTAGCTATTTCAAACCTACAACAGTCTAAACCCCAAAACAGATTAGGGTTAGGGTTTCTTACCTAGAAACGACGCCAAAAAACGCTGGAAAAAACGTCAAGAAAGGGATGGTGCAGCCCGTGTGGTGGCAGGGAACGACGGCAGGGAGATTCTCCCACTTCTCCCTCACTTTCTCTCTCCCCTCTCTCAATTCCAAATTCGTATGGCTGCCATGAGAGAGGGTTTAAGGTCCTTATATAGTCTCAAAACTCACCGAAATAGACTCCTGTTCAAAGGTTACTGCTAACTAATATAGGTATTTCGTCACTTTTCCAGCTCAAAAGAGAGGTTCTGGTGGCCCTCCTTGAGTCAAACGTCAGACTTAAGCTCACCACACATGGATCTATGTGGGATTACGTTTTCGACTCGATCGGATTCCCAGATCGCACGTGGCGGACCACTTTCAGTTCAACGGTCAGTGGACCACGATCCGAAATTCCAAGTACATGTAAATGTTCCTGAAATTTTCCTGATCTGAGGGTGTAATTTGGTCTGATTCTGACGGTCTGGTTGCTTAATACTGATGCGCAAGCGAATGGTGCCAGATCACTATTCCTGATATTTATTTGGAATGGGAATAGTGTTTTTCACACTCCTCGCTCCGGATCCAAACGAATGGCCATGGGACATCGGCTGGACCTAATTTTTGAGATGACTGTCAAGCCCAGTGAGGCGGTCCTAGTTCCTTAACTTCGTGTTAATCGGACTTCCGATGTATGGTCTAGACCTAATACGAAGTTTCGTTTCATTCCCGAGAGCAGACGGGAAATGAGTTTGGTTCTAACTTTAGGGAAACCTAGAGTCACTGATTTGCAAGTTTTGGGTCTTGCAGATCGCATTTAAAGCGATCCCAACGGATTTCATGGCTAATCGAGTTTTGCACTTAGTTAACTTTGTTAAATTTCTAAAGGATTTAATCCTAATTGTTTTCTGGTTGAGATGGTACTTAGGCCTTTGCAGTTTGTATATAAAGTGATCCAAGTTTTACTACTTAGCTAGTTTAAGATAGTGTCTAGGGCGAAGTGCTTTGAAAAATTGAAAGCACAAGGTAGTGAAGGGTGGGATTTGTGAAGAAAATGGTTTAAGACGGGATTTGAGGCTTTGAATTGAGCGTTTGAAAAGTTAATCAGGTGTTAAGATTGACCCAATGCCTAAGGATGTCTAATCCCAGGTTGGCAAAAATCCGGGATGTTACAGAAGGGATTTGTCACCTGTGACATGTCTTAAGCAACCACTGTCAAGGTACCATTTGACCTCATTGCCTGGTAGACGATCTGAATGTGTAACAAGGAAATTTGGCTTTTCCTTAATCATCCACTTTGTGACAGGAGTTTTACCTGAGGTAGATTTGTTCATCTTATCTGATTTATCCACATGACTTAATGACTCCTTCATCCTGTCAACTAGCACAAGTGGTGATGATTGCATATTTCTTTTGTTCAGCTCATAAATTGTCTTACCGTTTTTGTGACGAGCTGGGATAGGTCTGATGTTACTACTAGAGGCAACAGATTTTCCAAAAGATTGTGCATTATATTCAGTTTTTGATCTAGCTTTTCCATAACCTAATCCCTTTTTGTCCTCTCCACATTTTCCCATGCCTAAAAGTTTTTCTAACTTCTCACCACTCTGGGAAAACATACGGTTTTTCTTGGCAATTTTTTTTGGAATCTTCTAGATTAAACAGGAGTGTGATTTTCATTTTGTAGGAGTAAAATTCTTGTCTTTTAATTGCTCAACCTGTTTGCTTAGTCTTTCAGTTTCTGTTTTAAGGAAGGTGTTAATTCTCTCAAGTCTATCATTTTCTGAGTGATGATGCTGTAAATCATTGATTAGATGTGTATTAATTTCTATAGTTTTGTCCAAATCTGTTTGCAACATTTGGTTTTTACTTTCAGATATTCCCAGTTTTTTAGCCACTTTGATGCTATGGATATAAAGCTGATTGTAAGCATATTGTAGCTTGTTTTGTTCTTCTTCTTTTGTTTCTTCATTATCAGATGGAGATGATTTCGTGGCTTGCTGTTCTTTCTCGTTCTCAGATTCAGTGGGAATGATCGAACCAGTGGAGACCATGAGAATTTTCAATGATTTCTGGTCTTCATTGCTTTCTAAGTCACTAGATTCAAAATTTGACTCATCTGTATCATCCCACGTGGTGGCCATTGCCTTGCCCTTGGTTTTTCTGTTTGGGCATTTGGTTGATAGGTGTCCATACTCCCGACAGGTATAGCATTGTGGTTCTTTGGTTCTTCTACCAAATTTGCCTGCAGTAAGTTTGTTGTTCACCTTTCTCTCTCTAGAGGGACGACCGTGATTCTTCTGAATCTTTGTGCCAGCAAAGCCACTTCCTCATCTTCATCTTCCTTTTCACTCCCACTATCCTCATGTATTATTTTCTTTGAAGTTTTTAGGACAGTTGTTTTGGATTTAGGGGCTTGAGTGAAGTGTAGTTCAAAAGTTTGTAGGGAACCTACTACTTCTTCTACTTTCTTTCATCTATATTTCTACACTCCTCAATTGTTGTTGTTACTTTGGATTAAACCGTTCCGGTAGGGATCTAGAATTTTCCTACAAATTTTTGGTACCGAAACTTTCTCTCCCAATCCACCCATTGAGTTGCAAATGATATTTAGCTTTATAAAGAACTCCATAAATGTCTCATGCTCTTCCATTCTGAGACTTTCGAACTGTGAGGTCAATAGTTGAATTTTGGACCTCTTTACAGTACTTGTGCCTTCATGGATTGTTTCCAGTAAATCCCATGTTTCTTTTTGATATCCCACACATGCTTATTTGATTGAAAATATCTTGGGACATGGCACAGTAGATGGCGTTCATAGCTTTTTCTTCCGCAGTCTGTTTATCTTTGTCGAATGCCGTCCACATCTCTTTGGATTTGGGTTTTGTGATAGTTGTGCCATTATCTAGTACAACTTGATCTGTTGGTGGCACATATCCATTCTCAACTATATCCCAAACATCATGATCCAAAGATCTCAGAAAGTAGTGCATCCTAGCCTTCCAGTATGCATAATTTGAGCCGTAAAATACTGGAGGCCTGGTGACTGATGAGCCCTCTCCTTTGCCATATTCCCAACTTCAGTCAAGATCACTCTCTAGGCAGTGAAGCGCTTAAAGAGAGACCCGCTCTGATACCAATTGAAATAGCGGTGAAGACCGCTTGAGTAGAAGTTGGAATATGTCAATATGTCCTAGAGGGGGGTGAATAGGACTTTTTAAAGTGTTTATGGTTTATTCAAAATCCTATCACTCTAATCCTATCATGTATGTAATTCTCAGGATTACTCAAATGTAACTTTACTGGCTTCCAAGCGTTGTAGAGGATCCAATCACAACCTACTTGTAAGATAAACAAGTTATAGACAAGATTGTGAAGGATATGACTGTGTGTGTATATAAGGTGTGATCTCAGATAATCAGATGTAAAGGCATGTTAGGAAATCACATAAATGAAAGACAATAATCATCTCAAACACAGTCATTTTTATAGTGGTTCAAATACTTGCGTACTCCACTCCCGGCTGTTGCACTCAACCCTTGAGTGTACCGAAATTCACTAAGGAGGTTTCCCAGTGTTCACCTTAAACCTAAGGTTTTAAATCAGGTTCACCTTCAACCCTTACACGGAGGTTTCTACCCGGTTCACCTCAAACCCGAGGTTTTGCTTGGTTCACCTCAAACCCAGAGTTTTGCTGGTTCACTCCTAACCAGATGTTTATGCTCTCCATAGAGCAAGGGTCCACACAACGCACCCGGATTTTAGACTATAAGTGTTATAGTTTATATCCCTGTCTGTTGTCAAATTTGTGGTGCCAAAATCATTGTTATATGACTTACATAAGTGAATCTCTCTCAAAGATCAACATTCATGAACAAGCAAAGCTCACAACAAGCAAAGCTCACAAGTACAAAGATCAACCTTGACTGCAAGAACTGCTTTCATGACATGACTCAAGAATGCAAGACTTCAAGAAGAGTACAAGGCAGTTTGTGAAGAGCTCAAGACACTTTCAAGGTTGAGCTACATCAAGATTTCAAGATTCAACTACATCAAGATTTCAAGATCGAACTACATCAAGACTTCAAAGCTTAAACTTCAAGGTCACTTGTTCCTAATGTTTCAATGTCCTTACTTCATGTTTGAGGTTTGACTGACCTTAGGTTGACCTTAGGAGTAGGTCACTTTGGATACATAAGTCGGATGTTTATTTTACATGAGTTTGGTCTGTTCTTCGACTAGTCTTAGGACTTCTTCGACTAGTCTTAGCTTTGCTTCGACCAGTCTAAGAAATTCCTCGATCAGTCGTGAGTTTGTTACAAAATTCGGATATTTTCTGTTAGGCTTCGACTAGTCCAGGAATCTGTTCGACCAGTCGAAGGAACAGTGTCGACTGCATCTTCGACCAGTCGAAAGTCTTCGACTCAACGTCCAGCGATGAAATTCAGGTTCTTCGACCAGTCGAAGGAGACCTTCGACCAGTCGTAAAACGGTCAAAGCTTATCGCGCCCGATTTTTCAAATATCTGTTAATTCTTCGACTAGTCGAAGAGCTCCTTAGACCAGTCGAAGACGCGATCTGCTCACCTATAAATAGAGCACGAATCTCAGAAGAATTCATTGAATTAATTAATCCATTCAAGCCAATCTTTGTCGAACTTCTGAGAGATAATTTTGTGCTCCATCTAAGCTAAGTGTGCTTATTTAATATTCTCTTTCTTTAGCTTTATTTAATTGATTTTGTTTCTGCTATTCCAATCTAATTTGATAAGAGGAATTGTTATTCCCTTTCTTTGGAATCAAAATCAATTAAGGCAAGCCCTATTTGGTTTAATTTAAAATCTATTAGAACTAGAACCATTGTAATTGAATACTGGATATTGAACTTGGACATTCAATCATGTACTCTGACTTAGTTCTAACGGGCTGCTACAATGAAGGAGATAATCAGGTATTTTACATTTAATTGTAAATTCCTTTCTGTTTTGGTTTCTTTCAAGATTTGCCAGAAAAATCTTGTTGTATTGGTTATCTGAGGAGAGCCAAGAAAACTCAGAAGTGGGGTTTTTTTTAATTTTCTAAGCCCACAGACAAAGACACAATTGTAAAGGTTTTGGGTGAACCTGTGAAAACCTATTTGTTAGTGAACGCTAATATCCCCTATGTGAGGATATTAGGAGTGGAGTAGGAGTAGCATTCTGTGTGGCTGTTGTTTAACAGTTGGTGAATACACAGGCGAACCACTATAATCCCTTGTGTTGTGGTTGAATGATTTATACTTCTAATATTTAATTATTCATTTATGGATGTATGTATGGTGGTGAATGTTGTAATCATTTAATTTAAGCATTGTGGGAATTTTGTAATAGTTTAGAATTTATTTTCAGTTATTCCTTTATCAGCTTGATATTCAATTTCCTTTTAAGTTGTTCCAGCAAGGTTGCCCTGCCATTTTTATGGTGTATGGCTGTCCCTAGAACAATACATTTGCGATTACAATTTATTTCAGTTCAGTTTGTGTTTATTTCTGTATTCCTCTTTGGTTTGAGATTTGATACAAAGATCTTTCTAGAAATAAGGTTGTCCTACCATAAACTCTGGTTTTTGGTGTAAGGTTGTCCTTAGAACAACATTTGTATCAACCTCTCAAGATCTGAATTTTGAGGTTGTTTTACTTTCCTGCATTGTGATTTATTTTGGCTATCATATTCTTTACTTACTTCCGCTATTATAAGTTTTATTTGGCATTGTCCTATTCACCCCCCCTCTGGGACATATAGCTAGGCCTTTTCAAGTGGTATCAGAGCCTAGTAGCTCTTTTTAATTCTTGGATTTAATTCCTAAGCTAACGATTTAAACTATTTTAATAGCCTTTCAGTCACTAGGCCTCCACCCTTTGATGGCTCCAACTATGCCTATTGGAAAGCCAGAATGAGGATCTTCCTCAAATCAATGGATGAGAGTATGTGGCAAGCCACAGTGACTGAATGGAAACCTCTTATCATGGAAGTTACTGGGGTTGACGGTTCAAAATCTATGAAAGTCACACATATTACCAATGGACCACACTTCAGAAAAGTGAGAGTAGTGCAAATGCTAAAGCACTAAATGCAATCACTTGCGCACTATCACCGGATGAGTTCAAAAGAATCATTTCCTGTGATACTGCAAAGCAAGCTTGGGATATATTAGAAATGACACACGAGGGTACTACAATTGTCAAAAAATCTAAAGTCCAACTCCTCACAACTAGATTTGAAGAAATTCATATGGAGGAAAATGAAATGTTTATGGACTTTTACACTAGATTGAATGACATTGTAAACTCAATGTGGGGTCTTGGCGATAAAATCCCAGAAAGTAAAGTGTGCGCAAAGATATTATGCTCACTTCCTGAACGGTTCGATTCTAAAGTAACCGCGATCCAGGAACTTCGTGATACAGATAATATGAGGGTAGAAGAAATAGTTGGTTCTCTACAAACCTACGAGTTAAACTTTAAAGCTCCTAAAGGTAAATCTATCACACTAAAATCTTCTAAATGTAATTCAGAAGAAAATTCTGATTCAGAAGATGATATGGCTCTTTTAGCTAAGAAATTTTACAAGATTTTCAAAAGCAAGAAAAGGGTTGATTTTTAAAAATCGAATGATAAAAAAAAGTTTAGACCCAAATCTCGAAAATCTTTGAAAGATAGTCAATGTTACAACTGTCAAGAATATGGGCACTTAGCAAATAGACGTCCTAAAAAGGACAAACCCAAGAAGAAGGGTATGTTGGCTACATAGGATGAATCATCTGATTCTGAAGCTTCTTCTGAATCAGAAGATTCTGAAACTGAGTCGGGCAATGAAGTTAAAGCTCTTACGACTCTAGCCAAATTCACATTTTCAGATAATGACTCAACAAGTGAAGAAAATCTGAGTAGTGAATGTCAAAATGAAGATGATCTTCAAGACGCTTACAACCATGCCCTATATAAGGAAAGTTGTAAAATTGCTGTCAAACTTAAACTTCAAAAAGAAAAGTTTTCTAAACTCAAAAAATGTTTTGAATCACTTGTCTTAGAAAAATCACAAATTTCAGATTGTTTTGAAAAATCAAAATGTGATTTGGAATTCAAAAACTCCCTAATTATTGATTTGAAATCTGAAATTGAGAAACTCAAAACTGAAGTATCTTCTCTTCTGAGTCTAAAGGACACATGGAATATGCCCAAGGTGATCCAAAGTTAGAAAAACTTTTATCCGGATCAAGAAAATGTGGCGATCTATCCGGGTTGGGCTATGATAAAAATTTATCTCCTAAACAAAAGTATACTCCTCCTATGTTTGTTAAATGAGAGTCCTCAAATTCAAAAGGGAAAAGTACTTATCAAGGTTTTTCTAGAAATTCAAAAACTTTTCAAAAACCTAGAAGCAGCCATGTCAACTTTATTTAGAAACGAAATCCACTAGCTGAAAAGATAGTTGATTTACTCAAGGAGCTCTTAAAATCTAACTCTATAGGTCATTCTTACAACTATAAACAAAAGAAGACCAACTATGTTCCTAAACCCAAAACAGTTATGAAATGGGTTCTTAAAGTTGCCTGCTTGGTTGCTCACACTGCTTTCAAAGCAACAAGTCATTCAAAGTGGTACCTAGACAGTGGATGCTCCAGGCATATGACAGGTGACAAAGCTTTATTCACGGATCTGAAAGATATGACTGATGGTTCAGTCACATTTGGTGATGGTAGCAACAGCAAGATTATAGGTCAAGGTATGGTTCAACTTTTTAATCTTCCTGTGTTTAAAAATGTTTTATATGTTAAAAGCTTAAAACATAACTTGCTTAGCATATCTCAAATATGTGATAATAACCATAGTGTTCGGTTTTCTAATCAAAGTTGTGAGATACTAAACAATAAGGGTTCTGTAATATTAACTGGACGTAGAACGTCTGAAAATTGCTATATTATTAGCGAATCCACCTCATCTAATCAAACATGTTACATGGTCCATACAGAGGAGACTGATTTATGGCACAAACGTCTTGGACATGTACATTATCGAAATTTATATAGATTGAGCAAACGAGAACTTATAAGAGGTTTACCCAAACTTTAGAAATTAGATAAAATATGTGGTGAGTGCCAGATAGGCAAACAAACAAGGAACTCACACAAAAAGGTGAATTCAAATATCGGAGTATGATTGGTAGTTTGTTATATTTAACTGCTAATAGACCTGATATTTCTCTAAGTGTTGATATTTGCGCAAGATATCAATCTGATCCAAAAGAACCTCACTTGATTGCTGTCAAGCGGATTATTAGATATGTCGCAAGTACTGTAAATCTCGGTCTCTGGTATCCTCATGAGACTAGTGTCCAATTAATTGGATACTCGAATGCTGACTGGGCTGGTAATCTAGATGATAGAAAATCAACCAGTGGTGGTTGCTTTTACATTGGAAATTGTCTAGTTTCCTGGTTTAGTAAGAAACAAAATTCTATATCACTTTCAACAGCTGAAGCTGAGTATATCGCAGCTGGTAATGCATGTACACATTTTGTTTGGATGCAACGAATGCTAAGTGATTATGGAATTAAACAGGATTCTATGTTATTACATTGTGATAATTCTAGTGCGATAAATATTTCAAAAAATCATATTCAGCATTCTCGTACTAAGCACATTGACATTAGATTTCATTATATTCGGGAATTAGTAGAAGAAAAAGTTATATCTCTGGAATATATTCCTACCGAAGATCAACGAGCTGACATTTTCACAAAACCTCTCGATAAAAGCAAGTTCAAAAAGATGAAATTTGATCTTGACATGTGCATTTTAAAATGATTATTATGCCTACTTGTATCATAGTGTATATATTTGCTAGGTTGAATTCCAATTTTTGAATAATTTGCAAGAAATATGAATTTTTGGACATTCTTCGACCAGTCGTGAGTATACTCGACCAGTCGAACTTCGCCGATCGTACCAGAGATACGACCAGTCGTAGATCTTGGGAATCACTTAAAATTTGGGGATTTTGCTTTCTTCCTCATTCTGTTTTTCCTCTCTAAGGAGCCGAGCTTCGACTTGTCGAACCCATTGTTTATGTTCTTCAAGGTTAGTGTTCCAATTACATTTTTCTTGCAGATTTGTATTTAGATTGTTTACTTTTCTAGCTTGAAGCTTTCTATTTTGGATTTCATTGAGATTTGGGGTTTAGATTTTGAAAAATCTGTTTTGGGTAAACCCGCTTCTCAATCCTTTACAACTTCTTATTTCCTTGATATCTTTGTTGCAAATGGTTTCTAGAGGTAGAAAAACTACTTCCCGTGGTCCTTCTTCTTCCTCCAGATCAACCATTATCTCTAAGCGTCATCTTCTTGTTCCCAATGACGATCCATCTTATGTTAGGGATATTAGATTACGTAATGTTATTGTTGAACATCCTGTTGATGTTAATCATATTGCACTTTTTGACATCCTTCCTATGCTTGAAGCTGTAGGTTGGGTTAACTTATTACATTGGGGTGGGCTAGCATACCGGTCTATTGCCCAATCCATGTTTGCATGTATTAGTGCTTTCTCACAGGATAATTTAACTTTTAAAATATCTACTAGAGAAGGGCCTTTTGACATTGATCGTCATTTAATTTCAGCCCTTATGGACATTCCTGTGAATGATGAGGGTATTCCTATCCATAACCTAATTGATAAACCCTCAATTTTTGAAAAATGCATGCTCACTAGAGATTTGTGCAACATGGATGTTCAATGGACACGAAAAGGAAATGTGCTTCCCGCAAGGTATTTGTTACTCAAGTACAGAATTCTCCACAAAATCTTTATGTCTAATCTGTATCCTCGTTCGGGTAATAAAACTGACTTGACCTCATTTATGGTTCGTGTTATCCATGCTAGTGCCAGTGGTACTCAGATTTGTTTACCATCCTTAATCTGTCATTTCATTCTTCAGTTTAGACTCCATCCTGGTCATAGTGACATTCCTTTTACCTATTTAATGACTGTATTGGCTACACATGTTAGTCGATATGCCGATTGATGAGGCACCTATCCATCATCTGATTTTCAACAATACTAATATCAATAAGATGAAGCTGGAATTACTTCCTGAACAAGGTGGTGGTGGTGGTGGTCATGAAGAAGCTGGTGATGACATTAATATGGATGACATTTTTGAGGAACTGGATTCTGACTCAACAAATGATCCAGATTTTGATCCATCTGATGTTGATGCTCGTCTGAGTGCATTAGAGGATAAAGTTGAGAATATAAATGTAAAGATAGAAAAATGTCTGTTGCTCATGATTTACAATTCAAGTACATGCGCAAATATCTTAGGCGATTGAACAAAGGCATGCACCAACTTGATCCCTCTATTCCTGTTCCGTCATCTGGTTCTGGTTCTAATTAGTTTATATGGGATTTCTGGTCTGTAATAACTTTATAACTTAGCACTTGGTTGACTGATTTTGAGTTGGATACTATCTTTGTTTTATGCTGGGTATTTGTTCTATGTGAAACTATGCTGAGTATCTCTATCTCTGGTTTTTTTCTATAATCTCATAACTCCTCATGTTTACTCTCATATATCCCTTTATTTAGTTCTCCTATATTGTTGTTTCCTTTGTCATATTGTGACAAAAAGGGGGAGAATGGTTTGTTCTTAATGATGTGATTGTGAGAGGAGTAGCATTGGTTATGTTACTCAGGGGGAGTATGTTTGAACTAGTTGAATGAACTGGTTGAATGTTGAATATTGAATATTGATTTGCAGGTAAGCCAGTTGATATTAACTGGTTCATGATTCTTTAACCAGTTGTTTTACTTTATGTTTATCTTGGTTATGTGTTTTGTCACTAATTTGACAAAGGGGAAGATTGTAAGTGCTATAGTTTATATCCCTGTCTGTTGTCAAATTTGTGGTGCCAAAATCACTGTTATATAACTTGCATAAGTGAAGCTCTCTCAAAGATCAACATTCATGAACAAGTAAAGCTCATAATAAACAAAGCTCACAAGTACAAAGATCAACCTTGACTGCAAGAACTGCTTACATGACATGACTCAAGAATGCAAGACTTCAAGAAGAGTACAAGGCAGTTTGTAAAGAACTCAAGACACTTTCAAGGTTGAGTTACATCAAGATTTCAAGATTCAGCTACATCAAGATTTCAAGATTGAACTACATCAAGACTTCAAAGCTTAACTTCAAGGTCACTTGTTCCTAATGTTTCAATGTCCTTACTTCATGTTTGAGGTTTGACTGACCTTAGGTTGACCTTAGGAGTAGGTCACTTTGGATACATAAGTCGGATGTTTATTTTACATGAGTTTGGTCTGTTCTTCGACTAGTCCTAGGACTTCTTCGACTAGTCTTAGCTTTGCTTCGACCAGTATAAGAAATTCCTCGATCAGTCGTGAGTTTGTTACAAAATTCAAATATTTTCTGTTAGGCTTCGACTAGTCCAGGAATCTGTTCGACCAGTCGAAGGAACAGTGTCAACTGCATCTTCGACCAGTCGAAAGTCTTCGACTTAAAGTCGAGTGATGAAATTCAGGTTCTTAAACCAGTAGAAGGAGACCTTCAACCAGTGGAAGGCGACCTACGACCAGTCGAAGCAGACCATCGACCAGTCGTAAAACAGTCAAAGCTTATCGCGCCCGATTTTTCAAATATTTGTTAATTCTTCGACTAGTCGAAGAGCTCCCTAGACCAGTCGAAGACACGATCTGCTCACCTATAAATAGAGCACGAATCTCAAAAGAATTCATTGAATTAATTAATCCATTCAAGCCAATCTTCGTCGAACTTCTGAGAGATAATTTTGTGCTCCATCTAAGCTAAGTGTGCTTATTTAATATTCTTTCTTTCTTTAGCTTATTTAATTGATTTTGTTTCTGCTATTCCAATCTAATCTGATAAGAGGAATTGTTATTCCCTTTCTTTGGAATCAAAATCAATTACGGCAAGCCCTATTTGGTTTAATTTAAAATCTATTAGAACTAGAACCATTGTAATTGAGTATTGGACATTGAACTTGGACATTCAATCATCTACTCTGACTTGGTTCTACCGGGCTGCTACAACGAAGGAGATAATCAGGTATTTTACATTTAATTATAAATTCCTTTCTGTTTTGGTTTCTTTCAAGATTTGCCAGAAAAATCTTGTTGTATTGGTTATCTGAGGAGAGCCAGGAAAACTCAGAAGTGGGGTTTTTTTAATTGTGTAAGCCCACAGACAAAGACACAATTGTAAAGGTTTTGGGTGAACCTGTGAAAACCTATTTTGTTAGTGAACACTAATATCCCCTATGTCAGGATATTAGGAGTGGAGTAGCATTCTATGTGGCTGTTGTTTAACAGTTGGTGAACACACAGGCGAACCACTATAATCCCTTGTGTTGTGGTTGAATGATTTATACTTCTAATATTTAATTATTCATTTGTAGGATGTATGTATGGTGGTGAATGTTGTAATCATCTAATTCAAGCATTGTGGGAATTTTGTAATAATTTAGAATTTATTTTCTGCTATTCCTTTATCAGCTTGATATTCAATTTCCTTTTAAGTTGTTCCAGCAAGGTTGCCCTACCATTTTTATGGTGTTTGGCTGTCCCTAGAACAATACATTTGTGATTACAATTTATTTCAGTTCAGTTTGTGTTTATTTCTGTATTCCTCTTTGGTTTGAGATTTGATACAAAGATCTTTCTAGAAATAAGGTTGTCTTACCATAAACTCTGGTTTTTGGTGTAAGGTTGTCCTTAGAACAACATTTGTATCAACCTCTCAAGATCTGAATTTTGAGGTTGTTTTACTTTCCTGCATTGTGATTTATTTTGGCTATCATATTCTTGTTAATTCCGTTGTTATAAGTTTTATTTGGCATTGTCCTATTCACTCCCCCTCTAGGACATATATCTAGGCCTTTTCATAGACCACACAGGTCAAGGACCTACACAAGGACCTAACTGTTTATGCCCTACACAAGAGCAAGGGTCCACACTATGCACCCACAACGTACACTCCCACCGGAGGCCTCCTACGAGGGCTTCAAAGGGTGAGAACCACTCAAGACCCAATCTTAGAAAGGAATGATCACAAGTGTCCTCTTGGACCTTAGATACTTACAGATAAGTTGATGAGCCCCGTTAAGCAACGCCGAAGATCTCCTCCTCCTTGTTGACGAAGAGTCTTCTGCTCCCTTAATCCGTAACACAAAAGATATACCAAGACTAGGCTTGAGGTTGGGTCAAGGTAGAGATGGAATCCTACTCTCTGAAGATTTTCCTATAAGGGAGGTAGAGTAGTTCCACTCTTATGCATTCAAGGCATCCCAGCATAATGATTTGCCATTAAGGTAGTAGCTGGAGGATCCTTGAATGCGGAAGTTCATTCCCCAATGCACTCTATTAAATATCAATGGTGAGGGTGGATTGGAGGATGACTCACTTGAGAGAAAGGGCTTTAGGTATAGGATATAAGTTGAAACACTCAAAAGCTCTCTCTGGTTTCTCTCACAGCAACAAAAGACAAGTCCTCTATAAATAGGCAAAAAGTTCTAATGGATATAAAACAGTCACATTTATGACAGAGTTCGATATCATAGAGCGTATACTCTCGATAGCATCGATGGTCTGCTCGATGACTCAGACTCGATGTCATACGCTTTTGAAACTCTTTGCCAATTGGTCGATGAATCGAAGCTATTGTCGATGTCATCGAATTTCTAACTCTGATTCCATCGATGACAGGTTCGATCCATCGACACTTGAAAAATGAGAGAGACTTGACTTTGAGATATTTCAGGTTTTCATGAATGATCGGGGGAACCGTCGAGGTCATCGGAATTTGAATGTCGATGACATCGAGATCAGAGTCGAGGCATCGATAAATTCAGCTGATTTATCTTTGAACTTGCTAGACAGATTATGGCTTCATTCGATGCAATAGATCTGGTGTCGATATCATCGATATTTGAATATCGATTAAATCGAAGGGCCCCTGATCATAGTTAAAAACAACCTGAAATAACTGCTGTAAGAAATGCGCGCCCACTGTCATATCATCGATCGACCTCCGATCTTATCAATACTTGATTTCAGATCATATCGGACGGGCATCAATTTATCGAAGGAATTTGAGATTTTCATTAAAAACAGGGGCGCCGGAAATCAGCCTATCGATCTTATCGAGCCACTCTCGATGGTCTCAAGATTTGAATATCGATGATATCGATATGTGTATCGATGCATCGATAATTCGTCCAGATATATTGTGAAGTTGCTAGACATATTTTGTGCTTTTATCGATGATATCGATAGGTGTATCGATATATCGATAAATCCATCCAGATGAATATTTAGTTGCTGGACATTTTGGTCCTCTTATCGATAATATCGTTAAGGTATCGAGGACATCGACAGTGCATATCGATCATATCGAGGATGCTTCGATAAAATCGATGGAGCGAGAAAAACTTAGAGATTTTCCTATTCTGCAAAAAGTTTTCTCACCATAAAACCCTAAGATGTCTATCTTGTTTGAAGGGTTTTAATCACTTGGTGTTTTGGGACATGGGATGTGAGGCTATGATTTACCTATTGCAAACTTCCACACATCTGGTTGAGGCAGACGCTTGAAATAATCTTCCTATCGAGTTCTGCAGCCAGTCTGACTCACCACACACGTAACTTGACAAACCAGGGCACTAGCAGGTGCGCTTTCAGCCCAGGACTCTGATGGGGGACCTCCTACTGCTACACATGACGACCGCCATGATCGGGCTGCCTTAGAAGCCCGCATGGCTCAGATTGAAGAGAACCAGACCGCCCTGACATAGGAGGTCAAGGAGACCCAGGCCGAATTGAAGCAAAAGCTTGAAGAGAACCGGCTTATATGAAACAGAATTTTAGAGATGTCTCGCATTCTGAAGGCCCTCTTATGTTGTATGCAGGACAAGGGTGCTCCTCCACCTTCACTAGAGTCGGACGACTAGTCATATGTTATAGTCATCTTTGGGTTTTCCTTATTTATTGTTTTCTTTTGTAATAGCCCTGGTAGGCCTAGTGGGTTGTTCGTGTATTTAGTGGTTAAAGATTTTGTTGGATTAGCTCACATGCATCTTCTATCATGATCCTTGTAAGACTACACCTCATGTATTATGACAATTTTGGTTAAATGAAGTGCATGAAGCTTCTTTTGATTTGGAATGTATAGAATGCTTAGAAATTTGAGTGTTATTATTCAAAAATCTTATGCATGTTGCACCTTATGTTGTATATAGGGAATGCCTCTGAAGAACACTCGAAATATGACACGTCTTACACTTGGCGAATCATTTTTCGAGGCACCTCTTCTAAGCGATAGCAAGACGGACCCCAATTTGGGCCCGAATTTTAAGACTAGCCGGATCCTCAGTCGGCCACTGGCCCCACGAACGGGTCAACCCCTTTTGCACCACCGGTTCCAAAACAGAATCATGCATCTTCATGGACGCCACATGTACCATAGTCGGCTCCTCTACCAGATAGGTTGGAGCAGATGATGCTCCTAATGCAGCAACACCAGCAAGTTTGGGCCACTATTGTCGGGGCTATTGCCCAGAACATGAATATGATCCCTCCCGCACCACCTATACAGCCTGCTGGAAATATGAATACCAGTGGCCTTTTTTAGCGCTTTCAGCATTTTCGACCTCCCACTTTTGCGGGTACTCACAGACCCGAGGAGGCTGAATACTGGTTGGATCGTATATCCAAGATGCTGAAACCATTGCACTGTACTGAGGTAGAGCAGGTAGAGCTGGTTACATATATGTTCGAAAAGGAGGCCAGTCTCTGGTGGGACAGCATCCTACGAACAGTTCCCACAGGACACGTGTGGACATGAGAAACATTTGAAACTTGTTTCCATGGAAAGTACTTCCCCCTCACTTACCAAAATGAAAAGGAGGGTGACTTTCTTCACCTCCGACAGGGAGGAATGACCATGTTAGAATATGAGAACAAATTTACGGAGCTAGCCATATACACCCCTTTGATCCTAGCAGATGAGCCGATGAAAATGCGACGTTTTTCAGATGGGCTACGACCCAATATCTGCACTAAGACATTTTGCGCTAGCATTCCCAACTATGCCGAGCTAGTCAAAATGTCTTTACGAGCTGAACAAGATAGAGACAGAGTTTCTCAGACACATATACCAATGGGTTCGAGGCCTTAGCCCGAATTACAGCATCGACCAGTCATAGGCAAGAGGCCACATGTAGACTCGCTTTCCAGGCCCATGGCTCCGCCAACCCAGCAGAGGCGAACGGGCCGTTGGTGTACATATTGCAACAAAGGGGGACATATTGACCCCTTCTGTTTTACTAAGATGAAAGACAACGGTTTCATGCCACCTCAAAAGATCGACCATCAGCCACCACGTGTTATAGTGACTCCACCTCAACGACTTATGACAACGCAACCAAATTGTCCTCAACAAGCACGTGTACATGTGTTAGTGGCTAGAGCATCTGGGAAAGCAACTGCAGCGACCTTAGCCTCTGAAGTCACTACCCACATTCAAGATATCAATGTCATAGTACACATCATCGATGAAAGGAAGACCAATGTATTGAGAGGTCGTTTCCCATTTCATGTCAAGGATAGGTCCTAAATTGCACCTTGTTCTGACATACGGATCGGGACATAGATTCTTGAGCCTTGAGAGTAAAAATAATTTTTAAGGGGGGTAGAAAAGTTATGAACTCAGTCGGGTTAAGTAGGTACACTCGTTTACTCACTCATAGGCGCAACGAAAGCTTGGTGGGCTAATAACCCACTGGCTCAGGATCGAAGAAAATTGATCCAGGTTATGCGTAAGGTTAAGTCACTAAATAGGATATGAATCTTCCTTAGAATGTCAATAATGAAGTCATTGAAGGAAAGCAATTAGGGTTCAAGTATTAAACCAGTTCATATTAAAGAATATGCCTCATAATGGGTACGAGCTGAATTACAATAACCGAGGTCAATGTATCCACAAATGTGCTCATTGAATATGAACCCAATAGAAGCCTTAGCCATTTTCGGGGACGAAATTATTTTTTTAAGGGGGGTAGATTGTAACATCTCAGATTTTTTCCAACTTGATGTTAGACGTTCTTAGGTAATAGGTCGATCATAACACCTTATTGACTTCTCAGAACTCAATCCCAAAGTCTCAAATCCCCTTTTCAACCCATTTCCTTCAAAAACCTCACCTTTCACCACCTTATTCTTCAAATGTTTTTAAGTACTTTCATATTAGACACTAGTCCTAAAGTTTAAATGATGAAGAATAATACTTAAACTAAAATTTACTATAAATAGTAAATATATAAATAAAATGGGCTTTTGGCCATTAACCTTATGTAATCTCACCAAATAAATAGTTTATTTGGATAGATCAGCTTCTCTTACCCCAAATTCATATATTGCACATTGAATAACTCATTCTGGTTTACAAAATACACCCATTTCAAATATCAAGTGGCAGAATCACCACCAGACACTCTAGCGAACCACGGCGCCACAGCATGGTCGGCGGCGCGCCGCCGGTGCACCAAATTTTGGTGGATCGTCGCCACAATTTTCTACACTTTTCAACCGACTTCAAAAAGTCATATCTCTCTCAATATAACTCAGATTTAGGTGATTCAAAAGTCAGATTGAAGCTTGATAAGTCTAGTTACATATAAAAATAAGTAAAAAATAAAATAAAAATTTTAATATAGTTAATATAGGTTGATGTGACAATTGTCCAAAAATTATTAGTTCGGATAGCTGCTACTTCTAGAATTTTTAGAATTTTTCTAGAACATGAAATTAATGAAATTTGGTGGAGATAAAGTAGATTTAATGATGAACTACTAGAAAAATAATTAAAATAATATACTAAATAAAAGTGCCAAAAAATGACATAGAACTACCCTTGGACCTTATTCTGTCGTAATTAGGGCGGAATTTAGTTAAGTACTAAACTAAATAATTGGTGGATTTAACTTGAACCACTATTTATACAAATGGCAAGACCCAAAATCATTAGAATCACTAACTCAACACTACGTTAAAACTTAGGAAAAATCCCAAAAGCCTATTGCTCTTGGGAGCACATTGAAACTCCGTATTGGACCTGGACCGCACGTTGAAAGTCTGATGACCGCAAAACTATAGGCTTATGACCGTCTTATTGGGCTTGACAACCATCACAGGAATCGAGCCCAAATAGTATCTAGAAATGCATAACTTGGGCCCTAAGCAAAGTGTGTGAGAAACGTGAATACCTTTGGAAAACAAAAAGAAACTTAAGTAAATTGGACCATTCGTTCACGGGCAAAATTAAAGACTTTATAGACCGTCAGATTCTGACCAAGCTTCACCCATGGATCAGGAAAATTTTCCTGCTCTTATCCGTATATTGTGGCCCTGTTCTAGTGACAACGACCGTTGATTTGATACAGGTCCTTCACGGTCGATTTGCTAATCCGATCGCAACAAAATCGTAACCTGGCTTAGAACCATGGTCCGGGAACTTACCCTGTGTCGTAGGTGAGTAATGGACCTCCGAACGAGCCCCATTTACCCTAAACAGTTGCCCTTTGGATACAAACCAGGTATACCATGGCCCTGGGGCCATTTGTATCAGTTCTGAGCCTATATAATGCCCTTAAACCACCTCATTTCTATTCCATACGATTTTCTCCAAACCCTAGGAGTGAGAAGAGAGAAGAGAGGGGAAAAGAGTGAGGAGAGACAGGAGAGTCTGGGAGATCGTTGCAGGAATCCTCCCACACGACTCTACATGCTAGATCGCCATTTTCTTTCACTATCTGACCCTCTTTCGGCTATGATTTTGGTAAGAAATCCTAACCCTAATCTTGTTTTAGGAATCCAAATAAAGGAATCAACGAAATAGCTTACCCATTTCATCGTATAGGTGTCGTCGTTCCGTTTTTTAGAATGTTGTGTTAGAACCGAGTCCAAATCGGGTATTCTGACGAAAGGTACAGACTATAAACGTTTAGGTTATGGTTTTCAAGGCTTTCGATGTCAGCTAATGATTTATGTCTGACTTGATTGCTGCCATACGATCGTAGTTATGACATTTTCCATATGTTACACATGTATGAACTATGTTGAACAAATATGCATTTCATATGTTTGTTGAAATGCTTAAATGAACTTGGAATTATGATTTGTGCTTGTTATGATTTGTAATCTAAGATCCATGTTTGTTATATGTGTTATAGCCTATGCCGTGTAGTAAATTGTTATAGTTCATGTCATAACTAATTTAGTCTATGTATTTGGTAATGTGTAGGCTAAGTGTTTGATAAAATGTGTTAATAAGAAATTACTTGATGAATTATATTTAATAAGGGTGTTAATATAGGATTCTCAATTACCTTATCTATATGTATAATTTCCTTCATGTAACCTTAATTTCAACTATGCAATTTATGGATGAATTACAATGTTCGGTAACATGTGTAATATGTTTGATAAAATGCTCAAATGAGTGTTGTACTTGGATTGTTTGTTAAATGCTTACATGTAACGCCCTGAAAATCGGGGGTCGAGCATAAACTCAACTCCCAAGTTCCAGAACATCACTTATGCAATAAAATGAATGATGATTGAATGTTGACTGTATTCGTGCATTGAACATGAGTGAGATTAAGCCAAAATAGCATATCATACCCCAGTGACAGTTAAATTTGCAAGCAGAAGACTGTGATAGATAGATAAAATATATAAACTATGATGAGTCTCCAGAGTGTGATAACATTACCAGGTTAAATAATTACAAGTACAGTTTTAAAATATACCAAATGTGAGGAAGTGTAATGTCTCTTATCCCAAGTACCATAGCCCCGTCAATTCAATATCAGGTCTTCATTGGCCTGCCAGAGAGATACAGATAGGAGAACTCCTCCTATCATCATAGAAGTAGTCCGGCTCTGCTTCACAAGCATCGCCATTACCTGAAACTCAACAAATCTGGTTGGTGTGTACAACACCGTCCCGTAACGTGGGAGTGAGTGATCAACTCAGTGGAACAATAAAGCATAGGTTAACATGTTATCAATTCAGTCAAGCAGTAATGATAAAGCAGTACAAATCAAACAAGTTTAACTACTCTTATTAAATGCGAGAATGAAATGACATGATGCTGTATGCCCTTGCCAAACCATCCTCATGCGACATCATCTTACGTTCGCGAATGCTTAACTCCCTCAGTGCGCCACATCTACTAAGCACATGCGGTGCGATGATGATCATGATTACCCAGTTATTATTAGTCCATTTCAAACAGCAGTATTGGGAAACTAAGGTACCTCCCTTGTATCATTCCCAACATGATCCATTCTAGGGTCGTCAATCCTAGTTAATCTCATACGATATTATAGTTTGAGAGGCTTAGCGAAGGCATCACAATGGGCTCGTCACCCGTCAGCACGGATACAGATCTCACCGTATGCGGCTCAATTGCTGACCGTCAGCTCGAGTACAGGTCTCACCGTACTCGGCTCAATCACTAGCCGTCAGCTCGAGTACAGGTCTCACCGTACTCGGCTCCACTCATACTCTTGTCGCTGTGAAAGACTCGTCGCCAATCACAGCCCTTGGAGTATACTCGAAGATACTACAGAGGACTCGTCGCCCGTCAGCACGAGTACAGGTCTCACCGTACTCGGCTCTCGCCATAGGTATCGACAACTCGAATACAGTGTTCCATACCACCATATTCGGCTCACAAGTCTGGTTGCGCAATGGTCACTACGGGGAGGCACATGGCCCCAGCGTAGGCCGACAGCTCGACCACGGTGTCCCATACCACCATGCCCGGCTCATGCGTCTTAGCGGATCGAGGTACCATGGTTAAAAGGGGGTTTCACTGGTAAGTTTGGTACCCTAGGTTCAAGCAGTAACGTCCAAACAGGGTGAACATGCATAAGGCAGATTGGGTTACTTGACGAGCTCGACTAGCACGATCGCCCGTTGAGCTGCACGACATGAAGTGCATAAACAACTTCGTGTGGCCTAGCCACTGCCGACAGGCAACGCACGACTCGAGTTCGTCGAACACATCCCACGTGGCAAATGAATCTCAGCCACGAGTTCAATCCCGTTACCGATTGCCTGGGCCATAATCATAGCCCCAAACACAATCCATTGCAGATAGATAAAGCAGTAATGGATCAAGATTCAACTCATACAATCAAGATCTGGTATTATCCGTTTAGGGCTGCCAGGGCTGTTGCATGCACTCGTTACACTCGTTACTCCACTCCCCCCCCCATCACCCATGACGGATCATACAACGTAAATATAAATTTAAACATATGCATTACATAGTTAAAATCATAAAGCAGTTGAGCATGTTATGAATCACAACACAAGCATGAGTTTGTACATGTTCAATTCCTAATCACACAACTATCAAAGGAGATCATACACATAGTTAAAAGAGGTTGAGAATCATATCTCAACACCCTTATACTTTACAATTTGCTAACTACTACTCATTCAGACATTTCAAGAAACACTTAAACAAACATACATCAACATACACGACATATGTCGATCACATAGGCATTAGGCCAAATCCTTTCACTAGGGAGTTGCCCCAATCATAACACGCGTACACCTACGACGGATAGTCATGGCAAGCAGGAATCCAAGTTCCATATTCATTCAGTCATTTCCATAAACACTTGGGCCACACTTTTAGCATATATAGTGTATATTGGCCGTGGCGTGACTTAGGGCAAATCCTTTCGTCAAAGGGGGTATCGCCAATACATCAATCATGAATCCATGACAATTAGTCATGGCGAGCACGAATGAGAATTCTATACTCATTCAGCCATTTCCACAAACACTTAGAATACACTATTACAACATACTTGGTGTATATTAGTAAAACGTATTAGGGTTATCCTTTAGCCAAACGAGTATTTTATCCATGTATACCATAATCATACAACAAATAATCATAACAACAATTACATTCCAAAACTTACACATATACGGTATTTCTAGAATACACAATTTCAACATACGTAGCATTTACAAGTGAACATGTATTACGGCGATTCTTTTTGCCAAACTAGTATTTTATCCATATATAGTATAATCATACATTAAATAAACATGTCAAACATTCTCCAAAAAAAATACGTATACGGTATTTCTACGTATACCTAGAGTATGTGAAATTCCATATTCTACAACGTTAATCGAAACAGGAAACGGAAAGCACTTTGTACATGTGCAATTGCATGCAGATCATGAATCTATCATTATCTGACATTGAAAGCGTTGAAAAATGTAACTTATACACTTAAAGTCCTCACCTTTTGTCGTAGAATCGTAACGGAGTTGATAGGTTTGCTAAGCTTCCGTATTCGGCAGTTTAGCAACCTAGAGAACGAAATAGGTTAGCTATTTCACAACCTACAACAGTCTAAACCCCAAAACAGATTAGGGTTAGGGTTTCTTACCTAGAAACGACGCCGAAAATGCCGGAAAAGCGTCAAGAAAGGGATAGTGCAGCCCGTGTGGTGGCAGGGAACGACGGCAGGGAGATTCTCCCACTTCTCCCTCACTTCCTCTCTCTTTTCCCTCTCTCAAAACCCAAATTCGTATGGCTGCCATGAGAGAGAGTTTAAGGTCCTTATATAGTCTCAAAACTCACCGAAATAGACTCCTGTTCAAGGGTTACTGCTAATATAGGTATTTCGTCACTTTTTCAGCACAAAAGAGAGGTTCTGGTGGCCCTCCTTGAGTCAAACGTCAAACTTAAGCTCACCACACATGGATCTATGTGGGATTACGTTTTCGACTCGATCGGATTTCCAGATCGCACGTGGCGGACCACTTTCAGTTCAACGGTCAGTGGGCCACGATCCGAAATTCCAAGTACATGTAAATGTTCCTGAAATTTTTCCTGATCCGAGGGTGTAATTTGGTCTGATTCTGACGGTCTGGTTGCTTAATACTGATGCGCAAGCAAATGGTGCCAGATCACTATTCCTGATTTTTATTTTGGAATGGGAATAGTGTTTTTCACACTCCCTCGCTCCGGATCCAAACGAATGGCCGTGGGACATCGGCTGGACCTGATTTTCGAGATGATTGTCAAGCCCAGTGAGGCGGTCCTAGTTCCTTAACTTTGTGTTAATCGGACTTCCGAGGTGCGGCCTAGACCTAATACGAAGTTTCATTTCATTCCCGAGAGCAGCCGGGAAATGAGTTTGGTTCTAAACTTTAGGGTAACCTAGAGTCACTGATTTTGCAAGTTTTGGGTCTTGCAGATCGCATTTAAAGCGATCCCAACGGATTTCATGGCTAATCGAGTTTTGCACTAGTTAACTTTGTTTAATTTCTAAAGGATTTAATCATAATTGTTTTCTGGTTGAGATGGTACTTAGGCCTTTGTAGTTTGTATATAAAGTGATCCAAGTTTTACTACTTAGCTAGTTTAAGTTAGTGTCTAGGGCGAAAGTGCTTTGAAAAATTGAAAGCATAAGGTAGTGAAGGGTGGGATTTGTGAAGAAAATGGTTTAAAGAGCATTTTAGACTGTGGGATTGAGTTTTGACAAGTTGATAAGGTCTTAGGATCAACCCATTGCCCTAGGACGTCTAATCCTAGGTTGGCAAAAATCCGGGATGTTACATTACATGATTATCACATGTATTCACATGCTGTATTTGAGTATGATTAGGACTACAAGGTAGTCCAGGCAATCGGTAACAATTCCCGATTGAGTGGCCGAACTAGTCTCGCTACATTGGATACATTCGATGAATCCGAGTCGTACGACGATTGTTGATAGTGGTTAGGCCACGTGGAGTGCTTATGCGCTCCATGTCGATTAATTCAGCGTGCGTTCGTACCAATCGAACTTGTCAAATAACCCAATTGGCCTATTGTGTGTTTACCATGTATAGACACTACTGCTTAAATCTAAGGTACCACTTATCAATGTAAAGCTCGTTCAACCATGGTACCACGATCTGCTAAGACTCATGAGCCGGGCATGGTGATATGGGACACCATGGTCGAGCTGTCGGCCTACGCTGGGGTGACGAGCCTCCCCGTAGTGACCAGTGACCAACCCAAACTCGTGAGCCGAATATGGTGGTATGGGACACTGTATTCGAGTTGTCAGCCTACACCAGCATAGCCTGACTACGGTCCCAGTGTGGGTTGGGGTGAACTGTCTGATCTGGACCCCCTTCGAAAATAACGCTCCAGCTTTGGTAGGGCGTTGGTGGAGTGACCTCGAGTATAATCAATTGAACTTGTCTATCCACTGCTTTCATTAGGGGTGATGCCCTACAACTTGCCTATCATATGCGATTAACTAGGATTGACAACCCTAGATGGATCCTCGTTGGGGTGATGATATAAAGGGAGGTACCTTAGCTTCCCGAATCTACTGTGCGAATAAGCCTAATTACTACTTGGCTAACACGACCATGCACTGCATTGCATGTGCTTTGGTGAGGAAGTGCACGTTTAGGGAGTTTACCAAGCGCGACCACGAGACGAAGTCATTGAGGGAGTGCAGGCAAGAGCATGCATCATTTCCGCATATCATCCCTACATTAATAAGAGTAGCTATGATTGTTTGATGTATTGCTTTATCATTACTGCTTCACTGAATTAATAACATGTTAACCTTTGCTTTATAGTTCCACTGAATTATCTACTCATTCCCACCTGGGATGGTGTTTTAAAACACCAACCAGACTCTGTTGTAGATGCAGGTAATGATGGAGTCTATGCAGTTGAAATGGATTTCATGGACGAGGAGGAGGAATTCTCCTATGTTCAGCTATCAGGCGGGTCTTCGTAGACCTTGTTCTGATTCGACGGGATTATTGGGTTGCATGGATTAGTTGGATAGTTACACTTTGATATTTTGTAAATTTTGGAATCATGCATGTATGTATTCAATACTGTTACATATCATATTCTGGAGGCAGATAACCGCTTACTTATCTCAATACATATATTTCAGTCTTTCACTTGCTAAATTACATTATCTCTGGAGTATAATATGTTGTTTTAGTGTAATCCTACTCATGTTAAATGCACTAATATGAACAACATTTAAACATCATTATCTATGTTGCATAAGTGATGCGTTGGATCTCGAGAGTTGAACTTTGCTCGACCCTCGATTTTAGGGGCATTACAAACATAGAGATAAGTATTCCTTCATCATTCACTGGAATATCCATCAATCTAGATATCAAGTGATGGTCTACATTAACAGGACCTTCTCTTGTTATCACAATAAAAGTTAAATTTTCAATAGAGAAATCACTTATACACACATACATGGCCTGTGCAATGTACCGGTATGTAGGACCGCAATTTAATATATTAGCCCATCATACAGTTTAAAGGAGGGGAGCATGTTGAACGGTTCTAAATGATTTGAGTTAACAGTCCGCTCAACAATCACATTGCGAAGACGAATACCAGCACGTATTCGGGGTCTTCTTCGGGTGAACAAAGATGACGCACCGTAATTGATGCAGAACGGGAAGAAGAGGGACCACGAGAGGATTTCTTCTTATTTCTATCTTTCATAGCACAATGAATATAAGAAATACATGTAATGCAAGAAAGGAAAGATGGGTTTCAAGGAAATCAGAAATTTTGCTAAAAACCCCAATAACCCACCAAAATCTTAAAATAAACTACGAAATCAAGGAAATATAAGTGCAAAGAACCTAAATCCACTAGGAAAATGAAAAAGATACACTAACTATGAAGGAATCAAGGTGCGACTGGTCGTGGTAGGGCTGGCTGGGGAAGATGAAAAAATGGAGGAAAAAGTACTTTTTGCACAATGAAAAGCCTCAAACCCGAGCAACTCGACTGGTCGAGTATATACTCGGCCGGTCGTGCCACGACTGGTCGAGTGTGTACTCGACTAGTCGTGCACCTCATAAATTTTGCATTGTTTCCATATTTTTATATTTAAAAATTTGTAAAAAAATAAAATAAAATAAAAACATGCAATATAGTACAAATAAACATAAGCAATTCAGATCATATTACACATACCCATATCCAATTTTAATTTAGCAAACCTGTTTCTATCAAGCGATTTTGTAAAAATGTCTACAAGTTGACTTTCAATCTGAATATAATCTAAAGAAATAATCTTATCTTCTACTAATTCACGAATATAATTATATCTAATGTCAATGTGCTTAGTTCGTGAGTGCTGGATTGGATTTTTAGAAATGTTAATTGCGCTAGAATTGTCGCAATACAAAACCATAAAATCTTGCACAAATCCGTAATCACTTAACATCCTCTTCGTCCACACAAGCTGGGTGCATGCATTACCGGCTGCAATATACTCAGCCTCAGCTGTGGAAAGTGATACAAAACTCTGTTTCTTACTATGCCATGAAACTAGACAGTTCCCGACATAAAACATCCACCGCTGGTAGAGTTGCGGTCATCAATACTACCAGCCCAATCAGCATCCAAATAACTGGCTAATTGAACATTAGTATCATGAGGATACCAAAGGCTGAGTTTGGCCGAACTTGCGACATATCTCAAAATGCTCTTTACAGTAATCAGGTGGGACTCGTTAGGGTCCGATTGATATTTAGCACAGATTCCTACGCTGAATGCAATATCAGGTCGGTTCGCAGTTAAATATAATAAACTACCTATCATGCTGCAATACAACTTAGGATGTACACTTTTACCTATCGAATCCTTAGAGAGTTTAAGTGTCGTACTCATAGGAGTATCGAAAATTTTACCACTCTCAAAACTAAACTTTTTCACCAAATTTAGAGCGTATTTGGTTTGAGAGATAAAGAACCTATCAACGAGCCATTTTACTTGCAATCCTAAGAAATAGTTCAGTTCTCCAACCATGCTCATTTCAAATTTGGACTTCATTAAATCTGCAAATTCAACAGTCATGTTAAAATAGGTAGATCTATAGATAATGTCATCAACATATATTTGTACTATCAGTATGTGATCATTGTGTTTCTTTACAAAAAGTGTTTTATCAACACTCTCCATTTTAAAGTTATGACTTAGTAAAAACTTAGTCAATTTCTCGTACCATGCCCTGGGAGCTTGTTTTAATCCATAGAGTGCCTTTTTAAGGCTATCAACATGATCAGTATGTTTAGGGTCTTCAAAACCCTGAGGCTATTCAACATATACTTCCTCATGCAGATCACCATTCAAGAAAGTACTCTTAACATCCATTTAATAAAATTTGAATTTTTTGTAACAAGTAATGGATATAAACAGTCTAATAGATTCAAGACGAGCTACTGGGGCAAAAGTTTCATCATAATCGATGCCTTCTATCTGAGTGTACCTTTGTACAACAAGTCTAGCCTTGTTTCTTATAATATTACCAAGTTCATCAAACTTATTTTTAAAAATCCATTTAGTTCTAATAATATGTTTATCATCAGGTCTAGGAACTAAGTACCATACATCATTCCTTACGAATTGATTAAGTTCTTGTATTACTACTATCCAGTTTTCATCAGCAAGCGCTTCTTTTATGTTGGCTAGCTCAATCTGGGATGTGAAGATGTTTTCTAATTGTCGACGAGTGCACACACAAGTGAGAGGATTCCCAGGATTTGATCAGTTTGATGGTCTTTAACTGACCGCAGTTCAGTGTCATTTTGACTAGATGAAGAGTCTGTTTATCAAATAAGAGACTTCATCATCTTCTGAACTTGAGATAGGTTTATTCAGGTGATCATCTACAAACACATTAAAGGACTCCTGAATTACACTGATCTTCTCGTTGAGAACACGATATGCTCGACTATTTAGCACATATCCTAGGAAAATACCCTCGTCACTTTTAGTGTCGAATTATTCTAAATTTTCCCGGTCATGTAGAATATAGCATTTGCTGCCAAAAACTTGAAAGTATTTGATTATTGGCTTCTTATCGAACCACAATTCATAAGCAGTCTTATTATTTGACTTTCTAGTATAAACATGGTTAATAATATAATAAGCCGTGTTCACTGTTTCAGCCCAAAGATTTTTAGAAAGTTTCATGTTGTTTAACATCACATTAACCATTTCTTGAAGCACACAATTTTTTCTTTTAACAACCCCATTCTGTTGAGGTGTTATAGGATCAGAAAATTCATGTGATATACCATGATCGCTACAAAACTTCTCAAAACTGTTATTATCAAATTCAGAACCATGATCACTACGGATATTAGAGACATGTGATTCCTTCTCAGTTTGGATACGCTTGAGTACCCTTTTCACTTCATCAAGAGTTTAAGATTTCTCTTTAATGAAAACTACCCATGTATACCTAGTAAAATCATCTAGTATTACCAGAATATATTTCTCACCACCTCGACTCTCCGTTCTAGTCAGTCCAACGAGATCCATGTGGAGGAGTTCAAGGGGTTTGGATGTGGCATTGGAGTTCACTTTCTTGTGAGCACTCCTAGTTTATTTTCCAATCTGACATTTTCCACAAATTTTATCCATTTTCTTTAACTTGGGTAGACCTCTTATTACTTCACTTTTGCTCAGTCTATAAAGATTACGGTAGTGTACATGTCTTAGGCGTTTATGCCATAGTTCGGTCTCATTGGTATGGACCATGTAACACGATAACTTAGACGAGCTTGAATCACTGACTATATAGCAGTTCTCAAATGTTCTGCGACCAGTTAATATCACATAACCGTTCTCATTAGAGATCTCACACCCTTGGTTGGTGAATTTGACGCTATATTTATTATAACAAATTTGAGAAATGCTTAAGAGATTATGCTTAAGGCCTTTTACAAACAAAACATTCTTAAATGGGGAAGATTAAAGAGTTAAACTGTACCTTGGCCAACAATTCTACAGTTGCTACCATCATCGAATGTGATTGAACCATCAGTCATATCATTAAGATTGGTGAACAAATCTTTGTCACCTGTCATGTGTCTAGAGAAACCACTGTCTAGGTACCACTTTGGTTGACTCAAAACCTTGAAAGCGGTGTGGGCAACCAGACAAGTAACCTTAGGGACCCATTTCATTACAGTTTTGGGTTTTGGAGCATAGTTGGTTTTTTTATGCTTATAGTTGTTGTATATTCTACCATTCGAGTTAAATTTTAGAAGATCTTTAAGTAAATCAACAATTTTCTTAGATAAGGGATTATGATTCTGATTTCTATAATTGATATGTTGCTTTTAGGTTTCATATCCTGAAAATTTTTAGAATTTTTAAAACTATTTTGATTCAAACTTTTCCCTCTTGAGTTACAGGACTCCCCTTTAACAAACTTAGGTGGAGTGGACTTACTTTTAGGAGGTGTATTCTTATCGTAGACCAGACCAGATCTATCGCCACATTTCTTTGATCCGATTAACAGTCTTTCTAGTTTAGGATCACCCTGGGCATACCTCTAAGTATCATGCGATTTTTCTAAAACTAAGTTATCAAAATCTTCTTTTAACTTTAAAAACTTTTCTTTTTGAAGTTTTAATTTTACAGCTATCTTGCAACTTTCCATGTATAGGGTATTATAGGCATCTTGTAAATCATCATCATTTTTAGGGTTGCTTCTCAGATATTCATCATAAGTTGAATTACAACTGTCTGAGGAAGTGACTCTGGCTAGAGTCATTAACGCCTTGACCTCATTAGTAGACTCGAGTTCAGAATCTTCTAACTCAGAAGAGGCTTCAAAGCAAGATAATTCATTCCATGTAGCCAACATGCCTTTCTTTTTAGATTTGTCCCTCTTTGGACATTTGTTTGCCAGATGCCCGTATTCATGGCAGTTAAAACATTAGCTGTCTTTAATAGATTTCCAAGTTTTAGATCTAGTCCTTTTCTTTTAAGAAGGTTTTTGAAAATCTACCCTCTTTTTGCTTTTGAAAACTTTATAAAAATTTTTAGCTAAAAAAGCCATATCATCTTCAGAATTATCATAGTCAGAATTACTAGCTTTATCATGAGAAATATTTTTAGAAGACTTACCTTTAGGAGCCTTAAAGTTTTACTCATTGGTTTGTAGAGAACCAACCAGCTCTTCAACCTTCATATTATCTGTGTCATGAAGTTCCTGGATCGCAATCACCTTAGAATTGAACCTATTAGGCAATGAGCGCAGTATCTTTGCACAAACTTTACTTTTTGGGATGCTATCACCAAGACCCCACATAGAGTTGACTATGTCATTTAACTTATTATAGAAGTCCATGAAAGTTTCATTTTCTTCCATATGTATCTTCTCAAACCGAGTGGTGAGGATTTGAAGTTTAGATTTCTTGACAATAGTCGTACCCATGTGTCATTTCTAGAATGTCCCAGGCTTGCTTTGTAGTATCACAAGATATAATTCTTTTGAATTCATCCGGTGATAGTGCGCAAGTGATTGCATTTAAAGCCTTTGCATTGGCACTACTCTCATTTTTCTGAAGTGTAGTCCAAGAAAAATATGGTGTAACCTTTACAGTTTTGAATCCATCAGTGTTAGTCACTTCAGTACTAGGAGGGGTCCATCTAGTCACTGTGGCTTGCCACACGCTCTTATCTATGGACCTTAAAAAGATCCTCATTCTGGCTTTCCAATAGGCACAATTGGAGCCATCAAAAGGTGGAGGCCTAGTGATTGAGAGGCTATTAAAATTTGACATCTTATAAGCTCAGATCGGTTAGCTCAGGAAATGAATCCAAATAATAATAATAATAATAACTATTAGGCTCTGATACCACTTGAAAAGGCCGAGCTAAACGTCCTAGAGGGGGGGGGGTCAATAGGATTATGTCAAATTAAAAATAAATGCGGAATATAAGATAGATAACACAATCAAATAATAAAGAAACACAAGTAAATAGCAACCTCAAATGCACTAGTCTTGAGATGTTGATACAAACTTAGTTCTAAGGACAACCTAACACTAAAAACCAAAGGCTTATGGCAGGACAACCTTACTAGAACATTTGTAAGTATAAAAAACCAAACTAATAAAGAGGTAAAGAAAATAAACTAAGTTATTACAACATTCACCACAAATGCTCAAACTAAATTACAACATTCACATACATAAGCTCATTCAATCATCTATCATAACTCCAGGAATTATAGTGGTTCGTTTGTGTGTACACCAACTATTAGAAAACAGCCACACAACTACTCCACTCCCAATATCCACACCCACAGGATATTGGCTTTCAGTATGAAAAACGTTTTCCAAGGTTCACCTTAACCTTCACAATTATGTTTTTCGATGGCTTACACAATTACAAAAACCCCATACTCTGAGATTTTCTGGATCACCTCAGACAAAACCAAAATGAGATTTTCCTGGCATAACCTCACAAACCACAAAAGATATACAAAATGTAAATGGTACTTATCTGGAAATTCTCCTTCTGAAGAAGCCCGATAGAACTAATTCGATGTAGACGAAGATGTTCAATGTCCAGTCTCACAGATGAAAAGGTTCTAGTTCTAAACGATTTTTAATTAAATCAGCCTGGGCTAACTTGATTTGATTTTTATCTTAAGAAAGGGTAAAACACAAATCCCTTCATAATATAAGATTAGAATGAAGATCACAAAATCAAATTACAAAAGCTAATAAAAATAATCTAAAATGAGCTCAATATAGCTTAATAAATTCATAAACTTATCTCTCAGAGTGGTGTCTTGATTTAGCTTAGAATGAATGAAAAAACTCTAAAATTTATGCTCTATTTATAGGTGAAAATACTGTTCACTCAACTAGTTTAAGGGTCGGTTCGACTGGTCGAAGGACCAACCACATTTCAAAATTTTTGGCGTGATAAGATAAGATTGTTATTCAATTGGTCGAGTGGCCTGATCAATTGGTTGAGCAATACACTCGACTGGTCGAGTGGGACCAAAAAAGCTTGTTGGACTTTGAGTCGAGCACTGCACGATCAGTCGAGCACTGTTCACTCGACTGGTCGAGCAGTCTCTAGGACTGGTCGAGAGTCCAACAGAAAATTCTAAAAAATTGCAACAAACCTTGGACTGGTCGACAAAACTCTTAGACTGTTCAAGCCAGTACTTGGACTAGTCGAACAAGGACTAAGACTAGTCGAGAAAATGACCTATAAAATTATGAAATGACCCACATAAAATATGCAATGAATATGACTCAACCTATGATCAATCTAGGGTCATCCATACCTTGTTTATGAGTTGGAACAATTGAAACATCATTTGCTTCAAAACCTTGATTTCTTGTGATACGTGAAGCTTGAATTCGATCTCTTGAACTTGAGCTTGAGTTCCGCTTGAGTTCTTGAGCCTTTAGCGTACAGTATTTGAACTTCAAACTTAAACTTGAGTTCTTGACCCTTAATTCTTGAATTTTAGCTTGAAACCATGAACTTTGAGAATCTTCTCTTCAACTTGAAAATGTAGGCAAGTTTAACGAAGATACAGACAACTTTAAAATGCACGAACCTGATCAATTCAACTCAAAGCATGATACAAATTCTAAATGCTTTGGCACAACAAAATTTGACAACTCTTCTGGTGGTAGATTTACACTATAGCATTTACACCAAGGTAATGGGAGTGGGTTGAATCTCCTATCAAAGGTTATGAATGGATTTCCTAAGGGATTCAACCAATGAATGCTCTAGAGTAACACTGGGACTATGGATTTACCAATAAGTTTGGTCTCTGTACTCTAGAGGAGGCTCAAGATCATGTTCTTCATCAATAGGACCTTTGAATGCTCATTGAAGTGAGGAATCACAATGAAGAAAGCATGAATCTCATGTAGATAGAGTCTAGCATAAGTGGGATAAGCTTGGGATACATTAGTGACTTTAAACTACCTAAATCCACATTGTCCACAAAGTTCTGGGTCCTATATTTATAGATAAAAAGGCCCAACGGATCTATAACAGCTAGTTTTTTGTGCTACCGAGTAAACATTTGGTAATACCGAAATATCACTCGGTGATACCGAATTAGATCCTTAAGTTGCTGGATAGTATTTGTCACTTTCGGTACTACCGAACTTTGTTCTTTGGTAGCAGTCGGTGGTACCAAATTAGCTTTGAAAGTTGTTGGACTATTTTGGGCACTTTCAGTAATACCGAATATGTCTTCGATGGTACTAAAGGTGTCATTCTGTGGCACCTTTACCAACCGAATTTGAACAGATTTTCCTGTTTGAACTTTTGTCCAGTCATTCATTCAACAACTTTGAATCTTCTAAAGCCAACATTAGAATGGTAGAAAATATAGACTTAGAATGGCTTGAATAGATGATCTAAGTGGATTTTCCTATTTGGGTTAGGATCATCTATAGGCAAGATCCAGATTGTAGAAGATTTTTTGTATTCTTAACTTGTAGCTTGGGCTTCTGCTCCAGTTGCATCGTCAGTCTTCATTTGCCAAGGACCCATTCGACTACTTGATACAACTAGTCATGTGATTGACAAACATAGTGTACAAGGTGTGTGCACTAACAGGTGTGGTTGTTTAAGCACCGAAGCACTATAACTCCTTGTGCCTTGTGGTGAATGCTTAATTCTTTTGTTGGTGGATGTTATTAATTATTTCATTCTTTGTGGCGAATGTTATAATTTTTTTATCTTCTCTTGCTAGTTTGAAAGATTGATTTTAAAGACATTCGTGAAATAAAGTTGTTTTGCCTAATATTTTAGGTGAAGGTTGTCCTACGAATTATTTAGAATTAAGGTTTCAATACTCAGGCGATTACAATTTTTGTATTCTTTATATATTCCGCATTTATTTCATTTATTTGGCATTGTCCTATTCACCCCCCAAGACATTGCTAGCTCTCATTTTCAATTTCATGTGATGCTCAGTCAATTTCATGTGATGATTAGTCAATTTCATGTAATGCTCGGTCAATTTCATGTGATGCTTGGTCGATATCATTTAATGATGTAACACCCTGAAAATCGGGGGTCGAGCATAAACTCAACTCCCGAGTTCCAACGCATCACTTATGCAACAAAATGAATGATGATTGAATGTTGTCTGTATTAGTGCATTGAACATGAGTGAGATTAAGCCAAAACAGCATATCATACTCCAGAGACAGGTGAATTAGCAAGCGGAAGACTGTGATAGATAAATAAAATATATAAACTGTGGTGAGTCTCCAGAGTGTGATAATGTTACCAGGTTAATTCATTATGAGTACAATTTCAAATTATACCAAGTTGTGGAAGTGTAATGTCTTCTATCCCAAACACATAGCCCCGTTAATGCAATATCAGGTCTTCATAGACCTGTCAGAGAGCTACATGTAGGAGAACTCCTCCTCAACATCATAGTAGTAGTCCGGCTCTGCTTCATAAGCATCGCCATCACCTGAAACTCAACAAATCTGGTTGGTGTGTACAACACCGTCCCATAACGTAGGAGTGAGTGATCAACTCAGTGGAACAATAAAGCATAGGTTAACATGTTATCAATTCAGTCAAGCAGTAATGATAAAGTAGTACACTCAAACAATTCTAAATACTCTTGTTAATGCAGGTATGGAATGCAGTTATGATGTATGCCCTCACCACACACTCCCTCGTGCGACACCATCTTACGTTCGCGGCATGATTACCGAGTTGTTATTAGTCCATTTCAAACAACAGGATTGGAAAACTAAGGTACCTCCCTTGTATCATTCCCAAACATGATCCATTCTAAGGTCGTCAGTCCTAGTTAAGCTCATACGATGGTGTGTTTCTAGGTCACTACAAAGGCTGTCAGGGCTATTACGCACAATGGTTACACCACTCCCCCATCACCTTCTTAACGGTTCATCACTAAGCTGATACAGGCCTAGTTCATACTCTATACACTGCGGCAAAACTCGTCGCCTCACCGCAAATTCAGAGTATGCTCGAGGTCACTACAAAGGGCTGTCAGGGCTGTTGCTAGCAATCATCGCACCACTCCTCCATCACCTTATCAATGTAAGCCTACAGCACGAATATAGTGTCCCATACCACCATAATCGGCTCACGAGTCTAGTTGCTCAATGGACACTACGGGGAGGCACGTGGCCTCAGTCTAGGCCGACAGCTCGACCACGGTGTCCCATACCACCATGCCCAGCTCATAAGTCTTAGCGGATCGAGGTACCATGGTTAGAGGGGATTTCACTGGTAAGTTTGGTACCCTAGGTTCAAGCAGAGGGTCCAAACATGGTGAACATACATGAGACAGATCGGGTTACTTGACGAGCTTGGCTAGCTCGAGCGCACAACAATTGAACGATATGAAGAGCATAAGCACTTCGTGTGGCCAACCACTATCGCCAACTGGAGTACGACTCGGGTTTGTCGAACACATCTCACGTGGCAAATGAATCTCAGCCACGAATTCAATCCCGTTACCGATTGCCTAGACTATAATCATAGCCCCAATCACATTCAATTGCAGATAGTTAAAGCAATAAAGGATCAAGATTCAAATCATACAATCAAAGTCTGATATTATCCGCTTAGGGCTATCGGGGCTATTGCACGCACTCGTTGCTCCACTCCCCCATCACCCTTCATGAATTTTTATGGAATACAACTTAAACATGTGAAGTAATCAGAGCAGAATTACATAAATAAGTAATTCAAACATGTTAACAAGCATGTTATAAAACACAAAGCAAACAGGAAATTCAAACACATACGTTTCATAAGTAAGTGGTTAAACTAAACAAACAACATGGAGGAAATTATACAGATTACTAAGGTAGTTGAGAATCCTATCTCAACACCCTTATACATTACAATTTACTAACTACTACTCATACAGACATTCCAACAAACATTTTAGATTACATACATCAACATACCTGACGTATGTTAATCACACAGGTATTAGGCCAAATTCTTTCGCTAGGGAGCTGCCCCATGGATAACACGCGAGCACCCACGACGGATAGTCATGGCAATCAGGAATCCAAGTTCCATGTTCATTCAGTCATTTCCACAAATACTTGGGCTACACGTTTTAGTATATATCGTGTATATTGGCCGTGGCGTGATTTAAGGCAAATCCTTTCGTCAAAGGGGTATCACCAATACAACAATCATATATCCATGACAATTAGTTATGGCGAGCACGAATGAGAATTCTATACTCATTCGGTCATTTTCACAAACACTTAGAATACACTATTTTAACATACATAGTGTATATTAGCAAAAACATGTATTAGGGTGAGTCCTTTCGCCAAACAAGTATTTTATCCATATATAGTATATTCATACGACAAATAATCATGGCAAACACATTTCCAAAATTTATACGTATACGGAACTTTCTACAAATACCTAGAGTATGTAAAATTCCATATTCTTCATCTTTAATCGAAACGGAAAACAGACAGCACTTTGTACATGTGCAATTGCATGCAAATCATGAATCTATCATTATCTGACATTGAAAGCGTTGAAAACCACAATTTATACACCTAAAGTCCGCACTTTTTATCGTAGAATCGAAACAAATCAGGTAGGTTTGCCAAGCTTCCGTATTCGGCAGTTTGGTAACCTATAGAATGAAATAGGTTAGCTACTTCATAACCTACAACTATCAAAACCCCAAAACATATTAGGGTTAGGGTTTCTTACCTAGAAACGGAGCCGGAATCGCCGGGAAAGCGATTAGAATGAGGTGGTTGAACACGTATAGCAGCAGGGAAGCATGGCAGGGAGATGCTCTCACTTCTCTCTCACTTTCTCTCGCTTTTCTCTCTTCTCTCTCCTAGGTTTTTTCTCAAATTCGTATGGCTGAAATGAGAGAGGGTTTAAGGTCCTTATATAGCCTAAAATCTTACCAAAATAGACTCCAGGTCAAGATACACTTAGGTTATAACCAAAGCGGGCCTGTTCCAGCTCAACGGAGCACTTCTGGCGGGCCCCCTTGAGCCAAAGGTCGGACTTAAGCTCACAGACAATGGATCTAGGTACTATTAAGTTTTTGTTTCAGTCGGCTTCTCAGATCACGCGTGGTGGACCAGTTTTAATTCAACGGTTAGCGGATCTCGATCGGAGATTCCGAGTACATGGATATGTTTGGGGAAATATCCCTGATCCGTGGGTGTAATTTGACCTGATACTGACGGTCAGGTTGCTTAATACTGATCCGCAAGTGAGAGGTGCCAGATTTCATAAATTTCTATTTTATTTTAAATTAATTTCACATTTCTCACACTCTTCACTTCGAGCTCAAGCGAATTACACTAGGACACTATCTGGATTTGATTTCCGAGATGGTTGTCAAGCCCAGCAAGGCAGTCCTAATTCCTTAACTTCATGTTAATCAGACTTCGGACGTGCGGTCCAGATCTGATACGGAGTTTCGAGATGCTCCCGAGAGCAGCCGGGTAATGAGATTGATCCTAGATTTTAGGGTAACCTAGCGTCAATGATTCTATAAGTTTTGGGTCTTGCAGATCGTATTTAAAGTGATTGGTGCTAATTTCACAGGTACTTTAGTTTAACACTAGCTAATTCTTGCCTAATTTCTAAAGGATTTAGTCCTGAGTAATTTTTGTCTGAGGTAGTACCTAGGCCTTTGTAGTTTATATATAAAGCGATCCAAGGTATAATACTTAGCTAGTTTAAGATAGTGTCTAGGGTGAAAGTACTTAGCAAAATTGAACGAACAAGGTGGTGAAGGGTGGGATTTGTGAAGGAAATGGGTTCAAAAGCGGTTTTAGACTTTGGGATTGAGTTCTGACAAGTTAATAAGGTGTTAGGATCGACCCATTGCCTAAGGACGTCTAATCTCAGGTTGGCAAAAATCTGGGATGTTACAAATGATCGGTCATTTTCATGTAAAGCTCGGTCAATTTCATGTGATGGTTAGTTAATTTCATGTAATGCTTGGTCTATCTCATGTGATGCTCGGTCATTGGTTCAAAGTTTTCAAGTTTGAGTTTATTCGTGGGATCCTAGGATCCTACAAGGAGGATTTTCCAACATACATTTATCTCGTAAGAAGCATAACCACAAGTTTACCCAAATCACAAAGGCAACATCATCATCACATATCCACTAATATAAACAGTTGAATACAGTGCTGAAAGGGAAATACATATATCAAAATCAAAGCTCCAGAAGATAGCTGCACGCTCCAAGCTCAACGCTACTACGACCTAACGCCACCTGCATGCATCTATCGTGCATAAGCTAATAGAGAGCTTAGAGGGTGGTGAAAGTGTGTGCGCAAGGTAAGTGTCAAGTATGCAATATCAGAGCAATGCAGAAATATGTTGGTAAGTCCATAAATATCATCAACCTTATCCAAGTTATGCAATGCAAAAATATAATAAGCTAATATCATATACTGAGGAAGCAATGTAGATTAGCTATGCAATGCGAAGACATAATAAGCCAAGTATCACATACTGAAGAAGCAATGCAATATGCAAATCCTGACGAGTCCACGAATACCGTCAACCTCATCTAGGCTATACAATATAGAAGCATAGTAAACCAAATGCTATGTGCTAGGATGCAATGCAATATGTGGTGCGAATGAAATGACCAAGTTGGAGTGTGAAGTCGGGATGATAGTACATGGTATCGCAAGCTATGAGGTCCATCACAAGGGACTTCTATCCAAACCAATCCCATACCTAAATTTGGATAGCCAGACTTAATGTGGTAAACTCCTTATCTCCGGTTAGTCGCACGCCCCAACTGAAATCCTGGCCATTGCGAAGGTACACAACAATTAGTTGCGCACTACCAGCCCGAGTGGATAGTGAAAGAATGAATGAATCAAATGCTGAGTACGCAACTGCTTCTCAGTAAGTCCACATATCAGTATCGTACATCTCTGGGATCATCACCGGGGTCTTAGTACACTCCAAGATGGCTACCGCCCCTACCGGCCACACAGCCTACCGAGTGGAAAAGACCTCACTACCCGCCTACCAATATCGGCCCACTCATCGATAGCGGACCCATTTGTGAGATGGTCAAACTCAGCCTAGCTTAAAGCCCCCTCACTCAGGCAGATAAGGCCACATCCCCTCCTAACCGACCACGACACAGTGGGAAGCGCGGCCTCCTGGTATTCGGCACTTGACGCTCATGTCTTCCACTCGGTCTAGACGTTGGAGTATCCCCTGGCCACAAGAGTTTAGAGACTTTCACCCACGGACATCCAAAGTGCTCATATGCTCAAACCAAACATTTTTGATGTCCCATCTGGCCATCCACGATATGTGTGTGGAGGTCGCAACCCTAATGTCGCTAGGGCGCTAAATGATCATGTCACAAAATGAGAGACACATGATCCATACCATCCAGTCATGCATCAAACCTACACGTATCGGACGCTCATGTGGGGCAATTCCGTCTCTCAGGGAGTCCTATAAACAATTAGCCCAATGTCACATGCTATGTTCAATCACTCCTCATAACAAGCATGCGAATGATGCGTATGAGCATGTATCATGAAATATACTAAGCATGATTATAATCACATACATCATGGTGGGCTTATATGAGGCGGCCCATGGCCCGTAATAATGAAAGAGTGGCGTGCACACAATCACATACACATGGTCGATCTCACACATCATAATTAGGCCTCGCACATACAAGGGACTTCACACAATCATAATGGGCCTCACATAATCACACAATGGGCCTCGTACAATCATAATGTTACGCTAACACATACTCAGTGTGTATACCAATCATAGTCATAATCGATAATTGGCCTATATATATAGCGGGGTTCATAGAAGGACAACAGATTTAATCCATAACATGAGGATCGGTCCTCAACAGTGGATATACCAAACCTAATACCACCAATCTTTCCATCTACGGTGACATGTTCTCTCCTCATATCAAGAATGGGCCTAGATGGTTTACTCCGATCAAGAATGGGCCTAAGAACAAGGAGTGGGCTTCCTTGACCGTTCCATCATGTAGTAATCTGGGCTTCCTAAGGGCCCAATAAGAACAAGGTGGGTCACATTCCTATGGAAGGATCAGTACGAACACAAGATGGGCTTCAAGGCTTGGGTGGTCCTACTGGGTATGATGGAAAGCATCATTATCAAATGGGAGCCCAACGAATTGGGATAGCCTAATTAAGGGAAAGATGGGTAATATAATCATCAATGGGGGCCTAACGTTTGGGTTAGCCCATTAAGGGGAGATGAGAATGGGCCTAACAACGGGCCTTAGGGAGAGTTACAATGTGGACATCTAACCATCATTGCTCATACAACGTGGACATTAAACCATCATTGCTCCCAAAGCATGGCCTGTTTAATATCAACAAGGAACATGGATAGGCATCATAAACATCATTACATACATCCTGATGGAATCACACATCACAATGGGCCTCATATACATCACCTTGGGCCTCACACAAGGGCTTTATATACATCGCATTAGGCCTCACTCATGGGCTTCATATAGATCACATTGGGCCTCATACTTGGGTGTCAAATACACCACAATGGGCCGCATCACATGTGTCTAATACACATCAAATGGGCCACACCACGGGCCTAATATACATCACAGTGGGCCGTATCACATAAGCCTCACTCATCACAATGGACAGCATCACATGTGCCCAATACACATTACAATGGGCCGCACCACGTGGGCCTCACTCATGGACCACATATTATAAGTGTTATGGTCTCATGCTCCTTTGATTGTCAAATTTTGTGGTGCCAAAACCTCTATCTGTGTCTTGTGTTTGTATATTGATATGATCAAGACACTGCATCACAATGGTTCAAGACATGTATGGTGCTCTACTTCAAGAAATGCAAGGTTATGTACTTTGTCTTCTTCTGTAAGCATCAAGGTTCAGAGTTACATCGATAAGAAGAGTGCATTTCAAGACTCAAGAGTACATTTCAAGACTCAAGTGCATTGATGAAGTTTAATTTCAAGCTTTCGAAGATCTCAAGATCAAGCTACGTCGAGTTAGAGATCTCAAGCTTCATAAGGTTCAAAGGTCAACCATTATCTGAAAGAATGAAGTTCAATGTTCATACTTCATGTCCCAGGTATGATAGACCTTAGATTGACCTTAGGGTAGGTCATTTTATATACATAATTCAAAATAAATCTATTTATATGAATTTGGTCAGTTCTAAGACTAGTCCTGGACCTTGTTTGACTAGTCCTAGACCTGGTTCGACCAGTCCAAGAAATTCCACGACCAGTCCTAAGTTGTTGAAGATTTTCAAAATTTTTTGGTTATTCCACGACCAATCCTGAGACCTGATCGACCGATCGTAGGGATGTCACGACTCATCCTTCAACCAGTCCTAGAACTACGACTCAAACTCCAACAACCAAACTTGGTTGTCTACAACCAGTCCTGGGTCTGCTACGACCATTCGTAGACATCCTAAGACCAGTCGTAGAACGGTTTTTAAGATCGTGCTCAAAATTTTCAAAACGCTGTTAGTGCTACGATCAGTCGAAGGGTTCCTAAGACCAGTCGTAGACGTGATCTTTGTATCTATAAATTGAACACGAATTTCAGAGTTTTTCATTGATTAATTTCAAGAAAATTCAAGCCTCCACTCTGAGATAAGTTGGTGATCATTTTAAGCTACTCTATGCATATTTAAAATTCTCTTTTGTTAGCTTATTTATATTTGATTTTATTCCTATATTCCAATCTTATTTGAAAAAGAAGAATTGTTGTATTCCTTCTTGGAATCAAAATCAAATAGAGCTACGCCCAATTTGGTTTAATTTAAAATCAATTAGAACCTAGAACCATTTCTTAAGTGAGTATTGGACATTGAACGTTGATTCGAACTTCTACTCTGATTGGTTCTACCGGGCTGCTACAAAAGAAGAAATCCATGTATTTTACACTTATTGTAAATTCCATTATTTTGGTTTTGTTTGAGATTCGCTAGAAAAATCTCATTGTGCTGGTTATCTGAGGAGAGCCAGAAAACTCAGAAAGTGTGGGTTTTTGGATTGTGTAAGCTCAAGTTAAAAAGACACAATTGTGAAGGTTTCAGGTAAACTTACGAAACCTATTTTGATAGTGAATGCTAATATCCCTTGTGTGAGGATATTAGGAGTAGAATAGCAAGCTGTGTGGCTGTTGTTTAACAGTTGGTGAATACACAGGCTAACCACTATATATCGATGTGTTTTGTGATTTGGATGTTTACTTAATTTCTATATCTTTAATCATTCAGATACGTGGAATGTATATGTGAATGTGAATGTTGTAATATTTACATTTTAAGTAAAGTGGGGAATGTTGTAATAGTTTAGAATTTATTTCTTGTTATTTTCTTTATTTCCTTTCTATTTGAGTTTTGATATTCAATTTGTTCCAGTAAGGTTGTCCTGTTATAAACCCTTGGTTTTTATGGTGCAAAGGTTGTCCTTAGAACAACATTAGTATCAAGCTCTTTATTTAAGATTGCTTTACATTTTCGTTCATTAATTTATTTAAAGTATTGTCTTTTATTTATCTATTTATAAGGCTTTCTTATTTTCGATTGAATTCTGCCGTTAAATTTTAATTTGGCATAGTCCTATTCCCCCCCCCCCCCCCTAAGACATATAGCTTGGCCTTTTCACATATACATCATAATGGGCCACATCCCAAGGGCGATGTACATCACAACGGGCCTCATATACATCAAAATGGGTTGCATCATATAGGCCTCATATACCTCAGGTGGTTACATCACGTGGGCCTCATATACATCAAGTGGGCCGCATCGTATGGGCCTCATATAATCATAATGGACCTCATATCTGGGCCTCAAATATATCATAATAGACCGCATTACATGGGCTTCATATAAACACATCGGGCCTCATCATATGGACCTCATATACAACACATCGGGCCTGATCAAATGAGCCATAAATACATCACATTGGGCCTCATCAATGGGCTATTAATACATTACAGTGGGACATACCACTTGGGCCTCAAATACATCACAATGGGACTCATTACTTGGGCTGCGTGTACATCTCATTGGACCTCAAGAATGGGCCTCATATACAACAGGTGGGCCTCACACATACATCATATTGGGCCGTATTTAAGGGTCACTCAAACATCACATTGGGCCACACTTATGGGTCATACAAACATCACATTGGTCCTCACTCATGGGCCTCATATAGATCATAATGGGCCTCATCATATGGGCCATAATTACATCACATTGGGCCTCACCAAATGAGCCACAAGGACATCATAATGAGCCTCACCAAATGGGCCACAAATACATCACATTGAGGTGGGCCCTGCACATTCTAAATGGGCCCCACCAGATGGACAACTTGGATCAAACATGTACATCACGTGAGGGCCAGGTGGATGGACGGTGTGAGTATACAACACATCACAAGGTGGGACCTAAGGATGGACGGTGTGGACTGCACATGTGCAGTGGGTCTCACGGACGGTGCAGACAATGCACATACATCATGGTGCGTCCCACGTCCAGCTGGTAGATGGACGGCGTGGATGCAGAATACATACATAGAGGTGGGTTCCACAAGAAAACAGATGGGCAGCGCAGGTAAAACACATATACACGGTGGTCCCCACCGTCTAGATAGACGGTGGAATAATTACATATATCATGGTAGGGCCCACCGTCATATGGATGATGTAAATAAAATACTTACCTTAGGTTGGGATCCATCGTTCATGGGATGGACGGTGGATGAAATACATGGGGGTGGGTCTCACTGTCAATGGACGGTGTGGATCAAACTCATACTTCATGATCAGACCCCCATAACTTGTTGATGCCAATACAACATTATATAGTTGTGTGCGGTACACTAGCCAATTCGTTTTAAAGCAAGTGGGTCCCACGTGGGGCCCACCACATATACATATGTTATACATATATATCATATATATATATCATAATAATTATATTATTAATTATTATTTTTTTTTTTTAATTTTATTTTTTGATCCAGCGTCCGGGCCTTGGACGGCCTAATGCAAATACATAAATCAAGGTAGGCCCCACCGTCCAGGGTCTGGACAGTGTGGCAAAACACATACATCAGGGTGGTGCCACGTGATGGCCCACCCGACCAAGCTGATATTTGTTTTCCTTCATTCAAGCCTGTCCAGGTGGGACGGCCAGGATATACATTGCATACATGGTGGTGGGTCCCACGTATGGCCCGCCAATAGTTTTGAATCAAGCAAATATTTGTATTTTCCCTTCATGAGGGTCTGTCCAAACAGGCAGCAAGGGTGAGCCCCGGTTGGACAGCGAGGATGTCCCACTGGATGAATGCTCTGGATATATCATACATCAAGGTGGCCCACAACAAGGAAAGGAGAGAGAAAGAGAGAGAGAGACGTGTGCAATGGAGGGACCCCGACACTATGGGCCCTCCCTAGGATTACAATACATATATCAAGATGGGTCCCAAATGGGATCCATACCATTAATCGGTAGGCCCCACTTGGTTCATCACAAAATTACAATCTAACCCTACAAAACACTCACGATAGTCTTCTTGTTTAGCTCATTGGCTTCGATTTTGATGGAGGATGATGAAGATTGAAGGGATAGCATGAGTGATGAGGGGGTAGGAAAGTGGGCCTTGATCTTGGGTTCTCTTTTCTCTCCTTGGGATTTTCTCTCATGGAAGCTTGGAAAAATGGTGGAGAATGAGATGGGATGGAGTGATGGATGGGAGAGAGAGATGGTGGTGTAAGAGAGAGATGGGTGTGTGTGTAAGAAAGGGATGGGTTGTATAAGAAAGGGATGGATGGAGAGAGAGAGAGAGAGGGAGAGAGTTGACTTTAGGGATGGCTTATGTAAGAAAGGGATGGGTTGTGTACTTGAGTTGTGATTGATTGATTAATGTGATAGATGGTAGAGATTCTCTTGAGATTTGCAACGTCCGACATTTTCTTCTAAATAAACGCGGTCCCACAACTCCTGGCCTAGGTATCGCATTGGTGCGCAAGAAGCGGTGTTAGAATCACGGTGACGGCGTGTCGCTAGAGTCGCTCGTAAACGCTGTCTACAGGTCGCGAGTTACCGAAAATCGTCGGGGAGGATCACGGAAATCTAAGGAATTGTACGGTCTAGGACACATGCCTTACATCTCTCCCCTCCTAATAAAAATTTCAACCTCAAAATTTACAGAACAAACAAGGGAAGAGGAAGCATTATATATATATATATATATATATATATATATATATATATATATATATATATATATATATATATATATATATATATGTCAAGGCACAATCAATTTACAAAAGGATGGGGATAGCACTCTCTAATCTCAACTTCGCACTCCCAAGACGCCTCATCAACACTATGGTGACCCCTACTGAACCTCAGATTCTGGATTAGAAACGATCAAAACTGGGATACCTTGCAGCCTTACCATTTCATTAATGACTAATCTAACAAGATGGTCTTAATGCCTGGTCGGGCGAATCGTCGGCGACTCCTTCTGACGACTGATGGTCCTGTTGAGCTGCATAAAACCTGCCTTAGGCCTACTGGGGAGGTGTATGTCCCCCCTCCCCTCCCCCAAAGAGGTCATTGTTGCTGAAATGAGGGCACTCACGCTTACGATGCCCCGTCTCACCACATCTGAAGTAAACGCTCGTGAACAATCTCAGTGGTGGTGCTGAAGGTGCTGTTGGCGTTCGAAAGGATGGACGGTTCTTGTGCCTCTACGGCCGTCGACGCTACTACTGCTGGGAACTACCAGTGATGCAAGGCCTACGTAGCCAAATGTCATATGCAAGATGCAACGCAAACATGCCGGTTCTCATCAAGTACATATACGCACAACCATGCAAGTGGAAAAGATCTCACAACCCACTTGGCCAGTAGTCTGCCAATATCTTCCCGGCTCGTTGATAGCGGAACCATTTATGAGTTGGTCAAACTCAGCCTAGCTTTGCCCCCTACCCTCGGGCGGATAAGGCCACACCCCCTTCCAACTAACCACGACACAGTGGGAGACGCGGCCTACTAGTATTCGGCACTCGGACGCCCATGTATCCACTCGGTTTAGACATTGGAGCATCTCCTGGTACCAAAAGGGTTCTAGGACTTTCACCTAAGGACATCCTAAGCGCCCATAGTGTTAGAACCAAATAGTTTCGGTATCCAATCTGGTCATCCACAATGTGCCTATGGAGGCCACAACCCTGATATCGCTAGGGCACCAAGTGATCATGTCACATAAAATGTGAGATGCATGAGTCATACCATCCAGTCATGCATCAAACCTGCGCGTACCATGCGATCATGTGGGGCAACTCTGTCTCTCAAGGAGTCCCCTAAATAACTCAGCCCAACGTCAAATGCTATTATCAATCATTCCTTACAACAGCCATACAAATGATGCGTATGGGCATGTATCATGATGTAATACTAAGCATGTTCTCAGTGTGTCCTACTAGACTAGCGTGATTATCAGATAAAAACAATAACAGGACTAAATATATGGTGGGGTCCATAGAGGGACGGCAAATAGCCCAAACATTCAGATAGGCTCTAAACAGTGGATATACCAAATTTGATACCATATATTCTTCCATCTACGACAAGGGGTGATAGTGTATTAAACAATGGATGTACCAGACTGTACCAGACCTAATACCACATATTCTTCCATCTATGGTAAGAGGTGATCCTTACAGCTACACAACAAGGTGGGTTGAGATGGTGAACTACGTACAACAAGTGGGCTTCCTCGCCCTTCTCTTATCATGCAATAAAGGGGGCCTTCCTATGGGCCCTGATATGAATACAAGGTGGGCTCCAAGGTTTGGATAATTCCTACAAGGCATGATGGAAAGCACCATCATCAATGGGAGCCCAACGGTTTGGGTTAGCCCAATGGGTATCGCTAACATCAGTGGGGACCCAACGGTTTGGGTTAGCCCAATAAGGTAAGGGTGGAAATCGGCTTAACAATGGGCCCAAGGGAAGTTTACAACGGTGGACATTTAACCACCATTGTCCTATGGTGCGGTCCATTTGGGATTGGAATCGGAATCACAACGAGGCCTTCGGCCCTTAAAATCTCTAGAAATAGATGGATAGTACGTATACTACACACATCATGGTGGGCCTCTTAAGGCAGCCCCTTATTGGACGTATAACTCATACATCATGGTGGGCCTCCGTAAGGCGGTCTGTATAAATGAATGGATAGTGTACATACAACACACACATCATGGTGGGCCTCACACATCACAATGGGCCTCATCACATGGGCCTCACATATACAACAAGTAGGCCTCATACATTAGCAAGTGGGCCTACACATCATGATGGACCCCACCAGATGGACAACGTAGATATAGAATACATGCATCACTGTCGCCAGCTGGCCGTCCCACTAACGAACGGCCTGGATGAAATACAACATGGTGGGTTCCACCATCCCACCTGCTGGATGGTACGGATAATACACATACATCAAGGCCCCACCGTCCCACCTGCTAGACTGTGGATATATTACATACATGGTGGGTCCCACAGTCCCATGTGTTGGACGGTATGGATACAACATACATCAGGTAGGTCCCACCGTCGCACGTGCTGGACGGTGTGGATACAACATACATCAGGTGGGTCCACGTGTATGTGGCCCACCAGTGCTCGGACCAAGTTGATATTGGTGTTTCCCTTCATACGAAATAGATAAGAGACACACATCAATACACATGGTTGTCTAGATTGAATGAACTAATAAAGTACATAAATCAAAAGTAGTCCAACTACCAAACGGGTCCACAATAAGAGGATGAATGTTGTGGACAACATACATACAACATATAAGTAGCACATGAAATATCTTGATCAAATATCTGTGATCAGATTCTTTGTTGGGAAATCCAAGAAAATGGATGGTTTGGGAATACATCATTTAGGTTGTATATAGGTTTCCAACCATACAGAGACTTGGATCCATCTGGACCATACAATAATTCAATGTTTATCCTTACGGAAGTATCTGTTGATCCAGAATTTTCTAAATTCTATCATGAAATAATCTGGCCATAGGGATGTAAATGTGATTATTAACTATCTTAAGTATGTTAATAAAAAAAATATCTACTACATCTGACCGTTGGAATCACGGATTTGGCCCATACGATGTGCAGTCACAATAAGCTCTCGAATACATTTTTTGTACAAGGCCAAGATCTCAGCCATCTGAACTCTGATCAAGGCGTATTATATACCGTTGAAAAGATATTCGATTTTCTCTGAAGTCAATTAAACATATCTATATATTGGGTTTAATAAAGGGACCCAAAATAAGTACTGTTTTGGCAAATCGGAACCCTCTGTGTGCTGCTAGACAACTATAAAGTAAAGTTAATGCCACGGATGATTGGACCGTTAGATGGCTACTGAAGTTGTAAGGCCTGTATTCTAAACCGTACCATTCCGTAAACTTCCACGATCCTCCCCGTAGAATTCTGGTGACCTGCGACCTACAACCGGCAATTGCGCATGAACCTAAGTCACTTCCTGTATATCGGAGTTGGCTCAACTCAAAACTTGTACCCTAGCGACCACGCCGGCGCCGCAGTTCCGACGCCGCGTCTCGCGCGCCGATGCGATACCCGGGCCAGAAGATGTGGGCCCGCGTCCATCTCGAAGAAATGTCATGCATTTGCAATTTCGAAAGAATCTCTACCAAACATCACATCAATCCATCAATCAATCAAGTCAAGTACAACCCAGACTCTACCCATCCCTCTCTCACCCAAAGTCAACCAAACCCATACCCATCCCTTACACACCCATCACTCACACCCATCACCCATCCCTTTATCCCATCCACCCATCACTCTCCCTCTCTCGCATTTCTCGCCTTCACTCCCAAGCAACCAAAGGGGTGGGAACGTCCAAGCTCCCCAAGAGAGAGATAAGAGTGTGGCCCACCTTCCTACCCCCTAATCCCATTCTAGCCATCCAACTTTCATCAACCTTCCATTAAAGAAGGAGTTAGGAGCACCAAGGAGTCCAAGGAGCTCTAAAGAGGAAGGCCAATCAGTGGGTGATCCAACCGTTATTTTCACAATTTGATGACCCACTTGTGATTGGGACCAAATTTAATGTATGTGTTGTAATCATATGAGGGCCAATAATGTGCGGGGTCCCTCAACACACGTATCTCTCTCTCTCGCTCTCTCTCTCCCTTCTCTCTCTTCGATCTATCGCTCTCTCTCTCTCTCTCTCTATCTCTCTCTCTCTCTCGATCTATCTATCTCTCTTTCCCATCTTATGGCCCGACAATGACGTATGTATTTTATCCACGCCATCCACCCAAGTGGGAACCACCATGTTGGCGTTGTATTCAACGTCCAGCCCCATCTAGCGGTCCCACCTTGTTGTCCATTTGGACGGACCTGGACAGGGTGAATCACAAATATCAGCTTTGTTTCAATCCATGGTGAGTCGCACGTGTGGACCCACCAAATGTATGAGTTACATCCCTGCCATCCACACCATCCACGTGGGATGTGGGAAGCAGATTAGATGGTGTATCTCACAGCAGCTACATAACGGTTGTGATTGACGTCAACAAGTTATGGGGGTCTGATCCTGACCGTCCAGGTCATGGGTCCCCACCATGATATCGTGTGGCATCCACACCATCCAGCAACTGGTGACGGTGGGACGCACTAGACGTGTGTTTCATCAACACCGTCCACCTATGTGTGGCACACCTCAATGTATATATTATATATATAATATATATTAATATAATAAAATATTATGGTGGGTCCCATGTGGGACCCACCTACCTTTGTTGTGGATTGGCTGGTCTACTACACACCAGCTATATAGCTACTGTGTGCAACATGGTTTGATCCACACCGCATATCTGTGCGGCCCACCTTAATGATGTATTGTATATCCTCACCGTCCAATCACTGGACGGTGGGAAGAGGATCGGTTGGTGTACCTCAGTCCAACTATATAGTTGTTGTATGATCAAAGGGACTGATCATGTGGTATGTGTTATATCCACACCGTGCATCCTTGGGCCACACATGATATATGTGTGTTTTATCCATGCTGCAGAGCAGCCGTGGAACCCACGCACGTGTGGACTTCACGTAATGCATGTGTTTATCAATGTCGTCCATCTATTTTACATCAGTGTTGTCCACCTATTTTGCAATTCCCACCGTCCAGATGGTTGGACGGTGGTGCACACCGTGATGTATATGTTATATACAACTGTATACCAGGTGGACCACACTGCAAAAATCATTGGAGATTGAACACCCACCCTTGAAACTGTTTGGGGTCATAGAAGTCCTGGATCAATATGAATTTTTTTTCCCTCTTAATTCAGGCCTTTGTGACCTTATGAACAGATTGGTCAGAAAATAAACATTGTGGTGGGCCCTGTACATTGTTTAACAGTGAAAATCATTATCTCCACTGTTATTTGTGGTATGGTCCACATGATCTCTCGATATGAATCGCTTTTGAGTAATACTCTAAAATGATCTCTAAAAATAGACGTATGGTGTAAATATGTAGCCCATTGTGATTGTATCAGGCCCGTTGTGGTTGTATGAGACCCCTTGTGATTATATATGAGGCCCATGTGATGCGGCCCATTGTGATGTGTATTAAGCCCATGTGATGCAGCCCATTGTGATGTGTATTAGGCCCATGTAATGTGGCCCATCATGATATATATGAGGCCCATGGGATGTGACCCATTATGATGTATTTAAAGCCTATGGGCGAGGCCCAATGTGATATATATGTGGCCCATGAGTGAGGCCTATCATGATGTATATTAGGCCCTTGTAAGAGGCCCATTGTGATGTATATTAGGCCCGTGTGAGAGGCCCCATTATGATGTATTTGAGGCCTAGGTATAAGGCCCATTATAATGTATTTGAGGCCCATGGATAAAGCCCATGTGATGCGGCCCACTTGATGTATATGAGAGCCATTGTTGTGGCCCATTGCAATGTATATGAGGCTCGTGAGATGTGACCCATTGTGATGTATATTCGCCCCATATAATGAGGTCCATTATTATGTATATTGGGCCCATGAGTGAGGCCCGATGTGATGTATATGAGGCCCATGTGAACGGTCCATTCTGATGTATATTATGGCCCATGTGTCGAGGCCGATTGTGATGTTCATGCTACCCATGGGTAAGTGAAATGGCGGTAAAGATGTAACGCCCTGAAAATCGGGGGTCGAGCATAAACTCCACTCTCGAGTTCCAACGGCATCACTTATGGAACATAGATAATGATGATTGAATGTTTGTTAATATTAATGCAATAAACATGAGTGGACTATACAAAACAGCATATTCATACTCTCGAGACAGTTTAAATTACGCAAAGCAGAAGACTGTGATAGATATATATAAAAAACATAAACTATAGCAACCAGAAACACTGATACGGAAAAACAAATACCACGGAGTAAACCACCAGATGAGTAGGTTACCAGGTTAAAGATAGACATGTATACACCAAAAATGAACAAAAGGAATATACATGGGTGTCCAAAGTGCAAACTAAAGTAACCCCTATACTCCCGTCGATCAGAAGATGGTCTATATAGACCCGCCTCAAACTGTATAAGGAGAAACCCTCCTCCTCATCATAAAAATTCGGCTCCGCTTCTTAAGCATCGCCATCATTGGAAACTCAAACAGGGTTGGTTGGTGTGTACAAACCGTCCCGTAACGTGGGAGTGAGTGATCAACTAACCAGTGGAACAATAAAGTAAAGGTTAACATGTTATCAATTCAATCAAGCGATAATGATAAAGCAATAAATCACACATCCCTCAGTACTCTTATTAATGCAAGTATGGTATGTATGTATGATGCATGCCCTCGCCTACGCTCCCTCAGCGGCTCCTTCTCATGATCGTGGCATGTCACACTCCCTTAGTGCTTGACCATCAACGCCAAATGCACACGTAATGCAGTGCGTGAACATGATTACCAAGTTCCTTATTAGTCATTTTCATACAGCAGGATTGGAAAACTAAGGTACCTCCCTTATATCACTTTTCAAACAAGGATCCATTCTAGGGTCGTCAATCCTACTAAATCTCATACGATATGCGGTTCTAGGTTGCTACAATGGGCTCGTTGCCAAATCAGTACAGGCCTAGTGTATACTCTGATTACTATGGAAAGGCTCGTTGCCTCTACGCAGGTTCAGAGTATGCTCGAGGTCACTACAAAGGGCTCATAACCAAATCAGTGTAGGCCGACAGCTCGAATACAGTGTCCCATACCACCGTATTCGGCTCACAAGTCTGGGTTGTTCATTGGTCACTACGGGGAGGCTCGTCGCCCCAGCATAGGCCGACAGCTCGACCACGGTGTCCCATACCACCATGTCCGGCTCATGAGTCTTAGCAGATCGAGGTACCAAGGTTAACGGGGTTTCACTGTAAGTTTGGTACCTTAGGTTCAAGCAGTAGTTCAAGTAGTAGCGTCCAAACATGGTGAACTACAATGGCCAATTGGGTTATTAGACAAGTTCGACTAGTACGAGCGTACGTTGAAGTAATAGACAAGGTACCACTTGTCAACAACCATCGTACAACTCGGACTCATCGAACGTGTCTTTTGTGGCGAAATGACCTCAGCCACAAATCAAGGCCTGTTACCGATTGCCTGGACTATACAATAGCCCTAATCACATTCAATTACAACAACATATCCTAGAAGATAGTTACAGCAGTTATGAATCAAGATTGCAAATCATAGAATCAAAGGTCCAATAATGTCCGCTTTAGGGCTGTCAGGCCTGTTGCACGGAATCGTGACACCACTCCCCCATCACCCTTCACGGCACAACTTAAACATGGATTTATACATATGCATTATGTAGATAACAGACACTATAATATACGATACATTGAGGAAATTATACACATAGTTAAAGTAGTTGAGAATCATATCTCAACACCCTTATAGATTTCAATTCACTAACTACCTACTCATTTAGACAATTTTACAAACATTTAGACTACACTTTCCAACATACCTGTAATATGCTAGTTAAAACACCTATCGTAGCGAATCCTTTCACAAAGGATTTGCCACATGAACCATGATCATGCATTCACGACCAATAGTCATGGCAAGCATAAATCATAGTTCCATATTCATTCGAACATTTCTACAAACACGTAGGCTACACGTTATAACATATACAACGTATGTTGGGATAACATGTATTAGGCTAATCCGTTCACACAGAAGTTGATACACATGCATCTAGCATACATAGACAGCAATTAATTATGGCAAGCACAAATCCGTATTTCATATGTATACGGTATTTTTTACAAATACGAGGAATATAGTATATTCAACACAGTTAACGTATATCTGAAAATCGAAACGGACAGCACTTTGTACATGTGTAATAGCATCCACGTCAGTAATATATCATTAACTGACATTGAAAGCCTTGAAAACCATAACCTATACGTTTTAAAGTCCACACCTTATGCCGTAGACGCGAAACAAAATCAGTTTAGTCACTAAGTCTTTGTCAACGACACCACAACAACCTACAGCAGGGAATAGGTTAGCTATTCCACCATCTGTTCTATTTGAATCTCTACAGCAGGGAATAGGTAGTTATTATTCCATCTGTTCTATTTGAATCTCTACAGCAGGTTAGGGTTAGGATTTCTTAGCCAAATACGGCATTGGAAAACACGGAAGAACTACACGGGAGTGGGTTTCACAGCAGGTGGATTAACAGGGAAGAATCCCCACTCTCTCTCTCTTTTCTCTCTCTTTTCTTTCTTCTCTCTCCTAAGGTTTCCCAAATTCGTATGGGATGAGAGAGTGAGGGCTTAAGGTCCTTATATAGGCCCAAACTGATGGGAATGGCCCTAGGGCCAAGGTATACTTAGGTTATGTCCAAAATCAGTCTGTTTCGACTCAACGGAGCATTTTCGGAGCCCCCCTTGAGCCAATGGTTGGACTTAAGCTCACTGACCATGGATCTAGGTCGAGTTAAGTTTTGTTTTATTCAGATTTCCAGATCGCACGTGGCGGACCAGTTTCAGTTCAACGGTCACCGAAACTCGATCAGGGCCACAAGTACACAGACCTGTGTATGAAACTTCTCCTGATTCGAGGGTATTTGGGTCAGATTCTGACGGTCTAATTGCTTATATTCGGCCAGCAAGCGACAAGTCTCAGATTCACATTAATTTCTAAAGGAAACCATGTTTGCTCACACTCTTCACTCCGGGTTCAAGCGAATAGCCTCAGGACACTATCTGGAGTTGATTTCCGAGATGGTTGTCAAGACCAGCAAGGCGGTCCTGAATATATAATTTCGTAGTAATCAGACTTTCGACGTGCGGTCCAGATCCAAAACGGAGTTTCAATGTGCTCCCGAGAGCAACTGGGTAATGAGATTGATCCTAGATTTTAGGGTATCCTAGCGTCAATGATTCTACTAGTTTTGAGTCTTGCAGATCATAGTTAAAGTGATTATGGCCAATTTCACAGGTACTATAGTTTTGTACTTAGGTAATTCTCGTTTCATTTCTAAAGGATTTGATCCCGAGTGGTTTCTGCCTGAGGTGATACTCGGGTTTTTGTACAGATTTTTAACGTATTGTTCTTCATCACCTAAACATTAGGATTCCTGCCTAATATGAAAGTACTTAAAAACATTTAAAGAACAAGGTGGTGAAAGGTGAAATGGGAGATTTGGAAGGAAATGGGTTAAAAAGGGATTTTGGCCTTTGGGATTGAGTTTTGAGAAATTAATAAGGTGTTAAGATCGACCCATTGCCTAAGGACGTCTAATTCCAAGTGGTAAAAATCCGGGGTGTTACAAAAGCCCGCACTAGTTGAAGAAGGAATATGTCAATAAGTCCTAGAGGGGGGTGAATAGGACTTTTGAAAGTTTTTATGATTTATTTAAAAAGCTCCTACTTCACTAATCCTATGATCATGCAATTCTCAGGATTACTCAAATGTAACTCTACTGGCTTCCAAGCCTAGTAAAGGATCCAATCACAAACTGCTTAACGAGTAAACAATATGCAATATAGTTCATGATGGATATGACTGTATAGGTGTGTGAGGAGTGATTAGATATTCAGATATGGAAATATTAAAGCAAATCACTCAATCAAAATAACAATCTCAAACACAGTCATTTTATAGTGGTTAGACGATAAGTCTACTCCACTCCCGATAACTGCACTCAACCCTTGAGTGTACCGGATTTCACTAAGGAGGTTTCACATGGTTCACCTCTAACCTAAGGTTTTAAATCAAGTTCACCTTCAACCTTTACAACCTACACTGAGGCTGACTGTTTATGTTCTCACGAGCAAAGGTCAACACAACGCACCCACTTTTAGGCACACTAGCCAAGGATCTTCCATAAGACCCTATCAGAGGTTTCTACACGGTTGACCTCAAACCCTAAGGTTTTACCTGGTTCACCTAAAACTCAGAGTTTTACTGGTTCACTCCAAACCAGATGTTTATGCTCTCCACAGAGCAAGGGTCCACACAACGCACCCACCACGTACACTCTCGCCAGAGGTGTAACATCCCGGATTTTTGCCAACCTAGGATTAGACATCCTTAGGCATTGGGTCAATCTTAACACCTGATTAACTTTTCAAACGCTCAATTCAAAGCCTTAAATCCCGTCTTAAACCATTTTCTTCACAAATCCCACCCTTCACTACCTTGTGCTTTCAATTTTTCAAAGCACTTTCGCCCTAGACACTATCTTAAACTAGCTAAGTAGTAAAATTGGATCACTTATATACAAACTGCAAAGGCCTAAGTACCATCTCAACTAGAAAACATTAGGATTAAATCCTTTAGAAATTTAACAAAGTTAACTAAGTACTAAACTCGGTTAGCCATGAAATCCGTTGGGATCGCTTTAAATACGATCTGCAAGACCCAAAACTTGCAGAATTAGTGACTCTAGGTTACCCTAAAGTCTAGAGCCAAACTCATTACCCGTCTGCTCTCGGGACTGAAACGAAACTTCGTATGAGGTCTAGATCGCACATCGGGAGTCCGATTAACACGAAGCTAAGGAACCAGGACCGCCCCACTGGGCTTGACAATCATCTCAAAAATCAGGCAATTCCGATGTCCCACGGCCATTTATTTCGATCCGGAGCGAGGGAGTGTGAAAAAACACTATTCCCTTTGAAATTAAAATATCTGGAATAGTGATCTGGCACCTTTCGCTTGCGCATCTGTATTAAGCAACCAGACCGTCAGAATCAGACCAAATTACACCCTCGGATCAGGAAAATTTCAGGAACATTTACATGTACTTGGAATTTCGGATCATGGCCCACTGACCGTTGGAACTGAAACTGGTCTGCACGCGTGATCTGGAAATCCCACTGAAATGAAAACTTAATAGAACGTAGATCATAGATGGTGAGCTTAAGTCTGACGTTTGGCTCAAGGAGGGCCACCAGAACCTCTCTTTTGAGCTGGAAAAGTGACGAATTACCTATATTAGCAGTAACCTTTGAACAGGAGTCTATTTCGGTGAGTTTTGAGGCTATAAAGGACCTTAAACCCTCTCTCATGGCAGTCATACGAATTTGGAATTTGAGAGAGGGAAAAAGAGAGAGAAAGTGTGGGAGATGTGGGAGAATCTCCCTGCCGTCCTTCCCTGCTGCTATCCATGCTCCACCGCATCCTTCTTGACGCTTTTCCGGCGTTTTCGGCGTCGTTTCTAGGTAAGAAACCCTAACCCTAATCTGTTTTGGGGTTTAGACTGTTGTAGGTTGTGAAGTAGTTAACCTATTTCGTTCTATAGGTCGCCTAGTTGCCGTATACGGAAGCTTAGCAAACCTATCAACTCCGTTACGATTACGATTCTACGACAAAAGGTGCAGACTTTAGGTGTATAGGTTACGTTTTTCAACGCTTTCAATGTCAGATAATGATAGATTCATGATCTGCATGCAATTGCACATGTACAAAGTGCTTTCCGTTTCCTGTTTCGATTAACATTGTAGAATATGGAATTTCACATACTCTAGATATACGTAGAAATACCGTATACGTATTTTTTTTGGAGAAGTGTTTTGACATATTTATTTAATGTATGATTATACTATATATGGATAAAATACTAGTTTGGCGAAAGGAATCGCCGTAATACATGTTCACTTGTAAATGCTACGTATGTTGAAATTGTGTATTCTAGAAATACTGTATACGTATAAATTTTGGATATGTATGTATCATGATTATTTTGCTGTAGTAATATATTATACATGGATAAAATACTAGCTTGGCTAAAGGAATCCTAATACATGTTTTACTAACATACACCATGTATGTTGTAATAGTGTATTCTAAGTGTTTGTGGAAATGGCTGAATGAGTATGGAATTCTCATTCATGCTCACCATGACTAATTGTCATGGATTCATGATTGTTATATTGGCGATACCCCCTTTGACGAAAGGATTTGCCCTAAATCACGCCACGGCCATTATACCCTATATATACTAAAAGTGTGGCCCAAGTGTTTGTGGAAATGACTGAATGGATATGGAACTTGGATTCCTACTTGCCATGACTATCCGTCGTGGGTGTACGCGTATTATGATTGGGGCAACTCCCTAGTGAAAGGATTTGGCCTAATGCCTATGTGATCGACATATGTCATGTATGTGATGTATGTAAGTTCAAGTATAACTTGAAATGTCTGAGTGAGTAGTAGTTAGCAAATTGTAATGTATAAGGGTGTTGAGACATGATTCTCAACCTCTATAAACTATGTGTATGATCTCCTTTGATAGTTGTGTGATTAGGAATTGAACATGTACAAACTCATGCTTGTGTGTGATTCATAACATGCTCAACTGCTTTATGATTTTAACTATGTGATGCATATGTTTAATCTATATTTACGTTATGATCCGTCATGGGTGATGGGGGAGCGGAGCAACGAGTGCGTGCAACAGCCCTGGCAGCCCTAAACGGATAATACCGACTGATTGTATGATTTGAATCCTGATCTATTACTGCTTTATATCTCTGTAATTGATTGTGTTTGGGGCTATGATTATAGTCCAGGCAATCGGTAACGAGATTGAACTCGTGGCTGAGATTCATTTGCCACGTGGGATGTGTTCGACGAACTCGAGGTGCGTTGCCTGTCGGCAGTGGCTAGGCCACACGAAGTTGTTTATGCACTTCATGTCGTGCAGCTCAACGGGCGATCGTGCTAGTCGAGCTCATCAAGTAACCCGATCTGCCTATGCATGTTCACCCTGTTTGGTCGCTACTGCTTGAACCTAGGGTACCAAACTTACCAGTGGCGATCCCCGTTTAACCATGGTACCTAGATCCGCTAAGTCGCATGAGCCGGGCATGGTGGTATGGGACACCGTGGTCGAGCTGTCGGCCTACGCTGGGGCCATGTGCCTCCCCGTAGTGACCATTGCGCAATCAACTCGTGAGCCGAATATGGTGGTATGAGACACTGTATTCGAGCTGTCGATACCTCGGCGAGAGCCGAGTACGGTGAGATCTGTGCTCGTGCTGACGGGCGACGAGTCCTCCGTAGTATCATCGAGTACACTCCAAGGGTCTGTGATTGGCGACGAGTCTTTCACAGCAACTAGAGTGTGAGTTGAGCTGAGTACGGTGTGAGACCTGTACTCGAGCTGACGGCTAGTGATTGAGCCGAGTACGGTGAGAGACTGTACTCGAGCTGACGGCCAGCAATTGAGCCGCATACGGTGAGATCTGTATCCTCGCTGACGGGTGATGAGCCCTTTGCGATGCCTTCACTACGCTTCTCAAACCATAACATCATATGAGAATAACTAGGATTGACGACCCTAGAATGGATCATGTTTGGGAATGATACAAGGGAGGTACCTTAGTTTCCCCATACTGCTGTTTGAAATGGACTAATAAAAACTTGGTAATCATGAGCATTATCGCACCGCATGTGCTTTGTAGATGTGGCGCACTGAGGGAGTAAGCATTCGCGAACGTAAGATGATGTCGCTTGAGGGTGGTTTGGCAAGGGCATACAGCATCATGTCATTTCATTCTTGCATTAATAAGAGTAGTTAGAATTGTTTGATTTGTAATGCTTTATCATTACTGCTTGATTGAATTGATAACATATTAACCTATGCTTTACTGTTCCACTGAGTTGATCACTCACTCCCACGTTACGGGACGGTGTTGTACACACCAACCAGATTTGTTGAGTTTCAGGTGGTGGCGATGCTTGTGAAGCAGAGCCGGACTACTTCTATGATGATAGGAGGAATTCTCCTATCTGTATCTCTCTGGCAGGTCAATGAAGACCTGATATTGTATTGACGGGGCTATGGTACATGGGATAGGAGGCATTACACTTCCTCACATTTGGTACATTTTAGAACTGCACTTGTATTTATTTAACCTGGTGGTAATGTTATCACACTCTGGAGACTCATCATAAGTTATATATTTTATCTATCTATCACAGTCTTCCGCTTGCAAACTTAACTGTCTCTGGAGTATGATATGCTGTTTTGGCTTAATCTCACTCATGTTCAATGCACGAATACAGTCAACATTCAATCATCATTCATTTTGTTGCATAAGTGATGTTCTGGAACTCGGGAGCTGAGTTTTATGTTCGACCCCCGATTTTCAGGGCGTTACAAGAGGCCTCCTTGAGGACTTCAAGAGTGAGAACCACTTAAGACCAATCCTAGAAAGGAATGATCACAAGTGTCCTCTTGGACTCTAGATACTTACGAATAAGCTGATGAGTCCCGTTTAGCACAGTGCCGAAGATCTCCTCCTCCTTGTTGACGAAGAGTCTTCTGTTCCCTTGATCCGCAACACAAGATAGTATGCCAATACTTGGCTTCGGGTTGGGTCAAGTTTATGATGAAATCCTACTCTCTAAAGATTTTCCTATAGGGAAGATAGAATAGTTCCAATCATCTAGGCATTCAAGGCATCCCAGCTTAATGATTTGCCATTAAGGTAGTAGCTGGAGGATCCTTGAATGCGGAAGTTCATTCCCCAATCCACTCTATTGAATATCAATGATGAGGGTGGATTGGAGGATGAACTCCATCGAGAGAAAGGACTTTAGATATAAGATATAAGTTGAAACACAAAAAGATCTCTCTATTTTCTCTCACCGCAACAAAAGACAAGTCCTCTATATATAGGCAACAAGTTCCAACGGATATAAAACTGTCACATTTATGACAGAGTTCGATATCATCGAGCGGGTTTAGATATCATCGAGCGTATACTCTCAATAGCATCGATGGTCTGCTCGATGACTCGGACTCAATGTCATACGCTTTCGAAATGCTTGGTCAATTGGTTGATGAATCGAAACTATTGTCGATGTCATCGGATTTCGAACTCCGATCCATCGATGACAGGTTCGATCCTTCGACACTTGAAAAATGAGAGAGACTTGACTTTAAAATATTTCAGGTTTTCATGAATGATCGGGGGGAACCATCGAGATCATCGGAATTTGAATGTCGATGATATCGAGATCAGAGTCGAGGCATCGATAAATCCAGCTGATTTGTCTTTAAGCTTACTGACAGTTTATGACTTGTTCGATGCAATCGACCGGTGTCGATATCATCGATTTTTGAATATCAATTCTAACGAAGGGCCCCCAATCATAGTTAAAAATGACCTGAAATATCTGCTGTAAGAAATGCGCGCCCTCGATCGATATCATCGATCGACTTCCGACGTTATCAATATTTGATTTCAGATCATATCGGAAGATCATCGATATATCGAAGGAATTTGAGATTTTTATTAAAAAATAGGGGCGCCAAAAATCTGTCTGTCGATCTTATCGAGCCATTCTCAATGGACTCGAGATTTGAATATCAATAATATCGATAGGTGTATCGATACATGGATAATTCGTCCAGATATGTTATGAAGTTGCTGGACATATTTAGTGCTTATATTGATGATATCGATATGTGTATCGATACATCAATAAATCCGTCCAGATGAATATTTAGTTGCTGGACACTTTTAGTCCTCTCATCGATAATATCGTTAAGGTATCAAGGACATCGACAGAGCAGGTCGATCATATCGAGAGTGTTTCGATAAAATTGACAATGCGAGAAAAACTTAGAGATTTTTCTATTTTGAAGAAAGTTTTCTCACCTTAAAACCCTATGATTTCTAACTTGTTTTTAAGGGTTTTTCTTTACCTGGTGTTTTGGGTCATGGGATGTGAGGCTTTAGTTTTACCTGTGACAAGCTTGCACACACTCGGTTGAGGCAGACGTGAATTGATCTTCCTATCAGGCTCTGTAAACACTCTGACTCAACATACACGTAACTTGACAAACCAGGGCACTTTCAATCTCCCCCTTTGTCAATTACGTGACAAAATCCCAAAACACCCTAGAACACTTCTAAACAAACATACCCTAAATTGTGTGTACATGTTTTTACACAATTTTACAATATCTAATGAACCATGTACACAACCCAGTATCTCTGCTCCCCCTTACTTCAAAAACTCCCCCTTACTTGATGCAGCTGCTCCCCCTAACACTTGCAACAACATTCTAGTAGATGCACAATTTCCATCCGGGGTGTTTGTAAATGTTCTCCCCCTTTTTGTCAGTCATTGACAAAGATAGATCAGGTGATATTGACTGAAGCTTGAAATACTTGGGAGAACCAATCAGGTAGAAGCAAAATATTGATGTGTAATAATTAACTTAGATTAAGCAGACATCAATCTCAGAATCTATGGATGCATTTTAGAGCAGTTATATAGCAGTTTTCAATCACATGCGATCTATATCAGAAGCTTGATAAACCAGGGAGCTCAAAACAGAAATATGGCATTAATGATATGAATTCTATTCAGCCATATTCAAAATGAAACCAAAATATCAACATTAATTACCCAGGTTTGGCAATTATACCAGAATTTCAAAATATATACTGCCACGGACAGCAGTAACTCAACAGATGAAAACACATACTGCCACAGATAGCAGTAGATTAACAATTTATCGGAACAAGTTATTTTTAGGCCGACCATTTGAGGAAACTACTGGTTATCATCGTGCATTTTCAAGTTTTCTTCAATTGTATCGATGTTGAATATTGGTATCATTGATCTGACCCAGTTCAAATATTATTGATATTGTCATAACTTTGCATCCAAAATAACATGGTTAATACAGAGAATTTTGACTTGTGGCTGACAGATAACCATGAATGTCTCAGTGTGAAGATTTACCTGTGTGGCTCATGTTCACTGAGATTTAGTGAGTGCACACACCAATGGATTTTTGCAGGTCACTAAACCTATTTGCATCAAGAGGTTTGGTAAGGATATCTGCGAGTTGCTTTTCTGTGGAAACATAATCCAATGTAAGAATCTTGTCATCAACAAGTTCTCGGATAAAATGATGATGGATGTCAATGTGTTTAGTCCGAGAATGTTGAACAGGATTCTTTGAAATATTGATAGCGCTTGTGTTATCACAGAAAAGACTTATCGTGGGTTGTTCAATCCCATATCCAACAACATCTATTTCATCCAAAGGAGTTGTGCACAGCAACTTCCAGCGGCAATGTATTCAGCCTCGGCAGTAGATAATAATATTGAATTTTGCTTCTTGCTCTGCCAGGAGACTAGGCAGTTTCCAACATAGAAACATCCTCCACTAGTTGATTTTCGATCATCCAAATTTCCTGCCCAGTTGGCATCAGACTACCCAGCGATGATGGTAGATGTTTCAAATGGATACCATAGTCCATAGGAGGGAGTCCCTTCTATATATTTGATGATCCTCTTAACGGCCATTAAATGAGATTCCTTAGGATCTACTTGATATCGAGCACATACCCCAACACTGAAGGATATGTCGGGATGACTAGCTGTGAGATATAGTAGACTACCTATCATACTCTGGTAGAGATGTTGATCCACACTCTTGCCACTTGTATCTTTGGAGAGTTTGAGTGTGGTGCTCATGAGAGTGTGATAAGAACGACCAAATTCAAGACCAAACCTTTTTACCAAAACGTTCACATATTTGGTTTGACAGATAATGATTTCATCATGTAGCTGCTTGACCTGCAAACCTAAAAAGAAGTTCAGTTCACCAACTATGCTCATTTCAAATTCCGATTTCATGAGGTCGGCAAATTTATATGCGATATCTTCACATGTTGAACCAAAGACTATATCGTCCACATAAATTTGTGCAATAAGCAATGTTTTTTATTATTTGGGTAAACAGAGTTTTATCAATACTCTCTCTGCAGAATTTATGGTCCAAAAGAAATTTTGTCAATCGCTCATACCAAGTACGTGGTGCTTGTTTAAGTCCATAAAGGGCTTTGTTTAGACAATATACGTATTGAGGACACTTAGGATTTGAAAATCCATTAGGTTGTTCCACATAAACTTCTTCAGCAAGATCTCCATTCAGAAAAGCACTCTTAACATCCATTTGAAATAGTTTAAATTTCAAAGCACATGCAATGGATAAAAGAATTCTGATAGACTCAAGGCAAGCTACAGGGGAAAATGTCTCATCAAAATCAATGCCTTCTATCTATGAGTACCCTTGAGCCACAAGCCTTGCTTTGTTTCTAATCACATTTCCTAATTCATCAGATTTATTCTTGAAGACCCATTTGGTTCCAATGACATTTGTATCGAGTGGTCTGGGAACCAAATTCCATACCTCATTTCTTTGAAATTGTTGAAGTTCTTCTTACATTGCATTTATCCAGTGTTCGTCTTGAAGAGCTTCCACAATGTTCTTAGGTCAATCTCTGAGGTAAAGCAAAAATGACTATAGATATTTTCTATCTATCGTCGAGTTTTTACACTAGCATTAGGATCTCCAATGATTTGTTCTCGAGGATGATCTTTTATAATGGGAATTTCATATGATGGTTGAGGTTCACTGGGTGATAAAGTTTTATTTTCAGGTTTTTCCAATATGCATGAATCCACATCATCTTCTAATTCATTCACAAGTGCCTCTTCTTTATGAGGTTGATCATCGATTACCACATTTACTGATTCCTAAATAGTGAGAGTTCTTAGATTGTATACTCTGTACGCACGACTATTCATGGCATACCCCAAGAAGATTCCTTCATCACTTTTAACATCAAATTTCTTTAGGTGATCTCTATCTCTCAAGATATAACATTTGCTACCAAAGACTCGAAAATATTTCACACTAGGCAGTTTTCCATACCATAGTTCGTATGGAGTTTTGTTCAAACCTACTCTACGATATACTCTAATTATGATGTAACAAGCAGTATTGACAGCTTCAGCCTAAAAACTTTTTTCCATATCCTTCCTATTCAGCATAACTGACCCCATCTCTTGCAATACTCAATTTTTTCCTTTCAACGACTCCATTTTGTTGTGGGGTTTTAGGAGCTGAGAATTCATGACAAATTCCTTTCTCATTGCAGTATTTTTTGAATCTTTCATTTTCAAATTCCCCACTATGATCACTTCTGATGCGATTGATCCCGTATCCTTTTTTATTTTGGAGTCGCTTTGCCAGGATCACAAATTTCTCAAATGCATCTGATTTCTCTCGAAGAAATGCGACCCAAGTAAATCTGGTGTAGTCATCTACTACAACCAGGAAGTATCTTTTCTTGCCATGGCTTTCCACTTTAGTAAGTCCAACTAGATCCATATGTAGCAGATCCGAAGGTTTTGTTGTTGCTATGGTGGTTGTCTTTTTGTGTCCGACCTTAATCTGTTTTCCTTTTAGACATTCTCCACAGATAACTTTTTCTTCCTTTCTAATCTTGGGAAGTCCCCTAACTAAATTTTTTGAACTGAGCTTTGCTAAATTTCATAGTGAACGTGTCCCAACCTTTAGTGCCATAGTTTGGATTCATTCTTCATAGTCATATTACACTTTGTGGATAGCACATTCTCACTTGTACTTTCAATGACATAACAATTATCACTAGTGTGTAAACCTTTTATGAGAGACTTTCCTGTATGATCCAAAATTCTACACAAATCCTTTGAGAAAATGACAAGATGTTCTTTGTCACAGATTTGGGAGATACTCAGAAGATTATGTTTCAGGCCTTCTACACAGAGGACATGTTTGATCTTTGGAAGGCCTAGTACTATTATAGTTCCTTGTCCAACTATCTTGGCTGAGCTTCCATCACCAAATGTGACTGATCCCCCATCAAAGTTTGAATACTCATAAAAGTGTGATTGATCACCAGTCATGTGTCTGGAGCATCCACTGTCCAGATACCACTTTGAATTATTTTCGACTTTCAGGGCGGTATGAATTACAAGGCAACTATTCTGGTTTGTTACACTCTCTTAGATACTTTTGAGCATGATTCCAACTTCAGTCAAGATCACTCTCTAGGCAGTGAAGCCCTTAAAGAGAGACCTACTCTGATACCAATTGAAATGGTGGTAAAGACAGCACTAGTTGAAGAAGGAATATGCCAATATGTCCTAGAGGGGAGTGAATAGGACTTTTTAAAGTTTTTATGATTTATTTAAAAAGCTCTTACTTCACTAATCCTATGATCATGCAATTCTCATGATTACACAAATGTAACTCTACTGGCTTCCAAGCCTGGTAGAGGATCTAATCACAAACTGCTTAAGGAGTAAACAATATGCAATATAGTTCATAATGGATATGACTATGTAAGTGTGTGAGGAGTGATCAGATATTCAGATATGGAAATATTAAAGTAAATCACTCAATCAAAATAACAATCTCAAACACAGTCATTTATAGTGGTTCAATGATAAGTCTACTCCACTCCATGTAACCGCACTCAACCCTTGAGTGTACCAGATTTCACTAAGGAGGTTTCACATGGTTCACATCTAACCTAAGGTTTTAAATCAGGTTCACCTTCAACCTTTATAACCTATACTGAGGTTAACTGTTTATGCTCCCACTAGAAAGGGTCAACACAACGCACCCACTTTTACGCACACGGACCAAGGATCTTCCATAAGACCCTACTCGAGGTTTCTACAACACGGTTGACCTCAAACCATAAGGTTTTACCCTGTTCACCTAAAACTCAGAGTTTTACTGGTTCACTCCAAACCAGATGTTTATGCTCTCCACAGAGCAAGGGTCCATACAACGCACCCACCACATACACTCTCGCCGGAGGCCTCCTCGAGGGCTTCAAAGAGTGAGAACCACTTAAGACCCAATCCTAGAAAGGAATTATCACAAGTGTCCACTTGGACTCTGGATACTTACAAATAAGCTGATGAGTCCCGTTTAGCACAGTCCCGAAGATCTCCTCCTCCTTGTTGACGAAGAGTCTTCTTCTCTCTTGAACCGCCACACAAGATAGTATACCAATATTCGGCTTCGGGTTGGATCAAGGTTATGATGGAATCCTACTCTCTAACGATTTTCCTATAAGGAAGATAGAGTAGTTCCAATCATCTAGGCATTCAAGGCATCCCAGCTTAATGATTTGTCATTAAGGTAGTAGCTGGAGGATCCTTGAATGCGGAAGTTCATTCCCCAATCCACTCTATTGAATATCAATGATGAGGGTGGATTGGAGGATGAACTCCCTCGAGAGAAAGGGCTTTAGATATAAGATATAAGTTGAAACACACAAAAGCTCTCTCTATTTTCTCTCACCGCAACAAAAGACAAGTCCTCTATATATAGGCAAAAAGTTCCAACGGATATAAAACGGTCACATTTATAACAGAGTTCGATATCATCGAGTAGGTTTGATATCATCGAGCATATACTCTCGATAGTATCGATGGTCTGCTCGATGACTCGGACTCAATGTCATACGCTTTTGAAACTCTTTGCCAATTGGTCGATGAATCGAAACTATTGTTGACGTCATCGGATTTCAAACTCCGATCCCATCGATGACAGGTTCAATTCATCGACACTTAAAAAATGAGAGAGACTTGACTTTGAAATATTTCAGGTTTTCATGAATGATCGGGGAACCATCGAGATCATCGGAATTTGAATGTCGATGATATCGAGATCAGAGTCGAGGCATCGATAAATCCAGCTGATTTGTCTTTAAGCTTGCTGGACGTTTATGACCTTATTTGATGCAATCGACCTGGTGTCGATATCATCGATTTTTGAATATCGATTCTATCGAAGGGCCCCCGATCATAGTTAAAAACGACCTGAAATATCTGCTGTAAGAAATGCACCCCCGATCGATATCATCGATCGACTTCCGATGTTATCGATATTTGATTTCAGATCATATCGGAAGAGCATGATATATCGAAAGAATTTGAAATATTTCATTAAAAAATGGGCGCCGAAAATCTGTCTGTCGATTTTATCGAGCATTCTCGATGGACTCGAGATTTGAATATCGATGATATCGATAGTGTATCGATACACATCGATAATTCGTCCAAATATGTTATGAAGTTGCTGGACATATTTAGTGCTTATATCGATGATATCGATGGTGTATCGATACATCAATAAATCTGTCCAGATGAATATTTAGTTGCTGGACACTTTTGGTCCTCATCGATAATATCGTTAAGGTATCGAGGACATCGACAGAGCAGGTCAATCATATCGAGGGTGTTTCGATAAAATCGACATGGCGAGAAAAACTTAGAGATTTTTTTATTTTGAAGAAAGTTTTCTCACCTTAAAACCCTATGATTTCTAACTTATTTTTAAGGGTTTTTCTTTACCTGGTGTTTTGGGTCATGAGATGTGAGGCTTTAGTTTTACCTGTGACGAGCTTGCACATCCGGTTGAGGCAGACACTTGAATTGATCTTCCTATCAGGCTCTGTAGACACTCTGACTCAACATACACGTAACTTGACAAACCGAGGCACTTTCATAAGGCCCGATGTGTTGTATATGAGGTCTACACGATGAGGCCTGATGTGTTGTATATGAAGCCCATGAGATGTGGCCCATTGTGATATGTGAGGCCCTTATGTGAGGTCATGGGCCCCACTATATGTTTGGCCCTATGTGGGTCACTTATTGGGAGCAATGTTGGTTAAATGTCCACATTAATGGACAATGATGGTTAAATGCCCACATTGTGACCTTCCCTTAGGCCCTTTGTTTGGCCAATTGTCAAGGCCGGATATCGAGGCCAGATATCGAGGCCAATTATTGAGGCCGATTGTCGAGGCCGGATATCGAGGGCGATTGTCGAGGCCAGATATCGAGGGCGATTGTCGAGGCCGATCGTCGAGGCTGATTATCGAGGACGGATATCGAGGTAGATTGTCGAGGTCGATCGTTGAGGCCGTTTGTTGAGGCCGTTTGTTGAGGCCGATTGTCGAGGTCGGATATCGAGGCTGAATGTTGAGGCCGG